>JAVANC010000022.1:41380830-42087497 GCA_033319125.1 Parnassius glacialis | reverse complement strand
TTTTTCAAACGCGCCAAAGGAAGTATAACTTCAAAGATGTCAATGTTTACATTTAATATTCAGAATAATTGAAACTTTATTATTAAGTTATACTTACAAATTGTTAATTACTGTCATTATTATTATTATTAGATTTCGATTAACATAATATTATCTTATTGACATGTTATCCTTATAATGACATTGTAAAAGCTATGAATTAATAATTGTGCTATTTCTACACCGATACCGGTAAAACATGTAAATGATCCTAAACGAATAATGCAACAACTTATTGTACCATGTCTCTGAAATAAATAAATAAATAAATACGAGCGTAAAATTTGCAGCAGCTGATTGCTGCAGTGTTTATGGTAAGTGTACACAACCGGAGACCTCATTTTACTTGTAATTAACATGTTTATAACGGCATAAATAACGCTCGGCGATAATTACATTCTACGCAAACATTTTAAAAGGCTATGCGAAATATTTTTACCTACAATTTAAATTTGTCGAATTTTTAACCGGTTCAAAAGTAGGAGGTATCCAATTCGACTGACTTTTTAGGTGTGTTACCTCAGAACTTTATTCCAGGTGAACCGATTTTGATGATTATTTTTTTATTAGAAAACTGATGCTCTCATTTAGTCCTATATAAATTTGATCAAGATCCAAGCAATAGTTTTTGAGTTATCCTTAACTTACTTACTTACTTACTTATCTTCACGCACAATCCCTGACGGGGTAGCCAGAGAGAACAGATCGCCAAGTGTCACGATCCTTACATACATCTTTCGCTTCTTTCAGATTCATTATCTTCTTCATACATGCACGTCTAGGTATCCGAGTATACTCTTGACCCTCCCCTCTTCGAGCAATTTGCTCACCTGGTCTTCGAAAGTTAGTCTCGGTCTACCTCGACACCTTTTAATATTAACTTTCGCGCTATATATTTTCTTCACCATTCGGTCTTCACTCATTCGCTCAACGTACCCAAACCATCGAAGCACGCCCTTATCAATTTTTGTGATAAGGTCATCTTTCAAACCTGCCATATTGCGAATCTCTTCGTTTTTTAGTTTTTGAGTTTTTTAGTTTAGTTTTTGAGTTATCCTTAACAATGTGTATTTAATTGACTTTAACCTAAGCTCGCCAATATAAAAAAGTGAGAGCTCTAATAAGAAACACGTAATAGTTATTTTTCCAAATACCAACCTCGTTTGCATTTGACGCACTGCACCTTACTAGCCAGGCTTCGACATCCGATTGATGTGATATAATCAATTCACAAATGCTGAATATCCGGCACCAATAAAATTGTTAATTAAAATCTTAAATGCTGATTTACCACGTGCTCGACGGTGATGGTAAACATCGAGACGGAACCCTGAGCAATCTCAAAAAAAATCAAGGTCATTTATAATTCCTGCTTCAAAATCATTTCAGAAATGAGAGCATGCCAGTGTCCAGCGGTTGGTTAATGCGAGACTTTTCGACTTTAAAAGGCTTTCAGCGCTCCATTCTCCGCTGAATGCATTTTTGTCCAGCTCGAAGTAAACTTGCGACAGTTGGTGGACAAAAGGTTACTTTATTTGAAACGCTTTTCCTTATTAAGAAAAAAACAGTTACAAGTTTTTTATATTATTGAAAAATATCAAACGTTTCGTTTTTTAAAGCGATAACGCTTTAAAACTTCAAAAGAAGAAGTCACCAAGTGCGAGTCGGACTCGTGTATGAAGGGTTCCGTACCATCACAGGTTTCTAGTAGGGGAGCCCCCGATAATGTTTGATTTATTTTTATTATTTGTTGTTATAGCGGCAACAGAAACACATTGCGTGAAAATTTCAATCGTCTGCCTATTACGGATCATGATACAGCCCGCTTACAGATAGACGTACGGACGGACAGCGGAGGCTTAGTAATACTCGTAGGGTCCCGTTAGTTACCCCTCGGGTACGAAACCCTAGAAACGAGAACTTGAACATCAAAGTTTTTTCTCGGCGATTAAATTATAATTTCTTCATCTCGATTCATTTAAGGTATTTTTAAAATCCATTCGATTAAGAATTTATTAGAGTATTTTATATATGCGCATATTTTTCCGAGCATTTACTATTTAAGAACTATTAATTCTCGAACGTCAAAATCGTGTATTAATTAGCTTTGAATTTATTTTAATTTTTAATTATTACTATTTAGTGTCGTAAGATTCGACTGAAAGCAGGGCTCGCTGAAGGGGGTTTACATGGGAGAGGCACATGCCAATAAGAAGAGAGCCTCTTGTCAGTGTCAAACACAAACGCAGAGTAACCTGCCGCTCAGTATACTATACTCGTACATTCCGGGGAATGTTGGCAGGGTTTACATGATTTAATTACTTCCTTCACTTTCCACCATCATATAACCGGGCACTCCGCCGTCTTCCAGTCCTTTATTTTCGACGTTCCAGGCTATCTTTTACGCGGTGGAGCCATGCTGCAGCTATATTATGACTATAGCTAGAATGACCACGCTCTCACCGAATGCAAGCGCAAAATAGCAGCTGTTATGTTTCGTATGGTGAGTGTAAAGAACCGGAGACCCTTCTTACTGGAAACGAGGCATTCCATCTTGGTCCTCAGGAGAGACAACGCATCTGCATTATGATAGATGTGAATGTCTATGGGACACAGCATCCGTTTCCCTTTATCTTTCGTAATGCATACGGGAAACCGTCTTTCCGTCCGTTTACAATGTGAGTGCCTTAAAAAACAGAAGGGAATATTGTTGCGCTGTAAATTTCACAGTATGCGAGCAACCCGGGTTCGAACCCCGCCGGCACCAATGAAATTGTTAATTGCAATTTTAAGTGCTGATTTACCACGTGCTCGGCGGTGCAGGAAAACATCGTGAGGAAACCTGCATGTCTGAGAAATAAGAAAAAAATTCGAAGACATCTGAAGTTCGCCAACACGCATTGGATAAAAGTTGGTAAAAATTACCTTGCCTTCAAGATTACTTCACTTAAGAGTCAGCCACCGCAAAGTCTACATCACCTGAAGTCTCGTGTAGAGGCGAAACACGTGTCGTATTGTCGTCAGTGGTGTGCCTTGCCTAGTGTGGTGGTGTTGGGAGTAGTGAATCAATTGAGGGACGCCTGTGCCCCGCTTTGGGACGTATATAGAGTGTAATTTTTAACTTTTAACTGGCTAATTATAAGTAAAAAATGAGGAAAGAAGGTTAAGATTTACGTAATGAACTATAATATCATATTAATCTATAGTATA
Organism: Parnassius glacialis; assembly: GCA_033319125.1. Lineage (NCBI taxonomy): Eukaryota > Metazoa > Arthropoda > Insecta > Lepidoptera > Papilionidae > Parnassius > Parnassius glacialis. The sequence continues at coordinate 42,084,248 of JAVANC010000022.1, read as the reverse complement.
AAAATGAATCGCTGTATGTGTTGCTAAGCGCAAATCTCGAGAGCAGCTGAACCGGTTTCGCTAATTCTTTTTTTATCATATTCCTTGAAGTACGAAGGTAGTTATTACGGAGGAAAAGTTTAAAAAATTGGCTGAAAAAGTCTAAAAACAACACTTTTCTATATTCCCATACAAAAGATTCGTAATAATACTTAAAAGTCAATTTGAACTGTAATACCATACCATAAAGTTTAAGTGTTAGTGGAGGGGTTCCGGGAAGGCAAAACTATTGAGTGACATTATGGGGCTTGGTTGTATAATAGTATGTGCCAAATCGATTGAGAAAAACGGACAATGACCTTTCGGTCGTTTAACCAGGGGTTACAAACTTTCAATATATAGGCACATTTTATATGTAGTACTTTCTTTATTTATAATGATTTTTTTATAATGATTGATATAATATATATTTATTAACTATTATTAAAAAGTTATGTGAAAGATCGCTGTAGAAGAAAAATCATCTATTGTTATAAAGTACTTTATTCATTTAACAACAAAAAACATTAATTTATAACACATATAAAGATTCGAGTGATAACGACACCGAATAAGTACGTACTTATGCAAAAGATAAAACTTTATTTTTAATATTATATAAGAACTTTATTTTTATTCGGTGCAATCATCACTCGTATCTTCACTTGATGAACTATCTGTAACATTAATTATAAAGCGATCTGCAGTTTGGTCAATTCTATCATCCATGCCACGCATTTTTTGTTCAACCTTAAGGACATGCTGAACACAGTTTTTCCATTTATCTGGCGTGATTTGAGTTAAACCATCTTTAAGTAAATTTTTAACATCTTTTAACTTGAAAGTTGTATTTTTTCGTGCAACGTACCCTTTCACATCTGCCCACACAAGTTCAATGGGGTTAAGCTCACAGTGATAAGGAGGTAACCTTACCACTGTGATGCTTTTTTCTTTTGCCATCTCGTCGGTGACGTAACTTCGATAGTTATCTTTAACTGCCTTTATTTTTTCCATTAAGTGGGTCTTTGTGTCCGAGGGCACGTATGCGATCTGTTTAGATTCTAGCCATTCCTGCATATTTTGTTTCCGCCAAGACATTGTTGGGGTTTTTTCTAAACGTCTGGAGTGGTAACTAGCGTTATCCATAACTATGACATCGCCGCTTTGCAGTTTTTCTATTACTTTTCTAAACCAGTCCTCGAAATGGAGAGCGTCCATACTCTCATGGTAGTCACCAGTAGATGATGATTCAAATACCCAATCACATCCCTCCAAAAAGCCATTTTCATTGCCAACGTGTACAACTATTAATCGCTTTCCTTTACCCGAAGGGGCTTTCGCGCCAGTAGAGTAGCCTTCTAACCGTGATTGACGAGAAGATTCAATTGTGGTGTCTTCCCATACCTTTCCCATAGTATGACCTGCGTTAATCCATGTTTCGTCAAGGTAAAAAATGTTACGTCCCTCGTTTCTTAATATTTGTATTTCTCTCAAATATCTGGTACGCCACAGAACTATCTCTGGGCGATCTATTAGACCACTTTTTCTGTTTCTCTTTATATATTTGAATTTTAAATGGCGCAACACACGTCGCAGGGAAGTTTTGCTCAAGTTTGGCAACTGGTCATCTTGATTTATACTGAGCAAAATTTTGTCTAAAGTCGGTAATTCTCCTGCAAGAAAGAACTGATGCACTTTCGCTCTTATAGCCGATTTATCAAAATCGTCCAACTTGTCAATTACAGACTTTTTTCTTTTATTAATTATTCCCTTTTCTGGTATTTTATGGGAATCTCTATACACGCTTAATACGCGATATATAGTGCTCTTGCTGACTCCTGAGATCTCCGAAACCTTTTCTACCATATTAACGTTTGAAGGATACACGTCTTCGGGCCAGGTGTTTTTGACATATTTGTATACATTAATGATAATCTCTTGTTCCCCGACCGACAAAGTGGTAGGTTTTCTCTTTTTTACTGGTGACGTTAAAGGTGCTCCAGAAGATGGGCCTGTAAATAAATGACAAAAATATACTACCATAGTACTACATCACATAAATACATATTGTTTTAGAAAATAAATACCACATGGTCACATAAAAAGAGCGCTTTAAGAAATAGAAAGGCTACGTCGTCGCATTTGTACCTATTTGTACGTACCTGCTACGTTTATTATGGGTCGGCGACGTCTCTTTCCACTTGATGTTGAAGGACCGGGTCCTTCACCAAATTCTCCTGAACTCATGTCGATTTAGTAACGACCGTCACAGTAAAACTAATATAACAGATTCAAAAAACAAAAACTTAACGATATAACAAATTTAACAGTAAAAACTCAACTAAAACAATGCAATGAATGCTATGAATTACCCGAGACGTACACACGCAAGCGCTATCCGAACACGAATGAAAACAAAATGGCGGACCGGCCCAAAAAAGGTGACGCATCTCTGGCTGCCATTGTCACGTTTCTTTTAGAACGAACTGACGTAACGCGCGTTTTGTTTATTTTAAAGGGATGAATTTGCAAAAGCTCAATATGGTGATTATATTGCTTCAAATATTTTTTTTAATATGAAACTGTTATTAAATGAATTGCTGCGTTACTTACCATAAATTGAAATATAAAATATAACACATTTTTCGCGATGTACCGTAAGATTTTACTATGTTTATAGGAACCACAGACAATATTATTTAAGAAACAAAAAAACAAAACATATGTGCTGACCTAGAAGTGGGAATAATATCAATATTTAAATATTGTTATCACATCTAAATTGAGATTTTGTAAGTTACGCCTTTTGACACTCGGCTCATATCTGAGGTCATTGTCCGTTTTTCTCAATCGATATGGCACATACTATAGTGGCTGTAGTTGGCTTCTTGCCCACAGATCATCTGACTTCGAATTAAAGTGTTAACTAAGTTTTTCATAGATCCCCAAGTTTCTGAGAATACGTGTTTATTATTGTTTTATACTTGGGTACGTATGGGTTGTTATGGGCATAGTACAATTAACTTACAGTAGGTGGCGCGCGTATAGTACCGACACATTTGTAAGTTATATATTATTTAACATCAATGAATGCATTGTCATTCCTAATACAGAAACAGAAACTTTTTTATACAATATAGATTATAAATAATACTTATTGAAAGTCACTCTTTTATATAATTACCACTGGTTCGAAAAAAAATCTCTGTCCTGGGAAGAACCAGCAAGAAACCCAGCGGGACTTTTTTTTACAGCTTACAATCGTGTATGTTACACAAATTAACAACACAACAAATTAGAAATAGTTTGGTAGCGATCATCACCTCATTTCCAGGGGTTATTATCGTCTATAAATTCTTTAATATTATAATAACCCTTTTTATACAAACTTACTTTAATAAAGTTTTTGAACTTTGAGCAGGTAAAATTTTGTATATTTTCTGGAATTTTGTTTAATAAGAATGAATTACTGACTCGATGGAGTCGAGTAACTGGTACTAAGCTTGTGTCTTTTCCTAGTATTTACAGAATGAATATCACTTATTTTTGTAAAACTACTTTTATTAAATAATAATAATATGACTCTTCCAAATTTAAAACGATATTACCAGAATTATTTTTTCTGCGGCTGCAACTCGCCGGGTACCAGCTAGTTAATAATAATGAGGAATTAAAATTACGTAATGAACGATTATTTAGTTAATTAATAATATTAAAACATATGTTTGATTTCTTAATTATTTATTACAAAATAAATAAATAATTAGTTCTTAGCCTACGTTAATAAATACATATGTAATTAATTAGTAATATTAGGCAATATTTACAAAGAATTAATGACACCTTGTAGGCAAACAGCCTTGTTCATCGCATGACTAAAATACATACGCACCGCAATCTATTATGGATTTAAAATATACAATTCTAATTCAGTGATGACATTCGGTTTTTCTATCACTTGCTATCAATATGTCAAAGTTCTATGAAGAACTAAACACGCTGAAGGTTACAGTCTATGCCACCATAGGCGTAACTACCGGAAGTGGTCCAGCGGTTCATTTAATGGAGGCTGCAAGCCGAGAGGTATGTGGTTATGAAACTGCTGGTCCGTCTCTTGGCCGTCATCGTTTCGGCCTTCAATGCCCTGCTGTGGCAAGCCGTACTCATTACTCGGTTGGTGGTTAAAATTGAGGTCCTGGCCGTGTTGAGCGTACTGCGGATCGTGTTGGGCAAACTGTTGGTCGTGCTGAGCGAACTGTTGGTCATGTTGGCCAAACTGTTGGTCATTTTGTGCAAACTGTTGGTCATGTTGTGCAAACTGTAGATCATGTTGTGCGAATTGGTCGTGTTGGGGAAACTGCTGGTCGTGTTGAGCAAACTGCTGGTCGTGCTGAGCAAACTGTTGGTCCTGCTGTGCAAATTGTTGATCATGTTGCGCGTACTGCTGGTCTTGTGGAACGTACTGTTGGCTAGTCTGTCCAAACCCCTGATCGTTTGGAATATACTGCTGATCAAATGGTGCGTATCCGTGACCGTGATACGCGTTATCGGGATTTATTTGAGAAAAGTCATGATTTGGGACGCCATACTCCTGACCGGGTTGTTGTGCCGTGGCGTATTGGTGATTCAACTGGTGTTGATTGTTCAGGTGTTGTTCATATTGGGCCTGTTCGATCTGTTGCTGGATGTGGTGCTGGAGTTGGTGCTGCAGGTCATTGTACTGCCCCCCACCAGTGTGATGTTCGTAAACCTGCGTGCCCTGCTCCTGTGTAAAGTGATGATGTGGTTGAGGTTGTGGGAAGTGGGCTTCGGGATTGTGAGTTGGGGCGAGGTCGTGGGACTGGGTTGTAACAGGTGACCAGCCGTCGTGATCTAAGGATGATGGTTGAGTTGGCTGTAAGTGGACAGCTGGTTGGGGGATGGCAGCTGGTTGCAGTTGTATTGTTGGTGTCGGTTCGACAGCAACGTTTGTCGTAGCTTGCTCTACCACACCGTGTCCTCCAGCTTGGGGTACTAAGTGGAACTGTGGGACTTGGGGCCTCTCGAATAAAACTTGAGGTCTTTGCAGCAAAACTTGAGGTCTATTTAACAAAACCTGTCCGGCACCCGCGACAGGAGCTGGCGGGGCTAAAGGTATAAGTGGGGACTGGTAGTTCAGTAAAGGATACCGAGGGTAGGTGGCGAAGAAAGAAGACTGCACCGCACCACCGTGACGGAGGACGTACGGATATTGCTGAGCGTACTGCAGCAGTGGAGTGGGGAACACAGATGCTGGTTGGATAGGCACGGGCCCAGGTACAAGTGGTTTGAGATGCAGGTGATTTTGTGGTAAAAAGTGAAGAGGTGGGGCGACAGGTGCTGGTGGTGCAGGCACAGCCGGTGCGGAGTGAAGTAAAATTGGTGGGGATGGCGCTGGATGGGCTACAGCGGCTGTAGGTTGCGCTATAGGAACGAATGCTGGTGCTGGGGCAGGGACAGGCGCAGGAGCTGGGACCGGAACTGGTACAGGTGCTGGTGCGGGAACTGGTTCCGGGGCAGGCACAGCCGGGATTAAAGGCACAACAGGTCTTGGCGACACGTGATGATGGTGATGATGGAAATAATGATCCGGCCTTGAATACACTACTGATTTAGTGGAATGAGGGAACTTGAGTGCGTAGTGAGGGTGGGGGACCGGCACTCTATGGCCAACATGAACTGGGTAATGAGGCACGGAAGGCCTTGTCAGAGGCACTTTCACCGTAGCGACAGCAGCAGTCGGTGGATAAGTCACCACCAGCGGCTTAACAAGGGAATGGGACACCAATGGAATATCATGCCCTAACTTAAAAGGGGGCACTGCGGAAAGGATCCCACGCTTGTGATGCTTGCTTGTCAAACTGCTGAGCAATTTCGCCTTCCTCGCCTTCAGGTGGATGATGTCTCCGGTCACCATCCACAGACATCCACATAACACCAACGCGATCTGAAATACACCACGAGGCATTTTAGTTACCACACACAACTAAGCACTTTAAAATTTCACAAACACTACACTATTTGCACTACACCACCGAGATACTTACTACGGTGAACTTCATGTTGGTGCGGTCGCCCGTTCGGCGCGACTCTCATTCAGAAACCAGTATCATCGGAATCCACCACTCATACTTATAACTTAAAAATAAAGTGCATTAGTATGTAAACGGCGTCCAAGTTTCACTCGGGGTAGCCGGACGCTTGCAGCTGAGCCCTGTTCTTCCGCGGCTTTCGACTATGCCTAAATGTATGCGTCTATCAAAATACGACAAACGAATTACGTTGGTATGAAAGAGAGCTTTATGTCGTCGTTATAAAGATCATATTTCATTACCCGCTTCGTTGTTTGGTCTGAATACGGAACGTGCTACCGTCATCCTCGTAACACACGTAACAATGCATACCAATCGATTAAGAAACGTAATCGAGAGAAAATTGTACCAATTGCGCCAGGGATGGACTTCACTGAAACAGTATTATTAATAGCGCGGTCGGCATGGGTGTGAGATGGACGATTGCACGAGTGATTGAATAACTCGGTATAAGAATGAATGAATGAAGAATAAAGATAAAGTATAAAGGGAAGAAATATTAAGTAATGAAAAGGAATAAATGCGAGACGGGGTAAGACGCATTCATGGAGTAAAAGTGTTAAAACGAACGTGTGAGTTATTATATAAGTATTAATAAGTAATATATTCTTTTTTTATTAAACATATCAATCCTACCTACTATATAGGAAGTCAATGGATACAGGTGGCTCAGGACCGTGCTTTATGGCATTCCTCGGGGGAGGCCTATGTTCAGCAGTGGACTTGTGAAGGGCTGTAATGATGATGATGATGATGATGATGATGATAACATAATTCTGAATTTCAACTTTTTTTAATAGTTCATGACATTTAGTGTCAGTTTAACGCGAGTTTCAAATACCTATTGACTTCTCCTTCTCATCTACCTGCGTGATAGATACATATTGTTTTAATTAGATATGCTAAACTGGAACAGGTCATTAGTACATTAAAAGAACAAGTTTATAATGAGATTAAAATTAATTTGGTAATGAAAATAATAAAACCAAATGCTACGACATCACGCGATATCAGAACAGTTACCTATTTATACCTATAGTATGTGCCAAATCGATTGTGAAAAACGGACAATGACCTTTCGGTCGTTTAACCAGGGGTTACAAGCCTTCAATATATAGGCACATTTTATATGTAGTACTTTCTTTATTTATAATGATTTTTTTATAATGATTGATATAATATATATTTATTAACTATTATTAAAAAGTTATGTGAAAGATCGCTGTAGAAGAAAAATCATCTATTGTTATAAAGTACTTTATTCATTTAACAACAAAAAACATTAATTTATAACACATATAAAGATTCGAGTGATAACGACACCGAATAAGTACGTACTTATGCAAAAGATAAAACTTTATTTTTAATATTATATAAGAACTTTATTTTTATTCGGTGCAATCATCACTCGTATCTTCACTTGATGAACTATCTGTAACATTAATTATAAAGCGATCTGCAGTTTGGTCAATTCTATCATCCATGCCACGCATTTTTTGTTCAACCTTAAGGACATGCTGAACACAGTTTTTCCATTTATCTGGCGTGATTTGAGTTAAACCATCTTTAAGTAAATTTTTAACATCTTTTAACTTGAAAGTTGTATTTTTTCGTGCAACGTACCCTTTCACATCTGCCCACACAAGTTCAATGGGGTTAAGCTCACAGTGATAAGGAGGTAACCTTACCACTGTGATGCTTTTTTCTTTTGCCATCTCGTCGGTGACGTAACTTCGATAGTTATCTTTAACTGCCTTTATTTTTTCCATTAAGTGGGTCTTTGTGTCCGAGGGCACGTATGCGATCTGTTTAGATTCTAGCCATTCCTGCATATTTTGTTTCCGCCAAGACATTGTTGGGGTTTTTTCTAAACGTCTGGAGTGGTAACTAGCGTTATCCATAACTATGACATCGCCGCTTTGCAGTTTTTCTATTACTTTTCTAAACCAGTCCTCGAAATGGAGAGCGTCCATACTCTCATGGTAGTCACCAGTAGATGATGATTCAAATACCCAATCACATCCCTCCAAAAAGCCATTTTCATTGCCAACGTGTACAACTATTAATCGCTTTCCTTTACCCGAAGGGGCTTTCGCGCCAGTAGAGTAGCCTTCTAACCGTGATTGACGAGAAGATTCAATTGTGGTGTCTTCCCATACCTTTCCCATAGTATGACCTGCGTTAATCCATGTTTCGTCAAGGTAAAAAATGTTACGTCCCTCGTTTCTTAATATTTGTATTTCTCTCAAATATCTGGTACGCCACAGAACTATCTCTGGGCGATCTATTAGACCACTTTTTCTGTTTCTCTTTATATATTTGAATTTTAAATGGCGCAACACACGTCGCAGGGAAGTTTTGCTCAAGTTTGGCAACTGGTCATCTTGATTTATACTGAGCAAAATTTTGTCTAAAGTCGGTAATTCTCCTGCAAGAAAGAACTGATGCACTTTCGCTCTTATAGCCGATTTATCAAAATCGTCCAACTTGTCAATTACAGACTTTTTTCTTTTATTAATTATTCCCTTTTCTGGTATTTTATGGGAATCTCTATACACGCTTAATACGCGATATATAGTGCTCTTGCTGACTCCTGAGATCTCCGAAACCTTTTCTACCATATTAACGTTTGAAGGATACACGTCTTCGGGCCAGGTGTTTTTGACATATTTGTATACATTAATGATAATCTCTTGTTCCCCGACCGACAAAGTGGTAGGTTTTCTCTTTTTTACTGGTGACGTTAAAGGTGCTCCAGAAGATGGGCCTGTAAATAAATGACAAAAATATACTACCATAGTACTACATCACATAAATACATATTGTTTTAGAAAATAAATACCACATGGTCACATAAAAAGAGCGCTTTAAGAAATAGAAAGGCTACGTCGTCGCATTTGTACCTATTTGTACGTACCTGCTACGTTTATTATGGGTCGGCGACGTCTCTTTCCACTTGATGTTGAAGGACCGGGTCCTTCACCAAATTCTCCTGAACTCATGTCGATTTAGTAACGACCGTCACAGTAAAACTAATATAACAGATTCAAAAAACAAAAACTTAACGATATAACAAATTTAACAGTAAAAACTCAACTAAAACAATGCAATGAATGCTATGAATTACCCGAGACGTACACACGCAAGCGCTATCCGAACACGAATGAAAACAAAATGGCGGACCGGCCCAAAAAAGGTGACGCATCTCTGGCTGCCATTGTCACGTTTCTTTTAGAACGAACTGACGTAACGCGCGTTTTGTTTATTTTAAAGGGATGAATTTGCAAAAGCTCAATATGGTGATTATATTGCTTCAAATATTTTTTTAATATGAAACTGTTATTAAATGAATTGCTGCGTTACTTACCATAAATTGAAATATAAAATATAACACATTTTTCGCGATGTACCGTAAGATTTTACTATGTTTATAGGAACCACAGACAATATTATTTAAGAAACAAAAAAACAAAACATATGTGCTGACCTAGAAGTGGGAATAATATCAATATTTAAATATTGTTATCACATCTAAATTGAGATTTTGTAAGTTACGCCTTTTGACACTCGGCTCATATCTGAGGTCATTGTCCGTTTTTCTCAATCGATATGGCACATACTATAGTGGAGTCACGCTTCAGTTATCTTACGGTTGTAGCACGAATGGATCGGCTTTATAGGGTTAGCGGGCATCTAAATAGCGGGAGTAAAAGCATCACCAGTAATAAGGGAGAATCGGGCTTGAATTCTAAGATTCGCAAATAATAGCTGCTGATCAAAATTCGAAGTCTTAAATTTGATGATAAGATAAGTTTTCATCATAAGTCAATAATATCATCAGTCAGTAATTCATTTATGGGGCAATGTATACGCTTTTACAACAAAATCCCAGAATATATTATTCAAAGTTTGTCAATAAACAAGTTTAAAAGTTTTATTAAAGAAAAACTGTACAAAAAGGGTTATAATAATATCAAGGAATACATGAATGAAAATAACCCTTCGGAATAGGGTGATCGCCACCATGCTGGTTCTATGAAAAATCATTTAAAAATTGTATAAACAAAATTATTGTTAAGTGAAATTATGTTTAAAAAAAGTCCCGCTGGGTTTCTTGCTGGTTCTTCCCAGGACTGAGGTATTTTCCGAACCACTGGTAAATAAAAAATGACTTTCAATAAGTGTTATGGAATAATCGATATTGAATAAAAAATTATTTTATTCTATCTATATTTTTTTTTTTCAAAATAATATGTTCTAATTTTAGAGTATATATATTTTTAGTCTAAAGGCTTATTTTATTAATTTTTTAGTCTCAGGTATGTTCTTCTCACTTTCTGCTTATTGTTGTTTTTATATTTTACTTTGTGGTTTTTATCATAACTACACATGATAGTCCATATGATAGTTCAAATTATATCTGATATTAAGTTAACAAATCTGCAATTACTGTCAGACTCAACTAACAGTGTTTTCTTTTTGTTTTAATTTTTTTAATGTGTATTTTCAGTGACCTACTATATTATTTTAAACTATTTGCTTAAGATATAACATGAACAATGTTTGTTATTGTTAGTTTAATAGGTACTAACCAACTAAAATTTGATTGTCAAATTCATTAAGGTACTTATCATAGATTAGTTATTAAGCTGGTAAATTTGATACTTGAAGATAGTTTCACTTAGGAATTTTCTTTGTAATTTGCATAATGTATTATTTTTAATTTTAAGTATTAATTAGGTATTTCAAGGTTTTTCTTATGTTTATTTTATTCTATGTCTATTTGTATAGTAAACATTGCGCCAATGTGTGTGTGTGCCAGCTGGCGGGTGGTGCAGACATAGCAGTGTAGCACATATTTTTTATATATATATATATATATATATATATATATATATATATATATATATATATATATATATATATAATATTCATTGTATTATTTTTATATTAATGGCTTCTGATGATGATTCTTTTTGCCAATGAATGTGTCACATCCTCTAATAACAATAATTTTTGTTCTGCAACTGATACGCTTGGCGATTTCGTGCGGCATACGTTTAATCAGGCGCACTCTTCGTTGAACTTGTGTCATGTCAATGCACAAAGCGTACCCTGTCACTACAGTGACCTAATTGAAGCTTTCTCGAATGCTAACGTTCATGCTGTTTTGATTTCTGAGAGTTGGTTCAAACCTCATCTTCTTTCGACCTTTACATCTTTTTACTCTGATAGGCAATGATCGTGTGGACAGAAGAGGGGGTGGTGTTGCTATATATCTCCGCTGTGACTTTTCTTACAAAATCCTAGCCTCCTCCTCACCCTCCTATCCTACCTCTGCAGAGTTTCTTTTTCTCGATGTATGTGTGAAGGGAACAAAAATGGTTCTCGGTGTTGTTTATTGTCCCCCTTCTGTTGATTACTTCTCCAGTCTCGAAACGACTCTGGAACCTTTAGGGCTGGAATACACGCATCACATCATCATGGGCGACTTCAATACTGACCTCTTGGTTCCTACCTCACCCCGTTCTTCTAAACTCCTTCATATTGTCGAGTCGGTTGGTCTCCACATCCTTCCGTTACAAGCCACTCATCACAATATTGATGGAAATGACACTTGGCTTGACTTAATCCTTACATCTTCCCCCACCCTCGTGTCCTCCCGTGATCAACACCTTGCTTCTGGCTTCTCCCATCATGACCTCATTTTCCTTTCTTATGTCCTAAAACCTCCCAAATTGCTGCCTAAAATCATGCAAGGATATGGATTTAGAAGAGTTGTGTTTAGATGCGTCTAAATTAAAATGGAACAGAGTGGTGGACGCCCCTACTGTGGACGAAAAAGTCACTGCGCTTAATGATACTATTCTCAAGCTTTGTGATGTAATGAATGAATGATTGTCAGTCGGACTGTGAGGATATCTGGGTTAAAATCGAAATACTCAATAAGAAGGGTGTAATTGATTATTTGTATATATGTGGCGTTTATATACCCCCCCCCCCCCTGTACAGAAGCATATTTTGGAGCACTTTGTTACAAATACCAACTGTGTGTTACAAAAGCTCAGTTCTAATATTATTGTTCTTGGGGATTTTAATTTGAGCAGTCTTTGTTGGAATAAGACGCCTACTCTGGCACTAACGCCTATGACTACAAATAGTTTGTTAAACAATGTGATAGTGGATTTCATGTCATTTAATAATTTATTACAATATAATTCATGCCTAAATATAAAAAATCGAATTCTAGACCTAATAATGAGCTCTTTGACAATCTCACACATTTGTGAAAGTACTGACCTTCTATCCAAAATTGACCCGCTGCATCCTCCCATTGAATTTTGTGTTGAAATCGACCACAAAGACAATTTAAAATCCCAAGATGTAGCCAGATACCGCTTCTACAAAGCAGACTATGAAAAGATAATAAGCGAACTAAATAACATCAACGTGGACGACATGGTGACATATTTCTATGAAATTCTTAATCTCCTCATTATTAAACATGTTCCAAAATACAAACCGCGCTCTGGTAAATATCCAATGTGGTTTTCCATTGCATTAGTAAAGGTTATCAACGAAAAACTGAAATATAGAATTAAATACCGCAAATATGGCAATCCCCGAGATTTAATCACCTTTGAAGTACTAAGGGACAGATGTACAAAACTTCACAACATAAGCTACAAATTATATATAAAGCGCCTGGAGTCATCATTGTCTTCTAACCCTAAACTTATATGGAGCTTTATTAAACATAAAAGAGGTGGAACCAACACTTACCCTGCACAAATGTCTTTCGGCACAAAAGTCGCTTCATCAGGAACAGGTGTTTGCGATCTATTTGCATCTCAGTTTTCCTCGGCTTACAACACTGAAAACTTACCCATCCCAGGGCAATCTCATTTGACACTAGGTGTTAATTATTTCCCCCCCGAACGGGTTCCCGCCTTGTCGTGGCGGGGGGGCTTAGTAGCCGTGGCTTGGTCACCCACGGTGAACAAAGAGGAACCCCTTGGCTGGCCCGTGGTGTAGGGCCGGCCCGAGGTGGCCACTCCGAGTGGGTTTGGCGAGCCCACTTCGGATGTGTGTCGGGGGGCTGCGGTGAGAGGGGAGTCCGCACCCTCTACCGCTGCAGCCGAGGTGGAGTCGCGGAGGAAGAGGAGTTTTGGTATGGCGATGCGCCACTCGCCCTATCCTCCGCGACTCAAACGGGGCCGCACCGTTGATGCGGTGGTGGTGGGGCTGCGGGGGGAGAGGAGTGTCGGTATTGCGAGGCGCCGCTCTCCCTACCCTCCGCATCCGAATCTTGGTTAGCGGCGGAGCCATAGACCAGATCCGCCGCTGGGGTCAGGGAGGCTGGTGCTTCTGAGTGCTAGTTTTTCCTGGCCCCATGGCCTTCGCGCATCAGACACGGGGGCGTCCGTTGCGCATATGAAATTGGAGGCCGAGGAGGAGGGCGCGCCATGTGTTCTGGTGCGCCTTACCTGAGAGGGAGATGGGGGAGGTGTAGTCCTCTCCCGAGGAGGGGCCGCCATGGGGCGGCCAGCGCAGGTGGGGCCGCGGAAGTGTGCGAAAGCGTTCCCGTGGCTCTGCCAATATGCGACGAGGGTGGAACACCATGGGGTTTTAGTCGGTGCGAGTCCGACATAACCCGTCCTTGCCCCCGCGAGGCGGGTATGCGTAGGCATTTCCCCATGTAAAAAAAAGGTGTTAATTATTTAACTACAATATCGGTTACTATCGACCAAGTTTTCAGAGTTTTAAAAAGACTTGACCCCGCTAAGGGTGCCGGCTCCGATGGAATACCTTCTGTTTTTGCTATAAGATGTACTGGAGCACTCGCACTGCCACTTAGTATTATTATTAATAGCTCCTTAAGTTCTGGCATATTCCCAACAGCTTGGAAAAGTGCTCTTGTAATACCTTTATTCAAGGCAGGTGACACGAGTGCAGTAAAAAATTATAGGCCTATATCTATACTTCCAACATTTGCGAAAGTTTTTGAATCCCTTTTGTGCCCTATAATATCTTGTCACTTAAAACAGGTTATCGCACCCCAACAGCATGGCTTCGTAAAGTCACGTTCCACCTCAACTAACTTAGTTTCCTTCGTCGAGGACCTTGCTGAGGGGGTCGATCACGGGAAATCATACGATGCAATATACACTGATTTCAGTAAGGCCTTTGACAGGGTAAATCATGAAATACTGTTGCACAAACTTTCCTCCATCGGAATAGCCGGTATGTTTTAAACTGGTGTAGATCATACCTTTCAGATAGACAGTCAATAGTTGTGGCCGGAGGGTATAAATCCAAAGGTTTTACTGCTATATCTGGAGTACCTCAAGGGTCTCACTTAGGTCCTTTATTTTTCAACATTTTGATCAACGACATTGGAAAATGTTTTCAGAACTCTAAATTCTCAATGTTCGCTGACGACTTAAAACTATATAGAATAATTAACCCATCTGAGGATGCATTATTACTGCAGAGGGATTTAAATAATTTATCGATGTGGTGTACTGAGAACGGAATGAGCATGAATCCTGATAAATGCCAAGTAGTGCGATTCAGCAGAAAAAGACATTTACCAACCAGGCTCTATCATATCAATGATGTGCCACTAAGAGAGGTTAGCCACATTCGAGACCTAGGAGTCATCATTGACAGCAAACTACGCTTCAATATTCATATTGACAATATTATAAATAAGGCTCTTAGAATGCTGGGCTTTGTCATTCGAAACTGTAAAGAATTTAGGAATCCCATGACAAAAATTTCAGTATATAACTGCCTTGTACGTAGTATGTTAGAATATGGCAGTACTGTGTGGAATCCGCACTACGGTACATATATCAAACGCTTAGAGAGTGTACAAAAGCGATTTTTATGGCATTTGTCCTATAGTTGCAACTTAGCCAAGAAACTTCGAAGCTACAACGATCGACTATTACATTTTCGCCTCAAATCACTCCGACACCGTAGGGAACTGTTTGAAGTAATGTTTCTGTATAAGCTAATAAATGGAAATTTTGACACCCCTGAACTTTTATCTAGAGTAAATATTGCTGTACCTAGAAAGCCATACAGACTTAAGAAACCTCCCTTTAAAAGTTATCCAGCTACGTCAAAATTGAGTTACAATCTCATTCACAACTCTATATCCAATGAAAGTGAAAAAGGATCTTCTCAGCTAGATATTTTTTCAAACTCCTTAACACAATTTAAAAATTTTGCGGCTCAAGTAATAACAGAATAATCTGATTATTATGTACGATAGGTAATTTTAATTTAAAATATTTGTGAGCGTTATTTTTATTTTTATTTTCAATTTTTAATTTTGACTTATAATATGAATTTTTATTTTAATGACATTTCGACTTGTTTAAATTTTAATTGATGTTTTTATTTTTATTAGTTTTTGAATGATTTATTGTTTTTGACATAGTTAAGTGTAATGCAATGATTAAATGTTATTATTGTTGTTGTCAGTATTGTTAATAAGTTAATTAATTGTATAATAACTTCCTTATAAAAATATATATATATATATATATATATATATATATATATATATATATATTTTAACATAAATAAATTAAATTTCTTCACAACATAAGTTAATAAACAGCATTCTCTGAAAGTCACGTACGACTTTCAGAGAATGCTGTTTGCGCCTATAACTGAAGTAGCACTTTATATGTTTTTTTTTGTATTTCTGATATTTTTGTATGTAACAGTGCGTACTTTGTTGGTGCAATAAATAAATAAATAAATAAATAAATGTACATGCACCAGTCAAGAGGGTGAAAGTCAAGCGACCACCTGCTCCATGGATGACGAGAGGTGTTCGCATAGCCATGAGGCGTAGGGACCGGGCTTTTCAACGTTTTAGAAGAGAGCGGAGTGATGAGAGATGGAACCTCTATAAAGCTGCTAGGAATCGGTGTAATCAGATGATACGCAACGCTAAACGCCGATATATTCTTGATAACATAATTTTCTCTTTCTCTGCCGATATTTGGAAGTTCCTTAGGACTCTCGGAATCGGTAAACAGCCTCGTTTTGAGTTTCAGGGGACACTTGGTTTGGATGATATTAACAGTCATTTTGTTTCTCATACTCCTCTGGATCACCAAACCAAGTGTCACACTGTTGATTATTTAAATGGCTTACCTTGTCTAGATATCGATCCCTTCCATTTTTCTCCAGTTACTTCGGATAAAATTAAAAAGATAATCCTTTCCATTATTTTAAACGCTGTAGGTTGCGATAACATCAGCCGCCGTATGATCATTTATATCCTTGACCATATTCTTCTAGTTATTTTCCATATCATAAACTTCTCCCTAGATTCCGGAGTTTTCCCGTCGCTGTGGCGCATGACCCACGTTATTCCCTTGCCGAAACTTCCAATCCGACTTTACCCAATCACTTCAGACCTATATCCATTCTTCCTTTCCTATTTAAAGTACTTGAAGCCTGTGTACATAGCCAACTATCTCTGTTTGTTAATAAGAACAATTTATTAAGCCCTTTTCAGTCGAGCTTCAGACCCAGTCACAGTACTGTTTCCGCTCTTCTTAAGGTCACTTGTGACGTTAGGGCGGGCATGAAGGACACCAAAGTCACTGTACTGGCTTTGGTTAACTTCTCGAACGCCTTCAATACCATCAGTCATGACATCCTACTTTCTATCCTTTCCCATTCCATGATTTCTTCCGAAGCACTGGATTGGTTTTCAACTTATCTTCGGGGACGTCAGCAGTCGGTACGCATTGGTGAGTCTGCATCAAGCTGGTGTGACATAATTGCTGGTGTCCCTCAAGGCGGTATTCTGTCTTCATTGTTATTTTCAGTATTTATTAATCTTATCACCCACAACCTTCAGTGTGCGTATCATCTATATGCCGATGACCTACAGTTGTACGCACAGGCGAATGTTGATCGTGTGTCCCTCGCAGTGGATATGGTCAACAAGGACCTAGAGCATATTAAGAGCTGGTCTGACAGGTTCGGTTTAAGTGTTAATCCATCCAAGTGTCAAGCAATAATACTATGTAGCCATCGCACAATAAAAAAGTAGACGAAGTAGAGAAGTAGAGTTTTCAACGGTTCTGTTTTGGGATTATGTTCCTCGGTTAAGGATCTTGGCTTAAACATTGACTCTACTTTGAGCTGGCATGCCCAAGTGACAAATGTTAGCCAGAAAGTCACCGGTACCTTACGGGCTCTTTACCGTCTGAAAAATTTCCTTCCAATCGGGACCAAAACATTACTTGTGCAATCCTTAATTCTTCCCCTGATTGATTACTGTGATGTGTGTTATTTTGACCTGAATGCAGATCTTCTTGACAAATATGATCGTCTTCTTAATAACTGCAGTCGATTCATTTTTAATCTTCGTAAGTATGACCATGTGTCTGCTTATCGTTCCCAACTTAAGTGGCTTCCCATTCGTCAGCGACGAAGTGTGCGCGCACTCACAACCCTATACTCCATTCTGATGTCTCCTACTCCCCCCCCCCCCCCCCCCTAACCTAACTTAACTTGTCATTTTCAGTACCTTTGCTCTAGCCATGACAGAAACCTGCGTTCTTCGAACAACCTTTTACTAAAGTGTCCCTCTCATAAATCTGGCTTCCTACATTCTTCCATCACTGTACAGTCTATCCTCCTCTAGAACGCACTCCCTCTTGAAATTAGAACGGCTAATAATCGTTATGCATTCAAGAAGAAAATTCGTGAACATTACTTAAGTAAACTGGTAGAATCATCTCATTTGTAGTATTTATTTATGTATTTATATAAATATATAATTATATAATGTATGTAATTTATTATTTTATGTACATAATTTATATATTATATATATTACTATACTATTATAGTAGTAGTAATATAATATAATACTATGCATATTATATTAAATAGTTTTTGATTTGTATGTTTATGTATGGGTATATGTATTATATTTGTTTTATATTTATATACTTTAATTTATATTCTTGTCTTTTAGCGTTTCACACACCTACTTCATACTTTTATCTCTGCATCACCTAAAGGTTGACTGGTAGAGAATGCCTCAGGGATTAAGTCCGCCTATACATCATGTTGTATGAAGTTTAAATAAATAAATAAATAAATAAAAATAAATGGTGCTGTTACGTATGGTAAGTGTAGAGAACAGTAGACTCTTTTTCTAAAAATGAGGCAATCCATCTTAGTCCTGAACTGAGGATAGATATAGACTTCTTTTGTCTCCCTTACCCTATAATAAGAAAAAAGAAAACCTATCCTCAGAATATAGAAGAAAAGCTATAATAATCTATAATATGATATGATCTATGATATGAAAATCTATAACATGTCTATCCTTTTTAATTTAAAAAAATGTTCTATGTAGTCCACCCCTGTGCTGAGGACATCGATATGCGCACCGCGCAGTTTGATTACCAAATATACAAGCTCACTTTCCTTCGCTCTCACTATCGTTGTGTCCACTCTTACGTTCAAACTTAACAGCTGTATGTCCTTAAATTGTTACAGTTATGTACTATGTGACCTTAGAAGTGATTTATATAGAGTGAAGTGGTAATTAGCAGCATATGATTTTGTTACAAAACCTTTGATTTCAGTAATATTTACTAGGTTATCACTCCTTTTCTTCTTAGGCATTCGTTTAGAAGTTACTCTTTTACTGCCACCATGCAACATTGCGTGCACTTCTGTAGAATAGAATAGAATAGAATATTTTTTAATTCAATATTGCTTATTACATAATAATTATTGAAAGTATTTTTTTTATTTACCACTGGTTCGGAAAATGCCTCTGTCCTGGGAAGAACCAGCAAGAAACCCAGCGGGACTTTTTTTCAAACATATTTCAATTAACAATAACTTTGTTTATACAATTTTTAAATGATTTTTCATAGAACCAGCATGGTGGCGATCACCTTATTCCCAGGGGTTATTTTCATTCATGTATTCCTTGATATTATAATAACCCTTTTTGTACATTTTTTCGTTAATAAAACTTTTAAACTTGTTTATTGAAAAACTTTGAATATGTTCTGGGATTTTGTTGTAAAAGCGTATACGTTGCCCCATAAATGAATTACTGATTCTGTGGAGTTCTAGTAACTGGCATTACAAGCTTATGTTTGTTCCTATTGTTTAAAGTATGCACATCCTTATTCTTATTAAAGCTATTTATGTTTTTATGCACATACATTACATTCCCATAAATATATTGCGATGCCAAAGTTTATATGTTTATTTCTTTAAATTTTTCTCTGAAGGACTCTATAATTTAGGTTACAAATCGCCCGTACGGCTCTCTTTTGCAAAACAAATATATCTTCAATATCAGTCGCATTACCCCATAGCAAAATTCCAATCTTGAAGGTACATATAGAGGGTCCATATAATTACAGACTTACTGTCTAACTCCATCTTGGTCATCGGAGGTGACAAGGCATTTGTAGCTCTCTTTGTTTGAGGTTAGTTGCAGGCTATAGCCACTTACCAAAGGTGGATTGTAAGTTATTTTGTTACTTCAATTTCTTTTAAAGATGAAGTATGCATGAGACCCAAAACGTGGAGAATTAAAAATAAGTAAAATTAAATGCAATACAATCCGTAAAAATAATTTTATTCAAAGTCGTTCTTTACCTGTTGGTGATGCAACAAATAAATATGAATTTTATTCTATTATATTCTATTCTATTCCTCTTTGTTTCCATGTCATAGTAAGAATAGTCTCTAATATTTGCTACTGCTTGCACATGTAGCCAAATGTGAGATAAAGTAAGCTAAAGAATTATGTCAGCGTCTTGCCAGTCCTGTCACGTTTGGCGGGGCAACATCGAATTTTATAGTTTATTGCGGCGCTCGAGGAAATGCCCGAGCTGCAGTGTCGCAAGCTCTGCCGCAATGAATTCTAATTATAGCTTACTTTTACTGCAAATGAAAGAAACATTGTTTGACTGCATGGTAAACAATTATTTTTATAGAATAAGGATAACAAACGAGGACACAATCCACCTTACACAACTTCGTTGTAGAATCGACTTCTACCAGTGATTTTTCGACAACTTGGGGACCGTCAAAAAAACAGCCTACTATTTTTAAAAGGCCGGCAATACATATGCAATTCCCTGATGTCGCAGTTGTTCATGCGCGGCGGTTGTCACTTACCATCAGGTGAACCGCATGCTCGTTTGCCCCCTTCTATCTTAAAAAACCTGATAGTTAGTGGATACTGCAACCTATAGACATCTACATGTATCCTTAATTAAAAATCAAAATGCAGTTGCGTTGTCACCCCTGAGGACTAAGGTGGAATGCCTCGTTTCATGTAAAAATGGTCTCCGGTTCTTACACACCTTTAAAATTTAAACACGTAATCGGAGTGTTTGATCTTTGACTTCTTTAATTTGTGGTAGATTTATATTAAAAAAGAACATTACAAGAGTATTGATGAGAGGATGCTGTGGCCCATAGATACGTCTATTCTCGGTTTGGAATTAAAATGTAGATGCGTTACCGCCCTTAGAAGTCAGAGGAAGAAGATTTACCTTGTTATCCATAAAATGTCTCCAGTTCTTGTCATTCAACATACAATACACAAGTATTATTCTAATAAAGGCAGTTTACGCACTTATTCTGTAGTCATAACATGGTCTATATTCAATCGAGCCCAACCATTTTTTTTTTTATTTTTTACGTTACACTAGGATTTTCTCCTGTATCGTGGAGGAAGTTTACAAACATAAATTGCACAAGGACATATATACAGACCCGGAACGATTATTTGTAGGCCATAAAAATACTTGATCCGCACGGTATTCGAACCGGCGGTAATTAGTGCTGCATCTCGTTGCTAAGCAACTGCGCTACTGCGCCACGGAGTCGTCACCATTTACGTTGCATTACCTTTACTTACTTTAAGGTTTCTATTCGTTGTTTGTATAATATATTTATTCCAATATTTAGTATATTGTGGCATAGCTATGCTATAGCTATATTACAGTTGTATAGTATGTACCAAATCGATTGAGAAAAACGGACAATGACCTTTCGGTCGTTTAACCAGGGGTTACAAACCTTCAATATATAGGCACATTTTATATGTAGTACTTTCTTTATTTATAATGATTTTTTTATAATGATTGATATAATATATATTTATTAACTATTATTAAAAAGTTATGTGAAAGATCGCTGTAGAAGAAAAATCATCTATTGTTATAAAGTACTTTATTCATTTAACAACAAAAAACATTAATTTATAACACATATAAAGATTCGAGTGATAACGACACCGAATAAGTACGTACTTATGCAAAAGATAAAACTTTATTTTTAATATTATATAAGAACTTTATTTTTATTCGGTGCAATCATCACTCGTATCTTCACTTGATGAACTATCTGTAACATTAATTATAAAGCGATCTGCAGTTTGGTCAATTCTATCATCCATGCCACGCATTTTTTGTTCAACCTTAAGGACATGCTGAACACAGTTTTTCCATTTATCTGGCGTGATTTGAGTTAAACCATCTTTAAGTAAATTTTTAACATCTTTTAACTTGAAAGTTGTATTTTTTCGTGCAACGTACCCTTTCACATCTGCCCACACAAGTTCAATGGGGTTAAGCTCACAGTGATAAGGAGGTAACCTTACCACTGTGATGCTTTTTTCTTTTGCCATCTCGTCGGTGACGTAACTTCGATAGTTATCTTTAACTGCCTTTATTTTTTCCATTAAGTGGGTCTTTGTGTCCGAGGGCACGTATGCGATCTGTTTAGATTCTAGCCATTCCTGCATATTTTGTTTCCGCCAAGACATTGTTGGGGTTTTTTCTAAACGTCTGGAGTGGTAACTAGCGTTATCCATAACTATGACATCGCCGCTTTGCAGTTTTTCTATTACTTTTCTAAACCAGTCCTCGAAATGGAGAGCGTCCATACTCTCATGGTAGTCACCAGTAGATGATGATTCAAATACCCAATCACATCCCTCCAAAAAGCCATTTTCATTGCCAACGTGTACAACTATTAATCGCTTTCCTTTACCCGAAGGGGCTTTCGCGCCAGTAGAGTAGCCTTCTAACCGTGATTGACGAGAAGATTCAATTGTGGTGTCTTCCCATACCTTTCCCATAGTATGACCTGCGTTAATCCATGTTTCGTCAAGGTAAAAAATGTTACGTCCCTCGTTTCTTAATATTTGTATTTCTCTCAAATATCTGGTACGCCACAGAACTATCTCTGGGCGATCTATTAGACCACTTTTTCTGTTTCTCTTTATATATTTGAATTTTAAATGGCGCAACACACGTCGCAGGGAAGTTTTGCTCAAGTTTGGCAACTGGTCATCTTGATTTATACTGAGCAAAATTTTGTCTAAAGTCGGTAATTCTCCTGCAAGAAAGAACTGATGCACTTTCGCTCTTATAGCCGATTTATCAAAATCGTCCAACTTGTCAATTACAGACTTTTTTCTTTTATTAATTATTCCCTTTTCTGGTATTTTATGGGAATCTCTATACACGCTTAATACGCGATATATAGTGCTCTTGCTGACTCCTGAGATCTCCGAAACCTTTTCTACCATATTAACGTTTGAAGGATACACGTCTTCGGGCCAGGTGTTTTTGACATATTTGTATACATTAATGATAATCTCTTGTTCCCCGACCGACAAAGTGGTAGGTTTTCTCTTTTTTACTGGTGACGTTAAAGGTGCTCCAGAAGATGGGCCTGTAAATAAATGACAAAAATATACTACCATAGTACTACATCACATAAATACATATTGTTTTAGAAAATAAATACCACATGGTCACATAAAAAGAGCGCTTTAAGAAATAGAAAGGCTACGTCGTCGCATTTGTACCTATTTGTACGTACCTGCTACGTTTATTATGGGTCGGCGACGTCTCTTTCCACTTGATGTTGAAGGACCGGGTCCTTCACCAAATTCTCCTGAACTCATGTCGATTTAGTAACGACCGTCACAGTAAAACTAATATAACAGATTCAAAAAACAAAAACTTAACGATATAACAAATTTAACAGTAAAAACTCAACTAAAACAATGCAATGAATGCTATGAATTACCCGAGACGTACACACGCAAGCGCTATCCGAACACGAATGAAAACAAAATGGCGGACCGGCCCAAAAAAGGTGACGCATCTCTGGCTGCCATTGTCACGTTTCTTTTAGAACGAACTGACGTAACGCGCGTTTTGTTTATTTTAAAGGGATGAATTTGCAAAAGCTCAATATGGTGATTATATTGCTTCAAATATTTTTTTAATATGAAACTGTTATTAAATGAATTGCTGCGTTACTTACCATAAATTGAAATATAAAATATAACACATTTTTCGCGATGTACCGTAAGATTTTACTATGTTTATAGGAACCACAGACAATATTATTTAAGAAACAAAAAAACAAAACATATGTGCTGACCTAGAAGTGGGAATAATATCAATATTTAAATATTGTTATCACATCTAAATTGAGATTTTGTAAGTTACGCCTTTTGACACTCGGCTCATATCTGAGGTCATTGTCCGTTTTTCTCAATCGATATGGCACATACTATAGCACGAATGGGGCGGCTCTGAATGACCACGCTCTCATAGAATACAAGCGTAAAATAGCAGCTTAACACAGCTGTGTTTCGTATGGTGAGTGTAGAGAACAGGAGACCCTTTTTACTGGAAACGAGGCATACCATCTTAGTCCTTACGGGTGACAACAGCATCTGCATTTTGATTCGTAATCGATGAAAGATGGAGATATATATGGGTCACAGCAACCACTTACCATCAGGTGGACTGTGAGCTCGTTTGTCACCTTTATCCTATAAAAAAATATTATGTAGAGTCTTTCGCAGTCAAATCAATATGCAACGTATAAATTCACACAGCCATTACTGGGCCCCTTCACATAATTGACGCAACAATTTGCTCTACTCAAAACTAATCTTGTTGCCAACGCGTGGCTCCGAGCCAACATCTTTACGAATGCAGCATGGTAAGCAGTTAAGCCATGTTGGTGACGATATAAGCAAATCTATGACCATCACTCCCATTTCGTTATTGTGATATTGCAGTAACAAAAAATGAGACATAAATTGAGAAAATAAAATAATGCGTGCCGGCCGTAAACTAATAGGTACCATGTATTTGACCTATGACTGATGATTAAATAACATACAGTTTTTACACGTGGTAGAGCCATGCTGCAGCTATATTAGTCGTATAGTTGTAGCACGAATGGGTCGGCTCGACCAGGGAAGGACCACGCTCTCACAGAATACCAGCGTAAAATAGCAACTTAACACTGCTGTGTTTCGTATGGTGAGTGCAGAGAACCGGACGAACGAGGCATTCTATCTTAGTCCTCACGGGTGACAACGCATCTGCATTTTGATTCGTAAACGAGGATAACTGTAGAAGTCTATGGGCCACATCAACGTGCCCGTTTGTCACCCTATCCTATAAAAAAGTTTGATTACGTAAATGCCATAATATTCACTTATAATAACAGAAATTAATACAGTTATACTAAGTGTCGTTCGAGATTCGCTAATGAGCCATCAAAATATTGATAAAAGCCGTTCACACAAGTGTTTCCTCTAAAGTATGGCTCTAAATAATATCAAAAGCTTATTGTATCTTTCTTTAACAGTTAAAAAATAATTATTATTTAGAAAGTGAATTTGTGATACACTAGAAAACTTTTTTCAGTGGTAGAGCCACGCGGCAGCTTTTGCTGTCACACGGATGGGCCGGCTCGAACCGGGGTGGTACCACGACCTCACAGAAAACCAGCGTGAAGTAGAGGTTTACCTCTGCGTTTCGCTTGGTGAGTGCAGGTGGCCGGAGGCCCTTTTTACTGGAAATGAGGCATTCCATCTTAGTCCTCACGGGTGACAACGCATCTACATTTTGATTTGTAATAGAGGATAGATGTAGATGTCTATGTGCCGCAGCAACCACTTACCATCAGGTGGACTGTGTGCTCGTTTGTCACCCTTATCCTATAAAAAAAATTGAACCGGCCCCAAGGTAAAAGTTTACTTCAAATAAGTGGTATTTATTGATAAACCAGTGTCATAAAATAACAATAAAAATTAATTTGTTTCTATCAGACTTCTACTTCGTTTAACTATTATTCCCTATATTTATTTACGCAATATCTATCTTTATTTCTACGATGTAAGTTACATTTCGTTTATCAAACGACGTTGAAATCTACCACCGTTTCCAAATAAGCTGCCTTTGCTCTGAATTTCGCAAAAAATTTTATACGTGGTAGAGCCATGCTGCTGTTATATTATGACTGAACCACGAATGGGTCGGCATGGCCGGAGTAGGACCACGCTGTCACGAAATACCAGCAACAAATAGCAGCCTAATGCTGCTGTGTTTCGCGTGGTGAGTATAAAGAACCGGAGACCATTTTTACTGGATACGAGGCATTCCATCTTTGTCCTCACAACGCATCCGCATTTTGATTCGTAATCCAGGATAGATGTAGATGTATATGGGCCGCAGCATCCACATACCATGATGTGGACTGTGTGCTCGCTTGTTACCCTGATTATATAAAAAAGACGTAAAATATCCAGACCTCAGGGGCAACAGACGGATCCATAGCACGAATCAAAAGGGTTCGAATCCCGCATGTAACAAATATTTGTATGGCTAACAAATAATTGTTCCGGGTGTCGAAGTTTGCCTTGTGCAATGTATGTTTGTAATCTACCTCCACGACATTAGATATTCTTATACCTACGAGGGTGGATTGAAAAGTACTCGGCCTAACACAGATCCATTCAATTCTAAAAATCAAATCTACCCACATTATTTAGTTCAGTTCAGACTAGTTCATTGTGTGAAGTTCGAAATGTGTGCGATAATTAGTTGTGATTTTATAAATTTATTAACAAAGTAATCGGACATAATTTCCGCGAATGGAGCAAATCGAGCAGCGTGCCGTCATTAAGTACCTCCATAAGAAGGGGCTATCATCAAAAGCCATCCATGATGACATGGTCAGTACATTAGGCGATTGTGCTCTATCATATTCATCCGTCAAAAGATGGATAGCAGAATTTAAGCGTGGTAGAGAGAGTGTGAAAGATGAACCCCGTTCTGGAAGGCCTTCGACGTCAACTACTGACGAAAATATTAAAAAAGTACTTGATTTAATAATGGGAGACCGCAGATTAAAAATTAGAGAGATTGCCGAGATTATAGGCATCTCTTATGAACGAACTCAAAACATCATTGTCAACGAGTTGGGTTTCCACAAGGTGTCTGCGAGGTGGGTTTCGCGACTGCTTTCAGTTGAACAAAAAAGGACGCGATTGACTATTTCACGCGACTGTTTGGAGTTATTTGAAGCCGATTCAGATGATTTTTTGAATCGTTTTGTTACTATAGACGAAACATGGGTTCATTACTGTACACCGGAAACAAAACAACAATCAAAACAGTGGAGAAGACCTGGTTCACCACCCCCTAAAAAGGCTAAGTCGATTTTGTCGGCAAATAAGGTGATGGCTTCAGTATTCTGGGACTCGAAATGTGTGATTATGATTGATTATCTTGAAAGGGGTCAGACTATAAACTCTGATTACTACTGCACCTTACTACGTCGTTTACGATAGGAAATAAAAGAAAAACGTCGAGGAATGCTCAGAAGAAAAGTCCTGTTTCATCAAGATAACGCCCGTGTTCACACGTCAGTACAGTCAATGGCTGAAATTAACAACTGTGGCTTTGAACTGTTACCGCATCCGCCGTATTCACCTGATCTGGCACCATCATACTTCTTTCTGTTCCCTAACCTAAAAAAGCACTTGGGAGGTCAAAGATTTTCGACAAACGACGAGGTCAAAGCAGCTGTAGACGCATATTTTGACTCTAAGGAAGAATCATTTTTTTTCAACGGTCTAAATGCTTGGAAGGGGAGGTGGCAAAAGTGTATTGAACTTGATGGTGATTATGTAGAAAAATAAAAATATAACTGATTTAGTATGTGTTTATTTTCTTGGTTAGGCCGAGTACTTTTCAATCCACCCTCGTATAAAGAAATAGACCGCCTTTTGTTCTTCTCTTCATATTTGTTTATTTTGTTATATTAATATTACCTTGATGTACAACAAAGAGTATTGTATTGTATTATATTGTACAATAAGGTAACGGCTTTTAGTATTGAGAGCAGTTGCAACGAACGCCTATCGAAGGATTGACCAAGAAAACAATACTTTCTTCGTGACCGCCGGTTTTGCAGACATTTTGTTGCGATTTGACTGCAACTGCACGCAATAGAATTGATGCAACCAGCTCTATTGCGCCGTAACCTGAACAGATTTTTACAGTTCAGACACAGAAATCTGGATGAAAATTGGAGTTTTTTTTAAAGTTATTATAATTACATAACATTATTCTTAGCATCGGCATCATTACAGTCCTTCACAAGTGCACTACTGAACGTAGGCCTCCCCCAAGGAATGCCACAACGAGAACCTTTCTTCCCCGTCAGTTGTGGGTTCTTCGAGCTATATGGCCGGCTCATTATTATTATTATTAAGCGTATGATGTGTTCCCCTATAAGTAGTTATACACTTAGTTTAAGACATGTTGGATCTTGTATTTTTTATTCAAATGTATTGTGTTATAACTGTTGGAGAACCTATTAAATAAAATTAAATTGCCACTTCACCTGACCAATCTTTCGGGCTATGTCGGTCACTAAGCCCTCAAATATCTAGGGGTCGAATTTGACCACGGTATGGCATTCGCAATGTCCGCAACCATGCCAAATTTGTCACAAGTCGTCTCCACCCGCTAGTGAACTGCAGGAGCAAACTATCCTTAAGACACAAACTCCATCTTTATAAAGCGTGCTTAAGACCTATCATGTCTTACGCAAACGTAGTTTTCGCGTATGTAACATAGTCATTTGTAGGACCTCCAAGTCGTCCAAAATAGATTCATTCGCATAGCCACCGGAGCTCGGTAGTATCAGCGAAACTCTGACTTACACAGGGACTGTCAACTTCTGATGATCTCTGAATACTTCAAGGATATGTCTCGGTGCTATTTCGAGAGGGCCTAGACATACCCAAACCCGCTAGTGGTAAACGCTAGTGGCCCCGCAACGTTCTAATCGGACCCTCTGTTCCACTAGACGCCGATGACCAAAATGTCGCCGGCCAGTCACATTCAAACACTACACAAGCACCGAGTGCCACAAACACTGTTAGGACAACAACGGACGGGATGCAGCGAGTCCGCAGACAGGCGCGCTGCACACCCCTCCACTCCGCGTACACACCATAAACACGAGTTAGCCGTCAGAGACGCAGCTCGCCACCCCCTGCTCGGACGGCCGTTACATAACTCATCCATGTTATGTTAATGTTGTGATCACTGAACTGAAAACAATATTATCCCACTCCCCCAAGAGATATCGATTTTATCGAAATAAATAATCTTCCCCTACCCCCTTTTTAACGATGAAGGCTAACTGCATTAACATCACAGAAACACAGAGATGATAACACATGTGCATTTTTTTATAGGATAGGGTGACAAACGAGCACACAGTCCACCTGATGGATGTGGTTGCTGCGGGCCCATAGACATCTACATCTATCCTCGTTTGCGAATCAAAATGCAGATGCGTTGTCACACGTGAGGACTAAGATGGAATGCCTCATTTCCAGTAAAAAGGGCCTCCGGCAACCTGCACTCACCAAGCGAAACGCAGAATTAAACCTCTACTTCACGCTGGTTTTCTGTGAGGTCGTGGTACCACCCCGGTTCGAGCCGGCCGATCCGTGCGACAGCAAAAGCTGCCGCGTGGCTCTACCACTGTTAAATATTTGACTCGTTATCGAAGATAGTTGTACTCGTAGATGTCTATGTGGCTATTGTATCCATTATACTTCTATTAGGAACAGTTTACTTGTTTCGCACCATTGTTAGTTAACATTAGAAATCGGTATAAACTAATTATGAATCGATTTTTTACATTCTCAGCTTATTGAATGGTGCAAAATGTTACTAAAACTGCCTAAAAATTTAAACTAGATTAAAATTAAAATGATTGATTATTAGTATTATGAGATTACATTATTCGTTTTTTTTTTGTTTAATAAACATAAATACTCACGCCTGTCACCCAGAGGAGTAGCAGAGGCAGAGACTGCGGACTTCCATTTAGCACGATCCTGGCATATCTCTCTCGCCTCCTCCACATCCATATATCTACGCATACATGCTCGTCGCTTAAAGATACTCTTAATTTGGCCCATTTTCAAATATATCGCCAATTTGGTTGACAAACCTTCGCCAAGAGCAGGGACGGCGAACCACTGGCACACAATATTTTGTGCACGCCACCGATCATAAAGTTCACTATGAACTATAGTATTATATTACAAAAGAACGCGAGTGATCCTACGCTACGGACTGTTCGGGTGCGGTGAGCCGGGCAGCGGCGGTAATCACGAAGTCAAAATTATTTTAGGG
This sequence comes from Parnassius glacialis, assembly GCA_033319125.1. Lineage (NCBI taxonomy): Eukaryota > Metazoa > Arthropoda > Insecta > Lepidoptera > Papilionidae > Parnassius > Parnassius glacialis. The sequence continues at coordinate 42,054,541 of JAVANC010000022.1, read as the reverse complement.
CACGTCTATGAGCTCATTAAACATTTCTTTAGAAAAATAGCACATTTATACTTAAAGAATCCCACCCCTGGCCTAGGGCGTTCATTCCCAACTCTGCCGTTCACCTCTACAACATAAATTTGCTTTCTCACTCTTTCCTCATTTATTCTTTCTACATGACCAAACCACCGAAACATTTCTTTCTTAATCCTGGCCACAACATCATCTTGCATACCACACTTTTCTCTTATCACACAATTTCTCACCCTGTCATTCAGATTCAGATGTTTAATAACGTTGTATTAATTTACAATCTCTACTTAATATTATAAATTCGAAAGTGTGCTTGTTGATTTGTCATTCACGCAGAAACGTGACAACGGATTGACAAAATTTTATTATGCGCCGGACAGTAACACTGACTTATTATCCCCGGAAAACAATTAGTTCTATTTACGAGAATTACTTATTACCATTGGAGCAGGGTTCCTCGTGTGGGATAGATCTGGAAAGTAATTCTATAACTAATACTTTTTGCAGTCTTGGAATATTACATTGGCTGTGATTTTTCAAAATGCTATGTAATTCGCAATTCCCGTGGCATTGTATATTTTTTTTGTATAGCCATATACTCGTTACTCGTTTATATTAAATATATTATATCTTTTCTCGACCACTACGTGGTTGAAGCCGCGTACAAAAGTAAAATAAATTATAAATTTAATATAAAATTAGATCAATTACTACAATTTAATCTTTGAATTCTTTTTTATTAAATTTAAATTAGAATTATTATTAACAGACAAGGTGTAAACAATTTTGCATGACGGCAGCCAGATGTCGGTCAACGTAGGCCAATGACCCTCACTCTTATTCTTATTCTGTTTTCAATTTCATCTAGCGGACCTTCACCCACATAGCCGACAGACGTTGTCATTGCCTCGACGTGAAAATCAAATTTCACGCCCCAGCAATAACCGATTTGACGCCTCGGCAAAACTAATAATGAAACAAAATGTTTACGAAACGCTTTATTAAGAAACTTACAGATACAAATTTCTTACAACTAAAATATAAAAATATGAAGACGCGTACAAACTTAAACTATAACATCACAGGCGATCGACGAATCTCTAGTACATTTCGATATATTGACATTGTTTTAGGTACTATAGGATTGTCAGCAAAAACGATGTGGTTTTGTTCCTGTACATTTAAAATAAATAATGTTTATGGCAGGCGCTTGCTTAGCGAGTCGTGTATTGGTTCACACATCGCCAATCCTTATCGTTTTCTTTTTTACTGATGCCACGTTTGGTCTTGGATCGTCGACTTGGACGTTGGTCGCCCGAACATAGTTATTCCGGAAGCCGGTCTCGTGGATTCGCGCGTTGGGACTCAGCTTATCGGAGCGCTCTTGCTCGTTAGCGCGTCCTGAATCCCCGGTTCTTTCGATATCTTTAATCGAACGTTCTTTTTCATCCATTCTTTCCAAATCATCGGCCCTTTCAGAGTCTGCACTTGCATCATTAGATCTTCCATCTTGATCCACTCTCTCCGGATCCTCGCGAATTCTTTCATCGTCGTCTAAAAAATAACCGTCATCGGAACTTTCCTCTAAACGAGCGATATCGGCGTCTTTCGTAGGGGATGGAACAGTAAGAGCCATGAAAAATTTCTCTTCGTCAGATATAGGAAGCTTTTTTCCATAATAATCATAATCCCCGGCGGAATAGGGCTCGTCTTCTACTGACCGCTTTTGACGTGGTTGTTTGCGGCGTCGCTTACGTCTGACAGGTCGCTCTGTTCGGGTAACTAAAGCACTGTTCTCAACGTCTGCATCATTATCGCCCTCGTTTTCTGTCGACCTATCCTGCGTTTCATTATCTTCATCGCGGTCAGGTTCATCGCGGCGCTCGGGCCGATCCGATCTTCCGCGGTTTAATTTCTTTGGGCGTCTTTCCTTATAAATTGGCGGTACTCGAACAGTAACGGTGTCAATCTGGCCTGGATTGTGCTCCGTTGGCGGTAACACTCTTGGTTGTAATGGACGTTTCGGGTCTTCTGTTGTCGTAGTAATTTCTGCTTCTTTCTCGTCTTCGGGTAAGGCTAAGGAAATCCTATTTGGATTTTGGCGTGCATGTTGCAAACTCTGATGTAATTCACGGTCGCTGCGTCTTTGTAATTGATCAGCTAAATCACGATCCCCAAAGTGGACGTTTCGATAGTCGTTTGCGGGAAGCTTTCTTTTAGGTTGTCTCTTGGGCTCCCAAAATTTGTCAACAGCATTACCAAAGTCACGTACTGCTTTTGCTCTATCACGAGATTCCTGGACATCCTCATAATCATCTTCTGCGGCTTGCTGACTATCTTCTTCGTCATAAACAAGATAGTCATCTTCTAGAGGCGCTCTTTGTGAGTTAAAGTTCTGAGCGTCCACAGCGTCTACTTTTTGAGCCACTCCATTTTGTATGACAAAAGCGTCTACATAAACACGAGGTTGGCGAGGCTGTGCTGGAGGCAACCGGGCAGCTCTCGGTTCAATCGCCACAGGTGCCACTTGTTCTTGGTCTGGCTCTTGCTCTTGTTCTTCAGCGTTTGCTTCAGCAGGAGCAGGTGTAGCTGCAGATCCAGCGGGGACCCTGTTAAAGTTGAAATTTAGACGGAAGTTTGTATTGATAGTTTCTAAGTTATCGGCTTGTTTTCGTGGTGGTGGCGGTGGCGGCGCTGGAGCACAAGGTGAAGGTGTTGTAGGATTTGCACGTGGCTTAGCGCAAGGTGGTGGTGGTGGTGGTGGTGGTGGTGGTGGTGGCGGTGGTGGCGGTGGCCGTGGCTTTCGTCTAGGAGCTCTAGGCGTTGGGCAAGGAGGTGGCGGTTTTGGTCTTGGGGGAGGAGGAGGAGGAGGAGAAGGCCGCTGAGCCCTACAAGGTGGCGGCGTTGCTGCTCGAGGTGCCCCACAAGGTGACGTTGCTGGAGCAGGTGCTGGTGCGGGAGCTGGGGCTGGTGTAGCAGCTGCTTGGAGCGGCAAATCAATACCAGGAACGGGATCAAGAGGCGGTGGGAACACTAGCTCTGGAGGTTTCCTTGCTACACTATAACCCAACACATCAGCTAGTCCTCTGAACACAATGTCGCCGAAAGTCCGTTTCTTACGCACAATCGGTTCATGATCACCGTCGAGTGTTTCGTTCGCTACATCGAAGAATGTCGTATCATTATTGGCATCAGCGAGCAAACTGTCGTTGTTGGGAGCGATTGGGCTGTCAAAGGAGTTAGCGCTTCCTAGTTCGGCGGGCTGGCCATAGATTTCCTCTCGTGAAGCTAGCAGCAAACACAACAGCTGCAGGAGCAACGCGGCGCGCGACATGGCGCGAACGAGTGTCACGCGGGAGCGGTGTTCACGGAGTTTTGTGGCACCGCAGATTGCTCAAACACTGTCACGCTTCGCCGAGTTTGACGCACACCTTACACTTTTCACATATTTCCCCAGTATCTTTTTTTATTGAAACTTCACTCCTACACTATACGTGTAACGCTACAGCTATATTATAGTTCTAACACGAATGGGTCGGCACGACCGGGGAAGGACCACGCTCTCACAGAATACCAGCGTAAAATAACAGCTTAATAATGTTGTGTTTCGTATAGTGAGTGTAGAGACCCTTTTACTGGAAATGAGGCATCTTAATTCTCAAAAGTGACAGCGCATCTGGATTTTAACTTTTATTGGATTTGTCTATGGGTCACAGCATCCACTTTCTATCAGGTAGACTGTGTTTTCGTTTGCCACACTTATTCTATAAAAAAAAGGGTCGTAATAGGCAATAGAGGAAAACTGACACAGGAGATACAGCAGCATCTACATGGTAACAAGTCAAAATAATAAAAAACAATATTTCCCAACCTGCTATGGCAAATATCCTCCTAATAAGGAAATCTCTAGGAAATTGGTTTAGAGGATTTGTAATAGACTGTAATTAATGAATTTATGATATATATTTTTAATTATATATATATATATATATATATATATATATATATATATATATATATATAAGTCACATAAACTTTATTTAGCAATTGGTTCATTCGTTAGTTCAACGGCATATTGACACAGAATAAATACAACTACACCACACACAATCTTCCCACCCTTGAGGACTAAGATGAAATGCTTATTTTTCAGTAAAAAGAGTCTCCGTTTCATCAAACGTTTTTTTTTATAGGATAAGGGTGACAAACGAGCACACAGTCCACCTGATGGTAAGTGGTTGCTGCGGCCCATAGACATCTACATCTATTCTCTATTACAAATCAAAATGTAGATGCGTTGTCACCCGTGAGGACTAAGTTGGAATGCCTCATTTCCAGTAAAAAGGGCCTCCGGCCACCTGCACTGACCAAGCGAAATGCAGAGGTAAATCTCTACTTCACGCTGGTTTTCTGTGAGGTCGTGGTACCACCCCGGTTCAAGCCGGCCTATCCGTGCGACAGCAAAAGCTGCCGCGTGGCTCTACCACTGTTAAACTAACTCTAATACGTGTTATTTATTAATTATTTAAATATTACATACTAACATTAATATTATTTATTGGGGAATTCTCGAGTGGCGGCCTCGTACCGGCGGACGAAGTGTAGGGCGTCTCCCTACACTTACTATACTAGATGGAGTGACGATCTGGTAAGACATGCAGGAAGTCGATGGATGCAGGTGGCTCAGGACCGTGTTTTATGGCATTCCTTGGGGGAGGCCTATTTTCAGCAGTGAACTTGTGAAGGGCTGTAATGATGATAATAATGATTTAATATTATCAGTTGCTTAAATCTAATAAACGAAGTAAGTTGTGCGTAGTGCACGGAAGAGCATTTTTGAATTTTAGGTGTAAATTATATAAAAAGATGTAACCACAGACTCGGGATTTTTGAGTAGATAGAGTTGCGAAGATTATTTATTCAATTTAAACAATAAACTTAAGATATAAAAAATAATTTTAAATTTTAATTTTACATAATGTTATAAAACCTTACAGCATTAGTTTTTAAATTAAATCTTTTCTATCGACTTCAAAAAGGAAACGGTACTCAATTCCACTGTATATTTTTTTATGTGTGTTACCTCATAACTTTTTACTGGGTGAACGGATTTCTTTTCTTTGTCCTATAGTTTTAGAGTTATTCTTAATAATTTATATTGAAGTCGTTTGTACAAATTTTTTAGTTTTAAATTATTATACTTTAAATTTCAAAGACAATTTTCTTATTTTTCTTCTTAATCAGGAAGGGAAGGAAGACGCCTTAGGAAGGATTTCCTGTATCGTCACTTGGTATGCGGATTGATGATGATAGTACAAAACGTATTGTACCTTTGACGTTGTTGGTCTAAATATTTTGCACCTGATGTGAACGAGATATAAGTAATCGTGTAGTGGCGGTGTAAGAATATCCACTACACCATATCATCCCGTGGGTGTCGTAAGAGGCGACAGAGGGAAACAAATCAGGAGATGTGCAGCAGCGGCTTCCTTATAACGACCAAAATTAAAAAAGCTGTGGTTGCCAACCCGCTCGCCAAGAGGCAACTATGGCAAATATTCATCTATGAGGCATGCCATGGGGGAAGCCTATGTTGCTGTAACGGCAACGGTAAACGAAATGTTTATATCGGTATATTTCAGAAGCCATAAATATACATATATTTTGTGGAATTTTCCATGTTCGCCGCCGATCCACGGCACAAATCCGGCCATAAAAATACGGACCTTGAGTTCCCTACCACAGTTTCACCTTCTTAATTTACGTGGTTTTGTTTCACGTTCAATATCATTTTCAATTGCGTACGTGTTTTCGTAGATCCATTGAGTTCATTACAATATTATATTAAAGTAGATGCTTATGAAACTAGGTCACACTGATTGGTACTAGGGCTAGGAACAAAATATTTCGCCTTCTCCGCGCCGCCAACAATTTAAATTAATTGAATATCTACTATTAGCTAATTTCACTTTTGATCTTTTTTGTTGTTACTATCTTAAATATAAAGAATAATGTCGTAATATTTCGTAGCAAGAAAAATTTACTTTTAATATACCGATTTCAAATAGGAGGAGGTAGTCAATTCGACTGTATGTTTTTTTATGTGTGTTACCTCATAACTTCTTTGTGGGTGAACCGCTTTCGATGATTCTTTTTTTATTTAAAAGCTGGTGCTTCACCTGTGGTCCCATATAAATTTGATCAAAGTTTGACCATTAGCTTTTGAGTTATTCTTAATAATTTAGGTTGAAGTCGGTTATACAAAATTTTAAATTATTTATTGTTACTATCTTAATTAGTATAAAGAAGAACGTTTTAATATTTCGTAGTAAGAAAAATTTGCTTTTATTCTACCTTAAAACAGGAGACGGTACTCAATTCGACAGTATGATTTTTTTATGTGTTACCTCATAACTTCTTTCTGGGAGAACCGATTTCGATGATTCTTTGTTTCTTTCAAAGTTGTTGCTTCTCATGTCCCATGTAAATTAGATCAAAGTGTGACCAATAGTTGTTCAGTTATTCTTAATAATTTATATTGAAGTAGGCTGTACAACATTTTTAATTTTTAATTATAAAAAGTGAAAGTCGACTTCAACGAACTAAAACGAATAAAATAATTTCAAATTCTGATTTAATTATATAACTTCGAATCTAATTATTCTATACATTATATATCGTGCACAGACTCCGACCGACTAAATTTTTATTCTTTTGAGTGGACTAAGGAATACAATCACAATTTCAATATTCTTCATCCCCTATTTTGCCACCATTAGGGGTGAAATTTTCTTCACATTTTTTTTATAGAATAATGGTGACAAACGAGCACACAGTTCACCTAACGGTAAGCGGATGCTGTATCCTATAGACATCTATATTTATCCTCAATTAAGAATGAAAATGCAGATACTTTGTCACCCCCGAGGACTAGAATTGAATAGAATAGAATAGAATCATTTTATTCAATATAGATTTACAATACATAATACTTATTGAAAGTCATTTTTTACTTTTACCACTGGTTCGCAAAAAGCTGGACTGAGATAGAATACCTTGTTTCCAGTAAAAAGGGTCTCCAGTTCTCTACACTCACCATACGAAACACAGCAGCGTTAAGCTGCTATTTTACGCTGGTATTCTGTGAGAGCGTGGTCCTTCCCTGGTCGAGCCAATCCATTCGTGCTACAACCACAATATAGCTGCAGCATGGCTCTACCACAATATATGTGGTAGAGCCATGCTGCAGCTATATGTGGTACTTTGCATAAACCATGAAGTAAATAATTATATAATATGTCTATGTCTGTTCAGAAGGTTGGCCAAATCGTACCAGACGATGAAACGATGCCGTCACTATATGAAATATTTATGAAAAATATCCTTATTGTTTAAGGTCTTAAAAACCACAAAAAATACCTCTCTAAGTAGCCACAAAAAAAAGTTATCCTTTTATTTTTGTTTTTGTAACTGTTCCGAAATTATTCAAAATAATGGTTTCTGACCGCACTGGAACACACCTAATGACGATTCATTTCACGTATGAAAGGACTTTGTATTTAAAGACTAATTATTCACGTTTATATGAATAGTTATTAATTGTAATTTAATTCAATTAATATGTAGGCATCAAATCAACTACTATACTGATTTATTATGTACTGGGTTCATGTCATAAAAATGATTATGTAGCTTCATAGTAAGCTAAGCGTTTTGTTCAATTACGTACAACGGGACATCATTTGTTATCGTCAAGTTACATAATCTGTGGTCATCTATCGACATTGATTTTTTTTTTATAGGATAAGGGTGACAAACGAGCACACAGTCCACCTGATGGTAAGTGGTTTCTGCGGCCCATAGACATCTACATCCATCCTCTATTACAAATCAAAATGTAGATGCGTTGTCACCCGTGAGGACTAAGATGGAATGCCTCATTCCCAGTAAAAAGGGCCACCGGCCACCTGCACTCACCAAGCGAAACGCAGAGGTAGACCCCTACTTCACGCTGGTTTTCTGTGAGGTCGTGGTACCACCCCGGTTCGAGCCGGCCCATCCGTGCGACAGCAAAAGCAGCGTGGCTCTACCACTGTTGAATGTCACCCAGCAATCATTTACATATCTATATATCTTATTTGCTTCATTCGTTGTGGAGTGTGATACGTACTGTACTATTTTAGATTTCCTTCTGTTGTTTTGACCTCGGCATTGTTTTACGGACTGATAACTACCACTTGTAACGATTGTTCTGTGCTTTTGATTTCTGGACACCGATTTTGCATCTTGCATATTTGTGAGAGACATCATGTAGACTACAGCTACACAACAACGACAACTATCCCTGCGATTGCTATGTGTTAATTGTAACATATGCATTGGTATACTTCGCCGCCATTGCGTTTTTGAGATTGATACCAGAGTAATTTCTAAGATCCGCGAGTGGAATTCTTCAATAATAGTATATATTTACATACCTACTTATTTTATTATATTAACATAAACCATCACACACAATCGTACATCATAATACAAATCTAATTCCTATTTTAGATCACTGAAGAAGATTACATAATATGTGATGCTAACCTCAAAAGTATTGTTGCGTTATTATAAAAAAATTGTGGCTATTTAGATATGATTTTCAAACGGGATGGTGTTTACAACATAAAAACAAACCAATCTAGCTATAGTTTGTTTTGGGACATGTAAAATAAAAGTCAAGTCCAGCTCCTATAGAAATTAGGCCATTGTTCTTTCTTTAAACCATGAACGCATTATACAGAAATAAATGAATTAATTAAGTTTTAATTAATTAATAATTAATTAATTAATTAAATGCCGGGGCGGCATCAGAGGCAGCTGAACTGAGTAAGTGGCGCAAGTATGAGTCTCCGAGAGATGACTACATATTTGTGCCATTTGCTGTAGAGACTATCGGTCCGTGGGGTCCACGTGCGGTGAAGTTCCTAAAGGAACTCCATCCGCGGCTGGTCGTTGCTGCTGGTGATAAGAGGGCTGGTTCTTTCCTTGCTCAAAGGCTAAGTATAGCCATTCAGCGGGGAAACGCAGCCAGCGTTCTTGGCACGATACCGCGGGGAGTAGGACTATATGATATTTAAGTTTCTAGTTTTAGTTTTTTTTTAATTATTATTATAGTTTTTAGTATTGTATTAATAATTATTGTTCAAATTAATTAATCAATTTGACGTCAAAAGAAATAAAATAACTTCATCAAATAATTTGCTACCTTTGTTTAGCCTGAAAACTTATGGGTTTTCCATTTTTAGTTTTTAATTTCGATTTATAGTATTTAAAAGAAATGTACAATGATTATTAATTGGCGAAGCTTGCGAAGTCACTTATTGATTTCACGATGTCTGTCCGTCTGTCCGTCTGTCCGTCTGTCCGTCTGTCCGTCTATCCGTCCGTCTGTCCGTCTGTCCCACGATTATCTCGAGAACGGTTGCGAATTTTCGAATTCTGTTTTCAGCAATCGATTACTGATCACCCAGGCATCTGAACCTCCTATTTTGAAACTGATTGCTCAACGGCAACCGTTAGAAACCGCTACAAAGCTGATTGCTTCGCCACTTTGCTATGCTGTTAGCTTGCTAGGTTTATTTGTATATATAATTTGGTCGGCTCGATCGCAAAAAGATCACGCTCTCACAGAATACTAGCGTGACATATCTGTGTTTGTAGGGTTAGTAAATAATACTAAGAAGACCCTTTTAACTTGTAACGGGGTATTTCATCCTAGACCACAAGATTGCAGAGCATTGATTTGGACTAAGAATTTACTATAAATTTATTTTTCAACGAATGTCCGTCCCAGTAAATGGGCCAGTGTCAAGCTAGCTGGGGTCACGATTTGTAGTGCCTCGAATCAGCTTAATCGATTTGCAATTTGATTCGACCTTGACCGTTTGCACAATATTATATTTCTTCTCGTATTTTCTTAAGGTTTGCGCGACTGAAAAAAGCAGTAGCTATAAATACAAAGATCTAGTTGGATCTAGGTATGAGATTTATTTATCACGGTGGCCGAATGGCCGAATGCCTAACAACATACTCGTATAGCCTGATGACAAAAAATATCATTGTTACATAGAAAAAATTACTTAGTTTGATATTCAATATGTAAGTATATTGTATGTCTGTGGATGGTACTATCATCGTCACGTTATGTATGCGTCTCTAAAGAAAATTATAAATAAAAGAAATTTAGAAAATTCGAACGGGACGGTTTACAATAGTGACATTTAAAAGGCTTCCTATAGGTTAAAATCTAAAGCTAATAAAAAAATCAAAGTGGTTAGTTCAGTATTTCGAAAAATATCTTATTAACATTCACATCCATACCGACCAGCTGACGCCCAAGTGAAATTATTTTTAATATTTTTTTTTATAAATAATAATTGAAATAAATAATCTTATAACTACGTCAGTTTATTATATAAGTGCAATATAAAGCTGGTGGAAGTGATTTTAGTTGAGTGGATCGCGATTTTTTGATTTGGTGACAATAGAGCACTATCCGATCTCCGCTTCGCGATCGATGTGTGCAAAAGTGAACAAAAACCACAAACATTTTCTAAAACCTCCTATGAATGAGTCCCTGTGTCCCTTAAGTTGCATCTAAATTCTGTTTTCCAATACATCGATTCCCCCTCCCCCCCTCCGAAACACTCCGGGTTCCGTGTCATGGTGGAGGGGCTTATTAGCCGTGGCTTGGTCACCCACGGTGAATAAAGAGGAACCCACTTGGCTGGTCCAAGATGTAGGGCGGGCCCGAGATGGCCGCCCAGGGTATCCTCTCCTTCTTCCCGCCGCAACCAAGGTGAAGTCGTGGAGGAAGAGGAGTGTTGGTATGACGATGCACCACTCGCCTTAACCTTCGCCACGGGCCGCACCGTTATGCGGTGGTGGTGAGGCCGCGGGGGTAAAATAGTGACGGTATGGCGAAGTACCGCTCTACCTTCCCTATGTGGCCGAAACTTGGTTGGCGGCGGAGCCATAGACCAGATCTTCCGCTGAGGTCAAGAAGGCTTGTGCATTCGCGTGCTCAATTTCCCAGGTCCCGTGGAGGAAGGTGCGCCTAGTATTCTGGTGTGCCTTACCTGAAAAGGAGAAGGGAAGGAGTTGTCCCCTTCCGAGAAGGAGCCACCATGGATCGGTCGGAGCTGGTGGTGCCACAGATGTGCAAAAGCGTTCTCGTAGCCTTGTCAGTATGTGGTGTAGATGGAATACCATGGGGCTTTAATCTGTGCGAGTCCGACGTAACCCGTCCTTGGGCTAAAGGCTTAGAGAGGCAGTATAATAGTTAACATTCTGTAAGGAATTTTTTCTTAGTAATAGAAATGGTAGGGGATATCACATCAGTGTTTGAAGGTGGTTGCAGGTGGCCATGAACTGCAATATTCAGATAAGGCGATGACAACCGCCTATGAGTTTCTACTTTCGATCTAAACAGAAAAGAAAGAGAAGCACGATGTAACTACGTTTGTCTAGCAAGCTAAAAACATATCAAAGTGGCGAAGCAATAAGCTTTGTAGCGGTTTCTAACGGTTGCCGTTGAGCAATCAGTTTCAATAGGAGGTTCAGATGCCTGGGTGATCAGTAATCGATTGCTGAAAACAGAATTTGAAAATTCGAAACCGTTCTCGAGATAATCGTGGGACAGACGCACAGACGGACAGACATCGTGAAATCAATAAGTGTCTTCGCAAGCTTCGCCACTTAATAAGGGTAATAAACTAGCACACAGTCCACCTGATGTGGATGCTGTGACCCATAGATATCTACTTCTATCCTCGATTACGAATAAAAATGCAGATTCAATATCACTCTTGAGAACTATGATGAAATGACTCAACTCCACTAAAAAAGGGTCTCCGGTTCTCTACACTTACCATACGAAACAGCAGCATTAAGCTGTTATTTTATGCTGGGGAGCGTGGCTTGAGAGTGTGGCCCTGCCCTGGTCGAGCCGACTGTAACTTTGGAATGACACCTTGTCTTTTACGATAGAAATATGATTACTATCACTACTATCATTTTATTGGAAGTTCATTTTAAGAGATAAGTTTATCACTTTTTGTATCGGAATTTTTTTTTCAAAAACGTGTTTGAGTAACAAGTGTTCTGTTCAAGTAATATCAGGTGGACTGTAGACTCGTTTGTCACTCTTGAATTATACATATTTAAAAGCAATAAATTTTGAAATTACAAGATTTTAGTTAATTACCAAAAAAGAAATAAAATACATGACTTTTTTTAAACAAATTTAATACTAGTTTGTCTGAATTTATTCATAAAATTAACATGAATTAGAAAGCAACAAAAACTGTGATAATGTATATTTTTTTTTAGTATTTATATTCTATTAACAGGTTAGTAAAATATTACAATAAACCTATAAAAAAGATACCTACATAAAGTTTTCTTGATAATTTAAATAATAGAAGTTCAAACTTTTATTATGAATCCGGTCCTAATGGAACCTGTTGCACCAAGAGAGCTGAATACGAGATGAGGAACCGAAGCGAATTTTTAAAAGTTAAATTTACTTTTCAATATAATGATCCATCCACAACTTGTTTTATGTATATATATATTTTTTTTTTGCTGTGGCAACCCCGGTGACAAATACTTAAATAATTTGCTCCCAAATAATTTCGTAAAAATAAATATTGTAATTGATAATTTCTACCTCAAATTTAAGTTATAGTTGTTAATTAGGAACAAATTGGTAAATATCTAAATAAATAAATTTTTAGTGCCTCTCAATTTAAAGTGACAGCAGGTAACGAACATCGTTTAAAAGTTTAAAAGTTACTGTAATTCTTGTTATCCCTTTTAATATTTACGATATATATTAAGTTTTGTTGTTTTCGGATTTCATTTTGAATTGTTTTCTTGATAATTTAATTTGAGATCTGTTATAAGAGTCCTACAGTTGGATATTTGCTTACACTGTTCCCTTGATTTTCCATCTTTGTTTTCTTTTACTATTTAAAATATATAGTAAAATGAATACTCGCAACGCCAAAACGCGCCAGATGGAGAACCAACTTCATCTGGCGCTCCAAGAACTGAAGGCGTTCAGGGAGCAGTGTGAGCTGTTACTTAAAGAAAGGGATGACAACGAAAAGGAAATAATAAGTATAATTTCGAAAAATACACAGTTGAAAAGTGATATGGAATAGTATAGAATAGAATAGAATAGAATAGAATAGAATAGAATAATTTTTTATTCAATATTGATTATTACATAATTCTTATTGAAAGTCATTTTTTATTTACCACTGGTTCGGAAAATACCTCTGTCCTGGGAAGAACCAGCAAGAAACCCAGCGGGACTTTTTTTTTCAAACATATTTCACTTAACAATAATTTCATTTATTCAATTTTTAAATGATTTTAATAGAACCAGCATGGTGGCGATCACCTTATTCCCAGGGGTTATTTTCATTCATGTATTCCTTGATATTATAATAACCCTTTTTGTACAGTTTTTCTTTAATAAAACTTTTAAACTTGTTTATTGATAAACTTTGAATATGTTCTGGGATTTTGTTGTAAAAGCGTATACATTGCCCCATAAATGAATTACTGATTTTGTGGAGTCTAGTAACTGGTATTACAAGCTTATGTTTGTTCCTAATGTTTAAAGAATGCACATCCTTATTCTTATTAAAGCTATTTATGTTTTAATGTACATACATTAGATTTTCATAAATATATTGCGATGCCAAAGTTAATATGTTTATTTCTTTAAATTTTTGTCTGAGGGACTCTTTACAATTTAGGTTATAAATCGCCCGAACGGCTCTCTTTTGCAAAACAAATATAGCTTCAATATCAGTCGCATTACCCCATAGCAAAATTCCATAAGACATTACGCTATGAAAGTAACTAAAATACACTAATCTAGCTGTCTCAACATCTGTGATACTTCTAATCTTTCTTACAGCATATGCTGCAGAACTAAGTCTGCTTGCTAATTTAGATATATGGGGGCCCCATTTAAGTTTCGCGTCAATAGTAATACCGAGAAAAACAGTGGTATCCACAAGACTCAACTCCTCCCCATTTAATAGCACATTGGTATTCGAATGTTTTACATTAGGTATTGTAAATTTAATACACTTTGTCTTATTGCCGTTCAAGAGCATATTGTTGGCGTTAAACCAATGTACTAATTTCGATAGAGCATTATTTACATCGTCATAATTAATTAACTGCCGTTTGAGTTTGAAAATTAAAGAGGTATCGTCAGCAAATAATACTATATCGTGATTGTCCCCTACAAGATAAGGTAAGTCATTAATATAGATTAAAAACAGGAATGGGCCAAGAATGGAGCCCTGAGGAACGCCCATTGATACTAACGATCCGGAGGAACCTTTACCATTTATCACGACTTTTTGAGTTATGTTACTTAAATATGAAGTAATAAGTCTAAGCGCCAAATTTTTACACCGTAATGTTGTAGTTTCCTGATTAATGTTTCATGATGAACACAATCGAAAGCCTTGGAAAGATCACAGAAAACACCCTGTGAAAGGCATCCTGTGAATTCTCCCAGGCATTAAAAATATATTTCATAAGCTCAACGCCGGCGTCAGACGTCGAGCGACCCCTTGTAAATCCAAATTGGTTTTTATGAAGTAATTTATTTGTATTAAAAAAAATTAACAATTGATCCAAAATAATTTTTTCAAAAATTTTACTAAGAGTTGGTAGTACAGAAATAGGTCTAAAATTAGCGGGGTCCAATGTACTACCAGATTTAAATAAAGATATTACTTTACTATACTTCATTAAATCAGGAAACACACCAGAATCGATACAAGTATTTAAAAATAATAGCAAGATGAGGTGCAATTAAATCTATTATGGACGCAATAACTGTCACGGAAATCCCCCACAAATCTGCGGTTTTCTTTACATCAATGGTTTTGAAGTATTTTACAATATCTTGCGGTAATACTTTTTCAAATCTAAATTCTTTTAAACAGATATTAACATTCTGTTTGAGTAATGACTCGGCGACAGTTGGAGAAGAATTCAAAGACTCTGTTGTCAAAATAGGAATATCAGTGAAATATTTCTCAAACACCGCTGCGACTTCTTGATTTGATTTAGTCAATTCATTGTTAATTTTTAATTGATAGTTTGCGTTACGAGGTTTTTCATTACCGGTTTCGCTGTTAATTATACTCCACGTCATTTTAATTTTATTCTTAGCCATCTTAATTTTGTTGCTAATATGTAACGATTTGGCTGTGGAGCAAACATTTTTAAACATTTTAGAATAATTTTTGACATATTCTTTAAAAGCATCAGAAGGATTATATGATGTTTCATGGTAAAGGTCATATAACCTTCGTCTGCTTTTATGAATTCCCACTGTCGCCCACTCATTGAATACCTTGCGACTGTTTCCGGAGAATGTTTTAGAAGTAAATGTTTTTTTTAAATTCATTGCTTATAAGGATAAATAATTCTCCATATAAAAAGTCTGCATTGTTCTTATAAGAAAGCGATGGAAGGTTTTTTACCATATTACTTCTAAATCTCTCCAGGCGTTTTGCATTAATAGGAACAAACACAATTTTCTCAATTTCCTGTTTTTTGTGCATATAAGGTAATGAAACCAGTTGTCCACAGTGATCTGAACTAAGTTTTTGAATTATTGATTTGTTGATTGGTACAACACCTGTAAAAATATTATCAATACAAGTTGCACTACACCCTGCAATTCGTGTAGCTTCAAAGAATAAATTATCAAGATTATAGGATTTGAACAAAGAGCAAAATTTAATACTGATGGAAGAAGTTTCCAGGAGATTGATATTGAAGTCTCCACACATTACAAGAGATTTATTCTGTTTATTAAGCTTAACTAAAACTTCTTCTATAATTTTTTCAAAGGTATCATAATTTGAACATGGCGGTCTGTAAACACTGACAACAATAAGGTGCTCAAGCTCAACACATGCCATTTCTACAGTACGCTCAACAGAGAGGCTAACAATGTCTTTACGTTCTTTACATGATAAGGATTTATTAGCTAATATTAAGGAGCCACCACGTAATTTAGTATCTCTATTGAACGAACTGGCCACCTGGTGATTACTGAAATTAAATATGGAGTTGTAACTTTTTAACCAATGTTCAGTAATACATAAAATATGAATAAGGTTACTATTTAAAAATAATTCAATTTCTAGTTCTTTGCCTAACATACCTTGTATATTTTGATGCACCAGGTTAATACAGTTTTTATTATTGCTATTTTGTGAAATTACACAATGAAGTATAGTTGAATTGTATTCTAAGGTATTTAAGTTATCTTTGCTAGAGATTACCTCTATTGTCTTATTATCTAATTTAAATTACTTGGAACTAATTCCAAATCATTTGTGAAATTATTTTTCTGCTCAATAAAAGTAGGTGTTAAGGTAGCCAATAATTTGGCTGGGTTAAAATATAAATAATGAGATAGCGTATTTGCTACCAGTCTCAAACTAAACTTTGATAGGTAATACCTATCTCTTGTCAAAAACTTCTTATTAAATTATTAATATCCACTAAATGAAATTTATCATTATTATTCTTACAATTAAATGTCAAATTTAAGTTATTATTACATTTCGAATTATGCATCATTAAATTTAAATTATATCTTAGTTTATTTTCCTGTGGCCACCCCTCTATGTAAGGCAATGTAAACAAGATAACTTTAACCACATTTATGTTATTGAGATATTCAATATATTTTAATAATTGATTCTTGTTCATATTGCCTCTTCTCCCAACAAAAATTATTAATATACTATTAGGGTTAAATTTACTAGTTAAAATTTTATTCATAATATCACTGAATGATGCTCCAGGCATGCAGTAATTACTTATCTGTTGCCTTTTTAAACAGTTATTCAATGATATACCCAAATTTTTTCCTATGTCATCACTATACACAATTACATTATGTTTTTCATTACTTTTTAAATTTATCTGCTTTGTTATGGTATTATCATAGAGTGCAGGTAAAGAAAATGAAGTATTACTGCTTGTCATATTATTAACACACACTGTCCCTAAAGAACCTGGCATTGAGTGCTGATATTCATTTTGATATTTTAATAAGGAATCAAAACGTTCCTCGTTATATTTACATGACTTTACCAGATTATCCATGGCCAGTATGTGTTCTTTTATCGCATTCCCTGCTGATTTATACTTATTTGACATAGTTTGTAATGAAGTTTGAAGTGATAAAATTTCTGAATTAAGACACTCTATTTCAGTCTCATAACAATTTTTCATGTTTTCCACCTCAATTGAATATAATTTAATTTTACTAATTAACTCTTGCTTTTCCTAGTAAAATGCTTTTTTTAGTAAAATGAATACTCGCAACGCCAAAACGCGCCAGATGGAGAACCAACTTCATCTGGCGCTCCAAGAACTGAGGGCGTCCAGGGAGCAGTGTGAGCTGTTACTTAAAGAAAGGGATGACAACGAAAAGGAAATAATAAGTATAATTTCGAAAAATACACAGTTAAAAAGTGATATGGTTAAGATACATAGAGACTATACAGATATTTTTAAGGAAAGGGATCAGCTCCAGGGGACAGTCGATGAGTTTGACCGATGCAGCAAAGAATATGAGGAAGCCCTCAGATTAATTGCTGCATTGAAATTACAATTAACTGAAGCTAATGAGCAGATTTCACAATTTAAACAATACATTGATAACGTGCAAGCATTTCAAACTCAGAGTCTGTTCGATGAGCTCGTAGAATGTAAATCTCATGAAACATTGCAACCCTCCACAACAATAGATTTGACTAAAGATTCTACCTCATCAAGAACAGCAGAATGGATTACATGCAGCAGAAGGAAATTAAGAAAATATATAAAAATCAATAAATATATTAGGAAAGTTCAAAAATTAGTTAAAACTAAAATTAATATTAAAAATTATTCAAATATATGTAAGGAAAAGCAAGAGTTAATTAGTAAAATTAAATTATATTCAAATGAGGTGGAAAACATGAAAAATTGTTATGAGACTGAAATAGAGTGTCTTAATTCAGAAATTTTATCACTTCAAACTTCATTACAAACTATGTCAAATAAATATAAATCAGCAGGGAATGAGATAAAAGAACACATACTGGCCATGGATAATCTGGTAAAGTCATGTAAATATAACGAGGAACGTTTTGATTCCTTATTAAAATATCAAAATGAATATCAGCACTCAATGCCAGGTTCTTTAGGGACAGTGTGTGTTAATAACATGACAAGCAGTAATACTTCATTTTCTTTACCTGCACTCTATGATAGTACCATAACAAAGCAGATAAATTTAAAAAGTAATGAAAAAAATAATGTAATTGTGTATAGTGATGACATAGGAAAAAATTTGGGTATATCATTGAATAACTGTTTAAAAAGGCAACAGATACGTAATTACTGCATGCCTGGAGCATCATTCAGTGATATTATGAATAAAATTTTAACTAGTAAATTTAACCCTAATAGTATATTAATAATTTTTGTTGGGAGAAGAGGCAATATGGACAAGAATCAATTATTAAAATATATTGAAAATCTCAATAACATAAATGGGGTTAAAGTTATTTTGTTTACATTGCCTTACATAGAGGGGTGGCCACAGGAAAATAAACTAAGATATAATTTAAATTTAATGATGCATAATTCGACATGTAATAATAACTTAAATTTGACATTTAATTGTAAGAATAATAATGATAAATTTCATTTAGTTGATATTAATAATTTGATTAAGAAGTTTTTGACAAGAGATAGGTATTACCTATCAAAGTTTAGTTTGAGACTGGTAGCAAATACGCTATCTCATTATTTATATTTTAACCCAGCCAAATTATTGGCTACCTTAACACCTACTTTTATTGAGCAGAAAAATAATTTCACAAATGATTTGGAATTAGTTCCAAGTAATTTAAATTAGATAATAAGACAATAGAGGTAATCTCTAGCAAAGATAACTTAAATACCTTAGAATACAATTCAACTATACTTCATTGTGTAATTTCACAAAATAGCAATAATAAAAACTGTATTAACCTGGTGCATCAAAATATACAAGGTATGTTAGGCAAAGAACTAGAAATTGAATTATTTTTAAATAGTAACCTTATTCATATTTTATGTATTACTGAACATTGGTTAAAAAGTTACAACTCCATATTTAATTTCAGTAATCACCAGGTGGTCAGTTCGGTCAATAGAGATACTAAATTACGTGGTGGCTCCTTAATATTAGCTAATAAATCCTTATCGTGTAAAGAACGTAAAGACATTGTGAGCCTCTCTGTTGAGCGTACTGTAGAAATGGCATGTGTTGAGCTTGAGCACCTTATTGTTGTCAGTGTTTACAGACCGCCATGTTCAAATTATGATACCTTTGAAAAAATTATAGAAGAAGTTTTAGTTAAGCTTAATAAACAGAATAAATCTCTTGTAATGTGTGGAGACTTCAATATCAATCTCCTGGAAACTTCTTCCATCAGTATTAAATTTTGCTCTTTGTTCAAATCCTATAATCTTGATAATTTATTCTTTGAAGCTACACGAATTGCAGGGTGTAGTGCAACTTGTATTGATAATATTTTTACAGGTGTTGTATCAATCAACAAATCAATAATTCAAAAACTTAGTTCAGATCACTGTGGACAACTGGTTTCATTACCTTATATGCACAAATAACAGGAAATTGAGAAAATTGTGTTTGTTCCTATTAATGCAAAACGCCTGGAGAGATTTAGAAGTAATATGGTAAAAAACCTTCCATCGCTTTCTTATAAGAACAATGCAGACTTTTTATATGGAGAATTATTTACCCTTATAAGCAATAAATTTAAAAAAACATTTACTTCTAAAACATTCTCCGGAAACAGTCGCAAGGCATTTAATAAGTGGGCGACAGTGGGAATTCATAAAAGCAGACGAAGGTTATTTGACCTTTACCATGAAAGATCATATAATCCTTCTGATGCTTTTAAAGAATATGTCAAAAATTATTCTAAAATGTTTAAAAAAGTTTGCTCCACAGCCAAATCGTTACATATTAGCAACAAAATTAAGATGGCTAAGAATAGAATTAAAATGACGTGGAGTATAATTAACAGCGAAACCGGTAAAGAAAAACCTCGTTACTCAAACTTTCAATTAAAAATTAACAATGAATTGACTAAATCAAATCAAGAAGTCGCAGCGGTGTTTGAGAAATATTTCACTGATATTCCTATTTTAACAACAGAGTCTTTGAATACTTCTCCAACTGTCGCCGAGTCATTACTTAAACAGAATGTTAATATCTGTTTAAAAGAATTTAGATTCGAAAAAGTATTACCGCAAGATATTGTAAAATACTTCAAAACCATTGATGTAAAGAAAACCGCAGATTTGTGGGGGATTTCCGTGACAGTTATTGCGTCCATAATAGATTTAATTGCACCTCATCTTGCTATTATTTTTAATGCTTGTATCGATTCTGGTGTGTGACCTGATTTAATGAAGTATAGTAAAGTAATATCTTTATTTAAATCTGGTAGTACATTGGACCCCGCTAATTTTAGACCTATTTCTGTACTACCAACTCTTAGTAAAATTTTTGAAAAAATTATTTTGGATCAATTGTTAATTTTTTTTAATACAAATAAATTACTTCATAAAAACCAATTTGGATTTACAAGGGGTCGCTCGACGTCTGACGCCAGTGTTGAGCTTATGAAATATATTTTTAATGCCTGGGAGAATTCACAGGATGCCTTAGGTGTTTTCTGTGATCTTTCCTTGTGTTCATCATGAAACATTAATCAGGAAACTACAACATTACGGTGTAAAAAATTTGGCGCTTAGACTTCTTACTTCATATTTAAGTAACAGAACTCAAAAAGTCGTGATAAATGGTAAAGGTTCCTCCGGATCGGTAGTATCAAAGGGCGTTCCTCAGGGCTCGATTCTTGGCCCATTCCTGTTTTTAATCTATATTAATGACTTACCTTATCTTGTAGGGGACAATCACGATATAGTATTATTTGCTGACGATACCTCTTTAATTTTCAAACTCAAACGGCAGTTAATTAATTATGACGATGTAAATAATGCTCTATCGAAATTAGTACATTGGTTTAACGCCAACAATATGCTCTTGAACGGCAATAAGACAAAGTGTATTAAATTTACAATACCTAATGTAAAACATTCGAATACCAATGTGCTATTAAATGGGGAGGAGTTGAGTCTTGTGGATACCACTGTTTTTCTCGGTATTACTATTGACGCGAAACTTAAATGGGGCCCCCATATATCTAAATTAGCAAGCAGACTTAGTTCTGCAGCATATGCTGTAAGAAAGATTAGAAGTATCACAGATGTTGAGACAGCTAGATTAGTGTATTTTAGTTACTTTCATAGCGTAATGTCTTATGGAATTTTGCTATGGGGTAATGCGACTGATATTGAAGCTATATTTGTTTTGCAAAAGAGAGCCGTTCGGGCGATTTATAACCTAAATTGTAAAGAGTCCCTCAGACAAAAATTTAAAGAAATAAACATATTAACTTTGGCATCGCAATATATTTATGAAAATCTAATGTATGTACATAAAAACATAAATAGCTTTAATAAGAATAAGGATGTGCATACTTTAAGCACTAGGAACAAACATAAGCTTGTAATACCAGTTACTAGACTCCACAGAATCAGTAATTCATTTATGGGGCAATGTATACGCTTTTACAACAAAATCCCAGAACATATTCAAAGTTTATCAATAAACAAGTTTAAAAGTTTTATTAAAGAAAAACTGTACAAAAAGGGTTATTATAATATCAAGGAATACATGAATGAAAATAACCCCTGGGAATAAGGTGATCGCCACCATGCTGGTTCTATTAAAAATCATTTAAAAATTGTATAAATGAAATTATTGTCAAGTGAAATACTCGTATGTTTGAAAAAAAAAGTCCCGCTGGGTTTCTTGCTGGTTCTTCCCAGGACAGAGGTATTTTCCGAACCAGTGGTAAATAAAAAATGACTTTCAATAAGAATTATGTAATAATCGATATTGAATAAAAAAATATTCTATTCTATTCTATTCTATGCAAGAATCTAAAATGAGGGCTACGCATCAAAACGCAAAAAAAACGACTGGGTCTACTGGAAGACATTTCAGTAAATTATGGAATAAGTAGAACCTTTGTACGAACACACTATATGACTGTTTCCTTTGTTTGTTGGTTTTCTCGACTAGGAGTCCATCTGGGTTATTGAGTTATAACAAGTTATGATATGTACTACAACTACGTACTAGACATAGATAATATACTATATAGAGCAGCACTAGAGATTAGAGAAGCTACTGCCAGCAAAAAATGTACGCTACTCTATGTTTAGCCGTGTAGTGGCGGTCCGGAGACACTGTAGTGTCTCACGCCAAGTACACGTTCAACATATGTATATGTATGTAAACGTGTAAGCGTGAGACTACAGTGTATATATTCTCGAATCAGATGTCAACATAACCTCACCAAATTTTTAACTTCATATATTTAATAATTAACGAAACGTCAACACTTTATACAGTCATTTATTATTTTGTTTGTCAATTGTTTCCATATAACACTAAAATTATTTCTATCTATCAATTATTTCATACTTTTCAATATCTCAAATTTTTGCTTGCTCACTTTTGCGATTCCACAAAAGATTTTATATGATGTAACTAAAAATGTATGCTTTTCGCAATTTTTCCTTTATCTGTGCTATCATAACGTGACGAACTCAGAATCTTAAAATTTGATAAACAAATAAATAAAAATAAAACAAATTTTAAGATTCTGAGTTCACGGGAAGTACTCTGTAGGTTTTGATTCCCTTGCGAATGTCGAAAATTTGCAGCATAAACGGCTGTATATTTTGATTGCGTTGGATTAGATGTCTGATATTTTCACAGCTCCAAGGGACAGTAGACTTGAGTATTTGATATGAATTTCAGCTTGATCCCTCCACGCGTTCCTGAGAAAAAGAGTCTTGACAGACAGACAAACAGACAACAAAGTGATCTTATAAGGGTTCCGTTATTTCCTTTTGAGTTACGGAACCCTAAAAATGATCAACTACTGCGGTACCTACAAGTTGCAAAGTATTTGTGACTTAGCAAGCAATTTTGCTGACCTCTGTGCCACTGAAGGTGCACAAAAAAGTTTGTGATATTAAAAACAAAGAAGAAAAAATATGTTTTATATATTGAGGCAATAATACGCGTGAAATAAAACTAATTTTACAGATTTTACGCGTTTTATCTTATTCTTCGGCTATACGGTGCTGTATTTTCCGGGAGGTTTGAAAACCAATTAAAAATTTATTTGTGGGTAATTGGATAAAAAATATTTTTTAACCAATTAAAAAGAAATTTTTAAGTAAAAAATAAATTTAAAATAAGTAAAAACTGGATTAGTGCAAGTACTGAGGGTTACATATAAACTTAAATGTGTATGTATTTTATTTCATTTATTTATTTAACTTCCTACAACAAATAAGTACCTATGATGTGTAGGCTAATTTGATTGCCTCAGGCATGCTCTATCAGTCAACCTTTGGGTGATGCAGAGATAAAATGAAGTAGGTGGAAAAGTTGATAAAATATAGAAATGTAAATTAAAGTAATAAATATAAAACAATATAAAACAAAGTAATACATAAAAATGTACAAAAACATGCATGATATACAAATATTTAAATATACATACACACATAAAAATTACATAAAGTATATATTTAAATAAATACGATTATATCGAGTATATAGTAGCAATATGTTTCGTTTTATTTAATTTTATTACGAAGTCTTATTTCTAGTTTAAATGAAATTAATTAAAATTTAATTCATTAACGGCATTAATTTTAAAAGAATTTATTATGTCAATGATTAATAGCCTCAGTCATAATCGTTCATTACTGAGGTTGATTCAAATATCTTTGGGTTGATTATCGCTTTTCTATATACCTGTCTTTTTTATCTATTGTCATTTAATGAGTTTGGTACAGAAAAGGCAACACAACAACAAGCGTACATCGATATGTTTAGATAATAATTTCCTTCTTTTTCCATTTTTCTTAAAACAGCACTCAAAATGTAGAGAATATAAAAATGTATAAATTAAAGGTAACGAAATCAAAAGAAATTACTTACATTAAATTACTATATTACCCAATACAGAAAACCTAAAAGAAAATCTGCAACCGAACCCGAAAAATGCAATAAATTTCATTCATCCAAAATGAAAATTACAATAAAATATATTAAGAGATTAATCAGCACTTAAAATTACAATACAACAACTTCATTGGTGCCGGCGGAAATTGACCATAAATTATTGACAAAAAAATAGATTTTTTTTATTGACGAATTAAGATTTTTATATCTTATGTAGACTCTTTGTAGAAAAAAATAACGATTTCTTCCAAAGTAATGTGTCGATTACATAATCCTCAATCTACGGTCGATTATTTAAAAAAAAATTATGTCACCTACTTGGCGGTAAGGATAAAATAACAATTACCTCACAAAAAGTGAGCCAGTTCTTTGGGTTACAATGTCGATTTTTTTTATTTGAAAGGCAATATGTTAGAGAATAATAATATCATGAAATTATATATAATTATATAATAATAATCATGAAATTTCCTGGTATTGGAGGCATAATTCTGAGAAAATTAGAGACCATTGAAAAAAAAAGTCATAAAAATGGATTTTTTTTCACGAAAAGCATAGTTAGTCATGGTGCCACATCTTTGCGAGCTAATTGTTATTTTATCCTTGCCGCCAAGTACGTGCCATAATTTTATTTTTTGTACATAAGATATAAAAAAATTAATTCGTCAATAAAAAGTAAAATATCTATTTTTATTATTTTTTGTCGACAATTTATGATCTAATTTCACTCCCTTTCGGGGTTGCACTTTACCGAGGGACACACTATGATGGTACTTACCAGCACGTACTGAGTGGAGGTGTCTATTTAGTACCTAAGATATACGAGTAGGCACCACACGGCAGTGTGTCAACTTAGTTCGGATCAGATTATTGTTACATAATCTAACTATAATAAATTAAAATATATTTAATAAGAATATATTTATATTTCATTTCATTTAGTTTAAAGAGTGGAAATTATTCATTTTTAAAGAACAATATGATGCAATGATTAATGGCCTCACTCATAATTAAAATCAAAGACCTATCACACACAGTAGTTATTCCGTACGATTTTTTTTTCTATTCGAAATTCCACATGAATGTCTGTGCGATCGGAATCCAGCACGGAAAAAACGTTTCGAATGCATTAGCGGAATTTACGAATGTGTGCTGCAACTCATACAACATTACTTTTCTTTTTTCTCAAAGCGGCTCTCAAAGTGTCAAAAATTTTAAAATGTGTGAATTAAAAAACCACAATAAAATTAGTAAAAATTACTTTCATTCAATTAATTTACTAAGACTATAAAATACAGAAAAAGAGAACGAAAATGTTGTTATCCTTAGATGCCTTACCTTTAGAGTATAAATAAGTTGTAATGCAATTTTTTACACTGCCATCTATTGGTGGATGTCTAAGCCAATGACACGCCGCAATGGATTGGTTTGATTTGATTCTCTAACGCCGCCACCACACCACAACATTAACCTTTGCTTCATGCATTAACTATTACAAATGAAAGCGTTTCTTGCAAATGGTCATAAAAGTAGTAATCTAAGTTAAATGAGAAAGCAAAGGGTTTTACACACAATTTACATCCATAATTATTTTAAAAATAACTTCATAACAACAACCTTATATATTTACGACGTAATATCAAGGATCACTTAAAGGTAAAAAGGGTAAATAGAGAAATCTATATATTTTACTGCGTTGTCGGGCAATTAATAATATTATTACTACTCAGTATTTTTCATTAAACACCGGCGTATACCCAGAACAGTGGAAGATATCGAAAGTCACTCCGATACCTAAAACAAGCAATAAGACCTTGATTGAAGAGTATCGTCCTATCGCAGTACTATCGTGCGCAGCAAAACTTTTTGAGAATATTGCTCACAAAGAAATATACGCGCAGGTAAATACGCGGCTTTGTGAGGAGCAGCATGGCTTCCGACCGGGTCGATCAGTAGAGACTAACTTGTTATCCCTCGTTGACTATATATCTCATCACATGGATAAAGGTCAACAAGTAGATGTGCTATATTTAGATTTTAAAAAGGCGTTCGATGTAGTGGATAACGATATTCTATTAAACAAATTATACAGCATGGGTTTTACCCCAAAACTTCTAAAATTTTTTGCTGATTACCTTTCAAATAGAAAACAGTATGTTAGCCATGGATCCTTTATTTCGAAGTCATATCATACGCGCTCAGGTGTAAGCCAGGGTTCAGTTTTAGGCCCCCTTCTCTTTCTCATTATGGTTAACGATCTCATTAAAGTAGTAAAGTATGCCAAATGCCTCCTATATGCTGACGATTTGAAATTAGTCCAAGTGATTGATAAGGATGTAACTCCCGAACATCTTCAAAGTGACATCGACCGAATCCATAAGTGGAGTATAGATAATAATAAATATATTGGTAAATCCAATTGGGCATACCTTAAGCGCATTAAAAAAATTACGTATAACATGATTATACGGAATTATTAAAGTAGTTTAAATACATTTCGACAGCACTATCGGCTTCAATACCCTCGAAAACCATGAAAATGACACCCATGATGAAAAATATGATACCTATTGCAGCCGCCATCTTGGATTTACATTTCGACAGCACTATCGGCTTCAACACTCTTGAAAACCATGAAAATGACACCCGAGATGAAAAAATTGGTACCAACTTCAGCCGCCATCTTGGATTTACATTTCGACAGCACTATCGGATTCAACACCCTCAAAAACCATGAAAATGACACCCAAGATAAAAAAACTTGATATCTATTGCAGCCGCCACCTTGGTTTTACATTTCGACAGCACTATCGGCATCAGCACCCCCGAAAACCATGAAAATGACACCAATGATGAAAAAATTTATATCTATTGCAGCCGTCATCTTGGATTTACATTTCGACAGCACTATCGGCTTCAACACCCTCGAAAACCATGAAAATGACACCCGAGATGAAAAAATTGGTACCTATTGCAGCCGCCATCTTGGATTTACATTTCGACAGCACTATCGGTTTCAACACCCTCGAAAACCATGAAAATGACACCCAAGATGAAAAAATTGATATATTTTGCAGCCGCCATCTTGGATTTACATTTCGACAGCACTATCGGTTTCAACACCCTCGAAAACCATGAAAATGACACCCATGATGAATAAATTGGTACCTAATTCAGCCGCCATCTTGGATTTACATTTCGACAGCACTATCAGCTTCAACACCCTCGAAAAGCATGAAAATGTCACCCATGACACAAAAATTATACTACTTACTTTTAGTACGTACTACTATTATTTATTCTGTGCTTTTAAATATTGTAATAAAAAAAATCTCTTATTATTATTATATTCAAGTATTTAAGAAATTTGTTTATTCGAATATTGTGTATTTGTACAGCGATCTTTTTGAGCCGCTGAAAACAACCAAAACAATGTCCACTCACGACGGCGACTGAAGCCGAACTAAACTTAATACAAAGGTACTCTGTGAACTAAACTACTCTGTGACTGTAGATCCCCATTTACAGAAACAATTTATATACGAGGCAACGAAATCAACGAAAATTTCACCATTTTGGAGCCGAAAAAAATTAATTATAGCTAAACAAAACAAAATTACACTGCCATTTACATTCAGTGGCTTCCCACATGATAGATGAAGAGATTAAAAAATAGATTGAGTTAAACAATTGATATTTTCAAAAGTTATAGTGTTTACAAGCCACAGGGACTTGATAAATCCACACCATAAGCCACTAAAACCCTTTTTTTTATTTAAAAATAGCAATTAATCGATTTAAAAAAATTATTAATAAGTTCAACAATCATTTATCTTTCTAACAATGTGCTTTTTATATCATTTATATGTATAATATGATTGCTAGATACGATTTTATTCGATAAAATGTTGGAATTTTAACTTTTAGGCGATAGTAGAACATTACCTTGCGCTTTCGCTTAAGGTATGCAAAATGATGTTTAATGCCGGCAAATGTTACGTCATGACCTTTAGCCGCAAGTTACAACCTACACATGCCACCTATACCTTAGTAGGTGTTGAAATAAAGCGCGTGTCAACCATTAGAGATCTTGGTGTGACATTTGACTGCGGATTGACTTTCCATGCACACATGTCTGCCCTAGCTTCAGAATCTTACAGACGCCTAGGTTTTGTCCTACGCAATGCCCGTGATTTCAATGATCCTATTGTCATCAAATTATTATTTAACTGTCTAGTTAGAAATAAGTTAGAATTTGCTGCAGCCGTCTGGAATCCCCACGAATCCACATATGAATTGTTGATTGAAAAGGTTCAGAAAGCCTTCCTGCGTTTTTTATATAAGAAGATTTACGGATATTATCCATTTATGTATCCTACTCTTTTCTTGCTGGGAATGTTAGGATATAATTCCCTTTCAGTGCGGAGAGCCAGAGATCAGATCCTAATAGCCATAAAAATTTTAAGGAGCATGGTAGATTCCCCAGAGCTGCACAATACTTTGTGTACACTTTATGTGCCTAACAACTACCTGCGTCATAGGCCTACTCGACGACACCGGCTGTTCGCCACATCCCAATCCCATTGCCGCACTCCGCACTGTGTCGCGCGCGCAATCCCCGTTGTGTCGCATGCATGGTGCTTTAAACTCCTTAATGGAGACAGTCCCGGAATGTGACATCTTTAATGACACACTCAAGGTGATCATGTCAAACTGTCTCATGTTATGTGAAAGCCATGTTTGTTAGGTAAATAAGTTGTATGTTGTTATCACTTTATTCTGTTTTATATTATTTTATTTCCTCTAGTTATTGTTAAGTATGTTTGATCTCTGACTTGTTATTTGTTTTTGAATTATGTTAATTATGTTATATGTTTAGTATTACCTATTAATTACTGTCATTGGCGCAAGCCGTTGTAATTAATTATAAATAAATAAATAATATCAACTTAGTGTATTAATATTAAGCTAAATATTAATTGTCATTTTTAATGATCAATAATGTTTTGCTATTGAGGTAAAACAATATTTAGATTGATTACAATAATTATGACCTGACATCATTTTATTACGACCCGTAATAAAATGGTGATGACGACTAATAAAAAAAACTAATACTTGTTAAAAATTATTGTAACAAGCTTCTTTTTATTCTATACTATGATTGATTAAAGCTATTATTATTATTAGATTTTGGCGAAATTTACGAATGTGTGATGCGACTCATACAACATTCTTTTTCTTTTTTCTTAAAGCGGCTCTCAAAGTGTCAAAATTTTAAGAATGTGTGAAAGAAACGCAATGAAATCAGTAAAAATTACTTTCATTCATTAATGAGCAAAATGCTTTTTTAAGGCCATTAATGATCGTGTTTTAGGGAAAGACTATGTAATATAAAGACTTTTGAGTGCTGTAGAGATCTGTTTAAATTGTTTAATGAATACCTCCGCTCCGCTACATTCACAGCCGGATTTCCTATAGTGTCAAAATGTACCAACGGTAGGCTGTTTAAAGGTAAAAAGGTATTAAATATACATATTAAACGATGCCATAGTAAAAGTATTTCGGCTTCACAGCCTAACGTAGAAATTCATAACTCTATTAGTAATTCCTCTAATGACACAAACTTAACCCCTTTTTCGGAGCAAATTTACAATTATCAACGTAATGTACCAGTGGTTAAAAGAATTCTTAGAGGTGCGAGGATGCAGCTTGCTAAAGTATTGTCATGCACTAATTCAAAATTGTTTCACTAATAGTGAAAAGAGTTGGCAAAAATTATTTACTTTAGCGTATTCCCATTTTCATTTTAATAAAACAATAAATAAATAAATTACCTCTCAACTAAAAGAGATATCTTTTCAAAATTTAGATTCCCCAAATAATACTCATTTATCTCGACCATGTCCTAAATTTTATTTAAAAAAAGTAGTTGAGTCGAAAGTAATAGATGGCGACTTAAAAAATTAATCCCGTATTTTATTCTCAGACAACATCCTAACTCCTTGTAATGTCGAAACTCTTGAAGGTCTTCGTCAGAAGCATCCTTCTCAAAGTTTACCGCAGTCTCCCAAGACTTCTGCGCAACCTTTACAAATTTCTGAAAAAGACACTTTTGAAGCAATTATGTAATTTTCGAACGGCTCGGCTGGCCTCAACACCTTAAAGATCTTGCAAGCGATTCTGCCGGTGACTCCGGTGGAGTACTTCTTAATGACATTACAAAATTATGTAACTTTACGCTTTCTGGTAATGTGAATCCATTCTTATATGGGGCAAGATTATGTGCCCAAAAAAAAGGATAACGGTATCCGTCCTATTGCCGTTGGTTCCACATTTCGACGCTTAACTTCAAAATTAGCTTGCAGGCACATAATCTCTAACCGTTAGACAAAATTTCAGCCTACTCAACTAGGCTTTGGTACTAGAGGTGATGCAGATTTTCTTGTGAAGGTTGACTGACCTAAGGAATGCGTTTAACTCTATCGATAGAGTACCCCGTAGAGTCACCCTGCTGAAAAAAGTTGCTAACAATATCCCCGAAATTTATCATTACGTTTGGCAATGTTACGATCAAAATACTAACTTTTTTTACGAAAACCATATTATTATCAATTCTGCTGTCGGTGTTCAGCAGGGTGACCCACTAGGTCCAGCACTTTTCAGTTTGGGAATTCAACCCATTATTTTAAATTTGAAATCAAAGCTGAATGTCTAGTATCTGGACGAAGGTATACTGGGAGGTAGAGCAGATGACGTCCTCAGTGATCTTACTCATATTTTTGGAAATTTTAAAAATATTGGTCTTGAACCAAATAGCAATAAAAGTGAAATATTTTTTTCCAATAATTTATCTAGTTCTAACAGAAATATTTTACTTCAAAATTTTAATCATATTTCTCCAGGAATAAAAACTGTCAGTACGGAATCGCTATACCTGCTAGGTGCCCCGTTGGGTTTCGATAGTATTAAACCTGTTTTAAAAACAAAATTTGATCAGTTCTTTAACTACTTATAAATTATATAAATTAAACCCCCACATTGCTTTAAAATATTGTCTTCTTGTACCTAGATTTACATACTTACTCAGCGCGAGTCCAGTCTGGAAATGTTCGGATATTTTAAAAGACATTGATAATAATCTTAAAATAGCTATAGAATTTTTTTTTAAATTTTGCTTTAAATACAACAGCCTGGACTCAAGCTACTTTAACTATAAAATTTGGTGGTATTGGTGTGAGAAATCCTTCTAGCGTTGCATTGCCTGCTTTTCTTGTTTCCGTGCTTAGTGTCAGTGACTTATGTAACATAATTTTAAATAATAAAGTAGACCTGTGCTTTGCTACGGAGGCAGGGCAGACATGGCGAACACTCTGTCCCGGCGAAAGTATTCCACTGGAAGTTAACCAACAAAAACAGTGGGATATTCCGTTAGTACAGAGCGTGCAGAAAGATTTGTTTCATAATTTCCGTAGTCGCCAAGACCAGGCACGCCTTATAGCCGTTTCGACTAAGGAATCTAGTCACTGGTTACAAGCTTTATCATCCAGTAATTTCGGCACATTACTTTATGGGGAAAGCTTGTGCATCGCCGCTCCGTAGGAATCCTACTAGAAGCGGCGATTTGTCAACTCCATTAGTGTCTCCGTGGTAACAGCGTCGACAAGTTTAAGCTCCACGGACTTTCACATAAGAAAAGTGCTGGTTTTCACAACACGGTTCTTTGAACGATGTCATCCGAAGAGTTCTTGTCTCAATAAATGTTCCCTCGATTTTAGAGTCTTGTGGAATATTTAGAGACGATGGCAAGAGACCCGACGGTATGACATTGGTCCCTTGGGAGAGAGGTAAAGCGTTAGTGTTCGATGCTACTTACGTAGACACTGGCGGCCTCTCATCTTAGGGATACCTCTGAACTGAGTAAATGGCGCAAATACGAGTCTCTGAGAGATAACTACATATTTGTGCTCTAGAGACTATTGGTCCGTGAGGTTCACGTGCGGTGAAGTTCCTAAAGGAACTCCAGCCGCGACTAGTCGTTGCTGCTGGTGATAAGAGGGCTGGTTCTTTTCTCGGTCAAAGGCTAAGTATAGCCATTGAACGAAGAAACGCAGCCAGCGTTCTTGGCACGATACCGTGGGGAGTAGGACTGTATTATGATAATTAAGTTACTCGTTTTTTTTATTATCGTTTTTAATATTGTTTATAATAAAATATTGTACATTATGTTATGTAAATAAATGTAATATGATTCAATAATTTTACTAATACTATAAAATACAGAAAAAGAGAACGAAAATGTTCTCCTTACAGTATAAATAAGTTGTAATGGGATTGTTTACACTGCCATCTATTGGTGGATATGAAAGTGTCTAAGCCATAGTCGCCTCACTGGATTGGTTTGAGTTGACTCTCTTAAGCCGCCACCTCACCGCAACATTAACCACTAAAAATGAAAAGTTTTATTAAGCGTTTCTTGCAAATAATCATAAAAGTAATCTAAGTTAAATGAGAAAACAAAAGTAAAGTGATTTTACACATAATTTATATCCATAATTATTTTAAAAATAACTTCCTTATATATTTAAGTCTTAATATCAAGGACCACTTATGAGTTAATGAAACAGATCCTAATATTGCCCAGACAGTTTTTTTAAACCATCACAAACAATGTTTGGTTATGTATATATAAAAAATATAATGGGCTGCAAAAGAATAACTTTAAACTCTGAACTGATGCCCACTACCTTAGGATAATAACACCTATTATTCTAAGCCCACTACATTAAAATATTGGTTGTTCTACCAGGAATCGTAGACAGTAGACACATTCAATTTAGCAGGTTAAAATCGTGGTTATGTACATGAGGCAATAGTGATTTACAGGTTTGGCATTGCTGAATAGACTTTATTTTTGTTAAATTGAAAAGGTTTGTCATATATTGACCATCTTTCGCAATTTATGCAGACCATAGATTACTGTATATATACCAGAGACTATAAATTTACCACCGCAGGTGTAGTAGGTATACGTACAGTCTGTTTTAAAACTACTTTTGAAATGTTTTTTCGTGACATCTATCGGGAACTATGAAATTTTCTTACTATTAATCGCACCTAATAAGAGTATGAGAAGAAATCAGTAGGTAATAGATACTTTTCCGGTTAGATGAAGATTTAATGCCACTATATCGACATAAGACACATAAGGTATTTTCCACATTACCATTACAAATAAAAAATAAAAAATCTAATTAGGTCTAATTTATACATTTCTACCATTTATTTAGGGTTTATTTAAAGCGACATTTTCATTTCATAGCATACCGTAAAATGAACATAGATGGCGCTTTTTAAATTTTATGTCAATCTGCGAGATTTTTTTTATAATTTGTGTATAATGAGGGCTAATAATTTTCTGCTCAACAGATGTCGCTAGGTGACACTGGGTAAAGTTTTTGTTACACAATGTTAATTAGGACTAATAATTTTCTGCTCACCAGATGTCGCTAGTTGCCATTGAGGTAAAGTTTTTTGTTTCACGTTGTTTTTTTAATAAAAGTTTATCAGTTTTTACAGTATTATATTAATACACAAAACAGTGCTTCAATGGTTTGCTCTTTAACTTTTAGCACATTTTTAACATTTTTTAAATTTTTCTGCTTTTATTATTAATGGTATTAATATAAAATATAGTTAATAGTACAGAAAAAGAAACAATAACTTTTACATTTTCCGAACAAATTAACTTCCCCGCTATGCAATATGTCAAATATTATACCTCACTATATAGTGGCGTCGCCCTGGTGGCAGAAAAAGTCGCTCATTGGATACGACTGTTGCAAAGAGTTTCAACAAATTCACACAAGTTTTGTCAAGTGATAAAACAGATTGAAAAAATAAAGATTATTGAATTTTCATACAGGCTGAAGATACATTTCAACGGAGACGAGAAGTTGACACATCTTTACATTACTGGATATAAAAAGTTATAGCGTCTATTATATGAGATTAAAGGCCGGCAACGCATCTGCGATTCCCCTGGTGTTGCAGTTGTTCATGGGCGGCGGTAGTCACTTACCATCAGGTGAGCCGCATGCTCGTTTGCCCCCTCTCCTATAAAAAAAAAAATCATACCTTTATTTGCCGAAAATAAGCAATGTTCTGCGTAGGACACAACACCGAGTAATCTCCATTAGATTGAGTGGCGGGATTCTGGTATAGGGGCTGCATGGGTTCAGAACCGTACTTTGTGTCCTTGTGGCAGTATTTAGCAGCCTTGAAAAGATGCATATTATGATGATTAAAAAAAATTACAAATTCCTAATAAGAATTATAAGATAAAAAAGTCAAAATCAAAAATACTTAATGACAAGCCAAAGGAGATAATTAAAACAGTCTAATATTTAAAGAAATATAATAAAATTTTACTATTAGGTAAGTGTTTCTTGTTGGGTTTTTGTTTTTGGTCTCTCTTTTTCGACTATCTGCCTTGCTGCTACAGCTAGATGGCGCTAGCTGCTGGATCAAAGCAAAGAGTAAACAATCACTATCTACGTTTTGGATGAAGGTAAGTTATATAATATTCAAATTTTCTACTCTCATAGAATACCAGGAGTAGACGCGCAAAATAGCAGTTGAATGCTGCTGTGCTTCGTATGGTGAGTGTAGAGAACCGGAGACTATTTTTACTGGAAACGAAGCATTCCATCTTCGTCCTCACGGGTGACTACGCATCTGTATTTTGATTCTTATTCGAAGATAGATTTCTTGTTCTATATATTATTTATTTTGTTGATAGATGTAGATGTCTACGGGCCACAGCACCCACTTACCATCGGATGGACTGTGTGCTCGTTTTACACAATTACTCTGTATAAAAAAACATATATATGTAACATATACCTATATAATATTATGTACATTCTCGTGGAGATCCAATGTCAAAAAACTCACAATGTGGTGTCGAGTGTCGACCGTGAGAACGAGCGTATTAGGCAACGCGACAGTGCACTTGTTCTGTTGTTTACACTTTTCTAGGTGAAGTAAAAAAGATTTCAACACCGTATTGGGCAGTTGGGCTTTGTATTATCTTAATTGTTGTATTGTCATTTTCTTTCCCAATAAGTTTTTTAATTCTTTTTCTGCCGACTTCTAAAAAGGAGACGGTACTCAATTCGACGCGTAAGTTAATTTTTTTTTATGTGTGTTACCTCATAACTTTTTACAGGGTGGACCGATTTCGATGATTCTTTTGTTATGTGAAAGCTGATACTTCTCGTGTGGTCCCATATGAATTTGATCAAGGTCATACCAATAGTTTTTGAGTTATTAAAGTTATTTTTAATAAGTTATATTGAAGTCGGCTGTACAAAATTTTTAATTTTAAATTATTTA
Source organism: Parnassius glacialis (assembly GCA_033319125.1). Classification (NCBI taxonomy): domain Eukaryota; kingdom Metazoa; phylum Arthropoda; class Insecta; order Lepidoptera; family Papilionidae; genus Parnassius; species Parnassius glacialis. The sequence goes on along the minus strand of JAVANC010000022.1, from coordinate 42,018,843 downwards.
ACCTTTAATTAGGCGCGCGGGGTCGTCGCGACCCCAAGTGATCTTCAAGTTAAGTTATTTGAAGCTGGCAACCCGAATTTTTTGCTAGCTTCCTAACTCTTTAGTCTGCACTCAATTCAAGGTCGCCCGCGCCGCGGAGTTGATCGCAAGCATTGCAGGGAGGGGCTTGGGGTCGTGACGACCCCGTGCGACTAATAATGTAGTTCAAATTTAGGTAAGTAAATATTTATATATTATGATTTTAAACATTTTTTTCACCTTATCATGTCAATTTCGAAAATATTTATTCATGTAAAATACAAAATTGTGTATTTTTTTATATTTTTGTTTGGTAAACACACGCTATTTCGTTTTGCTTTTTCTCTATGCGTATAAATTACGATGACTTTTTTCAGTTTATCAAGTTTTTTTTAACAGTTATTTATCTTTTACAGAATTATTTCAACATGGCCCAAAATAGGCAGAGTCTTCGACTTGAACAAATAAGTGCGATTCTTGAAGATGAAGAAGAAGCTTTCGATGAGACTGACGATGAGTTGGTCCTAGAAGGAGACGCAGATACATTTTGGGAGCCAGAGCATGAACTCAAAGTTAAGTGATACTGAAGAACCATCCACATCGACCTCATCCCAATCACTATCCAATTTATCTACGTATTTTTTTGGTTTTAAATCGAAAATTTGTGATAATTGATGAATTGTAATAGCACTTACGAAAAACATATTTTTCTATTGTTCTAAATATTTTTCTAGATTTTTTTTGTATTTTTCTAAAAGTTTAATAAGAAATAAATAGAATAAAATCAATTAAAGTTGATTACTAATTAAAATGTTTCTTAATTCATACCTATCAATTTGGGGTAACTGAGGACCCCGCGCGACTAACAGTGTTAGTTTATTGGCGCGCCTAACTAAAGGTTAAAAACATTATCTCTCTTACTATTCTAGGTGAAAAAATAAAGATTTCAACACTGTTTTGGCCAAGAGGTTTATTCCGGCTTGCTTCTAGAATGGAATAATTATCTTCTCTATCTAGTATGTTTCTTTTTAGGTTAGTAATTTAACCGTGCCGTGACGTGTAGTGGCGGTTAAGAATATCCACCACCCCATATCTTCCCGTGGGTGTCGTAAAAGGCGACAAAGGGAAACAGGCAAGAGATGGGCAGCAGCATCTTCTTGATAACAGAAAATTATAATAAAAAAACTACGGTTGCCAACCCGCTCGCCACGCGTGGCAACTATGGCAAATATACCCCCCAATGATGAGAGTAACAAAGAGACGGCCCCCAGTCCCCGGCGGCCCCGCTATTCCTAGCTACGGTGGCGACCATAGTAACGGCAGGGGGTGCTAAGAATCTCCGGTGGAGGTTCGGTTGCCACCTAAGACGACTCGACCTGGTAACATACAACACACGCACCATGAGGACTGACGAGAAGATCGTGGAGCTGGAAGAAGAGATAGACAAGATAGATACGCTGGCATATTATAGGATTATCCGGGGTCCAAAGAGAGGGGGAGGACACGGTAGTCCTCGAATCCGGCAGCTCGCTCTATCACCGGGAGGGCGACCATCTGTCCAAGGAGGTGTCGGATTTATCGTCCACAAGTCTCTCGTTAACAACGTTGTAAAGATTGAGAGTGTGTCGACGAGGGTTGCGTACCTTATACTCAGAATCACCAAACGGTATACAGCTTTAAGCACCAACCTCGGCACATCCCGATGAGGAGGTGGAGGAAATATATGAGGATACCTCTAGAGACATGCATTCCTCCAAAACCCAATATACGGTGTTAATGGGAGACTTCAATGCAAAACTAGGCACATGAGAGAACCGTGAGCTAAAAATAGGGAAATGTGGAATGGGGCAACGGAACCCAAGGGGCCAGCAGCTGGTTGACTTCATGGAGAAAGAGGGACTCTTTATGATGAACTCTTTCTTCCAGAAGCGGCCCCACAGGAAGTGGACCTGGTCGAGCCCCGACGGTTCCACAAAAATGAGATTGACTTCATTATGACTACCAGACAACAACTGTTCAGTGATGTCTCCGTGATCGCGAGGGTGAAAACTGGTAGCGATCACCGAATGGTTAGAGGCACACTGAACCTAAACGTTAAGCTGGAGAGGCCTCGTCTAATGAAGTCAACGCTCCGTCCCCCTCGTGCTCTCTTCCAAAGTCCCGAAACCTTTCAGCTCAAGTTACAAAACCGTTTTCAACGCCTAGAATACTGCAATGAAGTGGACGATATGAATGACAAGCTCGTGGAATCTGTGGAGCTAAGTTCTGCAAGACCCGCCGCAGAAGAACACAAAAACTCTCCGATCACACTCTTAATCGCATGGCTGTTAAACGGGAGATGAAGCTACATTCTTCAACATATTTGACAGCATATAGGCAACTGAACAGACAGATCTCTAAATGCATGCGGCGGGACTTACGCAACTTCAATACAGCTTGTATTGAAGAAGCGACCGAGTGGAACCAGGGCTCCAAAGTCTTTGCCAGATATCTGTCTGCCAGAAAGAGCCAACTATCAAAGCTGAAGACCGAATGTGGCAGAATCGTTTCCGGGACACCTGAGATTTTGAGTGAGATTGAGAGGTTCTATGGGCAGCTCTACACGTCATCGTTGGAGACACACGCAAGTGTGCGTAACGAGTCAAGAGCGAGTCTTATCCGACACTATTCCGAAGATATGCCAGACGTCAGTCTGAGCGAGATCAGAATGGCTCTCCAACACCTTAAAAACGGCAAGTCCCCGGGCGAGGATGGAATTACAGCGGAGCTTCTGAAAGCGGGTGGAAAACCGGTACTTGAAGTCCTTCAGAAGCTCTTTAATTCCGTCCTCCATGGTGGTCCATGCTTGTTTGCCCCCTCTCCTATAAAAAAAACCATAGACCACATACACACCCTTCGGCAAATTGTACAGAAGACAGAGGAGTATAATCTGCCACTTTGCGTTGCGTATGTGGACTATGAGAAAGTCTTTGATTCCGTCGAAATTTGGGCGGTGCTGCAGTCCCTTCAGCGGTGCCAAGTTGACTGTCGGCATATCAAAGTGCTGAAGTGTTTGTACAGTAGAGCTACGATGGCTATCCGAGTACAAAATCAGAGTATGAAATCTATCCAACTGCAGAGAGGTGTAAGACAGGGTGACGTTATATCCCCGAAACTCTTCACCGCTGCATTGGAAGACGTTTTCAAGCTATTGGACTGGAAAGAATGGGGTATTAACATCGATGGCGAGTACATCACTCACCTTCGATTTGCCGACGATATAGTCCTTATGGCAGAATCGCTGGAGGACCTAACTACTATGCTAAATGACCTCAATAGTGTCTCCCAACGGATAGGTCTTAAGATGAACATGGACAAAACAAAAATCATGTTTAACGTCCATGTCACACCTATGCCGGTAGTTGTGTTGTTGACGAGTATGCTTACCTGGGACAAATAGTCCGACTAGGTAAGTCCAACTTCGACCGAGAGGTCAATCGACGGATTCAACTCGGCTGGGCAGCGTTTGGGAAACTACGACACATCTTCTCGTTAGACATACCTCAAAACCTGAAAACCTAACTTTACAACCAGTGTGTGTTGCCAGTGATGACTTACGGATCTGAGACGTGGTCCTTCACTGCTGGCCGTATGAGAAAGCTCAAGGTCGCTCAGTGAGCTATGGAGAGGGCTATGCTCGGGGTTTCTCTGCGTGATAAACTTAGAAATGGGGATATCCGCAGTAGAACCAGAGTAACCGACATAGCCCATAAGCTGAAGTGGCAGTGGGCCGGCCATATAGCTCGAAGAACCGACAACCGATGGGGAAGAAAGGTTCTCGTACCGGTAGGCGAAGTGTAGGGTGACCCCCCACTAGATGGAGTAACGACCTGATAAGACATGCAGGAAGTCTTTGGATGCAGGTGGCTCAGGACCGCGCATTGTGGCATTCCTTGGAGGAGGCCTATGTTCAGCAGTGGACTTATGAAAGACTGTAATGATGATGATAGTAATTTAACTAGTACTTTCAATTATACATTTTTATTTTGTTATTGTGTTAGCAGTAATTAGTATAAGGTATGATGGGATTGGCATGTTATTTTGACAAAAATCGTAAAAAAAAATAAAGAAGAAAAACACTGAATTGGGCCTTGTACTATCTTAATTGTTTTATTTTTATTTTCTTTCCCAATAAGTTTTTTTATTTCTCTTTTTTAAAAACATTACCTCTAGAATTTTCACATTAGATAAATTTCACTAGGATAAACATCCAGACCCGAAACAATTCATCTTATCAACCGATCATGCGGGGAGATCTGTTTATGACTTTGCCTTGGCATATGGTCTGACACAACTGGTTACTTCGCCTACGCGGATTCCAGATGTGGAGGATCATACACCTTCCCTGTTGGACCTTCTGCTGACCTCTCATCCGGACGGATATCAGGTTTCCGTCGATGCCCCTTTCGGGTCTTCGGACCACTGTCTGATCCGGAGTATGGTGCCACTCACGCTCCCTTCGCGATTGCGTTCTGCAGGTTGCCACCGTGTTTGGCATTACAGGTCGACGGATTGGGACGGAATGCGGTCTTTCTTTGCATCCTACCCATGGGGGCGGGTTTGCTTCTCGCCCGATGATCCCAGCGCTGTTGCTGACTCTGTCACTGATATGGTGCTACAGGGAATGGAACTATTTATTCCATCATCTGTGGTACCCATCGGAGGCAGATCTCAGCCTTGGTTTGGTCGCTCCTGTAAAACTGCATTACGCAGTAAGCAGGAGTGTTATCAAGCCTGGGCTGCGGCTTCGGCGACTCGAGATGTAAACACCAGCATACTTAAAAAGAAGTATAACTTCGCCTCCAGGTCCTTCAAAAGAGTTATTACCAAGGCAAAGTCAGAGCACATAGGCAGAATTGGCGAGAAACTAGTTCGCCTTCCTTCGGGAACCCGTGCATTCTGGTCTCTCGCCAAGGCTGTCCAAGGGAATTTCTGTAAGCCATCACTACCATCTCTGCGCAGGGAGGATGACTCACTGGCCCAAGACGCAAAAGACAAAGCCGACCTTTTAGGCTCCCTTTTTGCGTGCAACTCGACTCTTGATGACGGGGGGAAAACACCGCCGACCATCCCGCGGTGTGAGTGCTCCATTCCGGATGTGCTGTTCTCACAGCGCTCGGTTCGCAAAGCACTTCCCTCCCTGGACATCCAGAAGTCGAGTGGGCCTGATGGAATCCCCCCAATTGTGCTGAGGACGTGTGCTCCGGAGTTGGCACCGGTCCTAACGCGTCTTTTCCGGTACTCCTACTCCCAAGGCGTAGTCCCGAATTCATGGAAGTCAGCTTTTGTCCACCCGATCCCTAAAAAAGGCGACCGCTCAGACCCGTCCAACTATAGGCCTATCGCGATCACCTCCTTGTTCTCCAAATTAATGGAATCCATTATTAACTGCCAGCTCATCCGGTACCTTGAGGATCACCAGCTGATTAGTGACCGCCAATACGGTTTTCGTCGGGGTCGATCAGCTGGTGATCTTCTGGTCTACCTGACCCATAGATGGGCGGAGGCAGTAGAGTCCAAGGGGTAGGCGTTGGCCATTAGTCTGGACATTGCAAAGGCCTTCGATCGGGTTTGGCACAAAGCGCTTCTTTCGAAGCTCACTTCCTTTGGGCTTCCCGAGAAATTGTGCAATTGGATCACCAGCTTCCTTTCAGATCGGAGCATCAAGGTCGTTGTAGACGGTGCATGTTCTGACTACAAGCCTATTAACGCTGGTGTTCCACAAGTCTGTGTGCTATCACCAACGCTGTTTCTTCTGCATATCAATGATATGTTGCTAACTGGTAACATCATTGCTATGCGGATGACAGCACTGGTGATGCTCTATACACCGGCCGTGCTAATATTTCTCGGGAAAATGTCGCCGAGTACCGGAACAAACTTGTGTCTGAAGTCGAGTCTTTGCTGGACAAAGTTTCGGACTGGGGGCGACTAAATCTAGTCCAGTTTAATCCTCAGAAGACACAAGTTTGCGCGTTTACCGCTAAAAAGAACCCCTTTGTCGTATCTCCTCAGTTTCAAGGCTTTCCCCTAGTTGCCTCAGCCAGTATCGGAATCCTCAGCGTCGACATATCGAGTGACGTGCAGTTTCGTGGCCACTTGGAAGAGAAGGCCAAATTGGCCTCTAAAAAGCTTGGCGTGCTCAGCAGAGCGGGACAGTATTTAATGCCGGCACACCGCCTGCAACTTTACAAGGCGCAGGTTCGGCCTCACATGGAATACTGTTCCCATCTCTGGGCAGGGGCTCCTTAGTGCCAGCTCCTTCCACTTGACCGCATCCAGCGCAGAGCGGCTCGAATCGTCGACGACCGAGCTCTTTCCGATCGGCTCGATTCATTGGCACTGCGAAGAGATGTTGCATCCCTTTGCATTTTCTTTCGCATCTACCATGGGGAATGCTCTGAGGAATTGTTCGGATTAATCCCAGCCGCCAAATTTCACGAACGCACATCGCGGCAGAACTCCCGATACCATCCACACCATCTGGATGATTGGCGGTCCACAACTGTGCGATTTAGAAGTGTTTTCTTCCTCGCACGACTTCCTTGTGGAATCGATTACCATCAGCGATTTTTCCGGACCGATACGACTTAGGGACCTTCAACAAAAGAGCGTACTCCTTTTTAAAAGGCCGGCAACGCATCTGCAATTCCCTCCCTGGTGTTGCAGTTGTTCATGGGCGGCGGTAGTCACTTACCATCAGGTGAGCCGCATGCTCGTTTGCCCCCTCTCCTATAAAAAAAAATCTTAGCCTTCAGGGGTGACAACGCAATCTGCATTTTGATTCTTAATCGGGGATAAGTGTAGTTTATGGGTCACAGCATCCACTCACCATCAAGTGGGCTGTGTGCTCGTTTGTCATCTTTATTATATTAAAAAAATTCTGCTTTGCAGCTGAACAAGATAAGATTTTTAAAGTTAATCGTTATCAAATTCATAAAACTAGTACCTATTATTCAATTTTGGATTTACTTTTGAGTCACTCATGCTATCAAAAATTGTCCATCCTAAATTGGGTTGGACAATTTTAGATAGTATGTTATCTATCTATACATCTATTTATTCAATCTGAAATATTGAAATGACTGGCTTCTGTTAAGGTTGTTTGCATGATATTAACATATCTCTGTCTGTCTTTCCGTTTGTTAGAACTAATTTTTGGAATAGCCGAACTGATTGAGATGAAACTTTACTAACAGATAAATAGCAATGCCAGGAAGGAATTAGGTATTTATCCAAAAAAAATTATGATTTAGTTTAAAAATAAAAACCAAATTTTTAAATAACGCCACATTAATTGATGACATCCAGGCAAACGGACAGAAAAATAGGCAAGTAAGGCGTAAAGTTAAAACTCTATAAATTATTTACTGGGAGTTTTCTTACTCGTACGAACTCTTTAGGCTTAGGGATCTTTAAGAAAAGAGCTTACTCCTATCTTATTAGATATTATTTTATTATTTTATTGCAGGTTTATTGCATCTGCAATTCCCCTGGTGTTGCAGTTGTTCATGGGCGGCAGTAATCACCATCAATTGCGCCTTAGATCGTTTGCCACCTCTTCTATAAAAGAAATATTTGTAATTAGACTAAAGAACCCAAAAGGTAAATTAATAGTACTAAAATGTGAGCTAACTTCTGACCAGACAGCACCTAGCATTCGCTTCCAGTGAGTCACGGAGCACCGAGCTTTCTGTTTGCCGAGCGAGCAGCTGTCACAACAGAACCGACACATTCACACGTTGTGTTACAAACACGAGAAATCGAATGTTTGAACATTGACTCATCACAACCACATCTCCAGCCAACATATCTACATGCATTCTTTCATCCTGTATTTTTTACGCGATCGGAACCTAAGAAATAAGAGAAAATAAGAAATTTCCCTAAAGGAAAAGTAACTTTATTTTCTATGCTTTAACGTTTGTAACGAGCTTGGGGTTCGAGACAATGAAAAACTGCCGAGTGAATTACCAAAATTGATACTATAATTACAGAACTTAAAACCACACTAATAACAAAACACAATTATACTCATTGAGTTATAACGTATACGTAGTACATTATAACTCAATGATTATACTACTGATCAGTTTAGTTCGCAGTTGTATCACTTCGAAGTATTCGCTTGTATCGCCAATATCATACTGACTCCGGTCACGGTCTAAACCGGCCTTATTTAGGGCCTCAGATCGTTCCAGAATCTTCTACTGTAGCATCTAGAACATTTGAGTACATACCGGTCCCGCTTGACCAGGTGTTGATAGTTCTAGAAAGATCTTCTATGGAAATTTCTAGAAGGATCTTGACTCTCCTAGTTCTGCCACTCGATGCTAGAGGGCGCTAGTGGTAACTAGTGTTGCCATATACCAGGCATTAATGGTGGCGCTCAACAGTAAGTATCCGTTTCTATGTCCGCATGTTACTCTTACAGAACATCTGTCTTTCCATTGGATTACAATGTAGATATCTTCTAGGCAAGAGTGAATAGGCTATTGTTAAGTTGGTGGGATATAACATCTTCGACTGCATCACCACTTATCAGCAAGTGGGACAGTAGTCAAGCACTGGTTTAGAGTAAACAAAACACTATCGCAAGACTATTATTCTCTAGTATGAACTTGGACAAACGACCGACTATGTGTTTGATATCGGCATTATGAATGTAAACTGTAGCATATTATGTCGGTAGATAATAATAATGGTTTTGACGGCTACCCTGCATGGTGTGAATAAATGGACGTTTACGGTAAAGTTCTCTATGATGTGGCTATACAGAAATCCGATATCATTTGGAGGCGTCTTATGAATCAGTTAATGTCAGCAAAATCATATAACAGCAGCCGTGGTAAAGCGGGTTGGACGTTTGAGGATGTGGACGTTGGGAGCACGGCAGATCCCAGTGCCGCCTCTCATGATACACTGGCATCATTACCTCTCAATAGCCCAGGCGGTGCGCTAGCCGCACAACCGGGACATGACGGCGTGAGTCAACACCGGTGCTGCCTTACCGCCGTCAGGTCCCGGTACAATGAATGTTTAATTTAATTTAATTTAAAATATTTGTAACACATATTAAAAGGGGTACAAAGATTTTTCTTAACGTTATAACCATGTTAACACAGATGGAGTCATACCTTAGGACTTTAGGTAGATTTTCTCACTGGTGTTCGAATTATTGATGACATCCGAATTATTGTCTCAAAGCCAACCAAGCCGAAGTTAGTGCAAGCAACAACACAAATGCAACAACACACGTTTTACGTGGTAGAGCCATGCTGCAGCTATTAGTAGTATAGTTGTAGCACGAATGGGTCGGCTCGACCGGGGAAGGACCACGCTCTTACAGAATACCAGCGTAAAATAGCAGCTTAATGCTGATCTGTTTCGTATGGTGAGTGTAGAAAACCGGAGACCCTTTTTTATTGGCAAAAATCCCCCCATGAGCAACGAGTGAAGAAGCAACATATTATCATATTGGTTAAATAAATAAATTCTACAAAGTTTTCGCTATACTTTGTAAATATTATGATTGAAACTACAGTGGTGCGGCTGATACGCGCGAACTTCGTCGGAATAACTTGTTTATAAAGCCATTAAAACTATTATTATTTGCATATCTTACTAATTGGACAAATACCGAGTTGAATATTTTTTAATCACCGGCGCCAGTGATTATCTACAGCAGGCTGCATAAATACCACCTGCCCACGAGATACAAGCACCTTATGCCTAAGATCCTATAGGACCATATTAATAAAGTTATTTACGTAGATACTGTATTAGCAAACGTTAAATATCAATATGAACACAGAAAATTATAATTAAGAAGCTATAAAAATTTTAAAAACTAGTATTTCCGATTTTTACGATTATTGCATGCTTGCGTATGTACGTGGGGGTGTACGTGCGAACGTGAGCGCGCCTGTACTTGCGTGTGTGCGTGCTTACGTAAGTGGGCGTGTACGTGTGTGTATGCGTTTGACATTCGTGAGTGCATACGTGCGTGCGTGCGTGCGTGTATGAATGCAAGTAATAATATCGAAGTCGAACTATTTAAATTTAAAATCGGTCATATTTACTCATAAAGCGTCTAATTTTTACTATTTCATATTATTTCAGGTTTCCAAAGACCATTAACCAGGAATCTCTGTTTGAGCAAACATTAATCAGGAGGCTACAGCCTTGTTGTCAAGAACGTAGCGTTTAAACTTATTATTTCATATTTAAGTAATAGAACGCAGAAAGTTATTATCAATGGTAAAAGTTCATCCCGCGTCACCAGCACTAATGGGTGTTCCTCAAGGCTCAATTCTCGGCCCATTACTATTTCTAGACTGTATTAATGACTTACCTTCCCTTGTAGGAGATAATCATGATATAGTATTATTTGCTGATGATACTTTACATCGTACAATACAGCTCCAAGAACCAAGCCAAGGCTACAGCAGCCTTCTTTTTATTTTTTGGCCCACAAAAGTCCATTGATGGACATAGGCCTCTTCCATTGTAGGGAGGGTTTGCATTAGTATTCACACTTGGGAGGCGGGTTGACTATCACAGTACTATACGTCACGCGCCTTTGAAGTTGCCGCCCATCGCCGGACTGGGTATTTGACGTCTAGTGTAAACGAGATGGTTCTACAACCATCTATCAGAAGCCATAAGATTTTTCTGCTATTCCCCATAGTTGTCTCCTCCTCCGTTTTTCTACACTCACCATACGAAACACAGCAGCATTATCTGCTACTTTACGCAGGTATTCTGTGAGAGCGTGGTCCTCCCCCGGTCGAGCCGACCTTTCGTGTTACAACTATACCAGAAATATAGCTGCAGCATGGCTCTACCACGTATAAAACGTGTGACGACGCATCTGCATTTTGGTTTTTTATTGAGGATATTACATTCAATAATGTCTATGGGTCACAGCCATGAAGCAAAGCAACCACTTACCATCAGGTGGACTGTGTTCGCTTGTCACCATAACCTATAAAAAACACTACTACAGCAGTAAGATTGTATATCTCTCGTAGAAATCGTGTTTTTTTTAAATATTGAATACTGGTGACAAACGAGCACACAGTCCACCAGATGGTAAGCGGATGCTGTGACCCATAGACATCTACATCTATACTCGACTAAGAATCAAAATGCAGGTACGTGAGGAATAAGATGGAATTTGAGACATTTCCAGTAGAAAGTTCTCCGGTTTTCTACACTCACTATACGAAATACAGCTGCATTAAATTGCTACTTCACGCTGGTATTGTATGAGAGCGTGAACCTCTCCTCTCTTAGAATACCAGCCGACCCCCTGCAACTATATTATCCTACAACCATAATATAGCAGCAGCATGGCTACTACGTATTAAATATGGTTGGCTTCTTTTTGACATTCGACGTTTGATTTCATCGTATTGTGTAAACTGTAAACGTATGAAGTAGGTGTCGGTTGTAAGCCGATATCTTTTGTGTGTTAATACGGTTACAGCCTATTAAATTTTCACTGCCGAACACAGGCCTCTCCCATAGATTGCCTCATAATGAATGTTTGTCATAGTTGCCACACTTGGAATAAGGTTTTTTTTTATATTTAGTTGTAAGAGGAGACTGCTGCACATCTCGCGGTTTGCTTCCCTATGTTGCCTCTTACATCACGTGTCACGGTCGTCATGGGGTAGTTAATATTCTTACATCACACAACACGGTTTGTGAAAAATACTTTATTATTTTTTCGTAAATTAAAAAGTTAACGTTCGAAAATTAAAAAGACAGAAGCTGTATTTTCCAAACCAGTGTTAAAATGAAGTTCAAAATAACTGTCAAAATTTTTTTTGTGATCTAAATATATTAAATAAAAAAATCTAATATATTTCTATATAATGATTGAATTCGTATATCCGTAACTTATCGACCTTTCATGCGTCGCGGAATCTTTTTTGTTCTTGGATGTGAGCAGGCTTGGCCGAGTCACGACGTGACAAGTAACTTTCTTGTCCACATAATGGTGCTTTGGCCTCTTGTAAACCATGACTAGCGAAAACTCTTAAAAATATAATAATAAAACACTTGGAACGAATTTTTTCTTTGGTTATGGACGCGTACGGTTATACTTTTGCCAGTTTCTAGTAACAAGAAATTATTCTCTAAATATTTTATAAAAGTCCTTCACAATATGCTGATGCATCACATTGCGAAACTTTGAAAGCTTTTAACGACTTAAGTCAAGGCACCTAAGCAATCAAAATAACTTGAGGAGCACATCCTTCGTTTTTTCCACTAATAGATCACATGTGCAGAAATTTAATACACAAAACCGCATCATTTTACGTATCAAAATCCACTTAAGACCATTTTAAAAATTATAAAACAGGAGCAAAGGTCAAGCCAAAAACACTAGCCTTTCAATTTTTTTTCTTTGGTGATGGACTCGTACGGTTTCAAGCAATATAAAATTATCCTTTATAATAGTTTGTTCAAAAACTTCCCTACATTATGCTGAATGCGGAAATTAAATAACATAGTTTTTGGGAGAATTCTACGATAGCTTGACCCAGTCTATGACACCAGTATCTTGGCATCTAAGCGGACAAAATATACCACCATTGAAGCACCTGTTTCATTGTGTATATATTTCAAAATCGCATCACTTTTACGTATCAAAATCCACTAAAGCTACTTTTTTAAACGATAAAACAGGACGAACAATCGGCGGTCAAGCGGTCTAGAAGGTAGACTATCCTACTAAAATATATGATATAGAATACTACAATTCTAAAATATATAATTATATTTATAATATGTAGATAAAAGTATAATGTTTTAATAAAGGCTGACTGTGGCATGAGGCTGTTAATAAAGACTCAAAGCTGCAAAAATACTTTTTTAAAAATGGAGTGTTAATTAGCTTCAGTTTTTTCTCCCTAGTCATCATCATCATCATTACAGCCCTTCATAAGTCCACTGCTGAACATAGGCCTCCCCCAAGGAATGCCATAAAACACGGCCCTGAGCCACCTGCATCCATCGACTTCCTGCATGTCTTACCAGGTCGTCACTCCATCTAGTGGGGGGTCGCCCTACACTTCGTCCGCCGGTACGAGGCCGCCACTCGAGAACCTTTTTTCCCCATCTGTTGTCGGTTCTTCAAGCTAAATGGCCGGCCCATTGCCACTTCAGCTTACTAATCCGTTGGGCTATGTCGGTCACTCTGGTTCTACTGCGGATATCCTCATTTCAAAGTTTATCACGCAGAGAAACTCCGAGCATAGCCCTCTCCATAGCTCTCTGAGCAACCTTGAGCTGCCTCATCTGGCCAGCAGTGAAGGACCACGTCTCAGTTCCATAGGTCATCACTGGCAAGACACACTGGTTGTATAGTTATATATTTCTCCCTAGTTCGAGTATGTAAGTAGGTATATTAAAATAACAAAATGCGGAAATAGGTGCAAAAGCTGTAACAGAAATGTATGAAAGATCCCTATAATAGCATCAGTTACAGTACAGGTAATTGTTGCGTAAAGGCAGCATGGCTGATCCGTGATTTACGAGATCTGGTTCTCGGTTCATTTCCGCGAAGCGATTAAATTCGAAAAGAAAGCGGAAAGAACGCAGTCGAGGCCACGGACGTGCGGGATCCGTGAACTATTGCTTATAAGGACCGACTTAGCGAAACAGTTTTTTTATGGAAGAGAAGGCAAGCGAGCATACGGCTGATGATAAGTGATCGCCGTCGCCCATGAACATGTGTAATGCCAGGGGAATTGTAAGTGCGTTGCCGGCCTTTTAGAAAGGAGTAAGTTCGTTTCTTGAAGATCTCAAAGACATCGGAAATGAGAATGGAGAGCCGTACGGGCGATTTATGACTTAAATTGTAATGAATCCCTTAGAGAAAATTTTTAAGAAATACACATAATATTAACTTTGGCATTGCAATATATTTTGGTAATTTAAAATTAAAAATTATGTACAACCGACTTCAATATATATTATTAAGGATAACTCAATAACTATACCTTGATCAAATTCATATGGGACCAGATGTGAAGCACTAGCTTTCAAATAAAAAAGAATTGTCGAAATCGGTTCACGTAGAACAAAGTTTCGAGGTAACACACAAAAAAAACATACAGTCGAATTGAGTACCTCCTCCTTTTTGACGTCGGTAGAAAAACACAGGAGCCTATCCTATAGCAAGCTTTTACTTTAAACTATATTGTTACTAAGTATTTGCACATAATTTATATTAAAATGGCAATTAGTTCCGTGACCTCCAGCCGCGACAAAATTGTTTTAACGATTTAAGATTTACGCCGGATTACGAGCGAAACAATAGTTGAGTAATTACTCGGCTTATATAAACATCGCACCACAGTATAATTTACTGTGATCGCACTCTGTGTCGAAACAATTCTTCCATCTTTAGCGACAGTAGCCTAATGGTTAAAGGAACGAACTGCGAACCTGAAAGTCGTAAGTTTGAATCCGCCATCACAGGCATATAAAAGCTTACTTGGAGTAGTTAACGGGAGTTTATAGTAGTTGTTACTAAAATAAAAAAAAATAAAAATGACTCTACTTACGTATTTCATTTTATTATGGTATGTGGTATAATCGCCAATGAGGTCTAGTAGAATCTTCCGCTCACCAGATGTCGCTGGTTGGCACTGAGAAAAAGTTATTTGTTTCATTATAATCGGGAAGTTGCATTTAAATTTTTTTTACCGGACTCCAGATTGTGTAAATACACAAAACAATACCTAAGTGGATGGCTCTTTATTTTTTTACACAGTTTTTAACGTTTATTTTTAATTATTTTACTTTTAGGAATATCCGTAGTTTGGTTTATTCATTTTTAATCTAATTTAACTTTTCCCGCTATGTGATCTGTTAAATATTCCACCTGATTCATGAGTGGTGCTTCCCTGGTGGTAGAAAAAGTCGTGGATGCCATGGATATCATTGCAAACCGATTTTAATTATTAATTTTTACTTAGGTAATAAAGGACGGACTAAATGCCAATGAGGGCTAATAATCTTCCACTCACCAGATATTGCTACTTGTGACTAAGGTAAAGTTTTTTGTTACACAATATCAGTCAATGAGGGCTAATAATCTTCCACTCACCAGATGTCGCTAGTAGCGAAAAAAGAAAATTAGTTTTAAATAATAGTTTATCATTATCTAGAGTATTGTATTTATATGTAACACAATGCGTCAGTGGTTTCATTTTTAATTTTTTGTACATAATAACTCTTTTTTTTTTAAAAGTCTTCTTTTAGTTATTTTTATAGTTTGGTTTATTCATTTCTAATGTAATTAATATAAAATATAACTAATAATACAGAAAGAAACCTTAAAAATTACATTTTCCTAAGAAATTATCGTCCCCGCTATGAAATCTGTCAAATATTTTACCTCACTCTAAAGTGGCGCCGCCCTGGTGGTACAAAAAGTCGTGGATGCCCTCATTGAGAAATTAATTTTAAATAATAGTTTATCATTATCTAGAGCATTATATTAATACACAAGATAATGCGTCAGTCGTTTTAGTTTTAATTTTTCACACTTTATAACTTCTCGTTAATTTTTATACTTTAATTACATTTATATAGCTTGGTTTATTCATTTCTAATCCAATTAATATAAAATATAACAAATAATACGGAAAGAGTAATTAATGTTAACATTTTCCTAAGAAATTATCGTCCCCGCTATGAAATCTGTCAAATATTTTACCTCATTGTAAAGTGGCGCCGCCCTGGTGGCAGAAAAAGTCGTGGATGCCCTCATTGGTATCATCTTCCAATCAACCCATGGTGTGGTGAAAATAATGATGATGGTGTGATTTTAATAATGAAATAAAAATCCACACGATTTAATAGCTTCTGAAGTCGAAGCCGTGTTAAAATCTTTTTAATTTATTAAAGTAGGATTTTCTTTTTTATAAAGTGTAACGTGTTTCTGACAATTCAAATACCTACTTATATTTATGGTTGCTTGCGTCATAATCTGACGCAATTTCGACAAACCGATAAAGATAGTATTTTTATCAAAATCAGATAGTTCAGCAGTTACGTAGCATAAATATGTATATACCTATACATACTAGTCAATAGACAACTTAACTGTATTGTAGGGACATTTCGCTGGTTACGCGACCAGGGTCAGTTAGCGACCATTAACGGGACCTACGGCACTAATACGAAAAAAATAAGACTTTGATCCTTCTTTTCCAAAGGAAATTCACTAAGTAAAGAGGGGGATAGATGTATGATTTTTACCTATAATAGTTGGCAGCTTTGTGTAATGAGACAGTTAATAAATCTTAGGTTCATTCCGCCACTCGCACTGTCTCCGCGCGCACGGATCCATAACAACGGAAAAAATAGTGAGCACGTGTTGCGTTCGAGGTAAGTAGCTAGTGTTCTATTTATTTGTGGCAACTTTTTAATGTTATATTTACTAGATATATATGTATGTAACGTAATCTGTACATTTGTTTTATGTAATATAACCAAATCTTGTAAAAAATTGTGTGGTCGCTAACTAAAATGAAAATAATCTAATAATTTTAGTTTGCGGCCAGGTGGTCGCCAATTGACATTTAGAGTGAAAAACAATTTTTTATATTTTAGTAGCCTACAAACCTAGTCCGGGATTTTATGGCTTTCTATTACGTTTGTTTATTTCTTGTTACATATCTTTTAGTTTACGACCACCCTATTGTATTATAAATTGCGTAATTGACGATCTCAAAATGTATGGGGATTTTAAGTGGTTGCCAACTAAAAGTGACAAATTAACGTGTGGTTTTACGACCACTTGCATTTATCGCTATATTTTTTTGGAGATCTAGATGTTTAATATTTTATATCTTTATTACAGATGTCCTCTAAAAATCGTAATAGAATAAAAACTCTGGCTTATTCGCAAACAGACCTGGAAAGCGCCTTAAATGATATAAGAGAAAGAGGACACGGTATTAGAGAAACATGTAAAAAATATAACATCCCAAGATCTACAGTACAAGACAGACTAAGTGGCAAAAGGACTGATAAACTAAAAAACCCAGGAACCGAACCGGTTTTAGGGGTATCCATGGAGAAAGAAGTCGTACAATGGATTATCAAAATTGCTAAATGTGGTTTTCCTGTCAAAAAACAGGAACTACTAGACACTGAACAGAAAATTCTTAAAGACTATCAGAGACCTAATC
The DNA here is from genome assembly GCA_033319125.1 of Parnassius glacialis. Taxonomy (NCBI): domain Eukaryota; kingdom Metazoa; phylum Arthropoda; class Insecta; order Lepidoptera; family Papilionidae; genus Parnassius; species Parnassius glacialis. The sequence continues at coordinate 42,001,567 of JAVANC010000022.1, read as the reverse complement.
CATTTAAAGACGATCGTCCTGGTCAGACCTGGTATTCAGGGTTTCTTAAAAGAAACCCAGAAATCTCAGTCCGGGCAGCAGAGAGCATAAACAAAGCTCGTGCACGTGTTACTGAAGAGCATATAAGGCAGTGGTTTCGAGAACTTGAAACATTTTTATCCGAATCAGGACAGTCAGATATTCTCACACAGCCTGATCGAATATTCAATGCTGATGAGAGTGGTTTTTCATTATGCCCCAAAACCGGAAAAGAAAAATTTGAATGCTTCAGTAACAAAAACAAATTTTTGTCAATTATTTAAAAACATTATTGAGGACTCGCAGATGGATATATGTATAAAAAATGGGTTTAGAAAATGTGGCTTGTTTCCTTTTGACCCTAATGCAGTGGATTACACGAAGTGTGTACAAAGTACTATGGAACGACTCAATAATCCAAGAAACTGAGCAAACGGGTATTACAAATCAGGATCTTGTTTCCACGCGAAAGGTGATACGGAATTTAGGACCAGTTCTCCGTAAGAAAAATGTGGATATCAAGTTTATTTTGAGAGAAGTGAAGAAGTTAACAAAGACAGAGCCCAGACAGTCAGAACTTTTGTATGAAACTGGATCTGAGGACCGATCTAATTCGACAGTTCGTTTATCAACATCTTTACTGATAGACAGCGAAACAAATTTGACTAAGGTCAAACCTGCGACCATTACTTCTACGCCACATACTGTTAATCCAGTTAACGATAGCGATCCAGCATCAGTTATCGATGGATCAGGTTTGAACAACTCGCATTACGCGGATAAACAGTTGCTGCTTCCGCCTATTAAAGAAAATATTTTATTACATGCAGATACTTCAAAAGACATTGCGATAGAGGGATGCGATAAATACAATGTTTCTGAATCTTTATTAACTAATTTGGAATTAAAAGACCAAGAAGCCATTAACAACCAAATAATTTCTAGGCAAGATATAACAGAAATTATAAATAAAGAAACTAGTCTCTCGAGCTTTCATTTATCTGGCAGTTATCTTGATCAAGGTACTCTAGTAATCCTTGGATGATATAGTAATAATACCTCTACAATCAAGTACGCCAAGAAGAATAGAGTTTTAAGGTATCACGTCGCCAGCAGTAGTTACATTACCTCAGGTAAAAAACAAGGAATCGTTGACCGAATCTGAAAAACCTTACTCTGAAACAGAAGTTTTGTTCAAATCACCAATGACAATAGAAGAAAATCAATTGTTAGCTTCTCAGTGTACAATACTGACAGATCAGACTATGACTGAACCTATTTTATCAACTGCAATATCAAATTCAGGCTTTTCTACTAACGTTATATCGGAAAATAACTATTCCATTTTAGGCAACACTAGCAGACATCAACCAACGTCTATGGAGTCACTTGATAATGTAATAGTCATACCTTCAGAATCAACTGCACTCAGCACTAATGCTTTTAGTAAGCATTTATTTGTGCCTGAACCCCTGGTAAAATCAAACAAAAATATTTCTAAGCCTCGAGTTCCTGCTGCAATATCATCTTTGGCTTGGAGGAAACATTATGAGGAAAAAGAAAAAAATAAACATGAGAAAAGAGAGTCCATAAAATTTAAAAAAGAAGCATATAAAAAAAAGAAGGATGAAAGAGGCGAAGTTAAGAGAAGGAAGACTGTGAAACGAACGAAGACTGATAAATTTAATATTTTAGGAATAGAGAATAAAGAAAATAATATCACAAAACAAATATGTGCCCAATGCGAAGTGATTTTAAACAGTGACACAGAGGAAGACGAGGACAATAACGTTGGCTGTGATTTCTGTACCAAATAGTTCCATTTAAAATGTACAGACTTCATCGGTATAAGTTATGATGAAGTTAAAGATAAGGCATTTAAATGCAATTCTTGTATTAAAGAAGAAGATTAGATTAAAATAAAGAAAAACTTGATCGTAGTCAGGACTTCATTACATATTTTTTTTAGGTTTTCAGTACTTAAGTAAATGGTGAGTGTGTATTGGAAAATAATTTCTGTTTACATTTATATTGTTAATTTGATATTTTTGAAATTGTTGTTTAGGTTTATATTGTTCATTTGATACCTGTGTACTTGTTTAAGACATGTTGTGCTGTGATTGCAGTTTAAGTAGGTATAGTTCAAATAATGTGTAGCTTTGATCTTATGAAAATATGACTGTTATATAATTATTAAATATATGAATAATAAAGCGTTAATATTTACATTGAATAAAAACACATTAAAATGTACGCCTTTCTTTTTATTTTTAATTAATTAAATTTAGTTTGGCATAGTAGATCAAGTCATAGTATAAAGACAGGGAAGTAGGCTGTCTCCGGCCCAATCCGCGATATAATTGCCTACTGTCTCAGGGTTGTCATTGTCACCAAATCATTAGTTTAAAGCCCGGCCCTTGCCAAAAATAATACATCTCTGTATAACTAATTCAGTAATCATTAGTCGATAAAGTTCAACAATGGTTTTCCTAACAAATACAGAAATGTATTAAGATTCAGAGCAGTATTATTTATAAAAAAAAGGGATAAAATAAACCGGCGGGGCGGTGTGTGAGCTCGTGTTTAAATTATTTACTTAGTATATTCTAGTTATTTTTTTATTTTTAATAGGCATAATATAGTATTTGCACACATAAAGGACCATATTAATTTTATTTTTAATTAATACAAGCATATATATATTGAATCACACATTTATTACAAAATTACAAATTAGCTACAGAAAAATACTTTCTTCGGTTTCGACTATTACGAAACGACTTGTTATTAAACTTTAATGTGTAATATATCCGCATCCTTATAAATAACTTTTGCAAATATAATTAATTACGATTTTATAACCGTAAGTAGGTACTTAGTTACTATTCTTCCTCTGTCTGATAGACAACTAATACAACAAAAATATGTAAATGTATGTAAAAAAGCCGTAACGCGCGAACCTCGTGCGGTGTTAGCCCAGACTGGCGTAGTGAGAAACATTCCGAGATTGTGTTTAAGTGTGCGTGCGGCGCCTCATAGATACTATGGCGCACACATACAAGCCGCGCGCAGTGCGTTTGTTTGAAGATAACGTACTTCCCTGTCTTTATACTATGATCAAGTGGTCGCCAATTAGATAAGGCGTCGGTCGTAAACTGACAAAGGTGGTCGCTAACTAGCATTTCGTATAGTTTTTCATTATTTTTTTAATTTAAAATGTTCTCACAACTGTATTCTCATTTTTTAATTTTTAAATATAACTTGACAATATCTGAGACCCTGTCAAATAATTCCAATAACTGTGCTATGGATATGTGGTACTTAAATATTGACGTAAAGTTGAGTACTCCGCTAATCGGTCGCCAACTGACTAAACGACCCTATTTATATGTATCACCAACATCCAGAAGCTTATTCATACGTAGGACACTGTAATTATTTACTACCATTTAATTAAAAAATGTTTACCTACTATTAATGTAACAATTTAACAGTCATATACTAATGAGGGCATCCACGACTTTTTCTGTCACCAGGATGGCGCCACTAGAAAGTGAGGTATAATATTTGACAGATTTGTTATTGTTTCTTTTTATACTATTATCTATATTTTATATTAGTAACATTAAAAATATATAAACCAAACCACAGATATTCATAAAAGTAGATTTTTTTTTAAAAAAGTTAAAAATGTGCAAAAAATTAAAGAGCCAACCACTGACGTATTGTTTCCTGTATTAATTTAAACAAACTAGAAAATATAATATAAACTTTTATTAAAAACTTCTCAATTAAATGGCATTGTGTAGAAAAAACTTTTTTCTTTTTTTATAGGAGAGGGGGCAAACGAGTATGTGGCTCACCTGATGGTAAGTGACTAGCGCCGCCCATGAACAACCGCAACACAAGGGGAACCAGGGGAATTGCAGATGCGTTGCCGGTCTTTTAAAAAGGAGTAGGCTCTTTTCTTGAAGGTCCCTAAGTCGTATCGGTCCGGAAAAATCGCTGATGGTAATCGATTCCACAAGGAAGTCGTGCGAGGAAGAAAACATCTTCTAAATCGCACAGTGGTGGACCGCCAATCATCCAGATGGTGTGAATGATATAGGGAGTTCTGCCGCGATGTGCGTTCGTGAAATTTGACGGCTGGGATCTCAGAGCACTCCCCGTGGTAGATGCGAAAGAAAATGCAAAGGGATGAAACATCTCTGCGCTGGATGCGGTCAAGTGGAAGGAGCTGGCACTGCGGAGCCCCTGCCCGGAGATGGGAACAGTATTCCATGTAAGGCCGAACCTGCGCCTTGTAAAGTTGCAGGCGGTGTGCCGGCATGAAATACTGTCCCACTCTGCTGAGTACGCCAAGCTTTTTAGAGAGCGGTAAACGCGCAAACTTGTGTCTTCTAAGGATTAAACTGGACTAGATTTAGTCGCCCCCAATCCGAGACTTTGTTCAGCAAAGACTCGACTTCAGACACAAGTTTGTTCCGGTACTCGGCGACGTTTTCCCGAGAAATATTGGCACGGCCGGTGTATAGAGCATCACCAGTGCTGTCATCCGCATAGCAATGAATGCTACCGGTTTGCAACATATCATAGATATGCAATCATATTTTAACAGTGGTAGAGCCACTCGGCAGCTTTTGCTGTCGCACGGATGGGCCAGCTCGAACCGGGGTGGTACCACGACCTCACAGAAAACCAGCGTGAAGTAGAGGTTTACCTCTGCGTTTCGCTTGGTGAGTGCAGGTGGCCGGAGGCCCTTTTTGCTGGAAATGAGGCATTCTATCTTAGTCCTCACGGGTGACAACGCATCTACATTTTGATTTGTAATAGAGGATAGATATAGATGTCTATGGGCCGCAGCAACCACTTACCATCAGGTGGACTGTGTGCTCGTTTGTCTCCCATATCCTATAAAAAAAAAAAGAAGAAACAGCGTTGGTGATAGCACGCAGACTTGTGGAACACCAGCGTTAATAGGCTTGTAGTCGGAGCATGCACCGTCTACAACGACCTTGATGCTCCGGTCTGCAAGGAAGCTGGTGATCCAATTGCACAATTTCTCGGGAAGCCCATAGGAAGGGAGCTTCGAAAGAAGCGCTTTGTGCCAAACCCGATCGAAGGCCTTCGCAATGTCCAAATTAACGGCCAACGCCTCCCCCTTGGACTCTACTGCCTCCGCGCATCTATGGGTCGAGTAGAACAGAAGATTACCAGCTGATCGACCCCGACGAAAACCGTATTGGCGGTCACTAATCAGCTGGTGATCCTCAAGGTACCGCATGGGCTGGCAGTTAATAATGGATTTCATTATTTTGGAGAACAAGGAGGTGATGGCGATAGGCCTGTAGTTGGACGGGTCTGAGCGATCGCCTTTTTTAGGGATCGGGTGAACAAAAGCTGTCTTCCATGATTTCGGGACTACGCCTAGGGAGTAGGAGTACCGGAAAAGACGTGTTAGGACCAGTGCCAACTCCGGAGCACACGTCCTCAGCACAATCGGGGGGATTCCGTCAAGCCAACTCGACTTCTGGATGTCCAGGGAGAGGATTGCTTTGCGAGCCGAGCGCTGTGAGAACCGCACATCCAGCATGGAGCACTCACACCGGTGTTTTCCCCCCACCATCAAGAGTCGAGTTGGACGCAAAAAGGGAGCCTAAAAGGTCGGCTTTGTCTTTTGCGGCTTGGGCCAGTGAGTCATCCTCCCTGTGCACAGATGGTAGTGATGGCTTACAGAAATTCCCTTGGACAGCCTAGGCGAGAGATCAGAATGCACGGGTTCCCGAAAGAAGGCGAACTAGTTTCTCGCCAATTCTGCCTATGTCCTCTGACCTTGCCTTGGCAATAACTCTTTTGAAGGACCTGGAGGCGAAGTTATACTTCTTTTTAAGTATGCTCGTGTTTACATCTAGAGTCGCTGAAGCCGCAGCCCAGGCTTGATAACACTCCTGCTTACTGCGTAATGCAGTCTTACAGTAGCGACCAAACCAAGGCTGAGGTCATCATCTGTGGTATCCATCGCTGCCTCCGATGGATACCACAGATGATGGAATAAATAGTTCGATTCCCTGTAGCACCATATCAGTGACAGAGTCAGCAACAGCTCTGGGATCATCCGGCGAGAAGCAAACCCGTCCCCATGGGTAGGATGCAAAGAAAGACCGCATTCCGTCCCAATCCGCCGACCTGTAATGCCAAACACGCCGGCAAGCTGCAGAACGCAACCGCGAGGGGAGCGTGAGTTGCACCACACTCCGGATCAGACAATGGTCTGAAGAGCCGTAATCAAGGGCAATAAATAAGGGCATCGACGGAAACCTGATATCCGTCCGGATGAGAGGTCAGCAGAAGGTCCAACAGGGAAGGTGTATGATCCTCCACATCTGGAATCCACGTAGGCGAAGTAACCAGTTGTGTCAGACCATATGCCAAGGCAAAGTCATAAAAAGGGAATGAGAGTGAACGCAAGTAAGACGAAAGTTATGGTTTTTGAAAGAGAAGAAAGTAAAACGATATGTGAAATAAGAATAGAAGGGGAGTTGGTAGAGCAAGTAGATGAGTTTGTGTATTTGGGATGTGTGTTTAGCAGGGATGGTAGATATGATAAGGATATAGAACGACGAGTGAATGCAGGAAATAGATTGAATGGGGCTCTACACTCTATTGTGAAAAGTCAGAATGTGTCCAAAAAGGCACGTATGGCAATTTACAATGCTGTGTTGGTGCCTACTTTAATGTATGGTAGTGAAAGTTGGGTGTGGCAGAAGAAGCACGAGAGTAGAATAAATGCTGTAGAAATGCGGTCATTACGTAGTATGCTAGGGCTGAACTTGAATGACAGGGTGAGAAATAGTGTGATAAGAGAAATGTGTGGTTTGCAAGATGATGTTGTGACTAAGATTAAGAAAGGAATGCTTCGGTGGTTTGGTCATGTAGAAAGAATGAATGAGGAAAGAGTGACAAAGCAAATTTATGTTGCAGAGGTGAATGGCAGAGTCGGGAAGGGTCGCCCTAGGTGAAAGTTTATCGACCAAATTGGCGATATATTGAAAATGGGCCAAATTAAGAGTACCCTTAACCGACGAGCGTGTATGCGTAGGTATATGGATGTGGAGGAAGCGAGAGAGGTGTGTCAGGATCGTGCCAAATGGAAGTCCATAGTCTCTGCCTACCCCTCTGGGTGACAGGCGTGAGTGTTTATGTTAAAAAGATCTCCCCGCATGATCGGTTAAACGTGAACCGAGTCATTCGGCGTGGTGGGCGTTAAAATCGCCAAGGATCACGATCTCTGCGGATGGGACTTGTTGTAGCAAGGAATCTGTAGCCATTTGGACGTGGTCAATAAGTCGGTCTGTTTCGGCATTACCGCTATGGGACCTATTAGGTCACCCGTAGACGCGTCGTAGGTCGTCGCTGTCTACGCGTAGCCATAGGATGGACAGGTCCGAACCTTCAAGACTGCCGAGGCGTCGAGAACAGATGTCCTCCCTGACATATACGCAAACTCCAGCTCGAGGCACAAAGGAGTGCTCCAATTTGTACCCCGGGTAGGAGAGATACGAAGTATCAGCCGGAGAGTCCTCTCCGCTGATATTTCGTATCTCTGCGTCTCAGTCAAAAAGAGCAAGGCCGGCTTCGCCGTCTCGAGATGGTAGTAGACGGCGTTTAGGTTCGAGTGAAGTCCCCTGATGTTGCAGAAATTCACGGAGAGCGTGGCAGGGGTCGCCTTGGTATTGTTGCTCAGTTTGCCCTGAGCAGTTATGTTTTTGAGCGGAATTTTGCAGCACCCACGCTCAGGAGTGGAATAACATGGTCGTGGATGCTCAGCGAGGGATTCTCCAGGGGTGCTGGTACCCTCCTGGGGTAGTCTTTGGTGTAATTCCGCTACTATGTTGATGAGGGGGGGGGGAATTGGGCATCCGGCCACCTGCACTCACCAGACGAAACACAGAAGTAGAGCTTCTACTTCACGCCGGTATTCTGTGAGGTCGTGGTACCAACCCGGCTCGAGCCGGCCCATATTATGTGCAACACCAAAAACTGCCGCGTTGCTCTACCACCGTTAAAACTTTCCACCTCAGTGTCAACTAGCGACATCTGGTGAGCAGAAAATTATTAGCCCTCATTGCAAAATTACAGTTAAACACCGCTAGCCATAATTAAAAAAAAATTTAAAAAAAATGTGTTTTTGGTATAAATACCGTATATACTTTAATATATATTTAGTAAAAAGCTGTTATTTTAACATTACAAACAGACACTTCAATTTTATTTTTTTGTATAGATTAATAAATTCGTGGCCACCGCTGCAAAGGGGCGAACCTCATACAAACGGTCAAAAATGAGTTTATTATACAAAATTACTCCTTTGTTCTAGATCTATGTCGTCTCCATCGGGTTAAGCTCTAAGTACAAAAATAACGAATTTGAAGTGACGGCGTATGTCAAAAACACTTCGTGTGAGATTTTACCATTGATTTAAGAATAGTAGAGGATAAGCTGTAAATTGCATATATATTTTTTGGTTATACAAATATCATGCAAACATGAACCTTGCCAACAAAAATATATCTGTCTCATTCTCACACGTTATGATTTTCAAATGTAAAAAGAGTATAATGTACATATCTTAGACTTCAATTTTCTGTTGCCAGTTTTCATAAATGTCACCAAGCTCCACCTTGAAGCATGACGCCATTTTTGGATGACGTTCATTTGTGGTAGTTCGTCTGTCATCTAAGCCTTGTTCGGAGTTATTTTGCAGTGTTACAGTGAATTTTGACTATTTTGGAGCTTTTTTGTTCATTAGTAAAGGGTAGTTGAGCAAAAACAATATGACAAAGTGTTGCATCAATGGATGTAATTCAAATTCTTTCAGGTTCGTTGTAACTTTTTTCCTTAATTGTATATTTATTCGTGTGAATTGCGTTTCGTGTTCATGTTATGGGTTCTAAATCGTGTTTCCCGCTATTATCTAGAACAGCGGTTCTCAAACTTTTTTGTTCACGGAACCCTTTTGACAAGCAAAATACTTGACGGAACCCTACAATAAAACAATAGTTTTTAAAAGTGTATTCTTTATTATATAAGCATAATAAAAGTACAATGTAATAGTTACTAATTATTACTTACTTTACCACATGGCAAGCCTACAATAATAGAAGATATTAAAAATGAAAAAATCTCAACTAATGGGAGGTATGAAACTGTTTTTTATTTTTCATCAATTGGTTGATATCAGGTTTGATAGAAGACATTTGAAGTCTCATATCAGGTTCGGCGTCCAGTCTATTGCGATATTTTGTTTTCGTAGCTGCATAGGTTGAGAATCCTGTTTCGCACAAATATGTTGTTGGGAACGGGAGAAGAATATTCAGAGCCATTCTGCCAAGCATTGGATATTAATCACGGATTCTGCACCAAAAATCGTTGAGAGGCGTCGTTTTGAACAGTGACTCCATACTTGTGTCTGATGACATTTCTAAAAGAGATTCATATATCTCGTTTGACATACTTTCGGGCTTTTGCAAGTTGGGTAAAAAAGGATTATGAATCCATGAATTCAGCTTCATTTTTGTATTTTGTTCTTCGGGAAAATACTTTTCAAAAGATGCGCGCATCGAAGTGAGATATTGGACTAATTCTTCAAACACATCATCTTGAAACATTTCTGAGTCGTTATCGCTAACAAACTCACTGAGTGACATAAAGCTTTCTATTTCTCTCTTGCCAACGCAAATAATCCAAAAATCTAATTTTCTTTTGAAGGCAGTTATTTTGTTATAGGCCTGAAACACTGTTGTCTGTTTACCTTGCAATGATAAATTCAATTCGTTCAGTTTTTGAAAGATATCCGCCATAAAAGACAATCGGAACAACCAAGTTTTATCATACAAACGGTATTTCAAATTAAAAGAAACTGTATCTGCTGAAAGAAACATTTGTAACTCGGCTCTAAGTTCAAATAGCCTTGTTAAAGTTTTACCCCGAGACAGCCATCGCACTTCTGTATGGAGCAACAGTGTTTTATGTTTGCTGCCATAATCTTCACACAGTAATGAGAACAATCGGGATTGTAGTGGTCGTGATTTGATAAAATTAATTATTTTTACCGCTTCATCCATAACTAATTTTAGATTTGACGGCATTTGCTTCATCGCAAGTGCTTGTCTATGCAGAATACAATGGCTGGAACTACAATTAGGCGCTTTACTTTTTATTCGTGATACTGCTCCTGCTGTGTCATCGCCTTGGCCCCATCTGTACAAATGTCAATGCAATCGTTCCAACTAAGATTATTTTCTTTAAAAAATATGTTTATTTTATTAAAAATTTCTTCCCCGGTAGTGTTTGTGGGCAGCGGTGAACACATAAGCATGTCTTCTTCAAAAGAACGTTCATATGGATATCTCACGATAACCAGCAAGATAGCCAGACCAGTGACATCAGTTGACTCATCCATTTGCAATGCGAATCGTGTTTTTTGTACACGTGCAACTAGTTCTTGTTTGACGTAGCTTGTCAGATCATGGATTCGCCGTGAAACAGTATCGTTTGATATCGGTACAGTAGAAAGATGCTTTGCAGATTTTTCACCGAGCATACATTTTGTTATGTCTAACACACATGGCTTTATTAAATTCTCAGCGATAGTGTGCGCTTCACCTGCTTGTGCAATGCGATAGCTAACTAAATATGATGCCTCCGTGGCCTTTTCATTGATAGTTTGTGTTACATGCATCATATTTTTTTGACTTTCCAATAACTGTTCTTTTTTACGAACAAAAAATTCTTTATTCTTGGTTTTAGACTCGGAGTGTACAGTTTCTAAATATCTGCGCAATTTCGCAGGTGCCATGGAACTATTAGGAAGCAGTTTATTACATAACATGCAGAGAGGTGAGCCGTTGGAATCAACAAATCCGAAACTGATATATGATTCATCATACTTCCTTTTTTTCGTCTTTGAAACCGTGGAGCATGACGTCGTGGCATCATCATCTGGATCGGTAATTGCTGTATTCTCCGCGCGTACTGCTTTTGAACATTCTGCGTCATTAGAAGATGTTGTTGCAACACGTTTAACGCCTTTAAGCCAACTTTCCATTCTTCTTTATTAATAATCTTACACGTCAGGATGGTGAGGTCAAAATAATGCACAATCGTTACTGCGTTTATGAGACAAAGTTTAGTGATTTAGTCCAAAGAAGAAATGTACAAAACTGATACAATCAGAATACAGCAGGCAGTAGAACAATGAACACTAGTTTCATATCACGTTTAAACTCCGCAATTCGCTAGCCAGCTTGTAAGTAGGTAGGTAGGAACTTATCGCTCCGAACGCTAATCGTCGACTGACTGACGAGGCGCGACGCGCGATCGCCGCTTTTATACTTAGTCCTAGACTCGAACTCGAACATTCTCAAAAATACTCGAGTTGGCGCCTTTGATAAACAAAAAGCGGAAATAAAAATAGAAATACAAAAAATGCGTTGTAAACAATCTCGACTTTATGTTTTTGAAGATAGAGCCGAAAGTCGCTTGTTCACAGCTATAGCGTCTAATTCAGAGGCGGCTTTTATCAAAGGGACTGCGCGCTCACAAGTATACGCGCGGCGGGCGGAGTCAAAAAGTTCGACCTGTGACCAGAGAGAGGTTTTTTTTTCTAAATTCTTGCGGAACTCCTACAGGGGTATCGCGGAACCCTAGGGTTCCGCGGAACACACTTAGAGTACCGCTGATCTAGAATTTCCAATGACTATTATCATGTAAATTTAAACAAGTAAACATTTTGATTGTTTACATTTTTACATAGTGTTGTCCTTACGTGTTGTCATGTTTTGAAATTATCGATATAAATTTGAACAATATTTTTTATTAAACTGGCTTTACGGCTCTGGGTTCTAGCCCTTCTGAGCCTGTTTAACAATAATATTAATGTAGTCATGATCAAATAACGTTTTAGATACGTAAACTGTATATTTAATCAAACGATCGATTGGGAGCCTTTCGTTTAAGAAAAGAACTTGAAAATAGTGTAAATCGCAAATTTTCTATAATAGTTTTTTTCATCACAAGATTTGATGATGTTAAGATTATTTTTGATTGGTACTTAAGGATGCATAATATTTATTTTAGGTTGCCAAAAAATGAAGGCCTTCAAAAATTGTGGATTGAAAATATAGGCCAGGAAAACATAAAACCTGCAGTAGTAAGAAGAATATGCTCCTTGCATTTTGAAAAAGAATGTATAAATAGAACGCTGGATGTAGTTCGGCTTAAAGGTGATTTGGTTCATGTCTAAAATAAACTTTCTGACTAAATAATATTATTTCGTCACGAATTAATGATTTTAATCAGTATACATTATTATTATTTTATTTATTTTTAATCCTTACTCTCTCGTTTACCTCCAGTATCCACCACTAATTACGCTACTGGTGGAAGTCATTACAACTTGCAGGTTGTAAACACTATAAAATTGATATTTTGTGGTGTTACACTAATGGGATATAATGAGAAATGAGTATGGAAGTGGAAGTCTGAAGTGGCGCAGCCACCCCTATTGATCGAAATGTTGCATGGAAATTGGTTGTCATATGGTATGAACTTGGGATGCTGAAGATTGAGGAATACGTTAGGATAGTTAAATGATTAACGGATTGTGTGAACGGTGGTATGGTTAGAAAGGGGCTGCTCAACTCGATTAGATTACTGAGATCAATAAATAAATAATCTTTATTATCAAAAAAAAAAAAGAAAGATGACGGCTAGTAACTATCCATGAAAGAACACATGCTCCACAAACTTTAAATAAATCAAGATAAAGGTCAGTCCACTGCACGTTCATGGTGACTTGAACTGGTAACCGACCATTACCACGAAAGAAAGGTGTTGTCGAATCTTTATGGCGGCTTGGAAGTTAAGAGCGAGCGCTAGTCCGTGCAGATATAGTTGAAAGAAAACTTGATGGTGTCTCAGATCACAGTACGTAAAGCGAAGCGTGAAGGTACAGGACTTGCGCTCGCAACTAACTTCCCAGCCGCTATAAAGTCTATATATATGATATAATTCACGCAACCTGGACGCATACCGTTGGGGCTGGTTCGATATGGTGCACGACAAAACCACTGGAAAAAACTTAGGGGAGACTTCTGCCTAGTAGTGGGACAGTATGGACTGGACAAAAAAATCATACGGAGCCTAATACATTGCCTATAGTGGTGGTTTCGTTAATCTCTGCAGAGGAGAAAAAAAATGCATGCGTCGACCCAGGGACGCACGGATGGAGTGCTTATGTGCAGATTGCCGTTGTTACGAAAAAACGTTAGCTCGTTGCACGAACTCAGTATAATATTCTGGTGCACGTCGTATACGTCTTCTGAAAAGAAAGGAGTTAAAGCTCCAATCAAGTGTTCTTTCCTTGGTCTCTTCGCTCACTTTTGACTGTTGCTTCACCATATTTTAAAGCAATTACAGTTTCAAAACTTTCATATTCTGAGTTGAACGTAAGATTTATTTATATGATAAATCCACTCAATGCAACTATTATTACAGGATTAACCCAATTCAATAGTGTAGTGATCTAATATTTGTTCATTTAATATATACCTATGAAAACGATGGTACGTCGTAATTTATATAGCATCGATACTGAAAATATCAACAAAAACAACGCTATTTCTTGTGGGTGGAGTCGTCGCCATATTTGAGAAACACTTGACTTCAGGTCACGTGACCACATGCCATATCCCCTATTTTTCTTATATCTATGGATTTTACGATTAGGCGAAACTCGTAGATCGCCTTTGTGCGGTGACATACCTTCATAAAAAATTAGGCCCTATCTATGCTTCGCCCTTTTGTCGCGACTCTTAATCGTGTGTTTTTTCGTTTCTTTTTTTTCTCTATACGAACTTTATAATTTATATTCTTCTTTGGTACTATTTTAATCATGTAAACCTTTTATAATTTTGTTAAGTAGAACTTAAACAGACATAGGTATGTGAATGTTCGAACTTTATCTATTTATCTAAATAATAATTGATCTCAATTAAAAATTAAAAATTAAAAATGAAACTCAAAGTTCCGGACTTTCAACGGATTCGGCAGTATTCAGTCTTAATTCGACAGTTAACTACTACATAAACAGACCTTAGACCTTAGTCGTGCCTTTGATCTAGTAAACTATCAGCGACTATGACAAAAACGAATATCATCAAATGTACCCAGAAAGACGGTGGATCTGTTGACATACTGGTGCGAAAAACAGACGAGCCCAGCTATGGTCTATCTGAACTGACGAATAAAAAAATATATAAATCTGAAAGGGGGCCAAGTTCAGTACAAATAAACCTAGCAAGCTAACAGCATAGCAAAGTGGCGAAGCAATCAGCTTTGTAGCGGTTTCTAACGGTTGCCGTTGAACAATCAGTTTCAAAATAGGAGGTTCAGATGCCTGGGTGATCAGTAATCGATTGCTGAAAACAGAATTTGAAAATTCGAAATCGTTCTCGAGATAATCGTGGGACAGACGGACAGACATCGTGAAATCAATAAGTGTCTTCGCAAGCTTCGCCACTTAATAACTAACCCCGGTGATTGACGACCGAAATATTCATTTGAGATCTTAAGTATCCTTATTAGACAAGGGGTTCTTTTTACTGTCACAGTCACACAGTCACTGACTCCCCCATAGATTGCCTGATAGAGGGATATTTGCCACAGTTGTTTTTTTTTATTTTTAGTCTGTATTAAAAAGACGCTACGGCTCATCTCCTGATTTTTTTATAGGGTAAAGGTGACAAACGAGCACACAGTCCACCTGATGGTAAGTGGATACTAAGGCCTATAGACATCTACATCTATCTTCGTTTGTAAATCAAAATGCAGATGCGTTGTCACCCGTGAGTGACTAAGATGGAATGCCTCTTTTCAGTAAAAAGGGTCTCCGGTTCTCTACACTCACCATACGAAACACATCAGTGTTAAGCTGCTATTTTACCCTGGTATTCTGTGAGAGCGTGGTCCTTCCTCGGTCGCGCCGACCCATTCGTGCTACAACTATACTACTAATATAGCTGCAGCATGGCTCTACCACGTAAACATGGCTCTACTACGTAAAGATTTGTTTCCCTCCGTCACCTCTTACGATACCCACGTACCTTGTGGATATTTTCACACCGCCATTACAAGGTAAAGGGGTCCTTATTAGATAAGCAAAATTACAAACATGTACAGATCAAATAGCTTTAGTTAAGGGTGGCTAAAAGTGTCTCGAAACGGTTCGTGTAAATACCACCACTTTTTCTTTTCCAAACTAGGCTGAATCACTTCCATGTGTCTAGATGTCTCTTTTTAATCGGTTTTATTTTTATTTATCACTAGCAATCCGCCCTGGCTTCGCCTAGATTGGATCTACGAGTATTAATGTAGCGTTATTTATATAAAACTCTATTTATTTTATAAATTTTTCCTTTTTTTTTTTAAATAAAAATCTTCAAGTATTTCGAATAAAATATAGCGTAATTCCCTCCTGGTTTGTTCTCCTTTCTGTTCGTAAAGTTACATCACAATCGGTTCAAAATTAAAAAAAAATGTATAGGCTCAGGTCCATCTCAAAAGGTAAGACATCTTTACAGTTATAAACTTGATTGGCGATGCAATAAGAAGACACGCGGGAGAGAATAACACGTACGCAGTAAGCTTTACATCAAAATATTAAATAATAAAAATATAAAATTAAAAAAGTTAAAGTTACAGTCCATGTACGTCCCACTGCTGGGCACAGGCCTCCCCTCATTTCTGAGAGGGTTTTAGGGCAAGGAAATGTCCGCTGCGCTGCCCTAATGCGTGTTGGTGAACTTCACATATGTTCGAAATATTTTTTTCTCATTTCTCAGACATGCAGGTTTCCTTACTATATTTTCCTTTACCACCGAGCACGTGGTAAATCAGAACTTAAAACCGCAATTAACAATTTCATTGGTGCCGTTGGGGATCGAAACGCGTTGTACATGTACTATGAAATTTACGAGCCCTAACCATCTGGACTACCACGTCTCTATAAGGATATAGTAGATATATATATATATATATATATATATATATATATATATATATATATATATATATATCTACTATATCCTTATAGATATATTTATATACCTCCAAAAAGTAGTGAGACTGATTATATGATGTTATTTAGGATAATAGAAAAATTTTGTGATTTGTATAGCGCTGTGGTAGTATTAGGAGATTTTAATTTACATTCTTGTCCGTCATCTGTTAATGATTATTATGTATATTTTCAGGCTTATTGTGGATTCACTCATGCCCGGGCTACACTAACGAGAAATGCCGTTAATTATCGCGTTGATGGGCGTTGAATGCAGGTGTAGCCACCACTTAACGCGATAATTCTACAACGGCAAGAACAACGCCGTTTCCCGTTGTACGATAACTCGAGTGTCGGTACATCAAAGAGATTAACGCACGAATTAACGCGTTGAAGCGGCCACACTACGTTTGTCTCATTGTGCACGGTGAGCGCAACGGAGTCGCACATATGGCTACGATAGAGTGGAATAATGAAAAAGTTATTACGTTTCTTGAGATTCTGCAAACAGAGCCATGCTTAGGCAATGATAAAATATATTCATATAATAAAAATTTACACTCATCAAACATAGTGTAGCAGCGTCAACGTTCATCTTGCTTGAAATTCAAAGAATATTAACGTAAAGTGACCATACGTCCCGTTTTGAACGGGACTGTCCCTTTTCTCGGTCACCTGTCCCGTTGTTCCCAAACAAAGCTCCGGGACGCAAAATAGTCCCGTTATCCTAAACCGCGAGAAAATTTAAAACTATGAAGTTCGTCAGACACGAACGGTGCGAGAGCGGGACCGACCCAAAAATAAGCGAATGGGATAATTTCAAAGTTTTCGCAGAAATTCGTTGGGTGATTCAAACATTTCTCACCAACATTCTCAACATGAATTCTCTTCCATTTTAATCGAATATATTTTATGTATACCTGGTACAAATGCTCCAGTAGTAAAAGTATTTTTCTATTATGAATAAATTGTGGACGTCTGAAAAAAAATCACTTACAGGTTTCAGTTCTAAAGGCGATGTTGATAAAAAATCAATGTAAAAAAAAACTTGCCCTTATTTAAAATCATCACCAACTTTATTAAAGCAAATTTGTTCCACTGACAAATATAAATATAATTCAAAAATTGTTGCATTTAATAAATACTGTCTGAGGAGCTTTGCTTTAATGAAGCTGGTGCACTGGTGATTAATTTTTATTTTTCACAATTTGTTAAAATATAAATAATTATAATTAGTGTGATTATAATTATAGTGAACACTAATTGTATGAAGTTACAGTTTTTAAATAAATAACATTTTTTTTTTACTGTTAACCTGCTAACTGGGAAGTTTAAATAAACCCATGTCCCGTTTTGAGTTAAAAAATAAATGGTCAGTATACTTTAACGCCGTTCAACGGCGTTGATATTGAAATGAAGTCGACCGTTCCAAGTGTCGCCACTCAGTTTATCGCGTTAAAATTAAGGCAATAATTGTTGCGTTTTTGGGCATTGACGTTTCTGTGGCCCGAGCATTAGAGCAACAGCATAGAGAACTGTATTGGTCGTTGCTTAGATTTAGTGTTAAGTACATGGGATGGTGTGTGCGTGAGTGCGGCGCCTCCACTGGTGTCTCTCGACCCTTACCATCCCGCGCTCGCGGTATCGGTCCGGTGTCCCGCGCCGACGCCCTCATGCTCGCTGAATCCAGACTTGGCTGACGCTGGTGATATTTTTCCGAACAATAACAAATATTACGTACCGCAACGATGGAATTTCAACAAAGCAGATCTGTTAAAACTATATTCGTCCATAGCAGCTGTAGATTGGGGTCCTATGTGGGGTCTTAACTTAGAAATGAGTTTAAATTATTTTTATGATATTATTTATTCAGTTGTAGATGACTGCGTTCCAAAGAAAAAGCGAAACGTTGTGAGCTCGAGGTATCATTACCCCGATTGGTTCACACCTGAAATAATTCGCAACATAAAATTAAAATCGATTCTGCACAAAAGGTATAAATCGAGTGGGTTATCGGAAGATTACGGTAAATACTCGCAGTGTAGAGTGAGAGTAAAAAAGATGATAGGTATTGAGAAGACACTTTATCAGCACCGCGTCCAAAATCACCTACATAAAGAACCAAAGGCATTTTGGAACTACATAAAATCTCAAAGGGGTAGTAGACACTCACGGTCAATATTACAGGATGGGGAGGCGTTAACGGGTCAACAAAGTGTTGAAGAATTCGCGAGGTATTCCCACTCGGTATGTAGCACGAAACAGGCAGACTTGGACGTGAACGCGAGTATCATTAATGCTGGTGGAGGTAATGGTGGTGTGCGCGTGCATCTAGACCGCTTAAAACTAGAAGAAGTTAGAGGTGCGCTACAGCGGTTAAAGCCTAAGTCTGCCGTAGGACCAGATGGCATACCTCCCTACGTATTTAGGGACTGTAGGGAAGTGTTGGCTGACCCTCTAGTTCACATATATAACCTTTGCATTGAGTCGGCGATGTTTCCCGAGAGGTGGAAAATAACACGAGTCGTGCCGGTGCCCAAGAAAGGTTTATCAACTAAAGTAGAAGGATATAGACCTGTAGCTGTCTTGTCAACACCGGCGAAAGTGTTGGAGTCTGCTATACATAAGAATGTACTCTCGCAGGTAAACACCCAGCTGACAGATGCTCAGCATGGCTTTCGACCATCACGGAGTACCGCAAGCAACCTTCTGAACTACATGGCTGACATCGTGCCGGTAGTGGACAGTGGAGTACAAGTGGACGTTGCTTATTTTGATTTTAAAAAAGCTTTCGACTTGGTCGATAACGACGTATTACTTAAAAAGTTAGCAATCATTGGTTTTACTCCACACTTGCTACAATTGTTTGCCAGTTACATGAGGGACAGGCAACAATATGTGGAATACGCTGGTTTCGTATCGAAATCATATTACACTCGTTCTGGTGTGAGTCAGGGCAGCAATCTCGGTCCTCTCGAGTTTACATTAATGATAAACGATCTGCCGAGTGTTGTGATTGACGCTAAATGTTTGCTGTTCGCTGACGACCTCAAGCTGTATCTACCGATCAGGGAACCGGAAGACTGTGTGAGGTTACAACGCGACATTGACAGGGTGGTAGCGTGGTGTGAGGATAATAAATTGCAGTTTAATTCATCTAAGTGTGTAACGCTAACTTTTACTCGCGTACGCAATCCCGTGCGCTATACGTATACACTGGATGGAGTAGCTATGCCACGAGTGAACGAGGTTAAGGATTTGGGTGTTCGTTTCACCTCAGTACTTACTTTCCAAAATCATATAGCGGAGATCTACAAGAAAGCGTATCGCAACTTAGGTTTTATACTGCGCAGGGCTCGTTGTTTCACTAACATTAAAGCCATTGTAGCACTGTATAACGCCTTAGTTAGGAGTCAACTTGAGTGCAACGCCGTTATCTGGGCTCCACATGAAACTAAATATAGTCTCATGCTGGAGAGAATTCAAAACAAATTTGTTAGATTTCTATATTTCAAATATTATGGCGTATATCCTTTTTATCCACTAAAATATCCAACCTTATTCGTTTTAGGTATGGTGGGATATAATGAACTCCGTGTTAGGCGGAACCTCGCATTAGTGTCATATATTCTCCAAGTAATAAGAGGAAAGATAGACAATCCTTATTTCTTGGAGGGTATATATTTGAATGTGCCTGAGAAATACGTGTGGCGAAGGCGACGGCCGCGGCTGCTGGCGGTGCCGCGCGCTCGCACCAACTTGCTGCGGGAGGCGCCGCGCACTCGCGCCACCAGACTACTTAACCTTATCCATGAGGAAGTTGACATATTTGTATGTTCTATGAGTGAATTCACAAGAGCTGCATTATTTATAATATGTTACAATAATTAAAATGTTTACTGTTTTCACTAGCGCATTAAGTCATTAGATCCTGTAATGTTAGTGATAAGTTTGGCTGAATAAATAAATAAATAAATATATATACATATATATATATATATATATATATATATATATATATATATATATATATATATATATATATATATATATATATTAAGGTACTAAATTAATAATACGCCACATTAAAATGCGTAATAATATAAAAGTATAAACCTCATTAGGCACGGATCTCGGATCGAAGATTGATAATCGAAAAATCAATTGTTAGGTTGAAAAAATCGATCATTATCGTACTGGCAGGTAACAATCATTACAAACGATAATATCTCTTTAAAACGTGAATGCTCGTTAAATATTGTCTGTATCAAAGAGTATGTATTAATCACTATGTTTTAGTCTGTAACCTATTTAGTCAGTAACTATTAATAAATTGATTTTGGATATTATCTGAATTTCCTGACCTATCTAGCTTTTTTTCGGAAAGAAAATGAAGGTTTAATTATATGCCATCAAAAACATAACATTTTTAAAAAAGCCAAGTCTCGCAACTCAGTTCTTCTACCGTAAAAAGCTGTGAGATCCATGTAATACCAAGTCGGTTAATTTATTCAGTCCATAGATTGATACATAGATTGACTTGGCAATCGCATGAAAACACAATATACCTCACAAGTAACACATATTATATTAAATTACATTGTTTAGTGCGATTGCCAAGTCAATCTATGTATCAATCTATGGACTGAATAAATTAACCGACTTGGTATTACATGGATCTCACTAGCGATGGGTCGTTAACGGTTTTTCCGTTAACAAAACGTTAACGTTGATTTAAGTTTGTCAACTAGTTAATCAACTAGTTAAATTCGTCAACGAGTTAACGTACTACTAATAGTACTACTAAAGATATTGAAGCTATATTTGTCTAAATTGTAAAAAGTCCCTCAGACAAAAAATTTAAGAAATAAACAAAACAACATTAACTTTGGCATCGCAAAATATTTATGAAAATGTAATGTATGTACATAAAAACATAAATATCTTTAATAAGAATAAGGATGTGCATACTTTAAACACTGGGAACAAACATAAGCTTGTAATGCCAGTTACTAGACTCCACAGAATCAGTAATTCATTTATGGGGCAATGTATACGCTTTTACAACAAAATCCCAGAACATATTCAAAGTTTATCAATAAACAAGTTTAAAAGTTTTATTAAAGAAAAACTGTACAAAAAGGGTTATTATAATATCAAGGAATACATGAAAGAAAATAACCCCTGGGAATAAGGAGATCGCCACCATGCTGGTTCTGTTAAAAATCATTTAGAAATTGTATAAATGAAATTTATTTATTTATTTAACACCAACAAGACATACACTAACAAAAGCATAATATTTTTGCAACAAATCATAAAAACTAAGTGTTGACTTAATTACAGGTGTTACACACATTTCATTAAAAAAAAATAGACACAAGTAAACATATGCAGTGAATTAAATTGAATACAAAAATTAAGAGATCAATAAATATATCAGAATTTAGTATTATATAATTATTTAAATTAAATCATGCATAATTGTTATTAACATTAGAAATTTTATAAATGTTAAACATAACAAAAATAAAATCATTAATAAATTATAATATACAATTATTACCTAATCACAATTTAGCTTAAAGAAAAATAAATATAATTTTACTGTGAATTACAATTATTTGAGAAATATAAATGTAATAAATCACGTTTAAATTTCCAAAGATTATCTGAAAATATGTCAATATCAACTTTTCTATCTTTATGTTTATTATCAGTAGTCATTATGGCACTAATACAATTCTTATGTGATAATTTATATATAGCATTAAAACTCAACATCAATCTATTAATCGGAGAATAGCGCGCTTGACGAGAACGTGTGCTCTTTTCTACGAATGGTATAAAAGACGACGGCCTTTTTGACTTCAATGGGGTACGAAAATTTAATTTGGCTAGTAAGTAAGAACTATCAATGACGCCATTCACCAACTTATACAAGAAAATAAGGTCAAGGAGCTGTCTTCGATTCGAAAGTGGCTGAAGCTTAAAGTAATTTAGCTTATCTTCGTAAGTTCTAAGAGTTTTAACTACGAGTAGGTTATGATCGTAAGATAAATGCAAAAGAAATCTCTTTTGTATCCTTTCAATTCTATGTGAGTAAATATTAAAGTGGGGATTCCATACTACGCTGCAGTATTCCAAGATACTTCGTACCAAAGCTGAGTAAATAATTATTTTAGTGCGAGTATCCCTGAATTGCTTACAGTTACGGAAGAGGAAGCCAAGAGTCCTAAAACCCTTGTTGACAACATTATCTATGTGGATATTATAACGAAGCTTATTGTCAAGCATAACTCCTAAATCGCGTATGTGAGGAACTTCAAACAGAATACGACCATCAATGTAATATGTTGTTGCAAGAGATGTTTTCTTTCTAGATAATTTTATAACATGACACTTGTCAGCATTTATTGTCATACCGTTGCTACGACACCATAATGTCAAGTTATTTAAGTCTTCCTGTAAGAATTCTGCATCAGAATTGGAGGAGACAGGTCTAAAGATCTTTAGATCGTCAGCAAACAAATAAAATTTAGAATTCCTAAAGCAATCACTGGATGTCGTTGATGAAAATGTTAAACAACAAAGGCCCAAGATGAGATCCTTGAGGTACGCCAGTATAGGCAAAAAACGGCTCAGAAGCATAACCATCAACAACAACAGTTGACGACCGATTGGCAAGATATGACTTAAACCAGTCCAGCAAAGGGTTTGCTATACCTATCCTTTTGAGTTTGACAAGTAAAATAGAGTGATCAACCTTGTCAAAGGCCTTACTGAAATCTGTGTAGATTGCATCAACGGATTGGCCAGTATCAAGAGATTCAGTAATGTCTTCCACAAAGGAAACTAGGTTAGTAACTGTTGATCGAGCTTTCACAAACCCATGCTGTTCAGATGTAACTAATTGCTTAAAGTGCCATGAAACAACAGGACATATAAGTTTCTCAAACACTTTTGCAAAAACAGAAATAATGGAAATAGGTCTATAATTTTTAGCTTCCTCTTTGTCTCCGGTTTTGAACAAAGGCAACACAAGGGCTTCTTTCCATAAGGTTGGATATGTACTAGTCCTAAGAGATCTATTGATTATCAGTGCAATAGGCAAGGCCAATGCGTTAGCGCAATTGCGTACAAATATTGATGGAATGCCATCTGCTCCAGCTCCTTTCCTAATGTCAAGTCTTTTTAAAACATTGTAAACCTGGTCCACTGTATAAGATATATAATCAAGGTACACATTGCAACAAGGGTTCATAAGATTAGGACTAGTATCGAAGTTTTGTATGTTATTATTGCGACTGTATACTGACGAAAAATGACTAGCGAAAACATTACAAATGTCTGTTCCATTGGAAACAAATTTATTATCGTCTTTAATTTTAGAATGATACGAACTTTTACCTTTCTTTTGTTTTAGGAATGACGAAATCAACTTTGGGTTTGACTTTAAAGAGAGTTCAAGGCATTCTATATACTTAGCGTAGGAGTATGCTAGCATCTCCTCACATCTTCTTTTCAGTAAGTCAAAACAGAGTTTATCGCGGGGATTGTTATATTTGCGAACTTTCATCCTATATTTATATTTTTCTTTAATACATTTTATCAGACACGGAGTAAACCAAACTGGGTATTTATGACTACGCGGTTTAGCCTTAGGTACATATTTCCGTATTAACTTACGAATTATGTCATAAAATACTGCAACCATATCATCAACACAAAGACATTCACCCAAAATTTCCCTCCAATCAATTTCATTTAGATCCTTCCTTATATTTTCATAATCAGCCTTGTGGAAGCAAAATTTTGTAATTGTGTTATTAGGAACTAGTGGTGCCGGATCTGTAAAATCTATCGAAAAAACTAATGGCGGATGAAGGGGATCAACACATGTCAAAGGATCAGGACATGACAGAATATCAACAATGTTAGTATTAGACAAGACAAGATCGAGCATTTTATTTTTAGAGTTCTTAATTAGATTAAATTGGTTCAATTCATTGCACGAGAGAAAGTCTGTTAAGAGATTCTGTAGATAGCTGTTGGAGTATTTTGCACAAAGATGC
Source organism: Parnassius glacialis (assembly GCA_033319125.1). Lineage (NCBI taxonomy): Eukaryota > Metazoa > Arthropoda > Insecta > Lepidoptera > Papilionidae > Parnassius > Parnassius glacialis. The sequence continues at coordinate 41,977,357 of JAVANC010000022.1, read as the reverse complement.
CCGTGGGGCTCTAAAGACCATGTTATACTACTTAGATTAAAATCTCCAGCAACAATTATATTTTCATCGAGTGATTCCAATACTCGACTCGAGTTATTAATAAAATGCTCAAAAATGTGTTTTTGGACGGGTGGGGGAATATACACAGCACATATATAAAGTCTTTCAGATTTGCCTTGAACGTTTTCTACTTCTACGCAGACCCAAAGATCCTCGCACTTGGACTCGAAACTAAAGAGCCGCTCCGAATTTATTTGCTTAGATACAGCTATAAGTACACCCCCGCCATTCTTTGAAGCGTGAAAACCACTACTCTCCCGATCACGTCTATAAACATTATAACGATCATCAAAAATTTCAGAATCGAAAACACTCTTATTTAACCACGTTTCCGTCATAATTACAATATCGTATGAATTACAGACTATGTTATTAAATAGATCAATTGTTTTAGATCTTAGACCTCGAAAATTTTGGTAGTAGATAGAAATTTTATTCTGTAAAGTGCCTTTATGTAATAAAAAAACAATTTAGCGAATTTAGCGTCACTCTATGACAAATTATTCACAGTATCATGATTTCGTATATGAATGTAGTTTGATCCTTCACATTTTCTGACAAAAATCTTTCCATCACGAACCCAAACAAAACGGAAACCGAGCTCTTTCGCCTTACGGCGAGCTGCAGCATGTAAGATTTTTCCCTCTGGCGTAAGATTTTCAGCAACGTATATTGGAGTATTCTTTGCGCTATTATATATATATATAATAATTATATATATAATAATACGCATATAAATTGTTTCTAAAATTGAACGAAAACGTTTGATTGATGGTTCTACTTAGATGACCTTCCCTTCATACTTTTTCTATAGATAGGACTGATTGAATACAATTAGATATAAACCATATCCTACTTAGACGTATTAAAAAGATCATCAGATTCTATGTGCGCAAATCAATTATTATTTACAATGTTTTTTTATAGTTTTTTTTTAATATATTTTTTTTGTTTTTTTTTTCATTTTTTCGAAATGCAGCCTCGATTCACCGTACCCCAGTACGTCCTGACATTATCAATTTTGTATCTTAAGTAATCCTATTTTATGCAAATATACACAATTATATTATCACAAACAACACACGGTTTACGCGGTTACTATAAATATTAACTAAAAAGTTTAAACTCTAAACATTTACGATAAGCCGCAAAATAACTTCTGACGTTCCGCTCAACTTGTCACAAACTGTCAATCAAAAAATTTAAGAAACACAGAGCAAACTTCCTATCGTTGTATAATATATAAACAAACTAGTATTAACCTATTTCTCTCGGACGGCACGAGCGGGGCGCGAGTTAAGGCTGAGCACCCCTGCCAAATCTCATTCGTTCGCACATCATCAGCAATCCCATCTGGGTCAAGTTTATGCAGTAAATAAGCTTAGTAAATAGTTTTGTTGGATATAACTTAAGTATAAATAGGCAATTGTAATCAGTTATAATTGAATATTGTAGTAATAAACTTCTTACTGTAAGTGTAACTCTGTCAAAATAAATAAATATATTTTTATTGAAGTCTGGTTTATTATCTTAATTCGCGCCATTTCACCATTATCGTCATAAGTACTATCCTTAAAATAAATATTTCGAAAATAAACTCTTTTTTAAGTTACTTAGAGTTCACATTGTATGATATGACCATTGCTCTAAGTCTATGACGTTATTTTCAACGTAATTTTTTTTTAATTTGCTTAGTTCATTGCGTTAACGAGACGCACGAGTTAAATACATAAACGACGTTGACGCATTCAACTAATTGATTCATAAACGGTAAACGTTAATACGTTGACAGGAGATCAACGGTTGATTCAACTAGTTCGTTGATTCAACGCTCATCGTAGATCTCACAGCTTTTTACGGTAGAAGAACTGAGTTGCGAGACTTGGCTTTTTTTACAAGTTATGGTTTTGATGGCATCTCATTTCTTTTTGTAGATAGTTATATCTAGGTAGCTATTTACACCTATTATTCCATTATACATATGTAGGTACACTGATTCATTCACTGCAAATGTAACTTTGTAATACTATATGTTTATATGGGATTACAAAGTTATTTATGCAGTTGGTGTATCTCGAAAACTGGACCGAAATTATAAAATATTTTAATTTTTTCTTGGTTAATATATAAAACAATAATTGTATTCTAAATTTGAACTTTCTATGTCTGCTTGAAGTGCCTTAGAGTTTTGATGAACGGTCAGTCAGTGAGTGACAAAATTAAGAAACTTTGACTAGTTATAATTTTTAAACTACTGGTTCAAATTCAATAAAATTTGAAATATACCGAGTTTATACAATGCCTACATGGTTAGTAAATTCAGGCTTCTAGTTTTATCCATAACGAAGTTATATGAACTTCAAAATATATTTTATATCTTCGACAAATTATATATAAAAGATACAACGCAAGTAGCGTTGTATTTTTTATCAGGCAGAATTGATATCGGTAGACCTTTTTCTTATTCCGAAATCTTTTACAATCAAGAATATTTTAGTGTGTTGTGGGTTTTTTAACATACAAGTTATTGTTTTTTTTTTTAGTTTCAGCATTACAAGTGATAGAACCACGTGGTAGAGCTATGCTGCACACGCGGTAGAGCCATGCTAAAGCTACACTGCTATGCTCAACCGGGGAAGGACCACGCTCTCACATGATACCAGCTTACGATAGCAGCTTAAAACTGCTGTGTTTCGTATGGTGAGTGTAGAGAGAGAGTGTAGAGAGAGTGATTCGTAATCGAGAATAGATGTAGATGTCTATGGGCCACAGCAACCACTTACCATCAGGTGGATTGTGTGCTCGTTTATTACCCTTATTCTATAAAAAAAGTGATAGAAAATAAAATTGTTAAAATTAAATGGAACTACAAACCAAAATGTCATTTGCTGTATATATTATTTATAAAAAAACACGGAAGGTCTATGCGTTCGAACAAAATTAAAGTAACCACCTTAATATCTCCCACTGCTAGGCACAGGCCTCCTCTCATTTCTGAGACGGTTTTAGGGCAATGAAATTCCGGCTTCTGGCGAATATTCCGCGCGAGGAGGTTTGCCAACAAGACATGTGAAGTTCGCCAATGTGTTGGCGAACATCACATCTTTAAATTATTTTCCTTCACCGCCGAGCACGTGGTAAATCAGCACTTAAAATCGCAAGTAACAATCTCATTTGTGCCGGTTGGAATCGAACCCGGCCTGCTCGCGTACTGTGAAATTTACAGCGAGCGCTCAGCCCCTGAGCTACGACGGCTCTATCAACGTTTCGAACGTTGTACAGTTGTACAAAGAGTAAGTATTTAAAATTTTAAATCACTACGTTTACATTCGAATTTGAGATTTGTCCATTCGAAACTTGAAAACCGCAATAATTTGGCGCCATATTTGTTTAAGTCACTTTTTACTTTCTCGATGCCAACAATAACTTAATTCCGAATATCGTGGAACATTGTGCAATCACTTTCATTGCGCCCTAGCAATAGTGCAGTAAGTGCTGAAATCGTCCGAAGCCCATTTACTTAAGCGCTCGCCTGTTTTCATTTTAAACCATCACCGTCAAATTACGAACGTATGCACTTTCGCTGGGAAACGTTTTGATAAAATACAATGTAACTTTAATAGCACCTGCATGATGTGACCGGAATTCAACACTTAAAATTATTTTTAAAGTCGCAAAAAGTTTTTAAATCACTTTCTTGACTTTAGTACGTCATGATTGTAGTTCTTAATTTCGTATAGGCTCCATGCTTCGAAGTCTTCTGCCGTGTATAGGTGGTGTAAGAAAATCAACTACTCTATATCATCCTGTCAGTTTCGTGAGAGACGACTGAGAGATAATATGATTTTTTTCTATTATAAATCAATAATTAATTCATTACAGCCTAGCCAGTCCACTGCTGAACATAGGCTAGTGGGGAATGGGGATATTTGCCATAGGTGTTACGCATGGCAAGTGGGCATTCGCAGTTTATTTTTTAATTTATCTTTAGTTGTTATTAGGAAGACGTTTCCGCCCATCTCTTGTTTTCCCTCTGTCGTCTTTTACAACACGCACGAGATAATATAGGGTAGAGGATATTTTGATACCGCTACGGTCGAGATCTATTTATTATATTAATTTATTATCCAGATACCATCCACACCATCTGGATAATTGGCGGTCCACCACTGTGCGATTTAGAAGATGTTTTCTTCCTCGCACGACTTCCTTGTGGAATCGATTACCATCAGCGATTTTTCCGGACCGATACGACTTAGGGACCTTCAAGAAAAGAGCGTACTCCTTTTTAAAAGGCCGGCAACGCATCTGCAATTCCCTCCCTGGTTATCCTGTCTTCTGCAAATATGCATGATGCATATTGCAGGTCTCGGGCCTCGGGGCTGACCCCATTACCCGGAATCTCCTCGCGGTGCATGACTATGCACCGGTCGTGGGAGCCGTTATGGCATTGTTGGGTTAAAGTCCCTCCCTGGTGTTGCAGTTGTTCATGGGCGGCGGTAGTCACTTACCATCAGGTGAGCCGCATGCTCGTTTGCCCCCTCTCCTATAAAAAAAAATATTAAAAATAAATTAGTAAATTCGCTTACAATTGTCGAAGATATCCCGTAACATACAGGGTTATTTTGCAATAACCGGCAAAATTTGCGGAGAAGGTTCAAAATAAGTAATATAGGCCAAATGATGAAGAAAAATAATTAAAAAGAAATCTCATACTTTTTGTCCTTTTTATCTTTTAAATTCAAAAATAATATTTAATATACAATATTGTATTACATCCAATATTAAAAACTACAATAATAAAAAAAACTAAAACTAGAAACTTAATTATCATATAGTCCTATGCTACTCCCCGCGGTATCGTGCCAAGAACGCTGGCTGCGTTTCCCCGCTGAATGGCTGGCTATACCTATGCCTTTGAGCGAGAAAAGAACCAGCCCTCTTGTCAGCAGCAGCAATATTATATATTAAATATTTTATTTTAACTGATTTAACTGCGCACGCACACATTTGTAAGGGTCAAAAACGTTGTTGCCCATAAATCACATTCAATTTGGGATAATTTCAAATAAAAGTAGTAGCTTTAATACTCGTATTTTCAAAAAATATTAAATATTTGAAAAATAACCCTGTATATACTAAAAAGATATGACATGCAGTCGAATTAAGCACCTCCACGTATAATTAAATCGGCTAAAAAGGGTAACAGTAATAAAGTGTTTTCCATGAAATCTAAAATTCGTGTGAACCCTAGTACAGCGACTATGATAACGCTATAAATCAATCGATAAAGTATCGCTAAAATCCGGCAACAACGGTGAAAGGCCGTCATTAACCGAATATTTCAGAATACTTGCAGTGAAATTGCAATTTTTATCGAACAGCTCAAAAACTTGTTTTAATATCATTGTAACGGCTTTATCCCATTCATCAAGATTCGATCTATAAAATGGCCGCGGTCGAAACGCCCATAACTTCAATTCACAGAATTCATTTCGTAAAATAATTTACTGTGTGCTAATTTCTTTTTATATACTGGCTTTACGGCTGGGTTCTAGCCCTTCTGAGCCTAAAGTTACAATGTATAATTATCCTTCATAGTACACTACTTCACAATATGTTGATGTCTCACATTGTGCAGCCCTTGGGAGATTTTGACGGCAACTTGAGCCAGCAGACAGCTGACAGTAGGCAATGGTATCTCAAGGCGCCTATGCTGACAGACACCTTATCTTGAGAATCACATCAACATCAGAGCACTTGTTTCACCGTTTCCACTAATAGTTCGCATACGCAAACACTTAATACACAAAATCGCACCACTTTTACATACCAAAATCCACTTCAAATCATTATTTAAACAATAATACAGGAGCTGCAAATCGCCGCGCCGCCGGTCAAGTTCCCGCCAAAACCAACTGTGTGCTAAGGTTTCCCTTCTGCCTTAGAGTATATAATTACAGTAGGTAATTACTCTAAGTCTTCTGCGTTAAAATCATCTTTTAGGCGAGTAATAATAATAATTTATTTAGATAACTTCATCACGTATCCACCAAGGAATGCCACTAGTCACGCTCTTGAGCCACCTATATTCGTCGACTTTCTTCTTCTTTTACCAGATCGTCATTTTATCCAGTGGGGAGCCGTCCTATGCCTCGCTTACCGGTGCCAGGCGACACGAGAACCTACCTTCTCCATGGGTTGTCTGTTTTTCGAGCTATATGGCTCATTGCCCCTTCAGTTTACTGACCCGTTCTTTTATCCTTTTAGCAACCCGGACGCGACGTGACGCATATTCGATACATCAATTAAATTCAATTTAATTTATTGCCAGAATGTAGTATACATAATATTATGATGTTATTAATTATTAATGAGACCTTACATTCTACGACAATAATGGCGTGAAATTTCTTTTTAGAATATCTTTAGGATATCCTAAAAAGACGAGACGACTAAAGATTATTATAACAATATATACAATACAATATAATACAATATTACAGTTCATGAAATATTCGATCAGAAAATTAATTATGCAATTTACTTAAAAATATTTCTGCGTCAAGTTATTAAATTTGATAAATTATGTCAGTTACCTGGAAAAAATCGATTAATAGTCAAAAAATTATAATAAATAGGTACCACGGAATATAATACAAAATGTCAAATTTAATTAACCATGTAAATGTTTATTTCTATAAGATAAAAATTTAATAAATGTCAAATACCTAAAAAAGATCAATAAATTGTCAAAAAATATAATTAATCCGTTATTCCATATTTCACCTTTATTGTCATCGACGTATAAATAAGGCCTTATTGACACGTCCATGTTTATTGTATTTCGAATGCATTGTCTAAGAAATTGGTACAGTCAATTTTTTTTATCCGCCAAAGGTAAGCCGCCATACAATTGTTTTTTTATACACAATCTCATTTTCAATTTATGTAGTAACTTATTTTAAAACCACGTACTTCTCTGCTGCGATTTGATAGAGTGAAGTGTGATGTTTATTTTATAGTTTACATAGATTTTTTATAGGAGAGGGCAAACGAGCATGCGGCTTACCTGATGGTAAGTGACTACCGCCGTCCATGAACAACTGCAACACCAGGGAGGGAATTGCAGATGCGTTGCCGGCCTTTTAAAAAGGAGTACGCTCTTTTCTTGAAGGTCCCTAAGACATCTTCTAAATCGCACAGTGATGGACCGCCAATCTTCCAGATGGTGTGGATGGTATCGGGAGTTCTGCCGCGATGTGCGTTCGTGAAATTTGGCGGCGGCTGAAAATGCAAAGGGATGCAACATCTCTTCGCAGTGCCAATGAATCGAGCCGATCGGAAAATACTCGGTCGTCGACGATTCGAGCCGCTCTACGCTGGATGCAGTCAAGTGGAAGGAGCTGGCACTGGGGAGCCCCTGCCCCAAGATGGAACAGTATTCCATGTGAGGCCGAACCTGCGCCTTTTTTTATATAGAATAGGGGGCAAACGAGCATGCGGCTCACCTGATGGTAAGTGACTACCGCCGCCCATGAACAACCGCAACACCAGGGGAATTGCAGATGCGTTGCCGGCCTTTTAGAAAGGTGTAAGCTCTTTTCTTGAAGGTACCTAAGTCGTATCGGTCCGGACAATTCGCTGGTGGTAATTGATTCCACAAGGAAGTTGTGCGAGGGAGAAACTTCTTCTAAATCGCACAGTGGTGGACCGCCAATCATCCAGATGGTATGGATGGTAACGCGAGTTTTGTCGCGATGTGCGATGGTGAAATTGAGTGGCTGAAATTAGTCCGAACAATTCCTCAAAGCACTCCCCGTGATAGATGCGATAAAATACGCAAAGAGATGCAACATCTCTACGCAGTGCCAGTGTATCGAGCCGATCAGAAAGAACTCGGTCGTCGACGATTCGAACCGCTTTGCGCTGGATGCGGTCAAGTGCAAGGAGCTGGCACTGGGGTGCCCCGGCCCAGAGATGAGAACAGTATTCCATGTGGGGCCGAACTTGCGCTTTGTAAAGTTGCAAGCGATGTGCCGGCATGAAATACTGTCTCGCTCTGTTGAGCACGCCAAGCTTTTTAGAGGCCAATTTGGCCTTCCCTTCCAAGTGACCATGAAACTGCACACTATTCGATATGTCGATGCCAAGGATTCCGATACTGGCTGAGGCAAGAAGGGGAAATGCCTTGAAACTGAGGAGATACGACAAAGGGGTTCTTTTAAGCGGTAAACACGCAAACTTTTGTCTTCTGAGAATTAAACTGGACTAGTTTTAGTCGCCCCCAATCCGAGACTTTGTTCAGCAAAGACTCGACTTCAGACACAAGTTTGTTTCGGTACTCGGCGACGTTTTCCCGAGAATTATTGGCACGGCTGGTGTATAGAGCATCACCATTGCAGTCATGTTACCAGTTAGCAACATATCATTGATATGCTGAAGAAACAGCGTTGGTGATAGCACACAGCCTTGTGGAACACCAGCGTTAATAGGCTTGTAGTCGGAGCATGCACCGTCTACAACGACCTTGATGCTCCGATCTGCAAGGAAGCTGGTGATCCAATTGCACAATTTCTCGGGAAGCCCATAGAAAGGGAGCTTCGAAAAAAGCACTTTGTGCCAAACCCGATCGAAGGCCTTCGCAATGTCCAAACTAACGGCCAACGCCTCCCCCTTGGACTCTATACATATATTTTGTATATATTTATTTATTTTATTTATTAGTTATAATCTTACATAATAATAATACATACACACAAAACTAAAACAAATAATAATCCTTATTGTGTCTCCATTTATAACAGGGATATTTTAGTGATGCTATATTATTACAATATAATGAACATAATATTAAATAAAAACTAATGCTTTTTTTATTACAACTTACAACTATCATCTACTTTTATCATTACTTATTTCGTTAAACCGTTTGAGACTATTTACAATAATTAAAGGATTCCAAAGTTTCTTTCTTTTGCATGAATTCTAATAAGTTATGACTTATGACACACTGAGGTTGCTGCAAATTATCTTGTGTTTAATCTGTGCTTAGAGAAAGCAGGACATTGTTCTAAGAGATGGGCCAGCTATTGTGACGAGGTGCCGTCGCATGGGCACTTGTCGTCGACTGTGATCAGAGGCGTAGCATGGACTAATATAGACGTGGGCGAAGTTGCATCAGCGAGGCCCCTTTGCTTTCGTTTCCAAGATCTGACTAGTAGATCTATCCTGCCATAGATGCTTTGACAGGACATAACTATTAATTCCTGACAAGTCTCGTATTCCGTCAATCTAACGGTTGCGATCTTTGAAGGTGGTTACAATGGCCTCTCAGTCGCACTTAAGAGAGGCTTCTTGTGAGGCCGCAAACAAATACGCTTTTATTGAATAAAACTATTTTTTACGGATTTTATCGCGTTTCATTTACTATTTTAATTCCCGACGTTTCGGGTGCTTTACAGCAACTCATGCTCACGGGGGGGGGGGACGGACTCGATAAAATCCGTAAAAAAAATAGATTTATTCAATGTGTAGTGTTCTCGTAAATAAGAAATCATTAAATACGCTTTTAATTTGATGGTCTTTTTTAAAATTAATTAGTCATTTGAGGTAAACAGGGGGCATCGCATTTAAGGGTCTCAGGTTCATTCAAGGTCGCATTTAAGCCTCTCTTAAGGGCGAGTGCCCACTTCGCCCACACCTAGCTACGCCACACGCCGCACAAATAAGATTAATGAAATCCGTGATTTGGAAGAAACTGTATAATATGAAAACTTGTAGAGATTAACGATCTAAGTTTTTTTTAAATTTATTATAAGCTAGGTAATAGTTTTCTAGTGTATGTCGTGTTCCGCGCCGTCATATCTTGCTAGCCAGGCGGTAAGATTGTATTTTCTGCCGACTTCCAAAAAGGAGACGGTACTCAATTCGAGTGTATGTTTTTTTTTATGTGTGTTACCTCATAACTTTGTACTGGGCGAACCGATTTCGATGATTCTTTTTTTATATGAAAGCTGATAGTTCTCGTGTGGTCCCATATGAATTTGATCAAGGTCAGACCAATGGTTATTGAGTTATTCTTAAATAACCTATATTGAAGTCGCTTATATTGAAGTCGGCTGTACAAAATTTTTAATTTTAAATTATGTAATCTTGTGCTTGACATACGAGATGGGCATACCAAAGGTATATGTACAGGCATATAAGATATAGTCTTGTATCTGAGTCTAGATATTGTAAGAGCTGACTAAAGGAACCGCTAGGATATTCAAACTGGTAGAGTGAGCCACGTGAAAGGCAGAGGAAGTAACCTTCTCCTTTGTCCATGTTTTTTATGAAAGTAAGGGTCACAGACGTGTACATACAGTTCACCAGATAGTAAGTGTATGCTGCAGTCTAAAAATATCTATATCTATCCGCGATGAAGTATCAAAACGCTGATGCGTTTGTGTAATACTGTTGTTTATATGAAATACGAGAGAGCGACCTACCCCGGCTTCGCACGGTTGATTTCTGGATCTCGACAACAACGCCGCCTACTTGGTTCTATTGTGAATATATACTATTGTTTAATTAACTTACTCACACACACAAAATTCATCAAAATCGGTCCAGGCGTTTATGAGGAGTTCCGTCACATACAAACGGGCAGAAGAATTATATAATTTATAATATACACGTATGCGGACGCTGCTCCCCCTACGCGCCTCCGGGTCTATAAAACCACTAGGGGTAGGACAGACTCGTACCAGGTGGAGTTGGGGTCAATCAATTCGGTTCTTTGACATAAGTTGAACCTAACCTATTTTATTAGTTATCTGCCCTAATAGATACTCATAAAATAAAACAAATTTCAATAAGAGATCATTTATTATGGTATCTTTCTTGTTTTTCATATTATGGATTTATATACATAAATCTTTCTCTTGGAATGGATTCTGTTGGAATGGATGTTTGCCCGCGTGCAATTTATGTTTGTAAACTGCCTCCACGGTACAGGAGAAAATCCTAGTGTGGGGGTAACTTTTAAAAAAAAACATAAAATTATTTGTAGGCATACAAATACTTGTTCCGTGCGGTTTCGAACCCGCGGCCCAGCTCAATGATAAGTCCCTGCGCCATGGAACCATCAAAAACTTTTTATACAACAACAAGCTAACTAACTATCAGCCCAGTGGGTTTCTTGCTGGTTCTTCGAGGACAGATGTATTTTCTGAACCAGTGGTAAATAAAAAAACACTTACAATAAGTAATAGGTAATAATATATATTGAACGAAAATTATTGCATACCTTAAGCGAAAGCGCAAGGTATGTTCTACTATCGCCTAAAAATTAAGATTCCAACGTTATATCGAATAAAATCGTATCTAGCAATCATATTATACATATAAATGATGTAAAAAGCACATTGTTAGAAAGATAAATGATTGTTGAACTTATTAATATTTTTTTAAATTGATTAATTGCTATTTACAAATAAAAAAGGGGTTTTTGTGGCTTATGGTGTGGATTTATCAAGTCCGGAAGGCTTGTAAACACTCTAACTTTTGAAAATATCAATTGTTTAACTCAATCTATTTTTTAATCTCTTCATCTATCATGTGGGAAGCCACTGAATGTAAATGGCAGTGTAATCTTATTTTGTTTAGCTATAATTAATCTTTTTCGGCTCCAAAATGGCGAAATTTTCGTTGATTTTGTAGCCTTGTATGTAAATTAATTCTGTAAAGGGAGCTAAAGCCACAGAGTAGTTTACTCACTCACTCAGTTCGACGCACAGAGTACTTTTTATATACTGGTCAGTCGCCGTCGTGAGTGGACATTGTTTCGGATGTTTGCAGCGGCTCAAAAAGATCGCTGTACAAATACACAATATGTATTCGAATAACCAAATTTCTTAAATACTTGATTATAATAATAATAAGAGATTTTTTATAACAATATTTTGGGTGACAGTTTGATGGTTTTCGAGAGTGTTGAAACCGATAGGGTTGTTGAAATGTAAATCCAAGATGGCGGCTGAATTAGGTACCAATTTTTTCATCATGGGTGTCATTTTCATGGTTTTCGAGGGTGTTGAAGCCGATAGTGCTGTTGAAATGTAAATCCAAGATGGCGGCTGAATTAGGTATCAATTTTTTCATCATGGGTGTCATTTTCATGGTTTTCGAAGGTGTTGAAGCCGATAGTGCTGTTGAAATGTAAATCCAAGATGGCGGCTGAATTAGGTACCAATTTTTTCATCATGGGTGTCATTTTCATGGTTTTCGAGGGTGTTGAAGCCGATAGTGCTGTCGAAATGTAAATCCAAGATGGCGGCTGAATTAGGTACCAATTTTTTCATCATGGGTGTCATTTTCATGGTTTTCGAAGGCGTTGAAGCCGATAGTGCTGTCGAAATGTAAATCCAAGATGGCGGCTGCAATAGATATCAATTTTTTCATCATGGGTGTCATTTTCATGGTTTTCGCGGGTGTTGAAGGGGATAGTGCTGTCGAAATGTAAATCCAAGATGGCGGCTGCAATAGGTATAAATTTTTTCATCATGGGTGTCATTTTCATGGTTTTCGAGAGAGTTGAAGCCGATAGTGCTGTCGAAATGTAAATCCAAGATGGCGGCTGCAATAGATATAAATTTTTTCATCATGGGTGTCATTTTCATGGTTTTCGAGGGTGCTGACGCCGATAGTGCTGTCGAAATGTAAATCCAAGATGGCGGCTGCAATAGATATCAATTTTTTCATCATGGGTGTCATTCTCATGGTTTTCGCGGGTGTTGAAGCCGATAGTGCTGTCAAAATGTAAATACAAGGTGGCGGCTGCAATGGGTATCAATTTTTTCATCATGGGTGTCATTTTCATGGGTTTCGAGGGTGTTGAAGCCGATAGTGCTGTCGAAATGTATTTAAACTACTTTAAGAAATTCCGTATAATCATGTTATACGTATTTTTTATGCGCTTAAGGTATGCCCAATTGGATTTACCAATTATATTTTATTCTATTCTATCAATTTTTGTAATGTTAATTGTGCTCGACTGCGCTGTGTGATATTTTATGATCTTTCTGGCAGTGACAATATTCACGATTAAATACCATTATTTTAAAAAATGTTTTTTGTCGTCTTTTAATATACTTAGGTATTAGTTTCAAAGAAAGTACTAAATATAGACACCGATCAAATCATTCTAAAACAGTTTATCCTGCATAGAAAGACACATTACGGACACCGTAATGGTTTATATTTACACATACACTCTCATTTGAGCCGCTAATCTCCGCTGCTGATAATGACCGGAAGACGTCAAAATTGTCCAAAAAAACATCAATCATTGTAATGGTATAATCGTGAGTAAGCACAAGCATTCGGTTCAAAGTGGTTCGTGTACAGACGATGACAGCACGACACACGACACGAGCGCCAACGACTGATCGACCGACGCAGTAGAGTGACCAGGCTGAATTTCAAACGCAGATTTGAAATTAATTAAAAATAATTAAAGTTGTTAGAAATTAATTTGCTTCCTTCCGCGCAATGAAATAAAATTATGTGATCTGTCCGGTTTGAAGAAGACCTCCCGCCCTCCTTCAATTGCCGGCACTATCCCTGTCACCACCAGTCCCAGCACCACCACTCCCAACACCACCACACTAGAAAAAATACCCCACCCTCGATAATATAACACGTGTTTCGCCTCTACACGAGGAATCCTCAGGTGAAGTAGACTCTACGGCGAAAGACTCATTTAGCGGTCAAGATTTCCGCAAAGTAACGCCTGATTACATATATTTTTTTAATTATTCGCATTTAGAACTACATAAAATGAATACTAAGTTTTGGCGGGAACTTGACTGCCGCTGGATTGCTGTTCCTGTTTTAGTATTTGAATGGCTTGATGTGGGTTTTTGATACGTAAAGGTATTGCGATTTTGTATAATAAATATATAGCAAGTGCTCCGGTGGTGATGTGAACATCAAGATAATGTGTCTCTTTAGGCGCCTTGAGATATTATCGTCATCGACTGTCTGCTAGCTCAAGCTGTCATCAAAATCTCCTAAAAACATTTCAATGTGACGCGTCAACAAATAAAGAAAAATTAAACAAATTATTTTGATTGATAATTTTATATAACTTACCACTGGCACTAGTTTTGTCTAAGTTGGTACCACCATTTTACCTATTTACGCACCCGCTACTTAAAATTTAATTTAATTACAGCACGTTATCTAAGTCAAAAAATAAAAATGTTGTTTATGGACTGCAGTCGACACTTAGCATCCAGAGGACTCTTGATTCTTGTAACATACGTAATATTAAAGAGTTGCATCACATAATTCAGTTTTTTATTTTCGATTACATTGTACCAAGGAAACTGAAATATAATAAAATATGATGGTTTTCATTAACCCCTAAGGTACCGTCGACATGAATTCATGTCCGCATTACGTGCTGCTATTTTCGTCTTAATTGATATAAAAATACAGTATATTTTCAATTGAACACTATTTCATTGTTATAGTGGGCGCGGTACTGGAAGGGTTAAGGGCCGATTTTTCAATCATCGGATAAAAGTTATCCATTCAATAAATAATAACCTGACTTAAAAGAGAAGTGAAACCATTGAAATATTTTATTAATACACATGTAATCTTTAAATTGGTTGTGTTGTATTTTATTAAATTAATAAATTTAATCAGAGGATAAAAAAATCGACCTTAAAACACAAGTAAAAATGTTTTCCCTCTGCTTCCACCTGTCGCCTCTTATGACAACCACGGGACGATATGGAATAATGAATTTTCTTCCACCGCCACTACACGGAATATCTACCAAATACCATTATATACGGCCAACCTACCCGAGTATAATAAGCGAGTAAACGGGCGTATGCGACGTGGTCTGAGAGTGAGAGCACATGAGTACATACACGGAATGGTGAGAGCAGCGGACTGCGACGACGACAGGCACAAACACGATCATCAATGACTTTTTCCACGACTTTTTGGCGCCACTATGATGATGTGAAATATATTTACAACTTTAATTTTTCTGGAAAAATTTAGGGATTAATGTTTTTTTCCGAAATAATAATTATATTTTATATTAATTACATTAGAAATGGATACACGGTACTACGGATATTCCTAAAAGTACAAGAATTAAAACAAGTGGCAAAAGAAAAAAAATTTGTACAACCGCGGTTATAAGCAAATTCATTTTTAACAACTTTAATATATTATGCTATTTATACATATTATTTCTTATAATATGCTTTTCCGCAAAGTAAAGCATGATTCTATTAATTATCTTAAAAAAAGAAAAGAAAAAAAGAGAAAAAATAGTATTTTACAAAGTATTTTTTTTTATAGGATAAGGGTGTCAAACGAGCACACAGTCCACCTGATGGTAAGTGGTTGCTGCGGCCCATAGACATCTACATCAATCCTCTATCAAAAATCAAAATGTAGATGCGTCGTCACCCGTGAGGACTAAGATGGAATGCCTCATTTCCAGTAAAAAGGGCCTCCGGCCACCTGCACTCACCAAGCGAAACGCAGAGGTAAACCTCTACTTCACGCTGGTATTCTGTGAGGTCGTGGTACCACCCCGGTTCGAGCCGGCCCATCCGTGCGACAGCAAAAGCTGCCGCGTGGCTCTACCACTGTAAGAAATGTACTGGAAACAAACACAAGCTAGTAATAGGTGTTACTTACTTCACTCGAATCAGAAATTTCTTCATGTGGCAATGTTGGCAACAAAGTCGTAGAAAACATGCAAGTTACAATCTATCAAAAGGTTTAAATTTTTACTAAACAATAGCTGTATAAAATAAATTAAATATTAAATAATGCGTGATTGGTAGTAAACTCCAGGAATGGGGTGATCCCTAGGTACCCTGTTGTTTTTAAATGTTTTATATTAAATTGTACGTATTGTAAATTATTAATTAAAAAGTGTCGCGCTGGGTTTCTTGCTGGTTCTCCCCAGGACAGAGGTTTTATTCCACACCAGTGGAAAAAGCATTTTATCATAACATAATTTAGAACTAGGCGAACCATGCGATCGCTTAGTCCTAAATTCAATTCTCAGTTTGAACCAGCACTAATTATTCAAAAAGTGACTTTAAATATTAAGTGAAAACCGACTTCAAAAACTAAAGAAATAAAATAATAACTGCATAATTTTTGTTTGAAGTCATTGCTAACTGTTAAAGTTTCGGGGTCAGTGGCGTAGCGTGCCTTAGATGGGCCCTGTATCAAAACTTGTTGGGGGGCCCCAATGAAGAGAAAGATTTCATAAAAGGAACAAAAAAATTTGAATTGAATTAAAATTATTATATATTGATTATAAGTTATTCATCATCATCATCATCATTACAGCCTTTCTTAAGTCCACTGCTGAACATAGGCCTCTCCCAAGGAATGCTACAAAGCACGGTCCTGAGCTACCTGCATCCATCTACTTCCTGCATATCTTACCAGGTCGTCACTCCATCTAGTGGGGGCTCGCCCTACACTTCGCCTACCGGTACGAGACTGCCACTCGAGAACCTTTCTTCCCCATCGGTTGTCAGTTCTTCGAGCTATATGGCCGGCCCACTGCCACTTCAGCTTACTAATCCGTTGGGCTATGTCGGTTACTCTGGTTCTACTGCGGATATCCTCGTTTCTAAGTTTATAACGCAGAGAAACCCCGAGCATAGCCCTGTCCATAGCTCGCTGAGTGACCTGGAGCTTCTTCATACGGCCAGCAGTGAAGGACCACGTCTCAGATCCGTAAGTCATTACTGGCAACACGTACTGGTTGTACAGTTTCGTTTTCAGATTTTGAGGTATGTCTTACGAGAAGATGTGTCGCAGTTTCCCGAACGCTGCCCAGCCGAGTTGAATCTGTCGATTGACCTCTCGGTCGAAATTGGAATTACCTAGTCGGACTATTTGTCCCAGGTAAACATACTCGTCAACAACTTCGAGCTTAGTGCTCCTAACAACTATCGGCATAGGTTGTAACATGGACGATAAACATGATCTTTGTTTTGTCCATGTTCATCTTAAGACCTATCCGTTGGGAGACACTATTGAGGTCATTGAGCATAGTGCTTAGGTCCTCCAGCGATTCTGCCATAAGGACTATATCGTCGGCAAATTGAAGGTAAGTGATGTACTCACCATTGATGTTAATACCGCATCCTATCCAGTCCAGTAGCTTGAAAACATCTTGCAATACAGCGGTGAAGAGTTTCGGGGATATAACGTCACCCTGTCTTACACCTCTCTGCGGTTGGATAGGTTTCGTACTCTAATTCTGTACTCGGATAGCCATCGTAGCTCTACTGTACAAACACTTCATCACTTCGACATACCAACAGTCAACTTGGTACCGCTGAAGGGACTGCAGCACCGCCCAAATTTTGACGGAATCAAAGGCTTTCTCATAGTCCACATACGCAAAGCAAATTGGAAAATTATACTCTTCTGTCTTCGGTACAATCTGCCACAGGGTATGTATGTGGTCTATGGTACTAAAGCCTTTGCGGAAACCGGCTTGTTCGGGAGGCTGGAAGTCGTCAAGTCTGCGTGCGAAACATAAAAAAAGATTGTCGGTCTTGTCAAAAGTTTTTGTCAAACTTGTTTAGTCGTTGAGAAAATGGAATTGACTCGAGAAAATTCAAGAGCGATGATTTATTATAACTTTCGAAGTGGTTTAACACAGAAACAGTGTGTTGACCGGATGATTTCTGCATTTGGTGATCCCAAACTCCCCATCCAAAACCACAGTTTATCGCTGGTTTGCTGAATTTCAACGTGGACGTGTCAAGCTCAGTGATGATCCCCGTCAAAGTCGTCCAAAAACTGCAGTCACCCAAGAAAACGTTGATGCTGTGCGTAAGCTGATTGAGGAAGATCGACATGTGACATACCGCGAAATTCAGGCAACTTTAGACATTGGCTTGAGTAAAATACAAATAATCTTGCATGAACAATTAAGTGTGAAAAAGTTGTTTTCCCGATGGATACCGCATTCGCTCTGTGAAGACCAAAAAGCGGCTCACGTTACTTGGTGCATCAAAACTCTCGAAAGATTCCACGCAGGATCCTCAAATGTTGTATACAACATCGTATCAGGTGACAAATCCTGGATATACGCGTACAAACCCGAAACAAAAAATGAGTCACGAGTTTGGGTGTTCGAAAATGAGTTAAAGCCGACAAAAATTGTTCGTTCACGGAGTGTTGCAAAAAAAATGGTGGCCACGTTTGTCTCCAAAACCGGCCATGTTACGACTATTCCGCTTGAGGGACAAAGAACGGTTAATGCAAAATGGTATGCTAGCATTTGTTTGCCACAGGTCGTTTCTAAACTCCGTAAAGAGAACTGCAACCGCCGCATCATCCTCCATCACGACAATGCGAGTTCTCACACCGCACACAGAACAAAAGAGTTTTTAGAGCAAGAAAACATAGAATTATTAGACCATCCGCCGTATAGCCCCGACCTAGGCCCTAATTATTTCTATACTTTCCCTAAAATAAAGAATAAATTGCGTGGACGGAAATTTTCATCACCTGAAAAAGCTGTGGACGCCTACAAAACGGCCATTTTAGAGACCCCAACTTCCGAATGGAATGGTTGCTTCTATGATTGGTTCCATCGTATGGAAAAATGTGGCAAATTTCGCGGAGAATAATTCGAAAAGCAATAAATACATTTTTAAATAGTAATGTTGGGTCACTTCCTTGATTCCCGAAATTTTCAGTACCGCCCTCGTATGGCCTTATTTGTTGAGACGAGCGCGGCATTCTTAAGCGCTTATTTGTATTTTTTTACAAACTCAACAAAAAGACGGGAAGTTATTTCTAAACATGTGAAGAGCTTAACGTTAAAGAAGGTGTGTCAAATAAGATGCGAAAGTAGAGTCAACAGCTTGCAAGCGGTGCGGTATCAGTACGCCGAAGTAAAAAGTGCCTTGGAAGAAGAGTCGACACAACTGATCCCATGGCAAGTTTGGAAGCTAAATCACTTTCAGACAATTTTAAGAAGTTCAAGTTTTTGCTGTCTTTAGTAATTTGGTACGACGTTTTATTCCACGTTAGTCTTGTCAGCACATGCATGCAAGCAGAGCGCATAGATTTATCAGATGCTACAAAACTGATGCACATAAAAGAATATACTGATTCACAAAAAAGATTAGGCTTTCATTGCAGCTAAGATACAGCTAAAAAAGCTAAAATAAACTCTGAGTTTGAAAGAATCCGCGAACGAAAAAAGAAGAAAATGTTCTTATTAATTTCTTATTAAGTTCTTAATAATTACGCCCAGGAGAAATCGGAGCATGAGTACCAAAACTATTCCACCTCAATTTTTTCATGCGATTCTCTTCAAGTTCTCCTGCTGAGGATATAAATGCATGTTGGCATGGGACAACTCGGTGCCATATTGTTTAAACCGATTTTTTTAATTGCATGGAATTGTTATTTTTAAACTGGACAAATTTATTTTTGTGTTCTTTGATAAAATACAAATAAAAAAGTCCCATGACTTTTTACGTTAACATTTTTGGAGTTATGAATTTTTAAAGGTTTGAAAGATCCCAAATTCGGATACTTTTGACTCTAAATATATAAAGAAAAAAAATATAAATATATTCCGGATCAAGAAATGTTTTTCAGAACAAATGATTTCTATCCAATTTTAGAAACCGGCATGAACTTAAAGAGACATGCTTTACACGACTTTTTACAAATAATGAGACTTGGCATTTATAGCATAGAATAGAGTTTCCTCAATGATTTGAATAAGACCGATGAAAATTTTAAAAAAAATATGCTCAAATTTAGAGGAATAATTAACGCATGATCTTAAGGTGGAAGCTCCAGGGTGGCCCGCGAAATTCAAATTTTCTTGCGTTTTTTGGAATTTGCAGGTCAGGGTTAGGTTGTATATTTAACAAAATATGATTCGCGACCGTAGCGATTATGTGTTTACAAAATTATTATCATTAAAATCACCAATACAACCCTGTAAGTTCATATTAGCCCTTTGAATGAGGTTTTCTGGAAATAGCCATACAAGTATGTTAACCGTAAAGTAAGTAAACCCGAACCAGTGCCTCAGGCCGGCACTGGTTCGGGGCCCCTGTAGCCCGGGGGCCCCGTATCATTGATACGGCTGATACGGCGGTAGCTACGCCCCTGTTCGGGGTGGTACCTCGACCTCACAGAATACCAGCGTGAAGTAGAGGTTTACCTCTGCGTTTCGCGTGGTGAGTGCAGGTGGCCGGAGGCCCTTTTTACTGGAAATGAGGCATTCCATCCTAGTCCTCACTGGTGAATACGCATCTGCGTTTTGATTTGTAATAAAGGATAGATGTAGATGTCTATGGGCCGCAGCAACCACTTACCATCAGGTGGACTGTGTGCTCTTTAGTCACCCATATCCTATAAAAAAAAACTAAATCAAATTGAAGTGTCTGTTCGTAATGTCAAAAAAACATCTTATGCATATGAAAGTATATGTATAAGATACTTATAACAAAAAAAAAACAATTTTAAAATTTTTTGTCTGTCTGTTTGTTCCGGCTAATCTCCAAAACGGCTGGACCTATTCTGACGGGACTTAGCACTGGCAGATAGCTGATTTCATAAGGAGTAACTAAGGCTACTTTTATTTTAGAAAAAGAAAAAGAATTAGAATTCCGTGCAAAAACATAAAAACCCTAACACGCGAGCGAAGTCGCGGGGAAAAGCTAGTAATTACATATAATCGTGTTTTGTAGTGACGCAGCAATGAGATCTATGGAGATGTACTAACTTGGTGGTGGGACTCCGTTTTACACTGCTGTACTCCGGTGTGAATGATGTTTCTACCAACTTTAAAAAGATGGAGTTACTCAATTCAATTATATGTTTTTTTTTTCTTTTTATATGTGTTACCTCATAACTTTTTTCTGGGTGAACAAATATCGATGGTTCTTTTTTTTATTTGAAAGCTGGTGCTTCTCATGTGGTCACATTATATAATTCGATCAAGGCCTGACTAATAGTTTTTCAGTTATTCTTAATAATTTATATTGAAGTCGGTTGTACAAAATTTTAAATTTCAAATTATTGTTTGTAGAATAATGGTGATAAAGGAGCACACATTCCACCTGATTCCATTCATTCTCGTAGAAGGCGAATTGTTTCAAAATATAAAACTGTTTCTATAATCCTCTTAAATTTAATCTTTTGAACGATAAAGGCTAAAAACCCAACTACGACTTAAATGGCCGCTTTGATTATCCTCTCCTGTACTGTTATACGAACAATTATATGTCTATACTAGCTGTTCCTCGCGACTTCGCCCGTGTGTAATTTAGGGTTTTAATTTTGTTGCGCAGAACCCTAATTATTTTTCAAAACTGTAAGTAGCCTAAGTTACTCCTTATAACATAAGCTATCTGCCAGTGAGATTACGCTGAGAGAAAAACAATGTTTTAGACAAGTCACACGTCGCTGAGTAACGCGCCTGTCAAATCTAGAAACGTCAAATTAGTGACCGTTAACAGGTATCGTGTTAACATGTAAGGTTGCCAGACGTCCTTTACTTTAAAAGCATGTCTTCTATTTCAGACCTATTTTTTCAGACAATTGATCATTTCCCCTAACTTGAAATCTTTAATAGAGGACAAAGCAGTACTGCGCGCATCCGACATTTTTTTCTAGTCGATATTGAGTTCAAAGAGCTTAAAAATTACGTTTAGGTGACGCGTGATGTTAGAGAGACAAATTATGTTAGATTACGCATTAGCGTTGTTTTTTTATCAATAAATGTCGCTACTGATACCATAAGAGCATTTTATTGAAGATATGATATTATAAATTTATTTAAATTATTGCTAAAACATAAAACGGAAGCTGGCAACCCTAACAACAAGTGCCCACGGCATTGCGGTACATGTCGACTGTTCCGTGCCCGTATGCACCATACAAGATCAGAAATGTATTAAAAACCGTTGCTTACCGATCTAATTGCTCTGGCGATGTTTGAAGCGTTGACGGCCGAAATCGATTTGTTTTTTTGTTGTTCAATCACCCGCATCTAAGCTGTACGCTATAGTAATCCCGCTATGTATGTCACCACATGTTTTTTTTAATTTTAATTTTAACGTAGAGTAATAAACTGGCACAGAGTCCAACTAATGATTAATTGATTAATTACTATGTTTTTTTATAGAATAACGGTGATAAACAAGCTCACAGTCTACCTGATGATTAGTGGATACTGTGGCCCATAGACATCTACATCTATCCTTGATTAAGGATAATTAGAAAAATTAATTAATTGTTTCGGGTCTGGATGTTAGTCCTTGTGCAATTTATATTTGTAAAGTGCGTCCAGGATACAGAAGAAAATCCTAGTGTGGGGTAACGTTTTTAAAATGAAAAAAGAACTAATTTAAAATTAAAAATTATGTACAAGCGACTTCAATATAAATGATTAAGAATAACTTAAAAACTAAAGTTCGGCCGTTCAGAGAATGCGTTCCTGACACGTCGCGATTGAACTGACGACGTAACTTTGTAATGGCGTTGCAGTTACGATAAAAATATGTTTGCTGGTTGTTTACCGTTTTAACAATTGATGAGCATTAAAACAACATTATTATATCAATAATCAATGAATGTTATAATTTTGTGCCAAACTGAGTGTCAAATAACTTGGTAAACAATATTTTTCTAAATCTATACTGCGCTATTACAAGGTTATGTCAGCGCTTTATATTTGTAGTGCTGTGCTAACAATAACAGGCAATAACAGTATCGTAATCTGTTCTTATACAGTTATACTTTATAAAATAATACGTTTTGTTTTTATTTTTAAGAATTTGAAAATAATGGACTATAAGATAACTTTTATTAAATATAAAAATAAAACTACGATCAAACCGAACGCGCGAAAGAAAGTAGCATTTTTATATTTAGGTTGAAAATGGTAACCCCAAATGGCGTTATGGGGCGCCATTTTGTGACGCTAAAACAGTCGTCTGTTGTCGTTTCGTGCGCATAGACCACGTTCTTCATGTGTTTTCGATCTGTTTTTATTTGATTACCCGGCTTTCGTTTAATGGACTGTTTTTGCTTTTCAACCTGACATCAGCGCTAAATCGGACTTCGATTGTGTTTTGTATTGCGTTCTTTTTACTTTTGGTGCATAATAATGCCTAAACGTGGACAAACATTGAAAAGTGGAGCCCGTGAGTTAATCATCAAGCTGCAAGATTACTTTGAGCGGGAGCGGCAAAATGGCGGACCCCTGTTACCTGTCGAACAAGTACAAGAACACGTCTCTCAGGCGCTTGGAGTTAGCAAACGAACGATAACAAATATTAATAAAGAAAAGTTCGGCTCTACTGGCACGGAAGATAATATTTTACGTACTCCGAAGAAGAAACGTAGAACTAAACCCGTGACAGATATTGACACCTTTGACGCCGATGCAATCAGAAATTATGTATGTGGTTACTATTCCAGAAATGAATATCTCAACAGGAAGAAGCTTTTGGCATCGTTAAGAGAAGCTGGACTGTTTAGCGGGGGTAAAACTGCTTTAACCAAAATCTTAAAAGATATTGGTTTTTCGTATAAAAAAATAGACAAAAGAAAAATTTTATTAGAACGATACGACATAATTTTAAAACGGATAAGTTTTTTGAGAGAAGCAAAAAATATTGATAACTGGGATAATGTCGTGTTCATTGACGAGACATGGCTAAACGCCAATCACACGGTTTCCCGTTCTTGGACGGATGATACACAAACGTTAACGTCGAAAGTACCAATGGGTAAGGGGGCCCGTCTGATAATATGCCACGCAGGTTCTGCAAAATACGGCTTTGTGGAGAACGTGTTACTGGCATTTCAATCAAAAACCACAAATGACTACCACGAGGTAATGAATGCCATTACATTTAAAGAGTGGTTCCAGAACGTGCTTTTGCCCAGCCTACCAGAGCCTTCTGTAATATTCATGGATAATGCCTCCTATCACTCGGTTCAAATACAGAAACCACCTACCCAAGCTAATAAAAAAGAAGAAATGGTGGCTTGGTTACAAGCAAAAGGCATTGACGCAAATATGCAGATGCTAAAACCAAAGCTAATTAAATTAGTTAAAGAAAATAAAGCGGCAAATGTGCGATACGAAATCGATGAACTGGCGCTGGAGTACGGTCATCGCGTTCTAAGAATTCCACCGTATCATTGCCAATATAACGCAATTGAGCTAATCTGGGCTCAAATAAAAGGTTACGCCGCCCGCCACAATACTTCCCCGCCATTCAGCACGAAAAAGATGATGACCCTATTAAAAGAAGCCTGCGGGGAAGTCACAAGAGATGACTGGGCAAAGGTTGTTGAGAAGACTAAAAACCTGATTGTGGAACATTTTGACCGAGATATCAGGATTGATTCTGTTATTGATAATAATATAATTATACATGTAGGCGAAGATGATGATGAAGACACCACCTCCTCAAGCGAAACGGAGTCTGATTAATATTCTGTACGCACATTCAATTCAATGTACTTTATTGCATAAAAATACAGATTGTAACTTTGTAACAAAGAATAAATAAAACAATTTTATTATATTAATATTACCTTTTTTTGGTTTCCACTTAAATTACTAAAATATAAATTCTAAATGATTCCGCCAATTTAAAACGAAAATAATCTTAAAAATAACGCGGCGGTTCATTTTGGAGGAACCGTAACGAACTCAGTGTTATGTTGTGCCCATCACTAGTCGTGACTAACTGATAGGTGTCAGGAACGCATTCTCTAAACGGCCGAACTTTAATGGTCAGACCTTGATCAAATTTATATGGGACGTGTCAAGCACCAGTTTTCAAATAAAAAAAAGAATCATCGAAATGGGTTCACCCAGTAAAAAGTTATAATGTAACACACATAAAAAAAACATACAGTCGAATTGAGTACCGTCTCCTTTTTGAAGTCGGTAGAAAAAAAGGCGTTATCACCCCTGAGAACTAAGATGGAATATACCTCGTTTCCAGTAAAAAAGTTCTTCGGTTCTCCACTCCATACGAAGCAGAGCACTATTAAGCTATTATTTACGCTGGTATTCTGTGAGAGCGTGTTCTTTCCCGGTCGAGCCGACCCATTCGTGATACAACCATAAAATAGTTGAAGCATTGTTCTACCACGTAAACAATCCAAATGGATGGGTTGTTGCCCCTAAATATATTCTTTTAAATGGATGCTGTTGCACGCGTTGTGTGCTACGGCGATTGAAGCAACTTCGAAGGATCGAAATGTCCGATACTGCAGTCATAATTAGCTTGCAAAGCACGGATTTTATACCAATAGAATCTTCTAGAATATTACGGAGAGGCTCAAGTCCTAAATTCGAATTTTTTATAGGATAAGATTGACAAACGAGCACACAGTCCACCTGATGGTTAGTGGATTCTGTGGCCTATGGACATCTACTTCTATCCTCAATTAAGAATCAAAATGCGTTGTCACCGCTGAGGAATGCCCGAATGCCTTGTTTTCAAAAAAGGTCTTTTGTTCTTTACACTCACCATACGACATAGCAGTATTAAGCTGCTATTTTACATTGGCATTCTGTGAGGAATGTCACGTGTGCTCTTTTAGCAAAAAGAGTTAAGAGTCAACCAGGTAGGTAGTAAAGTAAAAGTAGCCTGTATAAGTCATACTGCTTGGCACAGACTTTCTCTCATAAAGTTGGAGACTGTGAAGGAAGGCGTGCCATGTGTTCTGGTGCGCCTTACATGAGTAGGAGATGGGGAAGGAGTAATACTCTCCCGAAGAGCAGCATATGTGTGGCCCTACCAATATGCGGCGAAGGTGGAACACCATGGGTTTGTAGTCGGTGCGGTCCGACATAACCCGTCCTTGCCCCCGCGATGCGGGTATGCGTAGGCATTTGGCTGTTTTTCTTGGCATCACTCTCGACGCAGACCTTCAGTGGGGCCCCCATATATCCAAACTAGCAAGCAGACTAAGTTCTGCAGCCTATGCCGTAAAAAAGATTAGAGGTCTCACTAGTGTTGAGACAGCTAGATAAGTTTATTTGTTATTTTAATAGCATAATGTCTTATGGGATTTTGCTAATACAAAAATAATTTTACATTATTTATTTATTAATTATTAAATACAAAATAGTTTTTGAATCAGCCACATTTCCCCATAGCAAGAAAAAGGCCATTAGAGCTATTTACAACCTAAAACTGAGAAAGTCTCTTAGAGAAAAATTTTAAGAAATAAATATATTAATTTTAGGCTCTCAGTATATTTATGAAAATTTAATGTATGTTCACAAAAACAAAGGTAGTTTTATTAAAAAAAGTGACATATATTCTGTAAACACTATGAACAAACACAAGCAAGTGATTCCAGTCTCTCGATTCCACAGAGTCAGTAATTGATTCTTGGGGCAATGTGTACGCTATTACAACAAGGTTAATTACCAAGTTCAAAAGTTTTGTTAAGCTGAAACTGTATAAAAAGGTTTATTATAATATAAATTACATGATTGATAATAACCCCTGGGAAAGAGGTGGTCGCTACCAAGCAGTTTCTAAAATATTTTTTTTTAAATATTTGTACAACCATTCATGTCAAATTTACTTTAAAAAAAAAGTCCCGCTGGGTTTCTTGCTGGTTCTTCCCAGGACAGAGGGCTTTTCGAACCAGTGGTAAAGTAAAAATGACTTTCAATAAGAATTATACATCTGACATATATTGAATACAAAATTATTCTATTCTGTTCTATTATCTTCATTGAACCCATGTAAAAAGGTCTCTCATTTCTGGGAAGATAGTGCAGATATTGGAGCACGGCACTGCTACATTGCGTGTTGACAGACTTTACATGTCTTCGAATCTTTTATATTTCTCAGATTGCAGGTCCCTGTAAGTTGTTTCTTACACATAAAAACTTTTATTTAAGACGCAAATTTTTAATAACAAAAAGAATCACCTTAGTTCCAACGTTAAGTCAAAAGTTAGCGTAAGATTATTAGCCCTCATTGTTTTATCACCGAAAAAGAGGTAAATTGACACTTAAAATCGCAATGAACAAACGGATCGGAACCGGATCGCTCGCGTACTGTGGTATTTACAACGAGCGATTAACCTCTGAGCTACCACGGGTTTGTCCTGAATAGCTACCACCGCCTTATCTATTTCTGCCACCAAGTAACACTACACGTGTGGTTCAGTTTAATGGGTATGAACGGATTCCCTTTAAATAAATAAAAAATACGTAAATAAGGATGATAGCTCCGTGGCGCAGTTGCTAAGGGCCGCAGGTTCAAAATCCGCAAAGAACAAGTATTTGTGTGACCTACAAATAATTGTTCCGGGTTCGGATGTTTGTCCTTGAGAAATTTATGTTGTAAACAGCCTCCACGATACAGAAGGAATTCTTATTGTGGAGGTATCGTTTTTTTTTTTAAATCTACGCAGTACAAAAATATGCAAAACACAAAACTTGAACACATCACGTCTAATCCTCTTTATTATTTTTTTTAATTTATTTGGATTGCCAACATAAGAAACAGCAATAAATGTTTGGTTACATAACAGTAATATAAATTTTACATGATTTATTTGCTTACTTTATTAGATTATTAATAATTAGGTTATTGTGACCACGTACAATCACAAACACAGGTCGCTCTACTTACAGCTCTCGGGTCTAACCAATTTGGTTTCAGCTGGGTTGCGGGGGTACTGAAACGAAAAAAGGACAAGTATTTATCCAATTACAGTCAGGCGGTTAAGCGGATTGTTCCTTCCTACGGATTTAATACTGACGCGTTAATGTAGGTTACATTTTAATTTATATAGTTACAACATACTACGTACTGTTAATCTTGTCAAATCAGGATATTTAAGCCACGGCGATGTATTAGTATTCGTGTCCCTTTTTAGGGTTCCGTAGCCAAATTGCAAAAAACAGAACCATTATAGATTCGTCATATCTGTCTGTCTGTCCGTCCGTATGTCACAGCCATTTTTCTTCGAAACTATAAGAACTATGCTGTTGAAACTTGGTAAGTAGATGTATTCTGTGAACCGCATTAAGATTTTCACACAAAATAGAAAACAAAAACAATAAATTTTGAGGGTTCCCCATACTTAGAACTGAAACTCATACGTGTGGGGTATCTATAGGTCTTCAAAAATGATATTAGTTATATCATTTTTTCTTAACTGAATAGTTTGCGCAAGAGATACTTCCAAAGTGGTAAAATGTGTCACCCCCCCCCCCCCCCATGTAACTTTTAAAATAAGAAAATGATAAAAGTAAAAAAAATATATGATCTACATTAACCATGTAAACTTCCACCAAAAATTGGTTTGAACGAAATCTAGTAAGTAGTTTTTTTTAATACGTCATAAATCGTAGATTATGTTACTTGCTGCTACTGAACCCTTCATGGGCGAGTCAGACTCGCACTTGGCCGTTTTTTAAATATATATTACGTGGTAGAGCCACGCTGCAGCTATATAATTGTTGTAGCAAAAAGGAGTCACCTCGACCAGGGTAGGACCACGCTCTCACAGAATAAGAAAGTAAAATAGCAGTGGTAGAGCCACGCGGCAGCTTTTGCTGTCGCATGGATGGGCCGGCTCGAACCGGGGTGGTACCACGACCTCACAGAATACCAGCGTGAAGTAGAGGTTTACCTCTGCGTTTCGCGTGGTGAGTGCAGGTGGCCGGAGGCCCTTTTTATTGGAAATGAGGCATTCCATCTTAGTCCTCACGGGTGACAACGCATCTGCATTTTGATTTGTAATAGAGGATAGATGTAGATGTCTATGGGCCGCAGCAACCACTTACCATCAGGTGGACTGTGTGCTCGTTTGTCACCCATATCCTATAAAAAAAAACTAAATCAAATTGAAGTGTCTGTTCGTAATGTCAAAAAAACATCTTATGCATATGAAAGTATATGTATAAGATACTTATAACAAAAAAAAAACAATTTTAAAATTTTTTGTCTGTCTGTTTGTTCCGGCTAATCTCCAAAACGGCTGGACCTATTCTGACGGGACTTAGCACTGGCAGATAGCTGATTTCATAAGGAGTAACTAAGGCTACTTTTATTTTAGAAAAAGAAAAAGAATTAGAAATCCGCGCAAAAACATAAAAACCCTAACATGCGAGCGAAGTCGCGGGGAAAAGCTAGTAATTACATATAATCGTGTTTTGTAGTGATGCAGCAATAAGATCTATGGAGGTGTACTAACTTGGTGGTAGGACTCCGTTTTACACTGCTGTACTCCGGTGTGAATGATGTTTCTACCAACTTTAAAAATATGGAGTTACTCAATTCAATTTTTTTTTTCTTTTTATATGTGTTACCTCATAACTTTTTTCTGGGTGAACAAATATCGATGGTTCTTTTTTTTATTTGAAAGCTGGTGCTTCTCATGTGGTCACATTATATAATTCGATCAAGGCCTGACTAATAGTTTTTCAGTTATTCTTAATAATTTATATTGAAGTCGGTGGTTGTACAAAATTTTAAATTTCAAATTATTGTTTGTAGAATAATGGTGATAAAGGAGCACACATTCTACCTGATTCCATTCATTCTCGCAGAAGGCGAATTGTTTCAAAATATAAAACTGTTTCTACTCGTATAATCCTCTTAAATTTAATCTTCTGAACGATAAAGGCTAAAAACCCAACTACGACTTAAATTGCCGCTTTGATTATCCTCTCCTGTACTGTTATACGAACAATTATATGTCTATACTAGCTGTTCCTCGCGACTTCGCCCGTGTGTAATTTAGGGTTTTAATTTTGTTGCGCGGAACCCTAATTATTTTTCAAAAATGTAAGTAGCCTAAGTTACTCCTTATAACATAAGCTATCTACCAGTGAGAGTACGCTGAGAGAAAAACAATGTTTTAGACAAGTCACACGTCGCTGAGTAACGCGCCTGTCAAATCTAGAAACGTCAAATTAGTGACCGTTAACAGGTATCGTGTTAACATCTAGGGTTGCCAGACGTCCTTTACTTTAAAAGCATGTCTTCTATTTCAGACCTATTTTTTCAGACAATTGATCATTTCCCCTAACTTGAAATCTTTAATAGAGGACAAAGCAGTATTGCGCGCATCCGACATTTTTTTCTAGTCGATATTGAGTTCAAAGAGCTTAAAAATTACGTTTAGGTGACGCGTGATGTTAGAGAGACAAATTATGTTAGATTACGCATTAGCGTTGTTTTTTTATCAATAAATGTCGCTACTGATACCATAAGAGCATTTTATTGAAGATATGATATTATAAATTTATTTAAATTATTGCTAAAACATAAAACGGAAGCTGGCAACCCTAACAACAAGTGCCCACGGCATTGCGGTACATGTCGACTGTTCCGTGCCCGTATGCACCATACAAGATCAGAAATGTATTAAAAACCGTTGCTTACCGATCTAATTGCTCTGGCGATGTTTGAAGCGTTGACGGCCGAAATCGATTTGTTTTTTTGTTGTTCAATCACCCGCATCTAAGCTGTACGCTATAGTAATCCCGCTATGTATGTCACCACATGTTTTTTTTAATTTTAATTTTAACGTAGAGTAATAAACTGGCACAGAGTCCAACTAATGATTAATTGATTAATTACTATGTTTTTTTATAGAATAACGGTGATAAACAAGCTCACAGTCTACCTGATGATTAGTGGATACTGTGGCCCATAGACATCTACATCTATCCTTGATTAAGGATAATTAGAAAAATTAATTAATTGTTTCGGGTCTGGATGTTAGTCCTTGTGCAATTTATATTTGTAAAGTGCGTCCAGGATACAGAAGAAAATCCTAGTGTGGGGTAACGTTTTTAAAATGAAAAAAGAACTAATTTAAAATTAAAAATTATGTACAAGCGACTTCAATATAAATGATTAAGAATAACTTAAAAACTAAAGTTCGGCCGTTCAGAGAATGCGTTCCTGACACGTCGCGATTGAACTGACGACGTAACTTTGTAATGGCGTTGCAGTTACGATAAAAATATGTTTGCTGGTTGTTTACCGTTTTAACAATTGATGAGCATTAAAACAACATTATTATATCAATAATCAATGAATGTTATAATTTTGTGCCAAACTGAGTGTCAAATAACTTGGTAAACAATATTTTTCTAAATCTATACTGCGCTATTACAAGGTTATGTCAGCGCTTTATATTTGTAGTGCTGTGCTAACAATAACAGGCAATAACAGTATCGTAATCTGTTCTTATACAGTTATACTTTATAAAATAATACGTTTTGTTTTTATTTTTAAGAATTTGAAAATAATGGACTATAAGATAACTTTTATTAAATATAAAAATAAAACTACGATCAAACCGAACGCGCGAAAGAAAGTAGCATTTTTATATTTAGGTTGAAAATGGTAACCCCAAATGGCGTTATGGGGCGCCATTTTGTGACGCTAAAACAGTCGTCTGTTGTCGTTTCGTGCGCATAGACCACGTTCTTCATGTGTTTTCGATCTGTTTTTATTTGATTACCCGGCTTTCGTTTAATGGACTGTTTTTGCTTTTCAACCTGACATCAGCGCTAAATCGGACTTCGATTGTGTTTTGTATTGCGTTCTTTTTACTTTTGGTGCATAATAATGCCTAAACGTGGACAAACATTGAAAAGTGGAGCCCGTGAGTTAATCATCAAGCTGCAAGATTACTTTGAGCGGGAGCGGCAAAATGGCGGACCCCTGTTACCTGTCGAACAAGTACAAGAACACGTCTCTCAGGCGCTTGGAGTTAGCAAACGAACGATAACAAATATTAATAAAGAAAAGTTCGGCTCTACTGGCACGGAAGATAATATTTTACGTACTCCGAAGAAGAAACGTAGAACTAAACCCGTGACAGATATTGACACCTTTGACGCCGATGCAATCAGAAATTATATATGTGGTTACTATTCCAGAAATGAATATCTCAACAGGAAGAAGCTTTTGGCATCGTTAAGAGAAGCTGGACTGTTTAGCGGGGGTAAAACTGCTTTAACCAAAATCTTAAAAGATATTGGTTTTTCGTATAAAAAAATAGACAAAAGAAAAATTTTATTAGAACGATACGACATAATTTTAAAACGGATAAGTTTTTTGAGAGAAGCAAAAAATATTGATAACTGGGATAATGTCGTGTTCATTGACGAGACATGGCTAAACGCCAATCACACGGTTTCCCGTTCTTGGACGGATGATACACAAACGTTAACGTCGAAAGTACCAATGGGTAAGGGGGCCCGTCTGATAATATGCCACGCAGGTTCTGCAAAATACGGCTTTGTGGAGAACGTGTTACTGGCATTTCAATCAAAAACCACAAATGACTACCACGAGGTAATGAATGCCATTACATTTAAAGAGTGGTTCCAGAACGTGCTTTTGCCCAGCCTACCAGAGCCTTCTGTAATATTCATGGATAGTGCCTCCTATCACTCGGTTCAAATACAGAAACCACCTACCCAAGCTAATAAAAAAGAAGAAATGGTGGCTTGGTTACAAGCAAAAGGCATTGACGCAAATATGCAGATGCTAAAACCAAAGCTAATTAAATTAGTTAAAGAAAATAAAGCGGCAAATGTGCGATACGAAATCGATGAACTGGCGCTGGAGTACGGTCATCGCGTTCTAAGAATTCCACCGTATCATTGCCAATATAACGCAATTGAGCTAATCTGGGCTCAAATAAAAGGTTACGCCGCCCGCCACAATACTTCCCCGCCATTCAGCACGAAAAAGATGATGACCCTATTAAAAGAAGCCTGCGGGGAAGTCACAAGAGATGACTGGGCAAAGGTTGTTGAGAAGACTAAAAACCTGATTGTGGAACATTTTGACCGAGATATCAGGATTGATTCTGTTATTGATAATAATATAATTATACATGTAGGCGAAGATGATGATGAAGACACCACCTCCTCAAGCGAAACGGAGTCTGATTAATATTCTGTACGCACATTCAATTCAATGTACTTTATTGCATAAAAATACAGATTGTAACTTTGTAACAAAGAATAAATAAAACAATTTTATTATATTAATATTACCTTTTTTTGGTTTCCACTTAAATTACTAAAATATAAATTCTAAATGATTCCGCCAATTTAAAACGAAAATAATCTTAAAAATAACGCGGCGGTTCATTTTGGAGGAACCGTAACGAACTCAGTGTTATGTTGTGCCCATCACTAGTCGTGACTAACTGATAGGTGTCAGGAACGCATTCTCTAAACGGCCGAACTTTAATGGTCAGACCTTGATCAAATTTATATGGGACGTGTCAAGCACCAGTTTTCAAATAAAAAAAAGAATCATCGAAATGGGTTCACCCAGTAAAAAGTTATAATGTAACACACATAAAAAAAACATACAGTCGAATTGAGTACCGTCTCCTTTTTGAAGTC
The DNA here is from genome assembly GCA_033319125.1 of Parnassius glacialis. Classification (NCBI taxonomy): domain Eukaryota; kingdom Metazoa; phylum Arthropoda; class Insecta; order Lepidoptera; family Papilionidae; genus Parnassius; species Parnassius glacialis. The sequence goes on along the minus strand of JAVANC010000022.1, from coordinate 41,943,816 downwards.
GGTAGAAAAAAAGGCGTTATCACCCCTGAGAACTAAGATGGAATATACCTCGTTTCCAGTAAAAAAGTTCTTCGGTTCTCCACTCCATACGAAGCAGAGCACTATTAAGCTATTATTTACGCTGGTATTCTGTGAGAGCGTGTTCTTTCCCGGTCGAGCCGACCCATTCGTGATACAACCATAAAATAGTTGAAGCATTGTTCTACCACGTAAACAATCCAAATGGATGGGTTGTTGCCCCTAAATATATTCTTTTAAATGGATGCTGTTGCACGCGTTGTGTGCTACGGCGATTGAAGCAACTTCGAAGGATCGAAATGTCCGATACTGCAGTCATAATTAGCTTGCAAAGCACGGATTTTATACCAATAGAATCTTCTAGAATATTACGGAGAGGCTCAAGTCCTAAATTCGAATTTTTTATAGGATAAGATTGACAAACGAGCACACAGTCCACCTGATGGTTAGTGGATTCTGTGGCCTATGGACATCTACTTCTATCCTCAATTAAGAATCAAAATGCGTTGTCACCGCTGAGGAATGCCCGAATGCCTTGTTTTCAAAAAAGGTATTTTGTTCTTTACACTCACCATACGACATAGCAGTATTAAGCTGCTATTTTACATTGGCATTCTGTGAGGAATGTCACGTGTGCTCTTTTAGCAAAAAGAGTTAAGAGTCAACCAGGTAGGTAGTAAAGTAAAAGTAGCCTGTATAAGTCATACTGCTTGGCACAGACTTTCTCTCATAAAGTTGGAGACTGTGAAGGAAGGCGTGCCATGTGTTCTGGTGCGCCTTACATGAGTAGGAGATGGGGAAGGAGTAATACTCTCCCGAAGAGCAGCATATGTGTGGCCCTACCAATATGCGGCGAAGGTGGAACACCATGGGTTTGTAGTCGGTGCGGTCCGACATAACCCGTCCTTGCCCCCGCGATGCGGGTATGCGTAGGCATTTGGCTGTTTTTCTTGGCATCACTCTCGACGCAGACCTTCAGTGGGGCCCCCATATATCCAAACTAGCAAGCAGACTAAGTTCTGCAGCCTATGCCGTAAAAAAGATTAGAGGTCTCACTAGTGTTGAGACAGCTAGATAAGTTTATTTGTTATTTTAATAGCATAATGTCTTATGGGATTTTGCTAATACAAAAATAATTTTACATTATTTATTTATTAATTATTAAATACAAAATAGTTTTTGAATCAGCCACATTTCCCCATAGCAAGAAAAAGGCCATTAGAGCTATTTACAACCTAAAACTGAGAAAGTCTCTTAGAGAAAAATTTTAAGAAATAAATATATTAATTTTAGGCTCTCAGTATATTTATGAAAATTTAATGTATGTTCACAAAAACAAAGGTAGTTTTATTAAAAAAAGTGACATATATTCTGTAAACACTATGAACAAACACAAGCAAGTGATTCCAGTCTCTCGATTCCACAGAGTCAGTAATTGATTCTTGGGGCAATGTGTACGCTATTACAACAAGGTTAATTACCAAGTTCAAAAGTTTTGTTAAGCTGAAACTGTATAAAAAGGTTTATTATAATATAAATTACATGATTGATAATAACCCCTGGGAAAGAGGTGGTCGCTACCAAGCAGTTTCTAAAATATTTTTTTTTAAATATTTGTACAACCATTCATGTCAAATTTACTTTAAAAAAAAAGTCCCGCTGGGTTTCTTGCTGGTTCTTCCCAGGACAGAGGGCTTTTCGAACCAGTGGTAAAGTAAAAATGACTTTCAATAAGAATTATACATCTGACATATATTGAATACAAAATTATTCTATTCTGTTCTATTATCTTCATTGAACCCATGTAAAAAGGTCTCTCATTTCTGGGAAGATAGTGCAGATATTGGAGCACGGCACTGCTACATTGCGTGTTGACAGACTTTACATGTCTTCGAATCTTTTATATTTCTCAGATTGCAGGTCCCTGTAAGTTGTTTCTTACACATAAAAACTTTTATTTAAGACGCAAATTTTTAATAACAAAAAGAATCACCTTAGTTCCAACGTTAAGTCAAAAGTTAGCGTAAGATTATTAGCCCTCATTGTTTTATCACCGAAAAAGAGGTAAATTGACACTTAAAATCGCAATGAACAAACGGATCGGAACCGGATCGCTCGCGTACTGTGGTATTTACAACGAGCGATTAACCTCTGAGCTACCACGGGTTTGTCCTGAATAGCTACCACCGCCTTATCTATTTCTGCCACCAAGTAACACTACACGTGTGGTTCAGTTTAATGGGTATGAACGGATTCCCTTTAAATAAATAAAAAATACGTAAATAAGGATGATAGCTCCGTGGCGCAGTTGCTAAGGGCCGCAGGTTCAAAATCCGCAAAGAACAAGTATTTGTGTGACCTACAAATAATTGTTCCGGGTTCGGATGTTTGTCCTTGAGAAATTTATGTTGTAAACAGCCTCCACGATACAGAAGGAATTCTTATTGTGGAGGTATCGTTTTTTTTTTTAAATCTACGCAGTACAAAAATATGCAAAACACAAAACTTGAACACATCACGTCTAATCCTCTTTATTATTTTTTTTAATTTATTTGGATTGCCAACATAAGAAACAGCAATAAATGTTTGGTTACATAACAGTAATATAAATTTTACATGATTTATTTGCTTACTTTATTAGATTATTAATAATTAGGTTATTGTGACCACGTACAATCACAAACACAGGTCGCTCTACTTACAGCTCTCGGGTCTAACCAATTTGGTTTCAGCTGGGTTGCGGGGGTACTGAAACGAAAAAAGGACAAGTATTTATCCAATTACAGTCAGGCGGTTAAGCGGATTGTTCCTTCCTACGGATTTAATACTGACGCGTTAATGTAGGTTACATTTTAATTTATATAGTTACAACATACTACGTACTGTTAATCTTGTCAAATCAGGATATTTAAGCCACGGCGATGTATTAGTATTCGTGTCCCTTTTTAGGGTTCCGTAGCCAAATTGCAAAAAACAGAACCATTATAGATTCGTCATATCTGTCTGTCTGTCCGTCCGTATGTCACAGCCATTTTTCTTCGAAACTATAAGAACTATGCTGTTGAAACTTGGTAAGTAGATGTATTCTGTGAACCGCATTAAGATTTTCACACAAAATAGAAAACAAAAACAATAAATTTTGAGGGTTCCCCATACTTAGAACTGAAACTCATACGTGTGGGGTATCTATAGGTCTTCAAAAATGATATTAGTTATATCATTTTTTCTTAACTGAATAGTTTGCGCAAGAGATACTTCCAAAGTGGTAAAATGTGTCACCCCCCCCCCCCCCCATGTAACTTTTAAAATAAGAAAATGATAAAAGTAAAAAAAATATATGATCTACATTAACCATGTAAACTTCCACCAAAAATTGGTTTGAACGAAATCTAGTAAGTAGTTTTTTTTAATACGTCATAAATCGTAGATTATGTTACTTGCTGCTACTGAACCCTTCATGGGCGAGTCAGACTCGCACTTGGCCGTTTTTTAAATATATATTACGTGGTAGAGCCACGCTGCAGCTATATAATTGTTGTAGCAAAAAGGAGTCACCTCGACCAGGGTAGGACCACGCTCTCACAGAATAAGAAAGTAAAATAGCAGTGGTAGAGCCACGCGGCAGCTTTTGCTGTCGCATGGATGGGCCGGCTCGAACCGGGGTGGTACCACGACCTCACAGAATACCAGCGTGAAGTAGAGGTTTACCTCTGCGTTTCGCGTGGTGAGTGCAGGTGGCCGGAGGCCCTTTTTATTGGAAATGAGGCATTCCATCTTAGTCCTCACGGGTGACAACGCATCTGCATTTTGATTTGTAATAGAGGATAGATGTAGATGTCTATGGGCCGCAGCAACCACTTACCATCAGGTGGACTGTGTGCTCGTTTGTCACCCATATCCTATAAAAAAAAACTAAATCAAATTGAAGTGTCTGTTCGTAATGTCAAAAAAACATCTTATGCATATGAAAGTATATGTATAAGATACTTATAACAAAAAAAAAAACAATTTTAAAATTTTTTGTCTGTCTGTTTGTTCCGGCTAATCTCCAAAACGGCTGGACCTATTCTGACGGGACTTAGCACTGGCAGATAGCTGATTTCATAAGGAGTAACTAAGGCTACTTTTATTTTAGAAAAAGAAAAAGAATTAGAAATCCGCGCAAAAACATAAAAACCCTAACATGCGAGCGAAGTCGCGGGGAAAAGCTAGTAATTACATATAATCGTGTTTTGTAGTGATGCAGCAATAAGATCTATGGAGGTGTACTAACTTGGTGGTAGGACTCCGTTTTACACTGCTGTACTCCGGTGTGAATGATGTTTCTACCAACTTTAAAAAGATGGAGTTACTCAATTCAATTTTTTTTTTTTTTTTTATATGTGTTACCTCATAACTTTTTTCTGGGTGAACAAATATCGATGGTTCTTTTTTTTATTTGAAAGCTGGTGCTTCTCATGTGGTCACATTATATAATTCGATCAAGGCCTGACTAATAGTTTTTCAGTTATTCTTAATAATTTATATTGAAGTCGGTTGTACAAAATTTTAAATTTCAAATTATTGTTTGTAGAATAATGGTGATAAAGGAGCACACATTCCACCTGATTCCATTCATTCTCGCAGAAGGCGAATTGTTTCAAAATATAAAACTGTTTCTATAATCCTCTTAAATTTAATCTTCTGAACGATAAAGGCTAAAACCCAACTACGACTTAAATTGCCGCTTTGATTATCCTCTCCTGTACTGTTATACGAACAATTATATGTCTATACTAGCTGTTCCTCGCGACTTCGCCCGCGTGTAATTTAGGGTTTTAATTTTATTGCGCAGAACCCTAATTATTTTTCAAAAATGTAAGTAGCCTAAGTTACTCCTTATAACATAAGCTATCTACCAGTGAGAGTACGCTGAGAGAAAAACAATGTTTTAGACAAGTCACACGTCGCTGAGTAACGCGCCTGTCAAATCTAGAAACGTCAAATTAGTGACCGTTAACAGGTATCGTGTTAACATGTAGGGTTGCCAGACGTCCTTTACTTTAAAAGCATGTCTTCTATTTCAGACCTATTTTTTCAGACAATTGATCATTTCCCCTAACTTGAAATCTTTAATAGAGGATAAAGCAGTACTGCGCGCATCCGACATTTTTTTCTAGTCGATATTGAGTTCAAAGAGCTTAAAAATTACGTTTAGGTGACCCGTGATGTTAGAGAGACAAATTATGTTAGATTACGCATTAGCGTTGTTTTTTTTATCAATAAATCTCGCTACTGATACCATAAGAGCATTTTATTGAAGATATGATATTATAAATGTATTTAAATTATTGCTAAAACATAAAACGGAAGCTGGCAACCCTAACAACAAGTGCCCACGGCATTGCGGTACATGTCGACTGTTCCGTGCCCGTATGCACCATACACGATCAGAAATGTATTAAAAACCGTTGCTTACCGATCTAATTGCTCTGGCGATGTTTGAAGCGTTGACGGCCGAAATCGATTTGTTTTTTTGTTGTTCAATCACCCGCATCTAAGCTGTACGGTATAGTAATCCCGCTATGTATGTCACCACATGTTTATTATAATTTTAATTTTAACGTAGAGTAATAAACTGGCACAGAGTCCAACTAATGATTAATTGATTAATTACTATGTTTTTTTATAGAATAACGGTGATAAATAAGCTCACAGTCCACCTGATGATTAGTGGATACTGTGGCCCATAGACATCTACATCTATCCTTGATTAAGGATAATTAGAAAAAATAATTAATTGTTTCGGGTCTGGATGCTTGTGCTTGTGCTATTTATATTTGTAAAGTGCGTCCACGATACAGGAGAAGATCCTAGTGTGGGGTAACGTTTTTAAAATGAAAAAAGAACTAATTTAAAATTAAAAATTATGTACAACCGACTTCAATATAAATGATTAAGAATAACTTAAAAACTAAAGTTCGGCCGTTCAGAGAATGCGTTCCTGACACGTCGCGATTGAACTGACGACGTAACTTTGTAATGGCGTTGCAGTTACGATAAAAATATGTTTGCTGGTTGTTTACCGTTTTAACAATTGATGAGCATTAAAACAACATTATTATATCAATAATCAATGAATGATATAATTTTGTGCCAAACTGAGTGTCAAATAACTTGGTAAACAATATTTTTCTAAATCTATACTGCGCTATTACAAGGTTATGTCAGCGCTTTATATTTGTAGTGCTATGCTAACAATAACAGTCAATAACAGTATCGCAATCTGTTCTTATACAGTTATACTTTATAAAATAATACGTTTTGATTTTCTTTTTAAGAATTTGAAAATAATGGACTATAGATAACTTTTATTAAATATAAAAATAAAACTACGACCAAACCGAACGCGCGAAAGAAAGTAGCATTTTTATATTTAGGTTGAAAATGGTAACCCCAAAAGGCGTTATGGGCCGCCATTTTGTGACGCTAAAACAGTCGTCTGTTGTCGTTTCGTGCGCATAGACCACGTTCTTCAAGTGTTTTCGATCTGTTTTTATTTGATTACCCGGCTTTCGTTTAATGGACTGTTTCTGCTTTTCAAACTGACATCGGCGCTAAATCGGACTTCGATTGTGTTTTGTATTGCGTTCTTTTTACTTTTGGTGCATAATAATGCCTAAACGTGGACAAACATTGAAAAGTGGAGCCCGTGAGTTAATCATCAAGCTGCAAGATTACTTTGAGCGGGAGCGGCAAAATGGCGGACCCCTGTTACCTGTCGAACAAGTACAAGAACGCGTCTCTCAGGCGCTTGGAGTTAGCAAACGAACGATAACAAATATTAATAAAGAAAAGTTCGGGTCTACTGGCACGGAAGATAATATTTTACGTACTCCGAAGAAGAAACGTAAAACTAAACCCATGACAGATATTGACACCTTTGACGCCGATGCAATCAGAATCATATATATGGTTACTATTCCAGAAATGAATATCTCAACAGGAAGAAGCTTTTGGCATCGTTAAGAGAAGCTGGACTGTTTAGCGGGGGTAAAACTGCTTTAACCAAAATCTTAAAAGATATTGGCTTTTCGTATAAAAAACAGACAAAAGAAAAATTTTATTAGAACGATACGACATAATTTTAAAACGGATAAGTTTTTTGAGAGAAGCAAAAAATATTGATAACTGGGATAATGTCGTGTTCATTGACGAGACATGGCTAAACGCCAATCACACGGTTTCCCGTTCTTGGACGGATGATACACAAGCGTCGACGTCGAAAGTACCAATGGGTAAGGGCCCCCTTACCCATTGGTACTTTCGACATCAACGTCTAATAATATGCCACGCAGGTTCTGCAAATACGGCTTTGTGGAGCCGTGTGGATACGCGTTACTGGCATTTCAATCAAAAACCACAAATTACTACCACGAGGAAATGAATGCCACTACATTTAAAGAGTGGTTCCAGAACGTGCTTTTGCCCAGCCTACCAGAGCCTTCTGTAATATTCATGGATAATGCCTCCTATCACTCGGTTCAAATACAGAAACCACCTATCCAAGCTAATAAAAAAGAAGAAATGGTGGCTTGGGTACAAGCAAAAGGCATTGACGCAAATATGCATCAAATAACATCTGCTAAAACCAGAGCTAATTAAATAATTTAAAGAAAATAAAGCGGCAAATGTGTGATACGAAATCGATGAACTGGCTCTGGAGTACGGTCATCGCGTTCTAAGAATTCCACCGTATCATTGCCAATATAACGCGATTGAGCTAATCTGGGCTCAAATAAAAGGTTACGCCGCCCGCCACAATACTTCCCCGCCATTCAGCACGAAAAAGATGATGACCCTATTAAAAGAATCCTGCGGGGAAGTCACAAGAGATGACTGTGCAAAGGTTGTTGAGAAGACTAAAAACCTGATTGTGGAACATTTTGACCGAGATGTCAGGATTGATTCTGTTATTGATAATAATATAATTATACATGTAGGTGAAGATGATGATGAAGACACCACCTCCTCAAGCGAATCGGAGTCTGATTAATATTCTGTACGCACATTCAATTCAATGTACTTTATTGCATAGAAATACAGATTGTAACTTTGTAACAAAGAATAAATAAAACAATTTTATTATATTAATATTACTTTTTTTTGGTTTCCACTTAAATTACTAAAATATAAATTTTAAATGATTCCGCCAATTTAAAACGAAAATAATTTTAAAAATAACGCGGCGGTTCATTTTGGAGGAACGGTAACGAACTCAGGGTTTTTTTTTATAGGATAAGGGTGACAAACGGGCACACAGTCCACCTGATGGTAAGTGGTTGCTGCGGCCCATAGACATCTACATCTATCCTCTATTACAATTCAAAATGCAGATGCGTTGTCACCCGTGAGGACTAAGATAGAATGTCTCATTTCCAGTAAAAAGGGCCTCCGGCCACCTGCACTCACCAAGCGAAACGCAAAGGTGAACCTCTACTTCACGCTGGTTTAAACGCGGGTTATGTTGTGCCCATCACTAGTCGTGACTAACTGATAGGTGTCAGGAACACATTCTCTGAACGGCCAAACTTTAATGGTCAGACCTTGATCAAATTTATATGGGACGTGTGAAGCACTAGTTTTCATATAAAAAAAAAGAATCATCGAAATGGGTTCACCCAGTAAAAAGTTATGAGGTAACACACATAAAAAAACATACAGTCGAATTGAGTACCGTCTCCTTTTTGAAGTCGGTAGAAAAAAAAGCGTTATCACCCCTGAGAACTAAGATGGAATATACCTCGTTTCCAGTAAAAAAGTTCTTCGGTTCTCCACACTCACCATACGAACCATACGAAGCAGAGCACTATTAAGCTATTATTTACGCTGGTATTCTGTGAGAGCGTGTTCTTTCCCGGTCGAGCCGACCCATTCGTGATACAACCATAAAATAGTTGAAGCATTGTTCTACCACGTAAAAAATCCAAATGGATGGGTTGTTGCCCCTAAATATATTCTTTTAAATGGATGCTGTTGCACGCGTTGTGTGCTACGGCGATTGAAGCAACTTCAAAGGAGCGAAATGTCCGATACTTCAGTCATAATTAGGTTGCAAAGCATGGATTTTATACCAATAGAATCTTCTAGAATATTACGGAGAGGCTCAAGTCCTAAATTCGAATTTTTTATAGGATAAGATTGATAAACGAGCACACAATCCACCTGATGGTTAGTGGATTCTGTGGGCTATGGACATCTACTTCTATCCTCAATTAAGAATCAAAATGTGTTGTCACCGCTGAGGAATGACCGAATGCCTTGTTTTCAAAAAAGGTCTTTGGTTCTTTACACTCACCATACGACATAGCAGTATTAAGCTGCTATTTTACATTGGCATTCTGTGAGGAATGTCACGTGTGCTAAAAGAGAATAAGAGTCAAACAGGTAGGTAGTAAAGTAAAAGTAGCCTGTATAAGTCATACTGCTTGGCACAGACTTTCTCTCATAAAGTTGGAGACTGTGAAGGAAGGCGTGCCATGTGTTCTGGTGCGCCTTACATGAGTAGGAGATGGGGAAGGAGTAATATTCTCCCGAAGAACATCATACGTGTGGCCCTACCAATATGCCGCGAAGGTGGAACACCATGGGTTTGTAGTCGGTGCGGTCCGACATAACCCGTCCTTGCCCCCGCGATGCGGGTATGCGTAGGCAATTGGCTGTTTTTCTTGGCATCACTCTCGACGCAGACCTTCAGTGGGGCCCCCATATATCCAAACTAGCAAGCAGACTAAGTTCTGCAGCCTATGCCGTAAAAAGATTAGAGGTCTCACTAGTGTCGAGACAGCTAGATTAGTTTATTTGTTATTTCCATAGCATAATGTCTTATGGGATTTTGCTAATACAAAAATAATTTTACATTATTTATTTATTAATTATTAAATAAAAAATAGTTTTTGAATCAGCCACATTTCCCCATAGCAAGAAGAAGGCCATTAGAGCTATTTACAACCTAAAACTGAGAAAGTCTCTTAGAGAAAAATTTTAAGAAATAAATATATTAATTTTGGGCTCTCAGTATATTTACGAAAATTTAATGTATGTTCACAAAAACAAAGGTAGTTTTAGTAAAAATAAGTGACATACATTCTGTAAACACTAGGAACAAACACAAGCAAGTGAGGAGTTTTGGCGGGAACTTGACCTGCGGCGGTTTGTTGCTCCTGTATTATTGTTTAAATCATGGTTTGAAGTGGACTTTGATATATAAAAGTGGTGCGATTTTGTGTATTAAGTGTCTGCGCATGTGATCTATTAGTGGAAACTGTGAAACAAGTGCTCTGATAGTGATGGATTCTCAAGATAGCTGTTTAATTGCATAGGCGCCTTTAGATACCATCGCCAACTGTCAGCTGCATGCTGGCTCAAGTTGCCGTCAAAATCTCCCAAGGGCTGCACAATGTGACGCATCAACATATTGTGAAGCAGTGAACTATGAAGAAATTATAATAAACCGAATAAAAATACTCAAGACTTGGCCTAAAGGTCTAGATACCAGGCCATAAACTCAAAAAAAAAAACAAGCAAGTGATACCAGTCTCTCGATTCCAGTAATTCATTCAGTCAGTAATTCATTCTTGGGGCAATGTGTACGCTATTACAACAAGGTTAATTACCAAGTTCAAAAGTTTTGTTAAGCTGAAACTGTATAAAAAGGTTTATTATAATATAAATTACATGATTGATAATAACCCCTGGGAAAGAGGTGGTCTCTACCAAGCATTTTCTAAAATATTTTTTTTAACAATTTGACAAACATTCATGTCAAATTTACTTTAAAAAAAATCCCGCTGGGTTTCTTGCTGGTTCTTCCCAGGACAGAGGGTTTTTTCGAACCAGTGGTAAAGTAAAAATGACTTTCAATAAGAATTATACATCTGACATATATTGAATAAAAAATTATTCTTTTCTGTTCTATTCTCTTCATTGAACCCATGTAAAACAGGTCTCTCATTTCTGGGAGGGTAGTGCAGATATTGGAGCACAGCACTGCTACAGTGCGTGTTGACAGACTTTACAGGTCATCGAATCTTTTATATTTCTCAGACTGCAGGTCCCTGTAAGTTGTATTTTACACATAAAAACTTTTATTTAAGACGCAAATTTTTAATAATAAAAAGAATCACCTTAGTTCCAACGTTAAGTCAAAAGTTAGCGTAAGATTTTTAGCCCTCATTGTTTTATTACCGAAAAAGAGGTAAATTGACACTTAAAATCGCAATGAACAATCGGATCGGAACCGGATCGCTCGCGTACTGTGGTATTTACAACGAGAGATTAACCTCTGAGCTACCACGGGTTTGTCCTGAATAGCTACCACCGTCTTATCTATTTCTGCCACCAAGTAACACTACACGTGTGGTTCAGTTTAATGGGTATGAACGGATTCCCTTTAAATAAAAAAGGATATAAGTAAATAAGGATGATAGCTCCGTGGCGTAGTTCGAATTCCGCAAAGAACAAGTATTTGTGTGGCCTACAAATAATTGTTCTGGGTCCGGATGTTTGTCCTTGAGAAATTTATGTATGTAAACAGCCTCCACGATACAGAAGGAATTCTTATTGTGGAGGTATCGTTTTTTTTAAAATCAACGCAGTACAAAAATATGCAAAACACAAAACTCGAACACATCACGTCTAATCCTCTTTATTTTCTTACTTTATTAGATTATTAATAATTAGGTTATTGTGACCACGTACAATCACAAACACAGGTCGCTCTACTTACAGCTCTCGGGTCTAACCAATTTAGTTTCAGCTGGGTTGCGGGGGTACTGAAACGAAAAAAGGACAAGTATTTATCCAATTACAGTCGGGCGGTTAAGCGGATTGTTCCTTCCTACGGATTTAATACTGACGCGTTAATGTAGGTTACATTTTAATTTATATAGTTACAACGTACTACGTCCTGTTAATCTTGTCAAATCAGGATATTTAAGCCACGGCGATGTATTAGTATTCGTGTCGCTTTTTAAATATACCTAGTCAGGTCATAAATTCTGTCACATGTTTAATATAAAATAATTGAAACAAGTTTATTCATTATGTAACAATTTTTATACCAAAATGAACTTAACAAAACATAGATTCTTATGACACTAAAGTTTATTCAAAATGACCTCCGTGATTTTGAATACAGGCCTTCAATCTGCGCGGCCAGTCGTCTATCGCAGCACGAACGAGGTCCATGTCAATATCGGCGGCTGCCTTAATCAAGGATGTCTTGAGTGACTCCAAATTGGGATGAGGCTTTGAGCACGCCTTTTCCTCCAAATGTTGCCATATCTTGTAATCTAACGTATTCAAATCTGGACTGAAGGAGGGCCAGTCTTCGTGCCGGATGAAATCGATTTCACGCGCCGCCAGCCAGTCTTGTGTGCTCTTCGCTCTATGAGCTGGCGCCGAATCTTGTTGGAATACCCAGTGCCTGTTATTGAACATGGTATGAGAAACAGGTTCCTTAGGGTTCGTCAGGACTGTATTTTGATACACAACTGCATTCGTTATTACACCTTTCTCACAAAAATGTACCTCTGTTAAGCCCCAATAAGAAACTCCCAACCATACCATGAGCGAGGATGGAAAATGACCTCGTTGGACACGCGGAATACAGTTGCTCGCTTCTTCACTACTGTGTGCGTACACCTTATCATTTTGTTTGTTGTAGCTCTCTTCTACGGTAAAAATTTTTTCATCCGAAAAAAGAATTTCCCGATATTTTTTTCCCGCGTACCGCTTCAACAAAGCGCGGCATATCTTCAGTCTCAGGCCCATTAGACGAGCATTCAAACGATGTCCTGTTTTTCTTCGATATGCCCGAAGCCCTAAGTCTTCATTTAACACCCTTTTCACCGTGGTTCTGCTTAACCCCATCTGAAGGGCCAACAGTTTCAACTTACGTTTGGGATTTCTTTGAATTCGCGCCTTCACAGCTTTTATCACTGCTGGAGTCCTAACAGACCGAGGGCGACCACTTCTTGACCTGTCATCTACACTAGTATCATTTGATGGTACAATAAACGAATCTTTTGGTTATATTAAAATTTTTCAGTATGTTAAAAATTTGAATTGGCGCGTAACCGCAACGATGCAACGCAATAACTGCAACACGGTGTTCTTTAAGCGTCCACTCCATATTTAAAAATGAGTAAAATTCTAAAAAGTATACAGTTTTATTTTCATAAACAATTCGAAATTCGAATTCAATAAACTTTTTTTTGACCAGCATTCTAAAAGAAAAGTTTTTACTGTGTGACAATACTTATGACCTGACTGTGTATATTACGTGGTAGAACCACGCTGCAGCTATATAATTGTTGTAGCAAAAAGGAGTCACCTCGACCGGGGTAGGACCACGCTCTCACAGAATAAGAGAGTAAAATAGCAGCTTATTGCTGCTATGTTTCGTATGGTGAGTGTAGATTCATTTCATCATTATCATCATTACAGCCCTTCACAAGTCCACTGCTGAACATAGGCCTCCCCCAAAGAATGCCACAAAGCACGGTCCTGAGCCACCTGCATCCATCGACTTCCTGCATATCTTACCAGGTCGTCACTCCATCTAGTGGGGGGACGCCCTACACTTCGCTTGCCGGTACGAGGCTGCCACTCTAGAACCTTTCTTCCCCATCGGTTGTCGGTTCTTCGAGCTATATGGCCGGCCCATTGCCACTTCAGCTTACTAATCCGTTGGGCTATGTCGGTCACTCTGGTTCTACTGCGGATATCCTCATTTCTGAGTTTATCACGCAGAGAAACTCCGAGCATAGCCCTCTCCATAGCTCGCTGAGCGACCTTGAGCTTCCTCATACGGCCAGCAGTGAAGGACCACGTCTCAGTTCCGTAAGTCATCACTGGCAACACGCACTGGTTGTACAATTTCGTTTTAAGGTTTTGAGGTATGTCTGACGAGAAGATGTGTCGTAGCTTCCCGAACGCTGCCCAGCCGAGTTGAATCCGTCGATTGACCTCTCGGTCGAAGTTGGACTTACCTAGTCGGACTATTTGTCCCAGGTAAACATACTCGTCAACAACTTCGAGCTTAGTGTTCCCAACAACTACCGGCATAGGTGTGACATGGACATTAAACATGATCTTTGTTTTGTCCATGTTCATCTTAAGACCTATCCGTTCGGAAACACTATTGAGGTCATTGAGCATAGTGCTTAGGTCCTCCAGCGATTCTGCCATAAGGACTATATCGTCGGCAAATCGAAGGTGAGTGATGTACTCGCCATTGATGTTGATACCGTATCCTTTCCAGTCCAGAAGCTTGAAAACGTCTTCCAATGCAGCGGTGAAGAGTTTCGGGGATATGACGTCACCCTGTCTTACACCTCTCTGCAATTGGATAGGTTTCGTACTCTGGTTCTGTACTCGGATAGCCATCGTAGCCCTACTGTACAAGCACTTCAACACTTCGATATACCGACAGTCAACTTGGCACCGCTGAAGGGACTGCAGCACCGCCCAAATTTCGACGGAATCAAAGGCTTTCTCATAGTCCACATACGCCAGACATAGTGGCAAATTGTACTCCTCGGACTTCTGTACAATTTGCCGTAGGGTATGTATGTGGTCTATGGTGCTAAAGCCCTTTCGAAAACCGGCTTGTTCGGGAGGCTGGAAGTCGTCAAGTCTGCGCGCGAGACGATTCGTAATGACTCTCGAAAACAGCACGTAGACGCGGCTCAGAAGGGAAATCGGTCTGTAGTTCTTCAAGAGAGCGTTGTCGCCTTTCTTGAAGAACAAGACCACCGCACTTCTGCTCCACGCCTCCGGTGTAATGCCACCATGGAGGACGGAATTAAAGAGCTTCTGAAGGACTTCAAGTACCGGTTTTCCACCCGCTTTCAGAAGCTCCGCTGTAATTCCATCCTCGCCTGGGGCCTTGCCGTTTTTAAGGTGCTGGAGAGCCATTCTAATCTCGCTCAGACTGACGTCCGGGATATCATCGGAATAATGTCGGATAAGACTCGCTCTTGGATCGTTACTCACACTTGTAGATTGTAGAGACTATTTTCACTGCAAACAAGGCAATCCATCTTAGCCCTCATAAGATGACAATGCATCTGCATTTTGATTCTTAATCGAGGATAGATGTTGAAGTCTATGGGCCACAACACACACAATCAGGCGAATTGTGTGCTCGTTTGTCACCATGACTCCATAAAGAAACAACAATCATAACCTAGGTTTAGCATAAGTTTCAAGAATTTCAACTGTCGGTTACCTAACAAAGGTACTATAATAAGTAATGGTGTTCGATAAAGAATCAAAATGCTGATGTGTTATTATCCATGAAGAGGTTCGTTACGTTGAAGGGTCATTCGTCAAATATATACCTCAAATGTTTCTCGTAAGAAATAATAATACATGGGAAGTTGCCAGCTGTTCCAACAAACTCTTCATGTCGCAGTGTCCTCCGGCAAATAATACGAGTATAACCTACATATTGACGTAGCGACTTTATTCTTGCATGTTTAATGAATGTTTCTTTGAACTACTCCAGTCTGTTTAAATATGAAATGCCGTCAAACCTATTTAAAACAAAACTATAAAATTAGTTTTTAAATGATATACAGACATGTGAAATCCGCTAACAAGCATTGAGGCAGCGATTTTTTTTATAGAATAAGGGTGATAAACGGACACACATCAATGCAGATGCGGTGTCACACCTAAAGACGGAGATGGAACGCCTTGTTTCGAATGAAACTGTATACGGTTTTCTGCAACCACCATACGTATAGCATCATTAGACTTGTATTTTATGCTGTTATTCTGTGAGAGCGTAGTCTCACCCTAGTCGAACCGACTCATTCGTGCTTTAACCATAATATAGCAGCAGTGTGGCTCTACCTTACTTCATTATCTGTGTTAGAGCCATGTCAACGCATCTGTATTTTGATTCTTAATCGCGGATAGATTGAAGATGTTTATAGATCACAGCTCCTACTTACCATCAAGTGAACTGTGTGCTCATTTGTCACTCTCATTCTACGAAAAAATACTTATAAAAATACCGTTAGGTGGACTAGACTGTAAGTGCATTTGTCACCTAAGTTTTATAATAAAAAAAAATATTCCGCTGTGTTTTGTAATCTATGTAACCCGATATCGTCTAGGCGACGAAGTCGTTGACTCTGCTGATTTTTTATCGGCTCAGATTATACAAGTAGACACGTATGTGCTATGTATGTACGGACAGCAATTCTTTCACAGTGACCTCATAAAAATTCAATTAGATATGACCTTAGAGTACACATAAGCGAGCTACTTAATATGTATACCCTAAAGATACGACCCTAATTATAGTCGGTTACACCATAATGTTTTAATTGGATTAACACACAGGTTTAAATGTATAACTTATTATTTACTCCTTCGTTAAATATATATTATGTAACCACCAGTTAACTACTAACTACAGAAAATATTATAATTTACTTATTTATTTAAAAATAGATAAGGGGGTAGACATATATATATATATATATATATATATATATATATATATATATATATATATATATATATATATATATATATATATATAAGTGGTTACACGTGGTAGAGTCATGCTGCAGCTATATTATGGTTGTAGCACGAATAGGTCGGCTCGACCGGGGAAGGACCACGCTCTCACAGAATACCAGCGTAAAATAGCAGCTTAACGCTGCTGTGTTTCGTATGGTGAGTGTAGAGAACCGTAGACCTTTTTTACTGGAAACGAGGCATCCATTTTAGTCCTCACGGGTGACAACGCATCTGCATTTTGATTCGTAATCGAAGATAGATGTAGATGTCTATGTGCCACAGCAACCACTTACCATCAGGTGGATTGTGTGCTCGTTTGTCACCCTTCTCCTATAAAAAAGTATAACCTTAGACTACGTGGTACTATTATTTATTCTGTGCTTAGACCCTACATAGGTATAGCAGAGAGTACTTATACATAAGTAAGAGGCGATAGAGAGAGATATAAACCAGAAGATGGACAGCAGTATCCTCCTTATAACAGCTATAAAAATTAAAATAAACCGCGTTAATTTTATATGTATACAAATTTTTACTATAAAATATAGCCATATAGTGGCGGTGTAAGAATATCCATTACCCAAGGTCGTCCCGTGGGTGTCGTAAGAGGTGACAGAAGGAAACAAATCAAGATATGGGCACCAGCGTTATCTTTTTACTTATAACCTAGTGCTTGACTACAATCCCACCTGGTAGTTAAAATAGCAGTGCAATGCTGCTGCGTTTCGTATGGTGAGTGTAGAGAACGGGAGACCCTTTTTATTGGAAACGAGGCATTCCATCTCAGTCCTCAGGGTTGACAACGCATCTGCACTTGTATTCTTAATTGAGGATAAACATAGATGTCTGTTGACCACACCATTCACTTACCATCAGGTGGACTGTGTGCTCGTTTGTCGCCCTTATTCGATAAAAAAATACTTGTTCTTGCGGAATTCGTTCCTCTCAGCGCCCTAAGCGTTGCAACGCAGTGCCACTGCGCCATACTGCGCCATGCGCTATGGAGCAGTCATTATAATTATTTTAGAATAATTATAATAAATTGAGCCTCTTTTGTCAGGTAACTTTTTTCTTATAATTTATACCTATATTCGGGTATCTTATTATTACATAATAGGATTGGCAACTTCTAAGGTTTCCCCAAAGGATCTTTTAACCCTGTAGTGACGGTGCAAGAATATCCACTACCCCCATATGGTCCCGAGGGTTTCGTAAGGAAAACTCTGACACACTTAATTGGCAGCAGCATCTTCCTGATTACAACTAAAAATAAAAAAACTAGAAACTGTGGTTGCCAATCCGCTTGCGAATCGTGGCAACTGTGGCATAGACCTCTCCATGAGTCATATTATGGGGGAGGCCTACCAGCAGTGGACTTTTATAGGCTATAATGGATGGATAGATTCCCAATAAAAATATTAATTGCTTTTCATTAGGGTTACCACCATTTTCTACCGACTTCAAAAAGGAGGAGGTACTCAATTCGACTGTATGTTTTTTTATATGTGTTACCTCATAACTTTGTTCTACGTGAACCGATTTCGATGATTCTTTTTTTTACTTGAAAGCTGGTGCTTCTCGTGTAGTCCCGTATAAATGTTATTAATTAATCTAATAAAAAATCAAAGTAAAAAATTCATATCAATAGTTTTTGAGTTATCCTTAATAATATACAAATACAATACAAAATACAAAAATATTTATTCATAACACAAGTCTCATTTACAGTGTTAGATATGGATCTCACCCTTTTAAGTTTGAAAAACCTGTAGTAGGATGAGTCCGCTCTTCCTTTAATCAGTAAGTCATGATAGATATGACTTGTATTACATAAAGATAAATCAACAGACAAAAGTAACAATAATTATAATAGCTGTGAGTGCGTGTGTTTGTGTGTGTGTGTGCGCGCGCGCGCGCGCGTGTGTGTGTGTGTGTGTGTGTGTGTGTGTGTGTGTGTGTGTATGTGTGTGTGTGTGTGTGAGTGAGTGAGTGAGTGTGTGAGTGTTTTTCAATTTATACATAAAACAAAATAATAAATGTAATATAAGAAGATTCATACGAACAAACGTATGTTACGTGTTGTGTGAAAGTAAAGATTCAGTACTGTCGTAGTCAAGCTGTTTCAACCAAGAAGTAATCAACTTTTTACACTCAAAATAATGTTTGCTGTAAAACTTGAGTTTGCCATTTAATTTATTATACAATAAGTGAGATTGCGAATTGAAATTTGTACGAGCAAATTTTGTTTTAACAGTGGGGTAGGAAACGACAGAATAGGGATTACGCTTACTTAAAATTTTTGTATCTAGGGTAATAGTTTTGTGAATTTTAAGAATACATTTTAATATGTAAAGTTGCCTAACAGTTAAAACATTGCAGTCCCGATATAGTTCAGAAGTCCCCGATGTAATTTTCCTGAATGTCATAACTTTAAGGAGTGAGCGTTGAGCCCTCTCAATTTTAATCATTTTGGTTTTGTGGGTACCACCCCATATTGGCAAGCAATATAGTATGATGGATTGTACCAGAGCAGTATAAATGTAAGTAATGAGTTGTTTGTCGGCGACATGTCTTATGTATTTGAACAACCACAATAGCTTTCTGACTCTGTGGGTGCAAGTGTCAATTTGTTTATGCCAATTTAGTTGCTGGTCGAGATATATCCCTAAGTATTTTGTGAAACTAACCTTTTGCAGGGTCTGGCAGTTACATTTAGGCACTCTGTAAGGGTTTTCACAGGAATGGGCGATAAGATGAAGATTATTATTGGGTTGCGCGGAATTTTTGATTGCAAATGTTATATAGTTTGTTTTACTAATATTTAAGGTAAGGAGATTGCTATGTAACCATTTGATAACAGTGTGTAGGCCCTTGGAGGCTGACTCGTGGACTTCATCCCAGTTTTTACCATAAAAAAGAAGCGCTGTATCGTCGGCATAAGAAAAGATTTTACCGTTTGGTAATTTAGTTTGAGTAAGGTCATTGATATATATTAGGAACAGGGTAGGTCCAAGAACACTACCCTGTGGAACGCCATATTGTGTGCAGAGCTCATTAGAACTATATGAGTTATCGTCTATTTTGACTTGTTGAGTTCTCCTTAAAAGATAGTCGGATATGAGAAGAAGAAATTGACCACGAACACCAATTCTGTCAAGTTTCTTGATAAGAATGGGGATGGAGACGGTGTCAAACGCCTTTTTTAAGTCTAGAAATATACACAAAGCTTTCTCACTTCTATCAAGTATATTAACAATATTGCCGGTCAATGCTAAAATAGCATCTTCTGTGCTCCTTTTTCCTCTAAAGCCAAACTGAGCGTCCGATAAAATGTTATATTTGTTCAAAAAATTTAAAAGCCGTTTATTTATAATTTTTTCTATAATTTTGGAAATCACTGTTAGAACAGAAATAGGTCTGTAGTTATTAACGTCGTCTCTAGCCCCACTCTTATATATAGGATGAATAATTGCTCTTTTTAATGACTGAGGAAACACGCCTTTAAAGTAATAATATAATTAATATAAACTGAAGTTGGTTGTAAAAAATGTTTAACTTTAAATTATTAAAGATATTTTGCTTTCAAAACCAATATCCCGTCAATCCCACAGTGTTCACTCTCACCGAGCAAGACGGGGAGATGGTTCCGGACCTTCATGATGCTGGCATAACGAGTTTTTCACTTTCGTCACATTCCAAAACGCACGGAACTCTCGTGTGAATGGAAACTTGGAAAAAAATGTCGGGCGTCGGTCACGCAATACTCGTATTACGGCTCATAAACTTGGCATGTTAAACAGTAATACTGTTGTGTATTACACTATCAAGAGATAGTCAGTCATAGGTCACGCTTACATAGTTTTAATCTTTGGGTCATGAGTCATGACACGCAATTATAGCAGACTCTCCAGCAATTATAGTAAGTAAAAGTATGAATCCATGTAATTCCAAAAAACAAAGTTCATAGAGTTTCTTGACTTCTTTTGAGAAGGTCTTGTTTTTACGAACCAGTGTAGGAGTTTATAGGAACTTGGAATAATAACGTAGGTACTCACACATGGTAGAGGCATGCTGCAGCTATATTAATTGTATAGCGGTAGCACGAATGGGTCGGCTCGACCACGGAAAGATCACACTCTCACAGAATACCAGCGTAAAATAGCTTAACACTGCTGTGTTTCGTATGGTGAGTGTAAAGAACCTGAGACCCTTTTAACTGGAAAAGAGGCATTCCATCTTAGTCCTCACGGCTATGATGATATATGATATGGTATGATGAGTGAGAGAACCGGCGACCCTTTTTACTGCATATACAAGGCATTCCATCTTAGTCCTCAGGGGTGGCAATGCAACTGCATTTTGATTCTTAATCGAGGATAGATGGAGATGTCTATGGGCCACAGCAACCACTTACCATCAGGTGGACTGTGTGCTCGCTTGACACCCTATTCCTATAAAAAAAAATCAGCGTAAAATAGCAGCTTAATGCTGCTGTGTTTCGTATGATGAGTGAGAGAACCAGCGACCCTTTTTACTGCATATACAAGGCATTCCATCTTAGTTCTCAGGGGTGGCAATGCACCCCTCCGAACGGGTTCCCGCCTTGTTGTGGCGGGGGGGCTTAGTAGCCGTGGCTTGGTCACCCACGGTGAACAAAGAGGAACCCCTTGGCTGGCCCGTGGTGTAGGGCCAGCCCGAGGTGGCCACTCCGAGTGGGCTTGACGAGCCCACTTCGGATGTGTGTCGGTGGGCTGCTGCGAGAGGGGTGTCCTCCCCACCCCTACCTCTGCAGCCGGGGTGGAGTCGCGGAGGAAGAGGAGTGTTGGTATGGCGATGCGCCACTCGCCCTATCCTCCGCGACTCAAACGGGGCCGCACCGTTGATGCGGTGGTGGTGGGGCTGCGGGGGGAGAGGAGTGCCGGTATTGCGAGGCGCCGCTCTCCCTACCTTCCGCAGCCGAATTTTGGTTGGCGGCGAAGCCATAGACCAGATCCGCCGCTGGGGCCGGGAAGGCTGGTGCTCCTGAGTGCTAGTTTTTCCTGGCCCCATGGCCTTCGCGCATCGGACACGGGGGCGTCCGTTGCGCATGTGAAATTGGAGGCCGAGGAGGAGGGCGCGCCATGTGTTCTGGTGCGCCTTACCGGAGAAGGAGATGGGGGAGGAGTGATCCTCTCCCGAGGAGGGGCCGCCATGGGGTGGCCAGCGCAGGTGGGGCCGCGGAAGTGTGCGAAAGCGTTCCCGTGGCCCTGCCAATATGCGACTAGGGTGGAACACCATGGGGTTTTAGTCGGTGCGAGTCCGACATAACCCGTCCTTGCCCCCGCGAGGCGGGTATGCGTAGGCATTTCCCCATGTAAAAAAAAAAAGGGGTGGCAATGCAACCGCATTTTGATTCTTAATCGAGTCTATGGGCAACTGTATCCAGTTTTACCGTCAGGGGGGCTGTGTGCTTGCTTGTCACCTTTATTTTATAAAAAATACTTACAATGTACTCTGAGAATGGAATAAAAAGTTTTGACTTTGATATATAAATTATGTACGTCACTTTGGTAAATTTTAATTGCGACTGACTATTCGCGACCTGGAGGTCACCTGCGTAAACATATAAGTATGGTAACAGAACTTTATTCGGATAGAAATAACGTTCAGTAAAATCTACGGTCTGTATCATCTGTTTCCGTTTTAATAAAGACAGCGGCTAACCATCGCTATTATCGAGATGAGATAAATACAAATATCTATGACAAGGAACCAAGTTCCTTATCAGACGGTACGGACTTGGCGGAAGGGGGCTAGGCGAAAAAAGTGTAAGATATTTTCATCACGACCTACTTTGAGTCTACTCATTTTTAAAAGGCCGGCAACGCATCTGCAATTCCCCTGGTGTGCAGTTATTCATGGGCGGCGGTAATCACTTACCATCAGGTGAGCCGCTGGCCGCATGCTCGTTTGCCCTATTAAAAAAAAAAACCTTTCTATAGTGTAGACGGCCTTGGGAGCTATAGGGAAGCGAGATGGAATAATATCCATCTCCCTCACACTTTTTCTTATCTTGCTATGAAAGACATATTATTTTAAATGACGCTTAATTTTAATAGACGCTAGTAATCCTTCAATTTGTATTTGTTAATCAATAATATAACACGTTTATCAATAATAATATACTACGAAAGGAACTTCGTTCCAACCGAGTGTTCCATGACACTGACGCATGTTTTTATAATATTTAACCGTGTAGTGGTGATCTAAGCATATCCAGCTCCATTTCCTACTGTGGGTGGCGTAGGAAGCGACAGAGGAAAACAAATTAGATGGGCAGCAGCGTCTTCCTAATAACGACTAAAAATAAAAATCTTCGGTTGTCAACCCGCTTGCAAATCGTGGCAGCTATGGCAAATGAGGGAGGCCTATGTTCAGCAGTGGACTTTAATAGCCTGTAACACAATGAAACGGAACACAATGTTTTAAATGAGTCGCAGACAATACTTTTGATTTTGAGCCGGGATTTCTTGATACAATCAAATAATTGTATTCTCGATGTCAGTTGAAGGTCCGCTTGTATCGTTGATGTACGACTGATAAGCAACTAGTTCTGAAGCCTGTGAGACTATAGCACGCTCACGTAAAAACTCTTTCGAAGTTAGCTAGCGGACTTACAATTAGAACATTTTCTACGCAGAACAAGAAATTACAAACTAGATTTATTTATTTTATTTTTGGTCCGATCTACGCAGCATGAGCTTACAGTATCTTGAACTCTTGCAGTGGTATATTTGGGTTTAGATTTAATTTTCCTTTTTTAATTTTATTTTTTTAAGGATCCCAAGCAGATGGCAGCAACCCATCCATCTTCTCTATTGAAATTAGGATGTTTTTTAATTTCAATAACCTCGCGAATCATTCTTGGTAGGAATCGGTGTTCTTTTGCGAGGATTTGTGGTCTATCAAATGTAATGTAATGGTGGGGACGATCTAGAACATGTTCACACATTGCAGAGTTCCGGGAACGTCGGTGCTTCAAGTCAACTGAAGGTAGCCGGGCTAACTATAACATCGGGACGTCAAACCCCACACCCCCCCCCCCCCTCCCCGTGACCATGGGTGCTGTAAAGCACTCGAAACGTCGCGAAATTTAAAAATTAAATTAAACGCGATAAAATCCGTAAAAAATGGTTTCATTTATATTTTGTATTTGCAAAATTCTTTGTTTCTTTTCTTTTTACAAAACGTACCCCCCATACTAAGATTTTCTCCTATATCATGGAGGCAGTTTACAAACATAAATTGCGCAAGGACAAACATCCAGACCCAGAACAATTATTTGTAGGCCATACAAACATTTGCTTCATGCAGTTTTTGAATCCGCGGCCCTCAGCGCCGCAACTCAACGCCAAGACACTGCGCCACGGCCGTCATCATCAAAGCAATGATACACGTCTGCGTCTCACAACTGGACATTTCTGAGAGGTTTATGAATCAATAAGCTTGCGACGTTATCCTTCACCGCCGAGCAAGCGGTGAATCAGAACCTACATAAAATTGAAACTAACTATTTCATTGGTGCCGGCGGGGTTCAAACTCCGAGACTTTTACCGCTGGGCTACTATGACTTATTATTTATATTAGGTCTTTACCTATGATATTACCGTTTTTAAGAACTAAGTTGAAATATTTTTTTTCTATATTTTTTATTTCTGTTAACCAAACAAAAATTATTTTGTTTTGAAATGGCCAGTACTGCAGAAGCTCATGTAGGAAGCGTTATTCCAGTGCTGCTGAATGAATGATGATGAATTTTACTAAGTATTGTAAATAACACAACAAATTTAATTTAGATTGATATAATTATTAATTAAATAACAAATAATATAATTAAAATATTCAAATATGATAATAATATAATAACAATATGAAATTATAAATGTATTAAGGGTTGTATAATGGATGAAAATGAACTGTATATTTATTTATGACTGATTACTTAACGACTGATCTGAGGTTAGCTATACTAGGGGACTGCTCGAAGAAAAGATGGTACTTTTTAATATACTGTATTAACTATTTACAATGATTCGGCACTGAATAACTATATCTAACACTATGTACAGAGGGAGGTCTTGAATTGGAGTCTTGAGTCTTCTTCAGGTTTTCTTCTTGAGTGCCGCTCCGAAGTGAAATGAACAGCTCACAGACCGAGACGCCCTTCTTATATCTCGCAAGAAGGTGTCTCAGTCTGTGAGTAGTGCCGTGCGACGATAAATGAAGCCACACGCGCGCTGATTGGTCGCCGACATCACTGGATCAGCGCCGGTGTGCGTGGTGCGCGGGGGGTAGCGGGGTACGAAGGGGCGACGGGGCGGCGGGTCTCTAGCTGTCCTCAACATCCTCCCCCCGGCGTAGCTCGCGAGCCTCATCTTCTTTCGGGAGGACGGCGATCTTCCTGACCGGCCGCCGCAGCAATCCGCCCCTGGTCCGCACCTCCATGTTGCGCACCACGCCGTCTGGCCCGGGAAAGGTCCGTGTTACAATTCCACGCGGCCACACGTTCCTTGGCAGGCTACCGTCTGCCACCATGACGAGGTCCCCTTTTTGTAGCTGTCGCTGCTGCACATCCCGCGAGTCCCCGCGCGCAACCAGCGTCGGCAGGTACTCCATCATCCAGCGCTTCCAGTACCGTCGGCAAGTCCTTGCGCCGCTCTCCACGCCCGACGATCACTAGGCGTGCACGGCGCGGTTACTGGAAGGCTCGATGGTCCCAGCAGCAGGAAGTGGTTGGGTGTCAGCGCCTCTTCCTCGTCGATGTCGACCGGTACGTATGTCAACGGTCGAGAGTTCACCGTGTTCTCGGCTTCTGTGAGGAGCGTCACCAACGTCTCCTCCCGCGGGCTCTTCTGGTGTAGAGTGGCTTCGAGCGCGGTCTTCACTGAGCGCACGAGAC
Source organism: Parnassius glacialis (assembly GCA_033319125.1). Taxonomy (NCBI): domain Eukaryota; kingdom Metazoa; phylum Arthropoda; class Insecta; order Lepidoptera; family Papilionidae; genus Parnassius; species Parnassius glacialis. Next base: position 41,918,279 of record JAVANC010000022.1, on the reverse strand, counting down.
GCTCCCATGCGCCTCCCTGGTTCGGCGCGCCCGGCGCGATGAACTTCCAGTCTGTCCGCCGAGTCAACGCGTAGTCCTTCAGCAGGGGTGCCCACTCCTCCATTGCCCGTCGTAGTTCGGTGTCCGCCCCATGGAAATTTGTTCCGTTGTCCGAGTAGATGACCTGGGGCCACCCACGCCTAGCCGCCATGCGCCGCAATGCCGATATCGCCGAGTCCGTCGTTAGGGAATAAACTATCTCTAGATGTACCGCGCGCATCGTCAAACAAGTGAATAACGCTATCCACCGCTTTTCATGCCTACGTCCTATTGTTACCGTTATAGGCCCGAAATAGTCGATTCCGGTGTAGGTGAATGGTCGCGCGAATGCCCCTAACCGTTCAGGTGGTAGATCTCCGATAACCGCTGGCCGTGGTGTCGCCTTGCGTACCCTGCACCGCAGACATCTCCGCTCCACTTCTCTTACGGTCGGTCGTAGTCGAAGTATGTGATATCTCATGCGTAGGTCGTTCACTACCCGTTCCCTGTTGGCGTGGCTTGCTTCCTTATGCGCCTTCTCCACAAGCAGCTTTACAAATTGGTGGCGTCCGTTCAGTATGATGGGCCTCTTCATTTGGCTGTCCACATCGGCTGCGTCGATCCGTCCTCTAGCTCGCAGTATACCATCTTCGAATATGGGGTCGAGCTTCCTTAATGCGCTGCCGGTTGCCAAGTTCTTTCCTTGCTGCAGTCGACTGATGTCTTCAGCAAAACTCTCTTGTTGACTGCGCTCTATCCACATCCGCTCTGCTCTCTGGATGTGGTCCAATTTACAAATTAGTCCGTGCGCCTTTCCTCTCATGGCATCGACGAACTGTAATATCCGAGCGGTGGCCCTGACCAATCACTCGTAAGAAGAGAACCTCTCGATGTCTGGCAGGTGTGGAGCGTCCCTGGTGTCGCTCTGGTGCGCCACGATTCCTCCAGCTCGTCATCTTCATCCCCTGCCTTCTCTTCCCGACGTCGAGGCCATCGATCTTCATCTTCGTACAGGAATGGCGGTCCCGTAAACCATCTGTCGCTCTCTTCCTTGTACGTATAATTTATGCGCGTTGCCTGATCCGCGATGTTCTCTGCGGTCGGTATCCACCTCCATTGCTCGGGTGACGTCTTCTCCGATATCTCCCCTAATCTATGAGCCACGTATGGGGTGTAACGCGCCGTATCGTTCTGTATCCAGTGGAGCGCCGTAGTGGAGTCTGTCCAATACACTACCCTATCGGCTACCACTCTGTGCTCGCCTTGCACGAATTCCGCGAGTCGCGCGCCTATCAGATTCGTCTGCAACTCTAAACGCGGTATGCTCTGCGCCTTTATCGGGGCGACTTTCGCCTTAGCCGCCACTAACCGTACCTTAACCGTTCCGTCGCGGTATCGTATTCGCCAATACGCCGCGGATGCGTACGCACGTTCGCTTGCGTCATTAAACACGTGAAGCTGACGCTCTACTACTCCCCCCGTAGGAGCATAGCACCTAGGCAGCCGCAGTCGTGCTACTTCCTCGACGACTCGCAGCCACCTCTGAAATTCCTCAGCTGCCTCCTCGGGTAGTTCGTCGTCCCATCCGACCTTCTTCATCTGCCACAGGTCTTGCAGCAGGATCTTGGCGGTGATGGTGAGGTAGCTCAGCAGTCCAAGCGGGTCGAAGACCGACATGACTGCACTTAACGCCTCTCTCTTGGTCGGTGGCCTCTGCAGCGTCTTCACTTCGTTCGGTACCCTGTTCATGGATGTGTTGAACGTTAAGGCATCTTCATCGGCCATCCATAATAGCCCTAGGGTTCTGCCTGGGCTGTCTTGTCTCAAGCCTACCTCCTTAGGCTTGCTCGCTAGTAATTCCTCCGGCTTGTCTTCCAGTAGGGCTGCGTGGTTCGAATTCCAGCCTGCTAAGGTGAAACCGGCCTGCTGGTGTACTTCCATAACCTGCCTCGCAGTGTTTACCGCTTCCTCTACCGTAGCATAACTGTCTAGGTAGTCATCCATGTAATGACTACGTACGATAGCGTTAAGCGCCAACGGATGTGGCTCTGCGTGTGCGCGCGCGTTATGATCCCTAACACTATGTGCGAGAAACGGCGAGCTCCTCGCACCGAAAATCATCGATGTCATAACGTATTCCCGCGGTGGGCTGGATCGCTCGTTACCTCGCCACAGAAACAATTGCGCGGGTTGGTCGCGACGGTCTATCTTCACGCGTAAAAACATTTCCCTAATATCCGCGGACACAGCTATTTCGTTCTCCCTAAATCTAAATAGTATGCCCGGTAGGTTCCGTAACAAGTCGGGGCCGTCAAGTAAATAATCGTTCAAACATTTACCGGACGCACGCGCTGCCGCGTCGAAAACCACTCTTGTCTTCCCAGGCTTGTTCGGATTCCGTACTGCGAAGTGGGGCAGGTACCAGCTCTTGGGGTCCTCTCTCTCTGTCCCCTCGGCTTCTCTTGCGTATCCTTTTGCCAGGAGGTTGTCTATTTGTGCTGTATAGGCGTCTCGAAACTCCGGCGATTTGTCCATTTTCTTCTCGATCGTCCGCAGTCTTCGAGCAGCCATGTCGTAGCTGGGAGGCATCCGCACGTCGTCGTCCTTCCATGGCAGTCCCACCTGGTATTGCTCGCCGACCTTCTTGACGGTGCGCTGGAATATCTCGACAGCGCGCTCCTCTTCCCGTCGCGGCCTACTCTTTAGCGAGATACCGATGGAATCGATCTCGTACTGCCGTTTAAGGAGTTCCGTTAACTCCTCGTCCTGACTGGCGAACGTTCGAATGTCCCTATCTAACCGTCCGCTACTGCTTACGACGTGTAATACGGTTTCACCGTCCTCCCTACACGTGAATCGCGGCACGGTTCCCTGTATCACCCATCCTAATAACGTACGTGCAGCTATAGGCTGCCTTCGACGTCCTAACCTTAAATTACGGGTGATTATTAAATGCCAGTTGTCGGCGCCTAATAATAATCTCGGTTTGGCGTCCTCGTAGCAAACCGAGCTCGGTAGGTCGCGTAAGTGTTTCAACCGTAAACACTCTTTATTTACCGACTGCGAACCTATCTTTAAATTTGTTACTGTACGCGCATTTATTCTATACATCTCACTGCGCGTCTTGCCACGTATGCCTATGTTAACTAGCCTGCTATCGGCCTCGCGCTGACTATTGTTTACTCCTCTAATATTCAGCGGCTTTACCGGTCCTTCCGCTCCTAACTCGCGCGCTAAGTCGTTGTCGATCAACGAAATAGTCGAGCCTTCGTCAAGCAACGCATACGTATCTATTTCCCTACCGCGTGGTCCACGTAACGTAATGGGACACACTTTCAATAATACGGACGCATTACTACCAACGTTAGACGCGACGAGCACGGTCTCATCCGGTTTTGCCGATGTCTCAGGTGCGCGGGTCTTGCGGGTGTGAAGGAGGGCATGGTGGGGGGCGTTGCAGCCGTCGACGCCGCATTTCTTGGCTTTACATCTAAACCGTCGGTGTTTACTATTCAAACAGAGAAAACACACCCCCTCTTCCTTTACCCAATTCCACCGGTCGTCCGCACCCATTTGCGCTAACTTTCTACACTTAGCGATCACGTGTTCACCCCCGCAACACATACAAGAGGCACTACCGGTGTCCTCCTGGGCGGTGAACGTTTTTACGTCGCGGGCCCTATTCTCTACGCGGCGTGTTAATACAACTCGTTTCGACGGCGGCGCCTCTCGTCCTACGGGCGATTCCTTAGTCGGCGCTACGGATGTATAGGCATGACTCAACGCACGGTCAGCCTCTCTCATCATGAACCTAGACAGTGTAACGATGTCCGGTTCGTCTGCACTTCCGTAGTGCTCCGCATAATCGCACCAACGCGACCGTAAGTGAGGGCTTAGTTTACTAGTTACTTCCCTAGTCAGCATTGGATTTTGTAAATACCCTTTGCCGTCGACGTTCTGTAAAATACATACTATATTTTGTAATTTAATCGCGAACGAATTCAATTCCTGAGCGGTTTGACCCGGGCGCGGAAGGCGTTTCAGTTCCTCTAACGCTCGATCGATAATTACTTCCGGGCGGCCGAAACACTGCTCTAATGTTCGCATAATATCTGCTGGATCCTTCGCGGTAAACAGCAGTGCCGATACTACCTCCCTAGCTTCACCGCGTAGACAGTTTCTTAACCTTGCCATATTTTCCGTATTTGTGAATCCATATAAACGCGTGGATTCTTTCATCGCGGCTTTGAAGGCTAACCATTCCGCGGCCGAACCGTTAAAAATAGGCAAGTCCTGCGTCTGCTTCGCGGCAGCGGGCCTGACTCTAATCATATTCTCTAGAGCTTCCGCTAGTCGCTCTATACCCCTCTCTTTCCCTCGCGGAGTAAGCGACCTATCTCTATCCCTATCTCCCTCTAGCCTACGCTTTGGCGCTGGCGTCCTATGTACACCTACATCCCTATGACACGGCGACGATAATCTACGATCCGCGTGGCGATGTGGCGATGGCGATCTATGTACACCTACATCCCTATACGGCGACGGTGATCTACGATCCGCGTGGCGATGTGGCGATCTATGTGTAGGCGATAGAGTGCGGCGTTGGACGCGCGACGGCGACGTAACCCGTACACGACGATCCACCTGGTTCATTTCTACGGCGACTCCACTATCCCTCTGTATCGTTTCTACGCGACGTGGTTGAACCTCATTTGCTACCGTCCTCCCCTGGGCATCTTCACTGTGGTCGTAACCGGTTACCCCATTCGGTAGGGCTTGCTCTGTCTCGATGCGGGGCGCGGGCTGAGACGGGCGGTAAGGCGACTCCCCCCGCACAGTCTCTACGTTCTCTAACCACCTATCAACGCGTACCCTATTTTCAACTAACTCGTCTTCGTTAACACTTTCCCTATCTGTTTCTTCTTGCAGTTGCGCGACGTCCCTAGCGTACTTCTTCTTAATAAGATCTTCTTCCAGTTGCAATTGCTTCCTCCTAATTGCAGCTAGTTCCTCCGCGGCGTTATATTCAATTTGTTTTAACCTAGCTATCGCGCTAGCTGTCGACCGGGCTGAACGAACGGAGCGGACCGACGGAGCGCGAGGTGCGGGTCTATGTACGACATCTGTTACAGGCGCGACGGTACGTACTATCGAACTAGTTTCTGTAGACGGAAGATCTTCAATAATCGCGGCGAGTGTCTCTGTGCGCGGCGCGGATGTGCTAACCTCTCCCAAGCGATCGGTCGTAGACACGGACATAGCGGGGCGCGGCGGCGGGGGCGCGGGCGCGGGCGTAGATGCGGGCGCGAGCGGGGCCTGGGGCGCGGCGGAGGGCACTTGTGCCATCGCGAGATAATCGGACGGGGACGCGGGTGCTTCTTCGAATATACGCATTCCTACCGGCGTGTCGTCCTCGTTCCGTGTCTTCTGGCTTCGTGTCTTCCTCATGGTCCCACGTTGCGACCTCCGGTCGTCTTCAAAAAGACATACGTATCGTCTTCAAAAAGACGCACGTATTGGATGTCGTTCCCGCCACAAGGGCGTTACCAGATGGTCACAGTTTGACACCGTTAGGGAGCAACCACCTGGCCGCGTAAACGCTGTTAAAGAAACAATAAATTGTCTGGAAACAGACAATAGACGTATATGACGTAGTCGTAACAAGAAACAGGGAAGAAATTAGTACCGACGATCTTCTCTCTTCGTCGACGAACTTCTTTCTTCCTTGAAGATCTTCTATAATGATCTTCTCTCTTCTATAATTATGTTCTTTCTTCTATAATTGGCTTCTTTCTTGTTTCTTCTTACTTCTTGCTTCTTTCTTCTGGCTTGAATCCGGCGGCGATGGACCAAGAATATAATGGATGAAAATGGACTGTATATTTATTTATGACTGATTACTTATTGACTGATCTGAGGTTAGCTATACTAGGGGACTGCTCGAAGAAAAGATGGTACTTTTTAATATACTGTATTAACTATTTACAATGATTCGGCACTGAATAACTATATTTAACACTATGTACAGAGGGAGGTCTTGAATTGGAGTCTTGAGTCTTCTTCAGGTTTTCTTCTTGAGTGCCGCTCCGAAGTGAAATGAACAGCTCACAGACCGAGACGCCCTTCTTATATCTCGCAAGAAGGTGTCTCAGTCTGTGAGTAGTGCCGTGCGACGATAAATGAAGCCACACGCGCGCTGATTGGTCGCCGACATCACTGGATCAGCGCCGGTGTGCGGGGTGCGTGGGGGGTAGCGGGGTACGAAGGGGCGACGGGGCGGCGGGTCTCTAGCTGTCCTCAACAGGTTGTAATGATGATGATGTTGAACATTATGAAATAATACACCTAATGATTGTAGTCATCATCACAACCCATCACAAGTCCACTGCTGTCCATAGCTCTCCCCTCAAAGAATGCCACAGACACGGTCCGGAGCCACATGCATCCATAGACTTGCTGCATGTCTTACCAGGTCGTCACTCCATCTAGTGGAGGGACGCCCTACACTTCGCCTGCCAGTACCAGGCTGCCACTTCAGAAACATTACTCCCCAGCGGTTGTTGGTGCTTCGAGCTATATGGTCGGCCCATTACCACTTCAGCTTACTAATCCGTTGGGCTAAGTCAGTTACTCTGGTTTCTACTGCGGAAATCCTCATTTCTAAGTTTATCACGGGGAATTACATTGACATTTTTAAAATTGCAGACGAAGTATTTACGCCGCGTGTATATAGCAAGCTTGAAGCTTTATATCAGTGGAAAAGGTGACCAATAACTTTAACAGGTTCAATTTGTTTTTCTCTGCTATAATTGCTTTCGGAACAGTAAAGATTCACGATTGCCTTAGGCCCTCTATTAATAACTGTCATTGGAAATTTATAAAACGATTTGTCCGGCCACATGGGTAAAGAAACCGACTTATGCGACATTTAAGTTGTAAAATATCATCATTTTGAAAGAAACATGATATTTCAATTTTATAGCTCGTTAAAAAGTGTGGAGGCTAATTTGAAATTGGAACAGTCGTATTTTCACTTCTAAATAATCGTATTTCATTTCATATAATATTCATAATAAACTATAACTGGCCAGTGTCTCATAAAAAGAAATCGCATAACTTTCTGCGCGGCTTGTCGTATGTTAGTCAATGTGAAGAAGAGTATTTACGCTATTGTGGCGTGATGACAGCGCTGTACACAAACATATAATAAATATAAGTACAAACGCCAACCTAATCTGCACACGGGACATTTACGGATTGTTATGTTTACTTTTCTATAACCTACGTAATTTTATGAAAGTGGTAGAAGTTAAAATAATTATATAATTACATATATTTCGACAGACGCCAGTCAAGTCGAAGGTGACTGGTAATCTGCATGTTTTAGAACTGCACCATTATAACTCTAACATGTGATTTGTTTAAGCGGTACAAAGTAATTAGTAATTACTTACACGACTAGCCAGAGCTCGGACCTGGGAAGCCATGACAGAAGCATTAAATATAATTTTATTCTTTTTGTTGAGCAATTTGAATATATAAAGTGATAGCTTCCGGTAAGTGGTATTTTATTTACACAAAAAACGATGATAAACGGATAGGTCGTAAATGAGTGTTGTAGCCCATAGACGCCTACATCTGCTCTCTATTAAGAATCAAAGTTGAATTGCGTTGTCACCCTGTGGTCTAAGATGGAATATCCCGTCGCAAGTTCCTAGGTGGTTGGAGTCCTATTCCGCCTTTTCTCTTTTTCTGGTTAGGTACCACCTTCTTAACTATTTCTGCCGTCAAATAGCAATGCGTGCACTGTTGTGCTCCGGTGTGAAAGGTATAGAAACAGTACAATTACAGGCTCTGAGGCACTCCATCTTAATCCTTATACCAGTAGGTGACACTGCCTTCTTTACTTGAAGTTAGTTGCAGGTTTCCATGGGCTGTAATAGTCACTCACCATCAGGTGGTATGTAAGATCGTTTATCACTTATACTTACTACTTATATACTTTTATACGTGGTAGAGCCATGCTGCAGCTATATTAGTAGTATAGTTGTAGCACGAATGGGTCGGCTCGACCAGGGAAGGACCACGCTCTCACATAATACCAGCATAAATAGCAGCTTAACACTGCTGTGTTTCGTTTGGTGAGTGTAGAGAGGAGAGTGTTTTTACTGGAAAAGAGGCATTCCATCTTAGTCCTCACGGGTGACAACGCATATGCCACAGCAACCACTTACCATCAGGTGGACTGTGTGCTCGTTTGTCACCCTATCCTATAAAGAAAATATGTACAGTTAAGTTTATATGTATAGAATATATATAATATGTTTGTGTATATACATATATATATATATATATATATATTTATTCTGGTTAATTCGAACTTCTTTACCTTTTTCTCTCATTATTAGTTTACTTTTGCTGCACTACCTCCCATATGTTTATCTCTGCTTACCCTAACACTTGACTGGGAGAGAATGCCTTAAGTCATTAAGTCCGCCATATGTACGATTTTTCTTTTGTGCATAAATGTTTAAATAAATAATCTCCACTCTCAATAAAAATGAACTAGAAACACTAATTGATACCGTGACCGAAATTATCCATTCAGCTTGTCGCGAAAGTATGCATTGTAAAAGGTCAGAAAGCAAATTCAAAGCTCCATGGTGGTCCGAGGAACTGGAAATCATGAAGCGTGAATTGATAGGTTTACATCGAAAGCTTCATACCTTTAAACGACAGGGACTCCCTCTAGATGGCATAATATCCGAAAAAAATGAAAAAAAAGACCGAATACTCCAACAAGTTAAAAACAGAGTCCACTAAACATTTTAGACAGTTTTGTAATTTACAAACTAAAGAAAATGTCTGGTCGCTCACAAACAGACTTCTTAAAGTCACCGCACCCCGACGACCTCCAGCTACTTTAAAATCGAATGGCAAATTTACTTCTTCTGCCAAATAAACAGCTGAGGCATTGCTCAACCATTTCTACCCAGATGATTCTGATGACACTGAACCCCGACATCATTGGCTAAGAGCAAATTTAACTAAGCTACCTGACACTGACAATAACCCACCATTCACTGAGGAGAAGGTGTTGGAGTGTCTTGAGCAAATGAACTCCAAGAAAGCTCCCGGTATGGACCATTTCACTTCAGACATATGCTATCAGTTCACCGTGAATTATCCCAAACTAATTACTGACATTCTCAACCGATGTTTAACACTGCAGCATTTCCCCAAACAGTGGAAGGTGGCTTATGTCAAGATTATCCCCAAGCCAAGCAAGAAAGATTACGGAGAGCTGGGCTCTTTTCGACCAATAGGTCTTCTACCCATCTTTGGAAAGCTTTTAGAGAAATTATTCATCAAAAGGGTTACCCATTGCGCATCTCAGAACGGAAAGATAAACCGTCGCCAGTTCGGTTTTCGTGAACAAACGAACACCATAGAAGCCATTAACACTGCATTGGATCTAGTCCGAAGGGCAAAAGAAAACAAACAGTTAGCGGTGGCCATCTCTCTCGACATCAAAGCTGCTTTTGACAGCGCTTGGTGGCCAGCACTTTTCAATCGACTACGGTACATTGCATGTCCAAACAACATATTCGGACTAATCAGGAGCTATTTTCAAGATCGCGTGGTCATCTTGGATCATGCTGGTGAACGCGTTAACAAAACTATGTCGAGAGGATGTATACAAGGTTCCACATGCGGTCCAGCGCTGTGGAATATTATACTTGATGAACTATTGGACATGAAATTTCCAAAAGGATGCCATGCGCAAGCTTTTGCAGATGATGTCCTACTCTTAATCACAGCTGATAACATTCATAAAATACAAACCATCGCTAACCAAGCCTTACCTATAGCAAATGAATGGGGAACTGGCGTGAAGCTAACATTCGGACCTTCCAAGACCCAAATGCTAGCGTTCTCTCCAAAGGCTAAAAGTACACAAATTGAAATGGCCGGACATATTCTTACTTTCAAACAGGAATTGAAATACTTGGGAGTAATTCTTGACGAGAAGCTTCTATTTACCAATCATGTCCGGTACGTCATCAGTAAGGTGACCCGAATTATTAATACCCTCTGTATCTTCTCAAGACCAACTTGGGGAGCTCACCCTGAAAATGTCCGTATCATTTACGAGCAAGTAATTGTGCCAATAGTCACATATGCTGCAGGTATCTGGGGACACATTGTTCACAAGAAGTACATCAGGAGGAGCTTAGAAAGAATGCAGAGAGGATTTGCAATCAGAGCCATTAGGGGTTTCCGTACTGTGTCAACGCTTGCCGCAATAGCCCTGGCAGACATGTTACCATTAGATTTAAAAGTATAAGAAGTCCATATCATCGAACGAACGAAACTCACCGGAATAGTACACGTCCGCCGATATAACTATTGAAAAACCTACTCTCTTCCACAAACTTCTCCACCCAGCGCACAGAATCAATGTTAAGCCCAAACTGGTGTATAATCAACAACAAGTTGATGCATTGGCAGAACGAAACACTACCCTTATCTTCACAGATGGCAGCAAGCAGGATGACGGAACCGTTGGTGCTGCCTTCGTCTGCTTCAATCTCAACAAAACGTTTACTACAAAGAAGTATAAATTGCATGATACCTGCAGTGTTTTTCAAGCAGAGCTTTTAGCTATTCTTAATGCATGCAAATGGGCAATCTCCAACCATTTTCCTCATACTATCATATTTTCGGACTCTCTCTCCTCCATAAAAGCAATCAGCAACAGAAGCAACACACACCCAATTGTAACACAAATACATCATATTATATACACACACAAGACATGCAATAGAGGCAGAATAGATCTGGCTTGGGTAAAAAGTCATGTTGGCATCACTGGTAACGAGGCAGCTGACTTAGTGGCTAATGCCGGAGCCAGGTTACACAAAAAACCGGATTACTTTGCTACACCCATCTCTTACGTTAAGCACAGAATCAAAAAAGACAACATAACCGCCTGGCAAGCAAGATATGACAGCGCGGGACAAGGCCGATACACTAAAGAAATATTACCTAGTTTAGGAGACATTAAAAAACTTAGATCCTTAATCACGACAAGCTTTCATATGACTCAGTTTCTTACAAATCACGGATTTCATAAATCCTATTTATATAGATTTAAAATCACAGACGATGACAAGTGCCCATGCAATGGCACCGCGTCTCAATCGCTGGCCCATCTCTTAGAACAATGTCCTGCTTTCTCTAAACATAGGTTTAATCACGAGACAATTTGCAACAACCTCAGAGTGTCACCCTATATATTATTAGAATTGATGGAAAAGGAAGCAACTTTGGAATCGTTTAATAAATTGATCAAAATAATTGTAAATAGTCTTAATCAATTTAATAAAACACATAATGACACTAGTATATGATATTTGTTAGTTGTAATAAAAAAAAGTCTTAGTTTTAATAATAATATGTTGTATTTACTTTTAAGATTATTAGTAAAATTTTACAAAAGTTAGAAACAGAGACGCAAAGGATTATTATTAGTTTAGTTTTAGATATTAATGTGTGTATTAGTTATATATATATATATATGTTAATTCTGTTAACTATAAATTAAGAGGAACACTTTACTCTGAATCAAATCGCAGCAGTAAAGTATGTCCTCTTAACAGTAACTAAATTAAAAATATATTGTTTATAAAACAGCATCTGTGTTGAAATTGAAAATACACTCCACTCCACTCAAAAAAAAAAACAAAAAAATAAATAAATAAATAATATTCGTTTTTAATCTCCGTACGAATCACACCAGCAATACGCTGCTATTTTACATCGGTATTCTGTTAAGTTATTTTTAGTTCGACCCTCAGTACATAATATGCAGCGTGGCTCTACCACGAAAAATAATGTACTAATATAAAAAAACATAAACACGCCATTTTTTTTATATAATAAGTGGTGGTATGTGGTTGCTGTGACCCATAGACATCCACATCTATCCTCCATAAAGAATCAAGATGCAGATGCGTTGTCACCCGTGAGGACTAAGATGGAATGCCTCATTTCCAGTAAAAAAGGGTCTTCGGTTCTCTACACTCACCATACGAAACACAGCAGCATGCTGCTATTTTACGCTAGTATTCTGTGAGAGCGTGGTCCTTCCCCGGTCGAGCCGACCCATTCGTGCTACAACTATACCACTAATATAGCTGCAACATGGCTCTACCACGTAAAAATGCTATTTTGCTATGTTGCTATTTTACGTCGATATTCTGTTATTTTTAGGTACACCCTCAATACATAATATGCAACGTGGCTCTACCACGAAAAATAATGTACTAATATAAAAATACATAAAAACGCTATAGGTTTATCACATTAATTGTTGAATTCAGATATTGTCGGTTGGAGTTATGATTGTCCGTTTGTCTCTTTTTTTAAAGAAAGAGCGACGAAATTGGTAACGAAGGTAGCGGTAGAATAAAAGCACACAGTTCACCTGGTGAAACGTGAATGCTGTGGTGAATAAACATCTACATCTATCCTCAATTGTGAATCAAAGTAATAATAAGAAGAAAGTCCTACAGACAGAATCTCGGTCACGGCGGCCAGCCTCAACGGAAACTAGTCATCGGTGCAGGACAGAATTATAGTGCCCAAGTGTATGCGCAAGCACAGGTGCACTCTCTATCCTCTCACTCTCATAGTCCGATGAGACGGTAAGCCAATACGACCGGAGAGAGATCAGGTGCAGGACCAACGGCTTTACGTTCTTTCCGAAGCACGGTAGTGGGACACCGCCAACTTCCTGACTCCGGGTAGTTACTGAGAATCTTTTGATGGAAAAGCTCAATAATTACCGACCCAGGAACTCAAGACCTCATGATCAGCTCTCGGATTACTACAATCACTAGACCAACGAGGCAGTCAACACATTCGAATCTGAAAAAAATGGAGACAATACATCTCGATCAAAATGCAGATATGTTGTCACCCCTGAGAACTAAGTTTCTCTACACTCAACACAGCAGCATCAAGCTGCTATTTAACGCTGATAATCTGTAAGAGCGAGGTCCTTCACCGGTCGAGCCGACCCATTCGTGCTACAACTATACTACTAATGTAGTACCTACGTAAAAAGGTTTCTGAATATTGAGTGGGGGAGGTCCCCATCCAATTAATTTGCCACGGGCCTCTAACGGTATAATTACGCCATTGATTGTACGTTCTGTTATATCCTACCCTCATATTTTATTAATTATGAAGCATATACATTTATCTGTTAAAGAATTTTTACATTACTTATACGATGTAAAGGCAACGCGCATCTTTTCTACCGACTTCAAGAAGGAGGAGGTACTCAGTTCTCTTCTTCGAATTTAATTCGACTGTGTGTTAACTCATAACTTTTTTCAGGGTGAACCAATATCGATAATTCCTATCTGAAAGCTGGTGTTTCTCATGTGGTCTCATATAAACTTTATCAAGGTCTGATCAATAGTTTTTGAGTTGTCCTTATTGTACAATTTTTTTAATTATTACCACTTATTACTTTTTTAATGGTTTTCATAGTTGGAGATTTCAAATGATTCACCCTCATTGAATTATGACAATAATTTGGGATGAGTTTTCAATCATGAGATAAAAGTTATCTGTCAACATATGTATATAATATAACCTGACTGCTTAAAAAATGAAACCATTGGACAATTTTATTCATACAACTGTAATTTTAAAATTGTTTGTTGTGTTTTAATTTATGAAAAACTTATAATTAATGATAGAAAAATCAGCTCAAAAGGGTTATGTGCGCGTTCAGACCTCAACCAAATAACATCTTTTTTTTATAGGAGAGGGGGCAAACGAGCATGCGGCTCACCTGATGGTAAGTGACTACCGCCGCCCATGAACAACTGCAACACCAGGGAGGGAATTGCAGATGCGTTGCCGGCCTTTTAAAAAGGAGTACGCTCTTTTCTTGAAGGTCCCTAAGTCGTATGGGTCCGGAAAAATCGCTGATGGTAATCGATTCCACAAGGAAGTCGAGCGAGGAAGAAAACATCTTCTAAATCACACAGTGGTGGACCGCCAATCATCCAGATGGTGTGGATGGTATCGGGAGTTCTGCCGCGATGTGCGTTCGTGAAATTTGGCGGCTGGGATTAACCCGAACAATTCCTCAGAGCACTCCCCATGGTAGATGCGAAAGAAAATGCAAAGGGATGCAACATCTCTTCGCAGTGCCAATGAATCGAGCCGATCGGAAAGGGCTCGGTCGTCGACGATTCGAGCCGCTCTGCGCTGGATGCGGTCAAGTGGAAGGAGCTGGCACTGGGGAGCCCCTGCCCAGAGATGGGAACAGTATTCCATGTGAGGCCGAACCTGCGCCTTGTAAAGTTGCAGGCGGTGTGCCGGCATGAAAGACTGTCCCGCTCTGCTGAGCACGCCAAGCTTTTTAGAGGCCAATTTGGCCTTCTCTTCCAAGTGACCACGAAACTGCACGTCACTCGATATGTTGACGCCGAGGATTCCGATACTGGCTGAGGCAACTAGGGGTGTGCCTTGAAACTGAGGAGATACGACAAAGGGGTTCTTTTTAGCGGTAAACGCGCAAACTTGTGTCTTCTGAGGATTAAACTGGACTAGATTTAGTCGCCCCCAGTCCGAGACTTTGTCCAGCAAAGACTCGACTTCAGACACAAGTTTGTCTTATAACCTCCCGCGTAATTTCAAGTTCCCTATTTTAAAGGCTTTGTGCATTAGTCGTAGACAAGAGTCAATAAACTGTTTCTTAGGCATCGAAAATAATTATTTTTAAAGAATGTAACTCGCCTCCAAACAGTTCGTGTGACACGTTACATCTATTAAAAACCTATTTACTACCTACATCTAAAAAGACTAATAGGTAATGTAATCCATTTTTAGTGCTTGTAAATACCATTTTGCTAATTCGTGAAACCTTACAAAGAAAACGAGGCCGCTGCCTTGAAGTCTAGACTTTAAATGAAATAGAGATCTTAGACGAAAAATGTATTAGGTAATACAAGTTTAATGACCGATAATGACATGAAATTGTATTATACTAGCGATATATCCCGGCTTTAGATTTTAGATTGTTGTTGTTGACAGTTGTTCAGCCATTCTACTGAAGTTATATTATTATGCTGTGTACACTTTTTTTGGATTGTAGTTTAAATCAAAAAAATAATTTTAGAACTATATATAACTACTGTCTGTTTGTGTACCTTAATCAATAAAATAAAATAAAATAAAGAGTAGCCCTATATATAAAATAATATAAAAGACTTTTATTTCTTGCAAAAGTGAAAAATAAATAAACTAAGCTTAAGATTAAGATATTTAATCTGCGAGAACCCTTCCGCAGGTGAAGGCCTCCTCCAAAGAGTCCCAATTCTCTCTATCTTGGGCTTTTTGCATCCAGCTTGGGCCGGCCGTTTTGCATATATCATCCGCCCATCTCGTAAGCGGTCTCCCTCTGTAGCGTTTTCCACTTGGACCTCTCCACCGTGTCACCCTTATGGTCCACCGTTCGTCTGACAGTCTCGCTACATGACCCGCCCACTTCCATTTTAGTTTTTTTTGGCATAGTTTAAAGCATCAGTAGCTTTAGATATGCTTCTAATTTTAGTGTGTCTTATTTTTTGGAATTTCCTCATTTTTAGCATGCTTCGTTGTAGGCTCCGTTGAAACGTGGTAATTTTTTTCTTTATTTTTTCTGTGTATTTCCAAGTCTGACAAGCATAAGTTAGGCACGGTAAAAGACAGCTCGACATGGCTTTAGTTTTAATTTTTACTGACATATTACTTTTGAAAATTTCCTTTAGGCTCCAGTACTTATTCCAAGTTGAATACGCCTCTCGATTTCTGAATAATTACTCTCCTTATCGAAGCCAATTTGTTTGCCTAAGTATATATATTTGTTCGTATATTTCAATATTTCTTTATCGACTGATATTGTCTTTTCCATGCTGTTTGTCATTACCATAGTTTTTGCGATATTCATCTCTAATCCTACCTGCTTACTAGCCTCATTAAGTGATTGAATCATGACTTTTAATTGCGAGCTTGATTCCGATAAAAGTACCAAGTCGTCAGCAAATCGGAGGTGGCTCAAGTATTTTCCGCCTATGTTTAGGCCGCTAGTTTTCCAATCTAGCTTTCTTATTATCGACTCTAGGATGGCAATGAACAGCTTCGGGGATGTCGGGTCGCCTTGTCTCACTCCTCTTTCAATGGGAAAGCTTGGGCCGACTCTTTCCAATTTTACTCTACCCGTGTTGTTATTATAAATACTTTTTATTACCTGTATATACTCCTTCTCTACCCCTTGATATATTAGCGCTTTCCAGATACATGAATGTAATACGGTATCGAAGGCTTTTTTGTAGTCAATATAGGCGACGTATAGAGCTCTTTGTTTTTCTTGATATTTTTCAATCAGTAATTCCAGAGTGTGGATATGGTCTATAGTCGGGAAACTCTTCCTAAATCCCGCTTGTTCTATGGATTGTTCCGTTTTCAGTGGAATACTTATTCTTTGGTTTATGAGAGAGGCGAATAGTTTATATATACAAGGCAATAAGCTTATTGGCCTGTAATTTGCAACATCACATGGGTCGCCCTTTTTATAAATTAGTATTATATCTGAATGTGACCATTGTGTCGGTGTTTTGGAATTTTTCAAAATGCAGTTGAATAAATGAGTTAACGGTAGAGCCAATAACGATTGAACCAATTTTATAGCTTCGTTGGTGATATTGTCTGAACCAGGGCTTATATTGGTTTTTAATTTATTTATTGCTTGTATAACTTCTGTTTAGACGAATGGTGTACATCTCGTAGAGTTAACGTCTGTCCGATACGAATTATTTCGGTCAATATTTTCATAGTTATGAGCGCTATAAAGGTTTTTGTAAAAATCTGTTGCAATTCCTATAACTTCTTTACGACTATTCAGGGTTTTTCCTTCGCTATTTAATCCATCTGTCCATGTCTTGTTTGTGCTTAATTCCTTGAAAGCTTTTTTCGAACTGCCTGACTGTACTAGATGTTTTTCAACAGTGTCCGATCTGTATCTTGTATAGTCGCAATTTATACGCTTGCTTATTAGCTTGTATAACGCTGATAATTCATTTTTCATTGACCTAGTTTTGTTTTTGGTATTTTGCTGTATCTGTCTCCTCTTCATAAGTGCTAGAGTGCTCTCTGATAAGATTTTATGTCTTTTTTTTTGTATTTTTATCAGGTATTCGAGCTTCTTGGAGGCTTTGGGTGATAGCATTTAATATTTTATCGTAATAAGTTTGGACTGAAATATTTTCTTGAGGTTCTAGTAGGTTTGGTAGGTGGGGTGTAATGCACTCTCTGTATCTGCGTATTTCTTCCTCGTTGTTCAATGTACAGTTTTGTTTATTTTTAAATCCAGTTCGGTTCTTTTTTATTTTTGACATTTTGATTGTTGCTCTAACTGGTCTATGATCTGAAGAAAAATTAAGATTTAATACATCAATGTTTTGTACCATACCCGGTCTGTTTGACAAAATATAATCAATTTCGTTTTTATATTCTCCATTAGGTGACCGCCATGTCCATCTACGGTTTGGTTTTCTTTTGAAATACGTATTTAAAATTGCTATTTTATTTTCGAGCGCGAAGTCGATAAGTCTTTGTCCTCTGTCATTTCTTTCACCATATCTGTTTGATTTCAATATCAAGTATTCATCTGCTCTAGGTTGGCCTATTTTGGTATTAAAGTCGCCCATAATTATATACGTATTATGTGCAAGGTCCATGGCTTTATACAGATTTGCATAAAAACTTTCTATCTCTTCCTCTCTGGCTGCTTCTGTGGGTGCATACACTTGTATAAACGACATTTTGTTGCCCTGTATATTTAAGTTTAGTAGTGCGATTCTATCAGAGATGCCGATAAAGCTTTCTATGTTTTTCTTTTGATATAAGCTTATTAAAAAAGAATTTGGATTGTAGTTTAGATAAACACCATACTTTTAATTTTAGAACTGTATATAACTACTGTCTGTTTGTGTACCTTAATCAATAAAATAAAATAAAATAAAGAGTAGCCCTATAAGTATGTAATAAACATAATAATAGACAGACAGACAAACTTTTTAAAAATGGTAATTTATGTCATAATAGCATTCAAATAACCCCTTGATCTTAACGGAAGCCAGTTATTTCAATATTACATCAATATCACATCAATATAAATCATTATACAATTATATTCACTGGCGATCCGGCCCGGCTTCGCACGGTTGGTTTTTGGATCTCGACAACAATGCCACCTACTGGGTCGAATTGTAAATCTAAACCATTTTCTAATCAACTTAATCACACACACAACAT
Source organism: Parnassius glacialis (assembly GCA_033319125.1). NCBI lineage: Eukaryota > Metazoa > Arthropoda > Insecta > Lepidoptera > Papilionidae > Parnassius > Parnassius glacialis. The sequence goes on along the minus strand of JAVANC010000022.1, from coordinate 41,899,880 downwards.
TTCAACAAAATCGGTCCAGGCGCTTAGGAGGAGTTCAGTCACATACACGCGGACAGAAGAATTATATAATATATAATATGCATGAGCTCAGATGGTTAGCGCTCGCTGTAAGTTTCACAGTACGTGTACAACCCGGATTCGATCCCCGCCGGCACCAGTGAAATTGTTAATTGCAATTTTAAGTGCTGATTTACCACGGGCTCGATGATGACGGAAAAAATCGTGAGGAAACCTGCATGTCTGTGAAATAAGAAAAAAAAATTATCTCGAAGACATGTTAAGTTCGCCATCATATTGGGACAGCGCGGCGGACATTTCCTTGCCCAGCAGTGGGACGTATATAGGCCGTAACTTTAACTTTAAATTTTATATATTAGACATATAAACCGACTTATCCGTAGAACAGAGACCGATGTGATCATGGAACGAAAACGAGTTAAATTGCTAGACGAGTTATGGAATACAAACTCTACAGACGTATGTTTTTAGAATTTTCGTATCTTATTTAGTTTCGGAAATATAGAATCGAATAACGTTTGATCTTTCATTAGCTTCGCATAAAAACGCGCGAAGTGATCAAGCGACGGCACGCGGGAAGCGAAAGCAGCGCGGGCGCCCCGTCCGTTCGTCATTTCGGCCGCTGTTTGTTGGAGGGAGGGCGTTTTTGTATCATGCGCTTAGTTTTTTTTTCGGTTAGGTGAAAAAAATTATGTATGTTTTGCGTGAAAAACATATTTTTAGAGATGTCACAATCACGTAAATTGTTAGACATGCTTGAAAAATATGAAAAAAGGCCTGTGCTTAGTTCATCAATTTCAAATATTCCTGCTGTTTATATAAAGAAAAGTGTAAATGCTGGTAAGTTGACGATTTCAGTTGTATTTTTTCGTGATATACTCTATTAAGTTCTTAAATTAATAAAAATTATGTCTTTATTGCTTTTTTGTCTACGTAAACGGTAGTAGGCGATCGATTTTTATATAGAACGTTTTTTGACGGAGAGGTATAGAAAGGAATTTTACTGCAAAAATACGATTAGAGTAATGCAATTACTAATTACTTTTACAGGGTAATCATTTTTTCTCTTATAATAAACAGTAAAAAGTAGAAGTCCTATGAAATATTAGGACTAATTTATACGAACATTATTGAATTTCTAAGCGTCTCATATGAATATAGGACGTTTTTCTGCGGTATCTGTGACATGATTTGTTGGTTCGATATTAAGATGGGACGTTGTTACTGGGATAATGAAATTAGTTAGGACGTTATTCATTAAAACATATCGTGAAATATAAGGGTTTTTTTACTAAAAAATTTGTTAAACTAATTGCTTTGTCTTACAAAATATAAATAGTATTTTATCAATACCTAAAATAATATAGCTTTTTTTAACTTCAGTTATGAATGTTGATGACAACGGCATGATACAACAAACATCACCTTTGCTTTCTGGTACAGAAGAAATCAGTCAGGAGCTAGCTGATGTATGGGAAGAAGTTCTGCATGAAGATGGTGGGACCAATGAAATCACCTGCAACAGTTCAATACCGAATGTCATGTCTGATCCGTCTACCAAGGATGTTTACAGTAATCAACCTAGTACATTTTCCTTGGAAGTGCCTTCTAGTTTCGAAAACTCATCATTAATACAGCTTGATGAGCTGTTAGAAGTTTCTGACCACAGATCTACCCCAGTTAATTTAGAACTGTCAGTCCTGACTCCTATGTCGTCTCCTACTAATGTGCATTCGATCTGCGATAGCACATTTTGCCCTAGTCATGTAGACAGTTCCTCTGTGATTTCTGCGTTGTCATTTAGCAACACGAATTTGCCTGCTACTTCTTACTCAAAAGATTGTGGCAGAGACAGAGGTGCCCAAAAGAATGGACAGACTTTAAACGCAAATGTCTTAAGAACTTAGGTAAAAAATATGTAACGAAAAAGAGTAAAGCCGTAAATGAAAAAACAATGAGGCCATCATGCAAGTGCCGTTACAAATGCCTTGATAAAATATTTCACCAACAGCGGTTGGACTGCTTCACAAAATTTTGGCAACAGGGAGATCGACTTATGCAGTGGAATTTCATCATCAAATATTCGGATAAAATGAAGAAGAAAAGATGCATGAATCAAGATAATCCTAATAATAGGAAACATACATTTAAGTTTTATCTGCCGCTGATTACAGGTTTTATTGAATCTCACTGTAAAGAAGCTGAAGTAAGCCAAACTATGGTTATTAATACTCTTGCCGTATCCACTCGTATCTTAAAGAAAGCGTGGAAGAAGTACGATTGAAGTGCTATTTTAGAGAAGGACAGACGAGGTCACCACGACATTCATGAGATCATTATAGATGACGCAATGAAACAAAGTGTTTGTGACCATGTTAGGGCATTTTTCCCCTGTTGAATCGCATTCTATACGCAAAAATACCCATAAGCTCTACCTACAAGAAGACTTAAGTATTGCCAAAATGTTCAAATTGTATCTTGAATGATTTGACCCCCAGAAATACTCCTCTAAGGCTACAAAAGAACGCCAGTATCGTGATATTGTCAACTTAAACTTCAATCTAGCTTTCCATATTCCCAAAAAGGATCAGTGCGACGAATGTCACGTTTTCCGGTTGAAAAAGAATCCAACGGACCAAGAAAAATAATCTTTTCAATAGCACCAGATTAATAAAAAGGTCGCAAGGGATTTAAAAAGCCAAGATAAAAAAACGCAGAAGAGTCAAATGGAAGCATGGTTACTGTTGTGTTGGATTTCGAAAAAGTATTGCAGTGTCCTCATAGCAATATAAATATATTTTACTATAAGAGAAAGCTATCTTCTTTTAATGTCACAGTTTTTGACATGGGGACAAGGAAATCCGTTTGCTATATGTGGGATGAATCTGTGGCAAAACGTGGCGCAAATGAGGTAAGCAGTTGCCTCTTAGATTTTATCCATTGTTATGTTGATCAAGGGAACAAAGAGTTTTGCTTTTGGTCAGACAATTGTGCTGGGCAAAATCGTAACCGCTTTGTATTTTCATTGTACGTTTTTTAGAGAAGGGACACACCTAAAATAAGGGGGATAGTGTCCACTCTGTCATCGAGAGAGCTTCTCAAACCAAAACTATCTATAACCCTCATGAATGGCGTTTATTAGTAAGATGGACCAAGAATGATGGAGAAACCTATGTAGACAACGTAACGTAATTCCCTCAGAGTATCATCCATACTTTAACTCTTTGCCACATCACACCGCGGTTGATGTTTCTGAAGAATCGGATGATGACCTATCAGAATAAGTAATAATGTAGATACATTATTTTCATTTTTTGCTGCTTCTTTTAAGAGCTGTATTCTTCTTACTGAATTAGCGAAACAATGTTAATTATAATTAGTACTCAACTAAGTAATTTAATGTTTGTCTACCTACAATTTCATTGCTATTAAGTATGTTCACCCACGTCTAGGTCACGATCTAAGTAATTTAATATTTGTCTACCTACAATTTCATTGCTATTAAGTATGTGCATCCACGTCACGATGTAAGACTGATTTATGATATTATGAAGGCTGGTTGTAATATGATTTATTTTGAATGAAGTACCTAGTTCGAAGTTTAAATATCTTCATATTCATATATAGTTTCCGTTGTTATAATAAATATTTACGTACATTTTATAAATTTAAAAGGAAATGCGGGTAGTCTTTTCTCCATAGAAACGCTCTACCCTGTTTTTTTCCTGGTTTATGACAATATCTATTTAGAATAGTCTCTCCGCCTATATTTTCTCTTAAGTCCGTACGTAGTCGTGTAGGTTACCTAGTTACCATGTTGTGATAGGATATGCCATTTAATTACTATTTTATGAGTTAACTATTACGCCGACAAGACAGTTTAAGGTATTTGTACAGTTTAATTGTTGTTAAATACAATCTCGTCTAGGTCGTCTAGGTCATGCTTCTGATTGGTAAAATTATAAAGACGGCATGTTATTTAAAAAAATATGTTAATGTTGATTTTATAACTAATACTATGTTTAAATTTCTTCACGCGCGTTTCCTGCATGGTTGTTATATAGACATAGTAGTTAGTTTTATAATTTTATACATTTTAAATCCGCATCTAACTGTGATGTGATTCTTGTTCAAAGTGATACTCGATCTAATGATTTTGTTATCTATTTTGATTTTTGTTAATAATAAAGGTTTTTAAATAATATTTTCATTTTTTATTTAGTTATATAGGAGGCTACTCATAATAAGGCTAACAATATGTCTAAATATTTTAAGGGGGTTATTCACAAAGGACTTATAAGGGATGAGTAATTCCAACAAAAAAATACCTATGTTAATATAGAACGCTACTTAATTCAGACGTCTCCGTTAAACAACGTATAATGTTCCATACGGACCCCACTCGTTTGCCTATAAAACGTCCTAAGTTGATATGGAAGTCACTATCTCGTGAAATAAAAGGACAATAAATATAAATTACATAGCATTTAACTAGGCTAGGGCGTTGTCAAAACATATCAAAAAATCCAAATGTCAAGTCTCACCGTTTAGGAGTTACACAAATCAAAAACTTCTCCAACCTCTACTGAAAACTATCAACCCTACAGATCGGACTTTGTTCTACGGATGAGTCGAAACCTTCCTCTTAAATTATTCTGTCGAGTGATGGAAACGAAATTAAAATCCGTTATGTAGTTTAAAATATCTAAGCGTACAGACGGCGGAAAGCGACATTGTTTAATACTTTGTAGAGATGGATATGATTAGAATTTATTGGCCTGCCCGTATTCTGGGTGCGGCTTCAGCGACTAAGGGGCCATGAACTGAACTGTAGTCACTTGTCACCATAGACTGTTATGTCGTAGTTTGGGAAGGAGGTGGGGTTATGCGATAGCTTTTAAAATTTTATTTTATATTTATATAAAAAAAATTGTTGTGAAATTTTATTATCGAACATGCTTTGATTTTTTCCATTGACTATTGTTGTTGTATTCTTTGTTTATGTCTTTTCGTTTTTGATTTAGAATAATGTTTATTTATTTTATTTGGTACCAACAACATATTTCAAATTGTATCATGGGCCTTTTAAAAATGATAAAATACATGATTCCTATGGAGTTTCTTTCGTTTCTTCTCCGGGCAGTAAATAAACTAAACTTTAAATTAAAAGAAAGAGCCCGATTAGTATCTATTATTTGGAAATAATTGAATCTGAAGTACAAACCTATTTAATAAAAAGGGATCATTAAAATCGGTTCATATTTATCGAAAATATTGCGTAACATAAGTACATAAAAAAAAAACATTTGAATTGAGAAACTACCTTTTTCGACATTGGCAAAAACATTGACGTTTGATAAACGTCTCTGCGGCGTAGTGGCTTAGCAATGCCCTACGGGCTGAGGGTTCTAATCCCGCACGGAATAAGTATTTGTATGGCCTACAAATAATTGTTCCGGTGTGGATGTTTGTCCTTGTGCAATTCATGTATATAAACTGCCTCCACGATACAGGAAAAAATCCTAGAGAAAATCCTAGTAAAACTTACATTTTTTAAGATAATAAAAAAAGGAAATTTTAATTTCTTATGCCGTAAAATAAATTATTTTGATATCATTTAAATGTCATATATATAGGATACGTCATAAAAAATTTAATATTTTAAGAACATGTAAAGTCTTACTATACATTATGAATCATCACTCACTCTTACTGCTCAAAATACTTTCCTGTAATAAAATATCTTTAATACTGGCCTTTATTAAATATCTTTGCCTGTTAATTTCCTCTTTAAAAATATAAATTGTTAACCTCTCGAGCGCCCAGCCACCGTTTTACGGTGGACTGTTTTACCCTCGATAAGCGCCCATCGACCGTTATACGGTGGTCACGTAGTTGTCCCAAATAATACTTAAATAAAACGCGAAAACAATATTTACCTCTTTTTAATGTATACTATTTTAAAGGTAATGAAACGTTTAACAGATCTAATACACAAACACGTATAGTTTCGACAATTTTAAAACAAACAGTCAAATAAACTTATCAGTATGCGAAGTCATATCGCTTTGAACGTTTGGTCAACTTTGAAGTGTGAATTTATTGTGTTGCGATTTGAGTATCGTGAGAACAAAATTTTTGGTAAGTAGCTAATGTTATTCATAATATATGGTAATATTATTTTCATTATAGTTTTGCTACTATGAACTTGTTGTACAATATTTAGATTAGTCCATGTGCCTAGCCAAACAAAACCGTTGCAAAAATCGTTCTAGATTTTAAAAAATAAGAAATATTTTTGCAAAACTTTTTCTTTTACTGGGAAAAAATATCATGAAATATAATTATATTACAAAAAAAGATATAGAAAGTGCTTTAAATAAATCTAAATAACAAAATTATAAGACGATGTCTAGTTTAACCGTGATACGGTGGCGGGACGCCCCGAATTCTGAATTCATAATGGCGGCGAAATATAAATTTAGAAATGAACATAGAAGTCGTGGAAACGCCCAAAAATATTTTTAGTCTAATAAGTTGGTATTTATTTTGTTTTAGTTTTGTTTTAATTGTATTTGTTTTGGTATTTATTTTGTTTGGTTAAGATATATTTTGATTTAATGTTGATATTTGATTTAATGATATAAACTGTTTGCTGATTGTTTGTTTATTAATTTAGGTGTGGTTACAAATTAGGCGTAATAGGCATAATTTTCGACTACACACCTACTGTAAGGATACCTATTTTATGTACCTATATTATTTTATTTTACGTAACGATTAACTACTAAATTTTTTAATTCTTTTTCAGATTTGTTAAAAAAGAAAATGCAACTTCCAATTGACGCCTTTATCTTACATGATAGCACCACTTCTTTCTCAGAAGATTATTTTTTACAGCTTACCAAAGAATAGACCAGACCAGACCCAGACTATTCCAGGCCGAGGCGGGAAGTATTGCGCAGGGTTTGCGTTGTATGCCGTAAACCCACGTTTACTGCCCTGGTTGCAACGTGACTCTGTGCCTGTTTGCTTGTTTTTCGAAACATCACGCCACTTAATAATAATTTAAGCTTTTTAACCGACTTCTAAAAAAGGAGGAGGTTCTCAATTTTGTTATTATTATTGTTATTATACAACTAATCTAACTTTTCCATAGTCCCATTTTCTACAAGTCGATCTACAAAAATCATTTTAAAAAAATTTAAGAATTTTTTTTTTTTGTTATTAACAAAATAAATTAAACATAAACATGTAAAAAATAAAAACACCGATGAATTTAACATAATATTAGATAAACCTTTAAAAATAAATTTAAATGTACGACGAAAGACGAGTCTATACATTTTTTGTCCTATATTGACAGTTTGGTTCGAAATTTTGTCAATGTTTTTAATTGTTTTTAATAACTCTATCATATCATTAGAAATATGTGTTTATGTTTATTTGTTCCATATTCAGTATAGTATTTGACCAAACAACTCATTTATAAAATTATTAAACAGTTTATTTTTTACAGCCTTATCTTTAGTAGTGGTATTTTTTGTGGATCTTTTTTTGTTTCGTAAGCTTCTATAAGATCTGACTACTTTAAACACACGATATATTATAAAAGAAACTCGTTAACAAGTTAAGCGAAATAGGGGACCACAAAAAAATATTTTAAGTGGAAATTAAGTCCAAAAAGGGCTTTGAACTCAAAGCTGTTGCAAAGTTATTATTTTGCTTTAACTACTTCGTTTTCAAATAAATTTCATTGACTAATTTTATGAGAAGAGGGTGATTTTATCTATTTATATTAATACAATAACTAATATATAATATTATAAGGCCTTTTATCATGCTATTAAGTATTCATATTAATATTTAAATGCATTTTTCTACAATTATGTGTATACATTTACACATTTGTGTGATCAGACCGTTTAAAATATTTCCACTTTCTATAAGAATTAGTTAATTTTATATACATAAAAAAGCAAATTTCATGTAGATTCTGAATATATGATTATTTATTAGTGCTCATAAATGACTTTACGTCAAAATCAGCATTTAAACGTTGACCGCCAACTTACTTTCATACGCTAAATTTGGGCTTGGCGCTTGTCGATGTTATGACGTTTGACGTTTGGGCGCTCGAGAGGTTAATTAAAGAATCGTTTGTTTTGTGTCTTTTGTTTTACTTTTTTCAAACTGTTCCTTTCAACTGCTTTGTCATGAAAGGCCGGCACTGTTGTTCTCCGTCTGGACCACTCGGAATGTGACCACTCGACGCAGCGGCGCGGTGCGGTGCATTCACACGGCTAGGGTGACAATCTTCATGTAACAGTGTGAGACATTAAACTTTTATACGTGTTTTGAATTTAATATTGCAAAGCATAACTACACGTACACATATTTTTACAAAACCTACCTTAAAGCCAAAGTTGCCACGCTTGACAGGTGGGTTGGTTCTGTACGTGGTAGAGCCATGCTGCAGCTATATTAGTAGTATAGTTGTAGCACGAATGGGTCGGCTCAACCGGGGAAGGACCACGCTCTCACAGAATACCAGCGTAAAATAGCAGCTTAATGCTGTTGTGTTTCGTATGGTGAGTGTAGAGAACCAGAGACCCAATTTACTGGAAAACAGGCATTCTATATTAGTCCTCACGGCTGACAACGCATCTGCATTTTAATTAGAAAACGAAGAAAGATGTAGATGTTTATGGGCCACAGCAACCACTTACCTTCAGGTGGACTGTGTTCGTTTGTCACCTTTATTCTATAAAAAAATTGGTTGTCTGTAAAGTCGGTTTACTGACGATAGTTGAACGTGACAACATCATATGAAATATTTAATATCGAAAGCCGATTGTGCCTCTTTGGCGCTCGTTCCGCGCTCTCGCTTGCACTTCAAGCCATAAATGGAACGCCTCAGAGCGAGGTAACGCCGCATGAGTCATGTTTTTTAGTGCGTGCAGCCAGCTTCATCGAATTATAAGACGTTGTCACGTCAAAAAAGTGTCTGTTTGTACAAGAATGTTCACATAGATAACAGATACTTGGTAGCCCTACGCTCGGAGTTCGCCGCACACGCCATACGCATCTAATCTAAAGCCAACAATGGGCGACCGTTGTGACATGGAATTGCATCACAAAAATTCTGGTAACGTAGTTTTGCAGGTTTAGGTCGAAAGGTAATTGTCCAAAAGTAATTATACACTCTTTGCTGGTGGCATAACGTCGTTCGGCATTCAGTACCGCGAATGTGTAATTGAGTCACTTCGCAGGAGAGACAAAAAACTGATTTATTTAGAATGTACGCTTTACAATTTGTTGGAAAGAGTTTTTTAAGTATTTCTAAATCTATTTTTGAAAGGTTTTTGGTCATATTTTAAATACAAAATCGCGTATTTGATTGAATACTATCGAAACAACAAAAAATCAAAATTGGCAATATTTTCACATTCGCGGTACTGAATACCGAGCGACGATAAATAGATTTAATGTTTATAATATATGAAACTAATTTTACGGATTATATCGCGTTAAATTTGAACTTTTTAATGTCCACCGTTTCGGGGAGACGGGGGAGGACTGAGGTTCTTGATGTCCCGATGTCATAATTAGCCCGGCTATCATAAGCTTTTGAATATTAATTTTTGGTCCGATCGTTGACCGAATCGATTAAGAAGTTATTTAATAATTAAAAATTTAATGTTTAAAAAATGTCGCACAGTGTCGTGTCGAGAAACCAAAAAAAATAAACATACGTAGGTAGCCCAGCTAAATACGACATCGGTACGTCAAATACCTCAGTCCCCCTCTCCCCCCATCTGACAAAATACCATCGTAAAATAACAGCTTAATGCTGCTGTGTTTCGTATGGTACGTGTAGATCATATGCATCATATTCATATTCATATAGATCATAGTCCTCATCTGCATTTTGATTATTACTTTCCATCAGGTGGACTGTGTGCTCGTTTGTCACCTTTATCCTATAAAAAAAGAGATGCCTACCGCCTGAAACAGAGTTCTAGACAGAAAAATATAACCAAATAGGATCTTGACTAAACGCATGTACAATTCGATGACTACATAAAATTTTATTGTATTTTAACATAATGCGGCGGATTTTTGCGTCGTGACCGGTTCTGTCAGGAAGAGCCGTTAGAGGGAGTATTGCCGGTTTTTGTCAACCAAACAATTATGTAACGGAAACTGAGTCAGTCTTGAACATGTGATTGCGACAGGTGGCTCAAAACGAGATTTTTAAACTTTAAGAAGGTTTCGTAAACACACGTGTTATAAAAAAGAAAGTGTCTCATAACTGTCAGCATGTCACAAAATTATAGTGTTTGTCTGTAATATTGAAATTACTGAGCTTAGGGGGTTATTTACATGCTATTAAGACATAAACAATCCACATTCCACACAAAGCCACATTAGTAGATCTTACCCAGGCAGACCCGGGTGGGGTCGCTAGTTTTAAGGTAAAACTTGCTATAGTAAATACGAATATGAAAATATTTTTTAAGGGTGTTGAAATTGTGTCACATGTGCACATTAAAATTTACTCATGTGTTAGAGATGGTCTAACTTATAAGTGCATGTATGCGTAGATATCGATGTGAAATAAAGGATTGACTAACCATATAATGGCGGTGTAAAATATCCATTACAACATTACCTCTGAACAGTAAATGTCATCCATCCCGGCTATCTGTCAAATATTGATAATCTGTCTCTGTCATCCTTCGCGGCGGTCAATTCCCGCCATTTTCCGCCGTTTTTTTTAAATTATTGGAAACTACTTATACTTCGCTTTTAGCATTAATTTTATAATAATATAATATATAATTTAGATTAAAAAAACATGTTTATTATATTTTCTGGTATAAACCATAAAATTATACCCACATATTTAAAGAAAACACGAATTAAGTAAATTATTTCTCCCCGGGCAGTAAAATACGGCCGCAATGGTTTTAAAATACTTACTACTGTCGCCATAATGCTTGCAAGCGTGGCAACTATGGCAAAATCCTCCCTATGAGGTAATCTATAGAGGAGGCTTAATGGATAGAAAGAAAGAAGAGAGGTATATCAGTGTATGATATTGTACAAAGAAATGAGAGTCTTTAGGATTATCACAGAACTTGGTTAAATAATCTATATCTATATTCTATAGATCTATACAAATAAATAAAATTGTAATGTATGTTTATACTTTTAAAGTAACAGAGGTTTTCCTTAATGTATATGAAAGTATAAACGGTCCTAATAACAAAAAACATTTTTTTAATTTTTGTTTGTCTGTTTGTTCCAGCTAATCTACGAAACGACTGGACCGATTTTGACGGGAGTTTGACTGGCAGGTAGCCGATGTTTTAAGGAGTAACTTAGGATACTTTTATTTTAGAAAAATGATTAGGGTTCCGCAAAAAAACTTAAAAGCCATGAACTCGTAGTAAATTCCACACGGGCGAAGTCGCGAGTAACAGCTATTTTACAATATAGTTAATATTCAATTTTTCAGGATGTGCTAACAGTCTGAGGGTCGAAAGGTAAACCTACAAATTGTATGTCTTTTGGCTGCTACAATGACGACATAAGAAAACTTAATGGATTGCTATTGGTAGAATAATTCACGATGTTTATGCAATGTAAACTGATCTTTAAGTATGATATTATTGTGGTAAAAGTATCTTTAACAATTATAAATCTAACTAAATAATCTGATTTGCACGTATATGACTATGAATATAATTATTATATACCAAACTTATATGCATCATAAAGTTCACATGTGTGTGTGGGTGTGTGAACGGCGTGAACAATCAGGAACAGACAGACATACAGACAGTGATGCCAACTTAGCAACTTTATAGCTAGATCTAGCTATTATTTGATGACCGACAGCTACAATTTAATGAAATTTGTAGCTAAACTTTTTAGCTACATTTTCTAGCAACTTTTCATTTTTTCATGAGACGTGAGGCTATTGAGATTCGTAGAGTAGGGTACCTAGTCTCGAAAGAGAAAATAAAAACTAAACGCGAATCTATGGTCATATGCTATAGTCAGCGTTGGCCAGGAATTCCCCGTTTCCTGCTGGGCTACGACGCATTACACACTAAATCAAAATAGTACACGCTACTCGTATTCCACCTTGTATTGTTTTGTTTTATCCGTTTATCTGTTTTAATTTTATTTGAAAATGGATTTATCTTCGGAAAAAAGCGTACGCAGAGATTTATAGACTATATATAGAAATATAGATTTAAAGGTTGGTTGAGTTTGATAACTCTGAAATCAATCCTCTGCATTAAAGACTCCCTCAGGAAAGTGGTAAATGTGCTGCTATAACTGTGTTTTGCCTAAAGGTGTACTGCATGAAATGGGCACCGCTGCAAAATATTCGGAATTAACGACGAAAGACACTGAACCCCAACCATCGACATCTTCTTTGATTGATTAATTTTAAACTTATTTTTTTATTCAATAACGTACTAATATAATATCTAAACAAAATATAATATAAAATAAAATATATACAATATATTATATCTTAACTTTGTCACGTTAAGCGTTCTGAAACAAGACTATTTATGCCACAAAAGTCGACAATAAATATAATATAGTCTTATGTTGTTTACAAATTATTGCCCGTAACTGTTCACACGACATTTTTAACTCTCTTGTTGGAAATTCAAAATGATTGTCAGAAATTGACATTTTATTGTAATCTACCTACCAGTGGAGTAGCTGCCTTAGAGGGGTATCCCTGTATCAAAATTTGTCGGGAGGCCCAAATGAAGGGTAAAGATTTTTCACAAAAGGAACAAAAACTCTAGCATTAAATTAAAATAATTATATATTGATTATAAGTTATTACTTACAACTAATACTCCTAGGAACTAAGCTAGCCAAGAAGTCCTTAGAATTTTTGCTTACATACGTTCGGTGCCTTTGTAGCCCGGGGGCCCCGTATAATTGATATGGCTGATACGGCGGTAGCTACGCCCCTGCTACCTACGCACTGTAACATTTAGCTATTTCTAGCTACTTTTTTGGGTAAAAAACTAGCAATCTAGCAACATTTTGAAAAATGTCTGAGTAAAGCTAGCATTTGGCAACACTACATACAGACAGACAAAAATTAAAAAAAAAATTCTTTGTTATAAGTTCCATTCCTATATACTTTCATATTATTATATATAGTACAAAGCTGTTGTTTTGACATTACAAACAGATATTTCAATTTTATTTATTTGTATGGATTATGTTTATGTATATTATGTATGTTCAATTAGATTATTTATATTCACTGGACTAAGATGCACTCCATCTCGGTCGTCGGAGGTGACAACGCATCTGCATTTTAATTTTTAATCGAGAATAGGTGTAAATGTCTATAGGCCACATTAACCTCTTACTGGTGGAATTTTTTCTCCAAATTTATACGGGACCACCCTTGAAGTATAGCCAATTTATTAAAAAAAAAGGTTCATTATAATCGGTTGAAAATCTGCGAAGATATCGCGTTACATATTATATAGAAATAAAACATACACTCGAATTGAGAATATCCTCCTTTTTAATGTCGGTTAAAAACAAGCCCTCCTCTGGAAAAAATTAATGCCCTAATTCGAATTCAAACCAAACGTTCATAATATCCTAACTGTGGTGAAGCTGTATCTTAGATATCTAATTAAACCACATTATGTCTGTGGGTTTAACTGTGAAAAAAATTCCACAAGAGCTAGACAATTCCGCGGCATTTCACAGGCCGCAGTTTGTTCAAGTAATTTATTGCCCGCCAGCGCGTAGTGTATATTTTCTTTGCCGCCGGTGCTTCTTTACAAACTCCTGTTCTCAAGTGCGTCCATTGTACTGGAATGCAAAATAATCGAGTATACCATAAAAGGTTGCAGTAAGCGTAAAGTGAAACTTTCTTTGTGATTATTTATACACCTATTTCAATTTGACTACAAACATTAATTAAAAATAAATATACATTAACAGTATAGGTCATAAAATATAATGAGACACACACATACGTTTGTCCAGTCTTAAGTTCTAAACTTGGTAGAGCCATGCTGCAGCTTGCATTTTTTTGCTTGCTGTATAGTTGTAGCACGAGTGGGTCGGCTCGACTGGGGAAGGACCGCCCTCTCACAGAATACCAGCGTATAATAGCAGCTTAATGCTTAATGTGTTTCGTATGGTGAGTGTAGAGAACCTAAAACCATTTTTACTCAAAAAGAGGCATTTCATTTTAGTCCACACGGCTGGGAACGCATCTGCATTTTGATTGGCAAACGAATATAGATGTAGATATCTATGGACCACAGTAACCACTTACCATCAGGTGGACTGTGTGCTCGCTTGTCACCCTATCCTATAAAAAAATAGTAAGTATTCAGGGATGACAACGCATCTGTATTTTGATCTTAAGTAAAAGGCCAACAAAATTACTCTAACGAACTTGTTCCACCTCGATAACTACAAGGTCAAGATAACTGACTCGTCTTTCTAACGAACAACGAGGAATGGAAGATCTAAGATAGCAAACGAGCTGTGTGTCCACTAGATAGTTGACGGCTATTTCAGTGTATTGAATTTCATTCAACTTGAAATTAAGGCGACTATAGATGTGTTGTCATTTATCACCTCATAAAACTATGAACAATCTCACTAATTCACTAACCTCCATATAAACAATAATTCTTTATAGAGGTACTAATTCACTGACCTCTATGTATATATAAAGAGGTCAGTGACTAATTACATAAGGGCGATATTTTGACATTTGTCTTACAAAAATTGAGTGAAAAACGAACTTATTTGTTATTTTTTAAGTGTAAATGCTACTGGCAACCAATTTCAAAAAAGTATTCCATTTAGTATTTTTCACAGAATACAATATTATTTTTGCAGTCGTTTTTTATACTACTATCAGACAGACTGTAACGTTGTACGAGTATGTTAATTCAGGTTTAAAAAATATTATCACTGTCGAGGTTGTAAACCCAGCAATTTGTATTGTATTTGTGTTGCTCAGGCTATTGCAACAACTAATCTAATACAACCGTGCAACGTATAATGCAAATCTCAGCGAGCTTTTGTAAACACGTATCAATTTCATACATATATAATCACGCCTCTTTCCCGTAGGGGTAGGCAGAGACCACTTCTTTCCACTTGCTACGATCCTTACATACTTGTTTCGCTTCGTCCACTTTCATTATTCCCTTCATACATGCTCTACGGTTTAGGGTACTCTTAACCTGGCCTTTTTTCAAGACGTCCCCAATTTGGTCTAGAAATGTCCGCCTAGGTCTACCCCTTCCAACACTTTCATTCACACTCGCCTTATACACTTTTTTCGTCAATCGTTCTTCATTCATTCTCTCGACGTGGCCAAACCATCTCAGCATACCTTTCTCAATTTTTGTCACTACATCTTCTTTCAGACCACAACTTTTCCTTATCTCACTATTTCTTATCCTGTCACTCAGTTTAACTCCTATCATACTTCTTAATGCTCTCATCTCAACTGCATTTATTCTGCTTTCATGTTTCTTCTGCCATACCCAACTTTCACTTCCGTACATGAGTGTTGGAACCAACACCCCCTCATGCATCAATTTCATTGCAACTACTTATAAGTGACGGCTCCGTGGCGCAGTGGCTTAGCAATGAGTTGCTGCGCTGGGGGGCGCGGGTTCGAATCCCGCACGGAGCAAGTATTTGTATGACCTACAAATAATTGTTCCGGGTCTGGATGTTTGTCCTTGTGCAATTTGTGTTTGTAAACTGCCTCCACGATACAGGAGAAAGTCCTAGTGTAGGGGTAACGTTTTTTTAACAAAAAAAAAAAGTCTTATAAATGGTGAAAGTTCTTAACGGGTATTATATTACATTAAATCCGACGAAATGAATGCGACACAATTTAAAAGTGAACGTTAATCCAAAACTTATTGCCGCGAAAGTTTATCGGCGTCTTCACATTGCGTCAGAAACAGCGTGCAAAAATAAACGCAAATATATAAAAGAAATATACTCCTATTTAAACATTGAAAGTAATAAAAGTGGCAAAAAGTAACCAAAAAACGGTATGTGACATGCGTGACAACGGAACCAGACTGCAATATCCTCCAGAATTTACAGAGTGGTAGAGTCATACTGCAGCTATATTAATAGTATAGTTGTAGCACGAATGGGTCGGCTCAACCGGGGAAGGACCACGCTCTCACAGAATACCAGCGTAAAATAGCTGCTTAACGCTGCTGTATTTCGTATGGTGAGTGTAGAGAACCGGAGACCCATTTTACTCGAAAAGAGGCATTCTATCTTAGTCCTCACGGCTGACAACGCATCTGCATTTTAATTCGCAAACGAAGATAGATGTAGATGTCTATGAGCCACAGCAACCACTTACCATCAGGTGGACTGTGTGCTTGTTTGTCACCCTTATTCTATAAAAAAAGACCGAATTTACCACGGGGTCCAGTTTAAACGGAGACACTAGCTATCTGCGTAGGAGTAGATTAAACCTAGAGAGACGCAAGCACAGGTGCATTCTCTATCAGATACATTCCTGGATGGATCTACGTCCAGCTATTGAGTAGATTAAGGGTGGCTTATGATCACGATGAAGATAGTGTCAATAGTGTCTGATTAATAGAATCAGGCGTTACTCTACGAAAACCCATTATAATAAAAATGTTAAAATTAGCTCAGATCTATAATAAAATAAAATGATGTGTCTTACCTAGTTTGAAAACCACTTCCTACCCTCCCTCAATTGCGTGCACTATCCACTATGCACTATGTCACCATTAATCCCAACACCACTATTCCCAACACCACCTAGGAAAGACACACCACCGTCCATAATATCTATCTATAAACGAGGCATCATCAAGTGAAATAGCCTTTACATTGGTTGACCGAAACTGAGATTGTCACAAAGTACGAACCTAAGCCACCAGCACCCGTTGACTACCTTTCATCCGGTCGTCACCCCATCAAGTGGGAGTTTTACCGCAAACTGATAAACGGTATGATAACGGATAAAAATCGAACAAACAAACATTAATTTTTAAATATTAGACCAGCAAGAAATAAAAATTTGGAAGAGTTATATTTTAGGGTTCCGTACCCTAAAAAAACGGAACCCTTATAGGATCACTTCGTTGTCCGTCTGTCTGTCTGTCATGACCCTTTTTCTCAGGAACGCGCGGAGGTATCAAGTCAAGCTGAAATTCAAACAAATATCAAATACTCAAATCTACTGACCCTTGGAGCTGTGAAAAGATCAAACTTCTAAGCCAACGCAATCAAAAGAAACAGCCGTTTATGCCGCAAATTTTCGACATTTGCAAGGGAATCAAAACCTACAGGGTACTTCCCGTGAACTCAGAATCTTGAAATTTGGTACGAAGCAACGCTTTATAGCACAGATAAAGGAAAAATTGTGAAAAGCTTAAATTTTTAGTTACATCATATAATAAAAATATTTTTAATAATTTTAAACTTATATAACTACAGATTTGATCGGAACCCTCCGACTCGCACTTGGCCGGTTTTTTTTTATTAGGAATGATACAATAGGAAATTTGTCGGTACGATATGTGAACCACCTACTAAAGTAAGTTAATTGTACTATGCCTATAACCTTCGCGCAAGTGCAAGCAAATAAGCATTGAGTTATAATGTACTACGTACTTATAACTCAATGGCAATAAGTTGACAAAGTAATGATTTCTTATATTTACGCGAACACTACCCCCGTGACCATGGGTTGGTGTAAAGCACCCGCAACGTCGGCAATTAAAATATAAACGTGATAAAATCCAGAAACAGTTTTATTCAAGTTGACAATGTTGTAGCGCAAGCTGATGAACGGTATGGCAGCGTATAAAATACGAACTAACAAACATCAATTTTTATATATTAGAAGATAATATTGTTGGCAAGTTTAACAATTATTTTACATTTTATTCTACATATATTACATTACATAATCTATAACACAGACTCCAAGTTTTCAAATTCATCATTGTAAGTAGGTAGGTAGGTACTTAATTTCAAATCACAATTATTCTAAAAAAAAGTTCAATTGAAAAAAGTTTTTCAGTAAACGCATTTTATTTAAGTATTACGAGTATTGTATACCATATGCATCTCCTATGTAACATTTTTATTTCCAAAGAGTTCACGCACGCACGTGCACGTACTAAAATTCCAAAACCGTACAGAGCGTGACCAGTGACCACACCCGCGCATTGCGATGACAGTGAAGTCGAGAGTCAACGACTTTATAGGAAATACAAATTTCCGAAAAGGGAAGGAATCCTTATCAGTATATTAACTTGGCGTCATTTAGACATACACTTCACGGCGTATTTTAAACAGCGAGAAATTATTTTTTTATTAATAATAATAATAATAACTTAAAGAAAATCGTTACCCGGAACAATTACTTGTGGTATTGGAACCGGCGGCCCTCACTCACACGCCATAACTCATTGCTAAGCCACTGCACCACGGAGCTGTCAAATCATTCTTCTTCGTGGCTCCCTCTTCCTTATAAAGCGTCACCTCTCCACTCACTCATTTCTTCCGTATATTATTCGTAACCCAGTCCATCCACTTTTCTTAGTTCTTCCTCTACGCTTATATCCATTCACTTTCATAGCCAATATTCTTCTTGTTATACGAGGGTGGATTGAAAAGTACTCGGCCTAACCAAGAAAATAAACACATACTAAATCAGTTATATTTTTATTTTTCTACATAATCACCATCAAGTTCAATACACTTTTGCCACCTCCCCTTCCAAGCATTTAGACCGTTGAAAAAAAATGATTCTTCCTTAGAGTCAAAATATGCGTCTACAGCTGCTTTGACCTCGTAGTTTGTCGAAAATCTTTGACCCCCCAAGTACTTTTTTAGGTTAGGGAACAGAAAGAAGTCTGATGGTGCCAGATCAGGTGAATACGGCGGATGCGGTAACAGTTCAAAGCCACAGTTGTGAATTTCAGCCATTGACTGTACTGACGTGTGAACACGGGCGTTATCTTGATGAAACAGGACTTTTCTTCTGAGCATTCCTCGACGTTTTTCTTTTATTTCCTCTCGTAAACGACGTAGTAAGGTGCAGTAGTAATCAGAGTTTATAGTCTGACCCCTTTCAAGATAATCAATCATAATCACACCTTTCGAGTCCCAGAATACTGAAGCCATCATCAACTGAAAGCAGTCGCGGAACCCACCTCGCAGACACCTTGTGGAAACCCAACTCGTTGACAATGATGTTTTGAGTTTATTCATAAGAGATGCCTATAATCTCGGCTATCTCTATAATTTTTAATCTGCGGTCTCCCATTATTAAATCAAGTACTTTTTTAATATTTTCGTCAGTAGTTGACGTCGAAGGCCTTCCAGAGCGGGGTTCATCTTTCACACTCTCTCTACCACGCTTAAATTCTGCTATCCATTTTTTGACGGATGAATATGACAGAGCATAATCGCCTAATGTACTGACCATGTCATCATGGATGGCTTTTGATGATAGCCCCTTCTTATGGAGGTACTTAATGATGAACCGAGTTTGATTAAGGTTTTTTCGTTTAAGAGTCTCTTTTTTTGTTTTTTTTTTAAATTTATTATTTAAGTTATGCATTCAACGCGTAAAGACTGCTACAGTTTTTGTCGGAATCACTATTTTGAGTTCACTCGATTACTTCGTTCTCGACAGAAGAATATCGACATAAAACGTAGTCATACTTGCACCATTGCGAGACTAAGATCAGGTGATAGCGCGACTTCCCACCGCAGCATCCACCTCTCGTTATCTCCTCGCGTGGTTAATAAGAGCTGGCCCCCGAGTTCCCACGCCACGGTACACGTTCTAATAGATTTACCGCGAACAAGTGCTGCGTTTTCGTGTAGTCATGAATAAAATAAAATAAAAAATAAATACTAGACTTGAGACAATTATTCGGCAACTGTTTGTTATTCGGCCTATTCGGCTACTTTTATCCTATTCGCTCAAATACCGACTATAATATGTTGTAGTCAGATAATTGGTAAAAATATTGATTTATTTTATAAAAATATATTTTTTTCTTATCATTAAAGTTGTCAGGTACATAATTAACTTCCGTATTATAAAAATAACAAAAAAAAAAAACTATCAAATAAATGTCTATGCACTTGAATTATCGCAATTAAGATATAGAAGTGGAAGATTATGGTGTAGAAGGACTATTCTTTTGCATTTTATTAGCTTACTCCTTTTCTTCTCATAAACAATGCCAGCTTCAAAAAAAAGACGCTGTGAATAAACACTACTTCCTTCACGGTCGAATACTTTGGCCTAATATTCGACTATTCTACCAGGTAGCCCTTACAGCTGTCACGTGGGTCTAATATATTGTGGCTGCTATATTAGAGCCACGCGTCAGCTATATTATGATTTCAACATGAATTAGTCGTCTCAACCGTGGAAGGACCACGCTCTCGCAGAATGCCAGCTTAAAAGTATCATCTTAATGCTGCTGTCTTCATGTGGTGAGTGTAGAGAACCGAATACCCTTTTCACTGGTGACTAGGCATTCTATCTTGGGTGATAATCTCAGGGATTATCGTGTGTCCGTGTCTGTGGGCCACAGCATTTTTTGTTTTTTTTTAAACGTTACCCCTACACTAGGATTTTCTCCTGTATCGTGGAGGCAGTTTACAGACACAAATTGCAAGGACAAACATCCAGACCCGGAACAATTATTTGTAGACCATACAAATACTTATTCCGTGCGGGATTCGAACCCGCGGCCCCCATCGCAGCAACTCATTGCTACTGCCACTGCGCCAAGGAGCCGTCAAACAGCATTAAATTACCATTAGGTGTACTGTGTACTCATTTGTCATATATTCTATAAAAAATATATACAATACCTAATTTCTAACTTAGTCCTCATTACTCCGTCAGTAGTCATAGCTGGTCAAGTATGTTTTCGCGGTCGAGCTACGTGACGGCCCAGCGGCGCGGCGTAGTAACCGAGTAAGGAAATCAAACGTAATTTTTACGGAATTTAATAATGCGACTCAGGGACCTTCAAGAAAAGATCGTACACCATAAAGGTCTATAACGTAATATTACCTATTTCCTTTTTATATATTAACAAAATATGAAAACAAACGGCATCTATTCAAGTTATGTACAACTTTCAATATAGAGGCAGTATAAAGAAAATTAAATTAAATAATATCATTAAAATTAAATATATTTCTTTTATATTATTTATTATATTTATTTATTTATATATATTTTATTTCATATTTTTTAACACACAGTCCACCTGATGGTAGATGGATGTTTTAGATATCTACATAAAATATTCTCAATGAAAAGTCCTAGCCCGGTCGAGCTGAACCATTCATGCTACCACCATAATGTAGCTGCAGCATGTCTCTACCACGTAGTAAATAATAGTAAATTAGTGTTTTTTTTATTTATTTAACTAATTTATCTCATTAAAATTAAAGACATATGTGAACAGAATAAAATGCTTTGTCGGTCAAACATTTTATTAGTTTACTCTTAAAATAATCCAGTCTTTGAGACGTCATGTATCCTCAGGCATACCAGGTCGATCAATAAGTTAACGGAATAGGACATTTACCAACGCGTTATCGAAATGCGTTCCATTTTTTTCGAATTTTAAATTTATTAGTAGGTAGTCAAGACAAGGAAAAAAAACGAATAATTAGAAACTATACCCAATGTCTTTTTTTCAAACTTTGTCTACTTATATCCAGGTGGTTTTTGCGTTCGTTTCGTAACACTAGACGAACCACGATTTTGACCCGGAAACAAAAACCAAAGCAAGGTGCAAAAAAGACCGTCTTCCCCGCCAGCCAAGAGATCGGTGTCATGGAGGTATCGGCGTCCGCTGGAAATATAATGGCCTCTGTCTTCTTGAATGCGGAAGGTATAATAATTCTCGACTATATATGTAAAGGAGAGAGAATAACCGGAGATTATTACGTAGTGATGCGTAATAATCTCCAGTTATTGTCAATAAACTACGCGAAGAACTAACGAATTAACGTCGAGGAAAATTGCGAGCTGGAGTGCTTCTTCATCATCATAATACCCCTGCCCATCGATCTGATGGTGCAGGCACTGCCATCTGAGCAGCTGGGTTTCAGTTAAAGCAGCAGCCACCATATTCTCCGGACCTACTTCCGAGTGATTTTCACCTTTTTACTCACCTGAAAAGACACTTGTGTGGTATGAAATTCGATTACGACGATATTTTTATGGGATAAGGGTGAAAACGAGCACACAGTCCATCTGACGGTAAGTGGTTGCTGTGGCCCATAGACATCTGCATCTATCCGCGATAACGAAAAAAATGCAGATGCGTTGTCACCCGTGAGGACTAAGATGGAATGCCTCGTTTCCAGTAAAATGGGTCTCCGGTTCTCTACACTCACCATACGAAACACAGTAGCGTTAAGCTGCTATTTTACGTTAGTTTTCTGTGAGATCGTGGTCCTTCCCCGGCTAAATCGACCCATTTTTGCTACAACTATATTACTGATATAGCTGCAGCATGGTTCTATCACGTAAAAAATACGAATAAGATAAACAAAAAGTACGATGAGGTGATGTGTGATGCTGTTTCGAGTCCTAAGATCAAGCCTTTTTTTCCAAGAGAATTAACCGGAATTAATCAACTTGTAAAACGCTATTCAAGGTGTATTTTGTGTATTTTAGTGAAAAAATAAATAATATTTACAAACTCCTTTCCTTGTTTCTAATTTCCATCTCGTTCAAATTTTAAAAGAAGAACATGAAATCGAAGTCGGTGACATTATAATCGAAAATGCGCGCCACGACGCCGTTTTCGATTGAAGTTTCCGATTTTGACGTGAGAGGGCGCTAGTTCCAGTGACAATCGTCTTGCGACAGCGAGTTTCTTACCGTTCTGCTCCGCGCAAAATATTTAATTAAATGGTCTCAGAGACAGTTTTATTCTGATAAACAAAGACTGTGAACTACAGTGGAATGCGAAAGTGTAAATTTGAAATAGGCATTCGAATCACCACGAAAAAGGATCGAAGTGCAGTGGGTTAAAGGCCGAGGTAAGTGCTAGACCTAACCGTTTCTACCATTTTTCTTTATTTTTTGCAAGCCAATACAGTATTTTAAATAAACAAACGATTTACAGTCGATACTAAACCGATCGTTGAAATCTCATACATTATCCTAGAACTTTAGTGTGCGTACCTACTAACATATATATCGATCATCATCATCATCATTACAGCCCTTCACAAGTCCACTGCTGAACATAGGCCTCCTCCAAGGAATGCCACAAAGCACGGTCCTGAGCCGCTTGCATCCATCGACTTTCTGCATGTCTTACCAGGTCGTCACTCCATCAACACTTCGCCTACTTGTACGGGGCTGCCACTCGAGAACCTTTTTTCGGTACGACTTTCCATTACCTTCCATCGAGTTTGGTGTTGATACGTATTTTTACAGAAAGGTTACATTTTTATAAGCACACACACAAAGTTTCAATATGAGGAAACACGTACTTTTCGAGAAATAAATTAATAAAAATCACTTATTTTAACAATATTTTGTTGTTTTTTTTTTAAATTGGCTTTACAGCTCTGGGTTCTAGCCCTTTTGAGCCTACTGTATTACGAATTTCCATTGACATTCGTCGCATTGACGGGGGGGTGGGGGGGGGGAGAGAAGAGGTGTAGGAGGACTAATTCAGAGGGATTTCTGTATCTATTTTGAGACTGCAACGTCTCCGGCGCTGCGGGAAGAGCAGCCTCTACGCCTTTGCGTAACAAATCGCAGGCGTCCCTCCTCCCCTCCGCAGCTTCGGCTTGTTGGTCGCCTTCGGCGACCAGCCTCAGCCGCTCCGACTCGTCCGATGCCTACGATTTGTTACAGCAGGCGGAGGCTGCTCCCCCTACGCGCCTCCGGTTCTAAATAACCACTCTAGGGGTAGGACAGACTCGTACCACGTGGAGTCGGGGTCAATAAATTTGGTTCTTTGACAAAAGCTTAGCTTTCCATAGAAATCCTTCTGAATTAGTCCCCTACTCCTCCTCCCCCCTCCCCCCATTCAACGAATGTCTGGAAATTCGTAATAAAATAGGCTCAGAAGAGCTAGAACCCAGAGCCGTAAAATATTGAAATAAGTGATTTTTATTAATTTATTTCTCAAAAATTACGTGTTTCCGCATATTTAAACATTGTGTGTGTGCTTATAAAAATTTAATCCATTTTTTGTGATATCACGACAGCTTACGATACGAATCGATTTAAAAATCTATCTTTTTCGGAAAGAAACGACATCCGTACTGACATCCGTACAGCGACAATGACATTACAAAATGGCGCCAGTTTTACGCTAGGAATGTAACATAAACATTGCAAAAATAATTAATTTACAAATAATGTTTTTTCTCAAAAAGTACGCGTTTCCGCATATTGAAACTTTATGTGTGTGCTTATAATAGTGTAACTTTTCTGTAAAAATACGTATCAACCCCCAACTCGATGGAAGTCAACTAGGAATGTAACATAAACATTGCAAAAATAATTAATTTACAAATAATGTTTTTTCTCAAAAAGTACGCGTTTCCGCGTATTGAAACTTTGTGTGTGTGCTTATAAAAATGTAACCTTTCTGTAAAAATACGTATCAACACCAAACTCGATGGAAGGTAATGGAAAGCTAAGCCCTTTTTTCTCCATCGGTTTTCGGTTCTTCGAGTTATACGGCCACTTCAGCTTACTAATCCGTTGGATTATGTCGGTCACTCTAGTTCTACTGCGGTTATCCTCATGTCTAAGTTTATTACGAAAGAAACTACTAATAGGTATATTATACCAATTCCTCAGGCAATTTTTGTAGAGCTTTGGTGTCATAACAAAAAAAAACTGCTCAAACCATTGAAGTATAATGTACTTACGTACGTAGTACATAAGAATCAATGGCTCAAACAGGGCTGTTTTAGTTTAGATATATAAGTAGACGATTATTTCGACGCTCACTAGAAAAACGGATATAAAAGTTTTCATTATAGTAGTATCATAGATTAATGATAAGTCATCAGAGCGCGCGATGACCTATCATTAATCTATGAGTAGTATATATAATGAAGTTAAAAGGAAAACTATCACAGCTAAGTAGAATTATGTTCGCGACGGCCAAATAGTGTTTAAAATCAAAGTGATTAAAGACAATATTAAAAGTGAAATAACCAATAAAATTGAGTGAATAGTGTAATATAGTTTTTTACAGCACATTTATAACTCTAATAATATTTGTATAAGACGTCGTTAAACAACTTTTATTGTATAAAGAAACATCGACCAATCAGAGCGCGCCGTATCGTAGAACTTTCTAGAAGTTTTTTAATTAACTGCGTAATAGTTGATACCGAAAATAATGGGAATAATTTTATGTTCTAACAGACATAGATTAATGATGTCATCGCGAGCGCGCGATGACTTATCATTAATCTATGCTAAAAGAGTTATAAATATGACATTGAATAGCATAAGGATTATAGATTAAGGAAGTGAAGGAGTATTTTGTATAATTAAATGCATTTGCTAGTTATAGAAAAATTAAAGAATTAATGTAGGTATCCAAGGGTATCCAAATATTATGAAAATTTGGGACATTTCGTTTAATAACTTTTTTAAATGTTAATGTATTGAGTAACCTTCTTAAATGATGCTAATTCTCCGCCATATCTTAAAGAAAACTATTTCCTATTTCCTCTATTTCCGGCCGTGAAACTCGTCCTTCTAACGTACTTAAAGTTAGTATTCCAGAACATAGAACGAAATTTTTAATTCTTCCTTCACAGTTCAGGCTATTCTCCTCTGGAACGCTTTACCCGCTGATGTCAAGGAAGTTACGAATAAGCTTTTGTTTAAAAGATTGGTGCGACAACGTTATTTAGAGGTAAACAACAATTAATTGCCTTCCCCGTTTTATATATATATATATATATATATATATATATATATATATATACATATATAGATATATATTTGCGTATATATGTGTATATGTACATGTATGTATATATATATATATATATATGTGTGTGTGTGTGTGTGTGTGTGTGTGTGTATATATATATATATATATATATATATATATATATATATATATATATATATATATATATATATATATATATATATTTACATATGTGTGTTGTTTATGTATACTGTATTTATATAATGCAATTAGGTAGTTTTTTGCATACCTTAAGCGAAAGCGCAAGGTAATGTTCTACTATCGCCTAAAAATTAAAATTCCAACATTTTATCGAATAAAATCGTATCTAGCAATCATATTATACATATAAATGATATAAAAAGCACATTGTTAGAAAGATAAATGATTGTTGAACTTATTAATAATTTTTTTAAATCGATTAATTGCTATTTTTAAATAAAAAAAAGGGTTTTAGTGGCTTATGGTGTGGATTTATCATGTCCCTGTGGCTTGTAAACACTATAACTTTTGAAAATATCAATTGTTTAACTCAATCTATTTTTTAATCTCTTCATCTATCATGTGGGAAGCCACTGAATGTAAATGGCAGTGTAATTTTGTTTTGTTTAGCTATAATTAATTTTTTTCAGCTCCAAAATGGCGAAATTTTCGTTGATTTGGTTGCCTCGTATATAAATTGTTTCTGTAAATGGGGATCTACAGCCACAGAGTAGTTTAGTTCACAGAGTACCTTTGTATTAAGTTTAGTTCGGCTTCAGTCGCCGTCGTGAGTGGACATTGTTTCGATTGTTTTCAGCGGCTCAAAAAGATCGCTGTACAAATACACAATATTCGAATAACCAAATTTCTTGAATACATGATTATAATAATAATAAGAGATTTTTTATTACAATATTTAAAAGCACAGAATAAATAATAGTAGTACGTACTAAAAGTAAGTAGTATAATTTTTTTTGTCATGGGTGACATTTTCATGCTTTTCGAGGGTGTCAAAACCGATAGGGTTGTCGAAATGTAAATCCAAGATGGCGGCCGCAATAGGTACCAATTTATTCATCATGGCTGTCATTTTCATTGTTTTCGAGGGTGTTGAAGCCGATAGTGCTGTCAAAATGTAAATCCAAGATGGCGGCTGCAAAATATATCAATTTTTTCACCTTGGGTGTCATTTTCATGGTTTTCGTGGGTGTTGAAACCGATAGTGCTGTCGAAATGTAAATCCAAGATGGCGGCTGCAATAGGTATCAATTTTTTCATCATGGGTGTAATTTTCATGGTTTTCGAGAGAGTTTAAGCCGATAGGGTTGTCGAAATGTAAATCCAAGGTGGCGGCTGCAATGGGTATCAATTTTTTCAACATGGGTATAATTTTCATGGGTTTCGAGGGTGTTGAAGCCGATAGTGCTGTCGAAATGTAAATCCAAGATGGCGGCTGAAGTAGGTACCAATTGTTTCATCATGGGTGTCATTTTCATGGTTTTCGAGGGTGTTGAAGCCGATAGTGCTATCGAAATGTAAATCCAAGATGGCGGCTGCAATAGATATCAAGTTTTTCATCTTGGGTGTCATTTTCATGGTTTTCGAGGGTGTTGAATCCGATAGTGCTGTCGAAATGTAAATCCAAGATGGCGGCTGAAGTTGGTACCAATCTTTTCATCTCGGGTGTCATTTTCATGGTTTTCAAGAGTGTTGAAGCCGATAGTGCTGTCGAAATGTAAATCCAAGATGGCGGCTGCAATAGGTATCAATTTTTTCATCATAGGTGTCATTTTCAAGGTTTTCGAGGGTGTTGAAGCCGATAGTGCTGTCGAAATGTATTTAAACTACTTTAATAATTCCGTATAATCATGTTATACGTAATTTTTTTAATGCGCTTAAGGTATGCCCAATTGGATTTACCAATATATTTAAGCTCCTGTCAGTTTTTTATATAATTTTCCGCAAATTAAACTGATAATTAAAATATGTTTTAGTGAAAAATGTATACTAAAAAGTGATTAATTTCTCCTTTGCTTTATTTAGAAAATTACTAATACTCGTAGCTTACCATGGACCATTTGTAGCAGCAGTTAGTAGATTTGGTCTTATCTTATTTTATTGTGTAATCTACTCGTATTTATTATAGCTGAACTGTTTTATTTATAACTTATGTTTTCTTATTGTCCTTAACTTGCACCTGCCAACATTTCTATTTATTCCATTTTTCGTCGGGTTGACTGGTAGAGAATGCCATAGGGCATTAAGTTCGCCCTTTGTAACCCCTAGTTGGTGTGTTGCAATAAAGGATAAATAAACCTTTATGGTATACTAATAAAGTACTAAATTGCCGATTTGATGATGTATAGCATGTTAGTGTAGGATTTAATCTTGTATAGTAGAAATTGTAATTTATGCCACTTGTATAGTGAAAATGTTATGCAATAAAGAGGTAAAACGGACAATGGCAAGCGGCTCACTATAAAGTAACGCCGAAGTCTACTTTATGGGCTCGGGACCCAGTAACGTTGTAGTATGAAGAACTACCAGTAGCAACCAGCAGTAGTATGAAGAACTACCAGTGAGAAGCAGTAGTATCCGGTAGTAGCTGAAGTGACTAGTAGCAGAATATAGTGAATAGTGAAAGTGAAAGTGTTAGCTAGCCGAAAAAGGTCATAACTGAAATTCGCAGTTACACATAGCCGAAAAGGGTCGTAACTGATATTCGCAGTTACACATAGCCGAAAAGGGTCGTAACTGATATTCGCAGTTACGTATAGTGAAAGTGTTAGCTAGCCGAAAAAGGTCATAACTGATATTCGCAGTTACATATAGTGAAAGTGTTAGTTAGCCGAAAAAAGTGGTAACTGATATTCGCAGTTACATATAGTGAAAGTGTTAGCTAGCCGAAAAAAGTGGTAACTGATATTCGCAGTTACATATAGTGAAAGTGATAGCTAGTCGCAAAAAGTGGTAACTGATATCCGCAGTTACACAAGTGATAAAATTAGCTAGATTAGTTAATAATAGCCGCTAGTCAGTAGTGTAACGAAAACCAGCTACTACCAATAGATATTTTGATACTACCGAACAATTTAGAAAAATCTTTTGAAATATATAGTGACCAACCGATAACGAACAACCATATTCAACAACCGTGGTCAATAAACAATAGTTATAAAATTTCGCGACTAATCAAACAGTCGAACCGCTGGCCACCCCCTTGCTATTTGTATTTTATAAATCGTGCATTTTAATTTTGAACCTCAGTCCACAGTATCTCAGCAACACCCTCAAAGACGGCAGTAGAAGTATCCTCCGGAAGCTATAGGTATAGGACGTGAGCGACTCGCGAAGTATCTTCGACAACATTTACTCCGGAGAGTTACGCCCGTCCGGCACAAATTAAAAAGTTAACGAGTAATAATCGACCAACGTATAAAATGCACTTGGATTAATAAAAATTTCGATGCAACTCGATAGAAAATGATATTAAACTAGCTGTATTATAACTGTGATGTTATTGTAAACTGTAAAAAATTAATATTTTATGAAGAAAACGACTTACATGCATTACTACTATAGCTTTCTTACTTACTTACTACTTTCACTTATTTTTAGTTGTTAGTTATTGTAGGTCTCAATCAAAGTATTTATACGATCATATGATCGTCATATAGCTTCATATTGAGCTTCATATAGTTTCATTCGTTCATCACATTCTTGGTTTACTCGGTCGACCTCAGGTTAATTTTGGGCATTGGTGGTTTAGATGAAGGTTCGATACGGTCAAATATATCTATATCTTAATTTCACTGCCGGGAATATATAGATAGATAGTCAACTATATTTGTACTTACTTGGCATGTGAATGTTTTGATCTAAATTGTATTATTTTCAAAATCGAAAATGTTTTTAAATATTTTTTGAATATCTACCACTCCTTATAACTGATTTGAAAATAAGTCTTTCAGTTACGATCGTCCTATTTGTCATTTTAGTTGTTATAGCGGTTAAACCGCAATCTCGCTTATTATGCTCATTATCAAGAAAGTTGACGTATTGTGAAATATTTCAAAGACATGTGAGGTTCGCCAACACGCATTGAGGCAGCGCGGCGGACATTTCCTTACCCTAAAACCCTCTGAGAAATGAGAGGAGGCCTGTGCACAGCAGTGGGACGTAAATAGGCTGCCACTTTACTTTTTACTACGGAAACCATTGTGCGTGGAACATTGTGCGTGGTCCGACACGCACTTGGTCAGTTTTTATTACTGTCATGATCCCGGAAGATAAGACCATACCTAATAATAGGTAAGTGTTTGTTTAATATTTTGCTGTCTTAATAAATCAAAGGAGAAATTAACCACTTTTTTACTATACTGGTACATTTTTATACTAAAACACATTTTAATTATTAGTTTCATCTACGGAAAATTATACAAAAATCAGACAGGAGCTTAAAACATCGTTCTCCGACAAATGTTGCCGCTAGAAGCTGTTGGAAGCAATTAAAAATTCATACGTAAATAATGTTGGTCCTTTCCAATGACCAATTAAATGCTATTGAATGTATAATATTAAACTACATAAATATTATGGGATTGAAATGTTTTTACCTACGACGTGCTGTGTGGACACCCCACTCTTGACCCGTATACGCACGTTTTTTTTTTATAGGATATAGATGACAAACGAGCACTCAGTCCACCTGATGTACCTGTATTTAAAAGTACGTGTCGCTTAGAAAACGGTATTTTAATAAGATGTCCCGGTATAAAATTTTATCTTACTATTGTCTAGTGTTAAATAAAACATACATAATGATTTGCTTGACATTTTGAGTTATTATTACATCAAAATAATGAGGGATAACAATCTTGCGCTCACTAGATGTCGCTAGTTCGGACTGAGATAATTTTATTTATCGTGAAAATGGTGACATTTTATTTTTTATAATTCTACTTTTAGGAATATCCATAGTTTGGTTTATCAATTTCTAATCTAATCAATATTAAATTTAACAAATTTTCAGAAAAAAAAACATTAAGCTCAATACTTTTTTTAAGTAATTAACTTCCCCCGTCAAAATTACACCAAATTCCAGTGGCGCTGACAAAGTTGTGGATGCTCCCATTTATATACTCGTTGATTGTTACTGCCACCGCTAGATGTCACTACATAGAATTACATCGCGGTATGGTTATGTAGCGGAAATATTTATACTTGAATAAAACATATGTGCGACATTTTGTGTTGCGCATACACGGCACTATAATATATCCTGTGTATTTTTGAATATACTACGCCTAAACAGCGGGTATATATTTAATGTAATGTTACATTTCATTCACTAATTATTTCACTAATTAAATCATTACATTTAACGGGATCGGCGTTTCCTTCATCGTCCCGTTACCATTAGACCTGTGGGTGTGGCCCGTGGGGGTCAAATGAGACTACTAAGGGAAAGGAAAGGAAAGAAGAAATTTTAACAGCGATGTGTGTAATATTTTTCTGATAAAACTTAAAATTATTAAAACAAACTACCAATTAAAATTATTATTAAAACAAAATAACAAAGTTACCAATGAACAATCTGTGAGTCTCATTTAATTCACATAGGAGAGGGAGCTTTACCCCAGTTTTATTCAAACGAGATATTTACCTAGAGTATTAATAACGAATATTTAATATGAAATTAAAAAACAGAGAAATTGTAATAAAAATGGCACATTACAATGTACGTGACTTTTAAAATTCGGTCGTTGAAAAATTTTACATTTTTTGTAAAATAAATTAAGTAATTGACGGCTCACAGAATTTCAATATGAATTTTACATTTGTTAAAACATTGTTTTTTTTCGATATTTTCGTCCTCATCATCGAATGATCTATGTTTCGAAGAACTTCATTTATGTAATATGTTGTTAAAATTACACACTTCTTTATAGATGGTGTTAGCCATCAGCTTAGGGCCCATAAGACCGTTTCTGCAACACCATCATCTGCCTCTAACAGCTAACGAAGATTTTCAACACACAACAACCAAACTTCCATACACCGGTATATTTTTCTTTAACCTTAAACATGTCCAGTTTTGTGCCTCCGAAATGCGGACCGCATTGATTTTCTGTTATCATTTGAAAACAACTGCCGCGGTATCACATCGAATGGTTGTCGAAGCTTATGGTTAACATGCTCCTGGTAAAACATAGTGTTTAGAGTGATTCAAAAGTAGTGATTTTGACGTGAGAAACGAAGAGCGTGGGAAATCACCGAAAAAGTTCACAGACGACGAATTGCAAGCCTTATTGAATGAAGATGATAATCTAACTCAACAAGAACTCACGGATCAATTGAA
The DNA here is from genome assembly GCA_033319125.1 of Parnassius glacialis. NCBI lineage: Eukaryota > Metazoa > Arthropoda > Insecta > Lepidoptera > Papilionidae > Parnassius > Parnassius glacialis. The sequence goes on along the minus strand of JAVANC010000022.1, from coordinate 41,867,447 downwards.
TGGGACGCAGAAAGCCGTCTCCATTCGTTTAAAAGTTATGGGAAATATTCAAAAAGTGGGAAAATGGGTTTCACAAGGACTTTATGAAAGGCAGCAAGAAAATTGAAAAAACTTCTTATGAAATGCAGCTCAACAGATACAAAAGAAAGTCATTTCTCCATCGAAACGTGACAGGTGATGAGAAATGGATAATACTATAAAATATAATGCTATATCTAAATTAGTAAATTGGTCATTTAAATGGCACTAAAACGAAATGTATGAAATTCATGACCCCAAATGTCAAACTTAATTGTTTGACATGCTAATGTAATTTTAAATGGGGTGGAATTAAGTCTTGTCGATACCATCATATTTCTTGGAATTACACTAGACGCGAAGCTTCAATGGAGCCCCATATATCAAAACTAGCAAGCAGACTTAGTTCTGCAGCATATGCTGTAAGAAAGATTAGAAATTTTACCAGACTAGTCTACTTTAGCTATTTCCGTAGCATGATGTCATATGGTATTTTGCTATAGGTGTCCCACGGCTGACACTGAAATTTGTTTTACAGAAGAGGGCCATAAGAGCAATTTATGATTTAAAACCTAAAGGGTCAATGCGATAAAAATTTAAGGAAGTAAATATATTAACTTTGGCTTCTCAATAAATTTATGAAAATGTAATGTACGTACACAAAAATAAAAGTAGTTTTACAAAAATAAGTGATATTCATTCTGTAAATACTAGGAACAGACACAAGCTAGTAGTACCACTCGACTCGACTTTTACAACAAAATCCCAGAAAATATACAGTATTTGACCTGCTCAAAGTTCAAAAACTTTATTAAACATAGTTTGTATAAAAATGGTTATTATAATATTAAAGAATTTATGGATGATAATAACCCCTGGGAATGAGGTGATCGCTACCAAGCTATTTATAATTTGTTTTTTTTTTGTTAATTGTGTACTTACATGATTGTAAGTATTATGTTATTTTAAAAAAAGTTTCTTGCTTAGTTTCTTGCTGGTTCTTCCCAGGACAGTTTTTTTTTCGAACCAGTGGAAATTAAACAAAAGAGTGACTTTCAAAAAGTTTCATTTATAATCTATGTTGAATAACAAAGTTTCTGTTTCTCTATCTGTGTCTGGATATATTTCGAGAATTCTAAGCGTCGTAAATCATTGGTGAATCCAGGCGAACTGGTGTCGGCGCTGTCATCGCGCCACAAGTTAACACAACAAAGCCTTAATCACGCTATTAAATGTCTGAAGTAGAAGCAGAATATAGAATAGCTCCGAACTACCAGTCGGAGCGTTGGCCGCTCCCCGGGCAGAACACCGGCGGAAGATCTCCCCTTTTCCTCCCACCGGCTATAGAACCATCGACATCTACTGCAAGAACAAATCGCTTTGGAAAGAAGGTAATGTTCTGTGTTTGTTGGGATTAGAAGTAGTAGTAGTGTTGGGAGTAGTAGTAAGGTGGTGAACCCTGGTGGAATTCTTAACACTGATCGCTACCAACAGCAAATGATCGATTTAAATCGAGCATATTGTGAAAAAGACTGGAATATGAAAAAAGGCAACAAAAAGTCATAAGAATTCCGGCTTCATACTTCTTCACCTATGTATGTAACAAATACCTGATTCGAATGTAGTAGATTTCACTTATAACGGCGATGAAGGGACCGGGGTAATTTCATGACTATATCCGGAAGTCGCTATATCCACAAGTAGGAACAGTGGTAGAGCCACGCGGCAGCTGTTGCTGTCGCACGGATGGGCCGGCTCGAACCGGGGTGGTACCACGACCTCACAGAATACCAGCGTGAAGTAGAGGTTTACCTCTGCGTTTCGCTTGGTGAGTGCAGGTGGCCGGAGGCCCTTTTTACTGGAAATGAGGCATTTCATCTTGGTCCTCACGGGTAGCGGCGCATCTACATTTTGATTTGTAATAGAGGATAGATGTAGATGTCTATGGGCCGCAGCAACCACTTACCATCAGGTGGACTGTGTGCTCGTTTGTCACCCTTATCATATAAAAAAAAGGAATGGGACAGAAAACTTCAAAATAATATTTATTGTTAATAATACTTTTAACAGTCATACAATACGCCTGATGTCTATTTACTAATACTAATTAAAATGAGCAGTAATATTGCTTTGTTTCAGATTTGATTCTTGTGCTAATGTAGAATTTAAAGTGTGTTCCATTTCATAATTCCTTCGATGTATAGGTTGCCTTTTTTCACCGAATAAGCAATATCTTATTGTTAATATCGCTTTAACCATTCTCAAGCCTCGTAATAATACCTATTTTTTCTTTAACCGTAAACGTTCTTCTAACGGGTGCCATGATGAACAAACGATCTAACATTCCAAAAATTTGTAACTAATTTTAAGCGTATTATTACAGCTGCCGACCCGCTGGGATCACGGACAAGAGATAAGAAAGCTTAATGACTCTATAAATGAACCTTTGTGTATTTGTTTGTTGACTCGTTCATTGTGTATAGACTTGGTCGTAATATCTGCAAGAGATTTGAGGGAATTTCTTATGAATGACTAATTAAAACTAGTCGCTATACCTGAAATTGTTGTAACATCCGAAATCGTTATAACCGAATCATTCTCTATCATAAGTGTACGTTAAATTCATAACCGCAAAGTTGTTAACATCGGAGTCGTTATTAATGAGATCCATTGTATTTATATTAGACTGGCGATTCGCACCAGCTTCGCTCGAGTGACTTCTGGATCTCGACCACAGTGGCATCTACAAGGTCCAATTGTGAATCAAATTTAGATCATCCAGAAACCCAGTCAAACACACAAAAAATCATTAAAAAAAATTAAGCCTATAGCACTTCCACAATGAGGGCATCCACCAGGGCGGCGCCACTAGAAAGGGAGCCATTAGACAGATTTCATAGCGGGGAAGTTAATTTGTTCGGAAAATGTAAAGGTTATTGTCCCTTTCAGTACTATTAGCTATATTTTATATTAATAACATAAAAAAAAAATAAACCAAACCACAGATATCTATAATATATAATAAGATAAGACCAAATCTACTAACTGCTGCTACAAATGGTCCATGGTAAGCTACGAGTATTAGTAATTTTCTAAATAAAGCAAAGGAGAAATTAATCACTTTTTAGTATACATTTTTCACTAAAACACATTTTAATTATCAGTTTAATCTGCGGAAAATTATATAAAAAACTGACAGGAGCTTAAATATATTGGTAAATCCAATGGGGCATACCTTAAGCGCATTAAAAAAATTACGTATAACATGATCATACGGAATAAATACATTTCGACAGCACTATCGGCTTCAACACCCTCGAAAACCATGAAAATGACACCTATGATGAAAAAATTGATACCTATTGCAGCCGCCATCTTGGATTTACATTTCGACAGCACTATCGGCTTCAACACTCTTGAAAACCATGAAAATGACACCCGAGATGAAAAGATTGGTACCAACTTCAGCCGCCGTCTTGGATTTACATTTCGACAACACTATCGGATTCAACACCGTCGAAAACCATGAAAATGACACCCAAGATGAAAAACTTGATATCTATTGCAGCCGCCATCTTGGATTTACATTTCGATAGCACTATCGGCTTCAACACCCTCGAAAACCATGAAAATGACACCCATGATGAAAAAATTGGTACCTACTTCAGCCGCCATCTTGGATTTACATTTCGACAGCACTATCGGCTTCAACACCCTCGAAACCCATGAACATGACACCCATGTTGAAAAAATTGATACCCATTGCAGCCGCCACCTTGGATTTACATTTCGACAACCCTATCGGCTTCAACTTTCTCGAAAACCATGAAAATTACACCCATGATAAAAAAATTGATACCTATTGCAGCCGCCATCTTGGATTTACATTTTGACAGCACTATCGGCCTCAACACCCTCGAAAACCATGAAAATGACAGCCATGATGAATAAATTGGTACCTAATTCAACCGCCATCTTGGATTTACATTTCGACAGCACTATCAGCTTCAACACCCTCGAAAACCATGAAAATGACACCTATGATGAAAAATTTTATACCTATTTCAGCCTCGACCTTGGATTTACATTTCGACAGCACTATCGGCTTCAGCACCCTCGAAAACCATGAAAATGACACCCATGATGAAAAAATTGATACCTATTGCGGCCGCCATCTTGGATTTACATTTCGACAACCCTATCGGTTTCGACATCCTCGAAAAGCATGAAAATGTCACCCATGACAAAAAAAATTATACTACTTACTTTTAGTACGTACTGCTATTATTTATTCTGTGCTTTTAAATATTGTAATAAAAAAATCTCTTATTATTATTATAATCATGTATTTAAGAGCCCTCTTACATTTCGGCGTTAGGCAAATTTAGGTATTTTACGCACCGAGCGGGCGGCAAGTTACGCGACCGATACTTTCTTTCATATCTATTCAATCGCTCGCACTATAATACTGTGAGTATGGCGACTAAACGATCTTGATCTTCCATAATACAAAGTTTTCTTAGGATGGACTTCAGTGGATGGAATATTTTTTGGTGTGTCATTTTAATATTATCTTATTAATTTATTATTATATAATTATATAATTTATTATTTATTATTATATACCATTTTGATATATTATTCATTATTTATGAAATTTAGTGTCAAAATAAGTACACATAAATATTTTAATTGTTACGCTGTAATCGAATGTTAATAATCGATTATGTCTACTACCGGTAGAATAGTGGTATAAATAAATAAACGGTTGCAACCTGTTTTAATAAATATAACAAATGTAACTAATATTTTTTAATCGGTACTTACAGTCAATTACTATATTTTTTATAAGAAAAATATTTGCTGCGACGGCATTGACCGAACTTTTCTCGATTCGATAATTTCAGGCAGTACACACTTTTCATAAAAAGCTTGTAACTTGGGTAACATATTGAAAATCTAAAATTGGTCGTATTTGTAAATTTTTAATACTTTTAATGCAATAATCTGGGCCAATACATATTATGGCAAGTATTCAGACATTTTTATTTGCTAAATGAAGCTGGACTTCGATTTGGTAAAACCAGTCATTATTTTGATTTAATGTTACACTTGAATCACTGAATTTATAACCTTTAACTTTTTTTTTCTCGAAAGGCCGTATCAAAATCTATTCCGAAAGCTGAAATAGGACATTTAACTTCAATAAGACCGTTGCTGTATAAACCATTAGGTGAAGCCCTCAAATAACAATGATCTAAATCAATGAATAGACCACATTTTTGAAGAGACGTAATCTAAATTATAACTATATAAAATAGTTTTAAACCGATCGATCAAAAATTGCGGTCGTAGTTGACGATTTTCTAGTATGCAGGTAATCGACGCACACTACGATAGCAATCGACGCACACTACGGTAGTATCGAAACGATGCAGCGCCCGAAATAAACTGACGCAGGTCCACCCTCGGCAAGCGCTCGCGCGTTAATGATCGCAGATGGCCGGCGCAGTGAAATATATAGTACTTTTATTTAATTAATTAAAATATAATAGTAACGATTTAAAAAGTAAAAATATTAGCATAGTGTAAGCAAATGTTGATGATTATTTTGGTATAAATTTTACTTCTAAATGATGTAGAACTTCGGAAATATAGGGGCTTGTATCGAAGCTTTTTTGGTCGTTTTTTGAATTATGTCGATTTTTTTTTCCTAGCGTGAAAAGCATATAACGAAAATGTATTCCATTTTTATTAAAGTGTAGGATATTTGGGAGATAAAAATATTTTTTTTGATGGTCGATATTCAATAGAATCTACAAATTAGAGTTCCCAAATCATGTCTTCGAGAGTTTTTGCCTAAACATGCTTTGGGAGAATGATTATTACTGATTAAATAAATAAGTTATCTAAAATCCATTCCGAGCTTATTTGAGGAGAGAAAACGAACTATTTTTACCAAGTAATTGTTATTTCAAGCAATTAACGATAAACATAAAATTTCAACGAGGAAACCTTGTAATTTCGCGATTTTTTGTAATACGCCCCTTAAGAAATTTGGTTATTCGAATATTGTGTATTTGTACAGCGATCTTTTTGAGCCGCTGAAAACAACCGAAACAATGTCCACTCACGACGGCGACTGAAGCCGAACTAAACTTAATACAAAGGTACTCTGTGAACTAAACTACTCTGTGGCTGTAGATCCCCATTTACAGAAACAATTTATATACGAGGCAACCAAATCAAAGAAAATTTCGCCATTTTGGAGCCGAAAAAAATTAATTATAGCTAAACAAAACAAAATTACACTGCCATTTACATTCAGTGGCTTCCCACATGATAGATGAAGAGATTAAAAAATAGATTGAGTTAAACAATTGATATTTTCAAAAGTTATAGTGTTTACAAGCCACAGGGACATGATAAATCCACACCATAAGCCACTAAAACCCTTTTTTTTATTTAAAAATTGCAATTAATCGATTTAAAAAAATTATTAACAAGTTCAACAATCATTTATCTTTCTAACAATGTGCTTTTTATATCATTTATATGTATAATATGATTGCTAGATACGATTTTATTCGATAAAATGTTGGAATTTTAATTTTTAGGCGATAGTAGAACATTACCTTGCGCTTTCGCTTAAGGTATGCAAAAACGTCCGTTTCCCTACAAATTGGATGTTAGAAGCAATTAAAACATTCATACGCTAATAATGTTTGTTCCAACTAATAACTAATTAAGTACGTTATATGACAAGGCTACTTCGATGGTTGAGTGGTTATACACGCGATTGCTGGTCATGAGGTTTAGGTTTCGAATCCCGGGTCGGGTCAGTATCTGTTATTGGGTTTTTTTGTCAAGAAATTATCAGTAGCATCCCGGAGTCAGGAAGTTGGTGGTGTCTTACCCCCGTGCCTCGGAAAGCACCTAAAGTCGTTGGTGCTGCACGTGATTTCTCACCGGCCGTGTCCGTGGGGAATATGTGGGAACTGAGACTGGCCGCCTTGACCGAATTTCGTTCTGGAAGACATTATTATTAAATGAATGCATAATATACTACAATTATAACAAGCGATTGAAATGATTGTACCGCTTACTGTGTGGTCCCCCCGTCCCTACGCGTCGTACGGTTCGCCCAGAAGACGGCTATATATTTAGCGTAAAACTATCATATTTATACAATTCAAGCTTAAATTGTTAAAAGTGTTCTTAGTATTAGTAAATAAAATATATAAAATATATAATATATTTTTCCAAATAGATATCAAAATAGTGAGGAAACAGAAACATAAACAGAAACTTTTTTATTCAATATAGATTATGTATAATACTTATTGAAAGTCACTCTTTTGATTAATTACCACTGGTTGGAAAAAAATCTCTGTTCTGGGTGTCCTGTCAAATTTAAATAACAGCTTACATCATGTAATCACAATTAACCACACAAAACAAATTAGAAATAGCTTGGTAGCGATCACCTCAGGCTAGAGGGATAATAATCTTGCGCTCACTAGATGTCGCTAGTTGGTACTCAGTTAATTTTATTTGTCACGGATATGTTCACATAGTAGGTATAATCGGCATTAAAAATTTGAATCTTAAAAGTTTTTCGGTTTCTAATATAATGAATGTACTCGTATATACACAAAACACTACCTCAGTGCTGTGTACTTTTAGGAATATTCTTAGTTTGGTTTATCAAATTCTAATCTAATCAATATAGAAAACAACTGAAAGGAGAATGGGATTTTTGGGCCTGAAGTTAACTAATTGGTTTATACTTTAAAAAAATGGTCATATTTTTATAAAATAAAATACAAAATAGTAGCTCATTTTACAATCTAGAATTCGAAAAAACAATCAAATAAGTAAAAAAATCGATTGTAGTGTATTCTTTATGGCAATAAATCTATTACCATAAAGAATACACTAGTGAAATCTTCTTATTTTGAAACTTGAATTGACAGTTCAAACTTCAAACTGTTTACTTAAAAGAAAAAGACAGATTTTCGATTCGATTTGAAACAAGCGGAATATAGTCGATTCTCGATTAAATTGAGCATTTTAATATCTGTTTTCGATTATTTTTCTGTGTTAAAGAGATAAAAATAATTGCGTACATATCTACAAAATAATAATAAAAATACATAATATCAACATTCCAACAAGTAACAGTTACAACAACAATTGAAGTAATCGATAACAGATCAATATCCCTAATATTTACTTCACATATTGTTGTTTTAACTTTCGTTAACCGTTTCACCATTTCGTTTCATTATTAACCACATCTTTTTTGGTGATATTATACTGATCCTGTTTTTATATCTTTAAGTAATTATAGTGAAAAATAGCCTGTTACAGTGTAATAACAGCGAAAAATCACCTGTTATAGTTTAGGTAATAGATAATCTCACTTTTACTTATTCTACAATAACTCAGCTCCTAGATTGAGAAATCTTGCCAGATTTTCAGCTATGAATTGTTTATATAATATACGCTTTCAAATGGTCCTACTTTCATCTTGTGAACAACTTGGGCCCAAGAATGTATGGAGACGTCTCCTTCTCCTTTTGAAATAAAGATTAATCCCTACAGTTTTATAGTATTTAACTTCCCCCGTCATGAAATCAGTCAAAAATTTCATTCTAAAGTGGGCCTGCCAAAGTCTTGGTCATTTATACACACGTTAATCGTTGCTACAATCGCGAGATGTCACTATATGGAATAACATCTCGGTATGGCGGTATGGTTATATAGCATATATAAACTGACTATTTACTATTTATTTTTTAAGTTAAAACGGACATGGGTTTATTTATACTCAAACAACTGTAACATTATACAATTAGTGTTCATTATATTATATTCACATTTCACATTCATTATAGTTATTTTTATTATAACAAATTGTGAAAAGTATTATTAAATGTAACACATTTTTTTAATTACATTTATATTTGATTTAATAAAGATGGTGATGATTATAAATAAGAACTAAATACTGGGCATGATTTTTTTTTATTGTTACCTTTGTTATCAACATCGCATTTAGAACTGAAACCTGTTAGTGATTTTTTTCAGACGTCCACAATTATTCGTAATAGAAAAATACTCTTTCTACTGGAGCGTTTGTACCAGGTAGACATAAAATATAGGTATTCAATTAAAATGCAACAAAAATATTGAAGATTGATGGTGCGAAAGTGTTTGAATACTTCAACCCAGCTAGTTTTAAAGTTTCCGCAGAAACCGACCGAAACGAGAAAAGGGACAGTCCTGTTCAAAACGGGACGTAAGTTTGCCCACTCGTCCTTAGCGGTCTTTTCGACGGCATTTGGTCAAAAATTAATTAATTGTCGTTTGAGTTTGAAAATTAAAGAGGTATTATCAGCAAATAATACTATATCGTGATTGTCCCCTGCAAGATAAGGTAAGTCATTATTATAGACTAAGAACATGAATGAATATAGACTAAGAACATGAATGAATATAGACTAAGAACAGGAATGGGCCAAGAATCGAGCCCTGAGGAACGTCTATTGATACTATTGATCCAGAGGAACCTTTATCATTGATAACGACTTTGTGAGTTCTATTATTTAAATACGAAATAATAAGTCTAAGCACAATATTTTTGACACCGTAATGTTGTAGTTTCCTGATTAATGTCTCATGATTAACACAATCGAAAGCCTTGGAAAGATCACAAAAAATACCTAAGACATCTTGTGAACCCTCCCAGACATTAAAAATTATATTTTTTACCTCAGAATTCCGTCACTTATAAACTTGTTAATATTTTTTTATTTGAAAGAAAATATACACGCTGAAATTTTACTAGTTGTTTTTAAAGTTACCCGCTTTTAATTCATAGTAAATAAAAAAAGTCTATTCTATAGTATAAAATGTTGACTTGGTCAATGAACAATGCAATATAAATAAAAGAGTTGCGTTAAAATGGCGTCAATGGATCGCTCTGAGTTAATCACTCCGTATTAGTTTTAAATAGGCACCTATGAGGCACCCATTTTGTTAATATTATGTTAATATTTAGATAAGTATGTATCTACATATAAAGGTTTGAGTTTTACACAGAGCGTTGTGATTTAACGTTTTAAATAGATAATAGACAATAAAGATTTTTAAAAGAAAATTGTGCAATTTTTTTCCTCACAACTGGCAATATTTGTATCATGATAACTTAGCAAAGTATTTTTTGGTTTTTCGAATGATTTACGTAATAATAATTAATTAAATATATTAAATTATCTGTAAAATGTAATACCATCACTTTTTTATGTCTTTCATCAATGTTGTGACAAAATTTTAAGTCACTTTTATAATTTGTCACGAGCTCTTCTCCTTAAGATGAGACGTTGCGCACTGACGGATCGCTGTCGCTGAGTGAACTTACGCAATTTCGCGTTTATTTTGTTTTACATTCTCTACTTTCGGTGCGCGTACTAGGATTTTGTAACTTAACCACACACACAAAATTTCATCAAAATCTGTCGTGCTGTTTAAGAAGAATTCAGTCACATACACACGGACACGGGATAAAATCAGGTTTGTGATCTAAAATATAGGCTTTTGATCAAGAACCGGAAGAAGACAAAGTTATTAGTTAATCTTATAATTAAAAAGCTTAAAGTTTTTGATAAAGTTTAAGTTTAGGTTGGGTTGATTCTTCTTTATCTTTAATTGTTGTCTTTGCTTTAATTGATCATTATCATTACAGCCCTTCACAAGTCATCTGCTGAATAAAAGCCTCCCCCAGGGAATGCCACAGAGCATGATCCTGAGTTACCTGCGTCCAACGACTCCCTCAGTTCGTCGCGGGCCGTGCTACAGTGCGGACGTGTTCAGTTGCGCTCCCGTCTTAGTACGTGCTGTGTCAGTGTTCGACTCCGCCGACGTCGAGTTCGCTCCGTCAGGCGTTGAGGCGTTGCTGGCGCATCTCCTGCGTCGAGCTACATCTAAGGTAAGCGCAAAGGTCACTCCCTACGCTGTGCCCTACTTTGCGTCTTATTTTACTTCACTGTACCCTCTTTTTGTGATAAAAAGTGTTTACAAGTGTGCCGCACTCAGTGTGAGTTAACGCCCAAATTCCACCTGCGCCTCACACACCCCTCCCTGCTCGCGGGCGCCTCGCTGGGCCTCCCTCAAGGGTCTCACCCGGTGTGGTTGCACGCGCTGAGGGGAGTAAGGTGTGTGATAGCTAAGGGCTAAGCACTAGTAAAAAGTTAAAAAGATGTCGGACAAGGGGGAACCCCCCCCCAATACGCCGAAAACCACCCGAAAGGCGTCTGGGAGTTCTCAACAGGCCCCTCATGGAGCGAGACCTCTTCGCTCCTGTGAGGTCGAGAGTGCTCCCACCCTACAGCCAACTCCCGAGGCGGATAGGTGGCCTCCCGGCACCCGGCGCCGCGCTCGGCGCTGGTGAAGCTGTGTCTCCACCTAGCGTCGAACCGGCTCCATTACCACGCCGGAGCCTAGCCTCGAGGAGGAGAACTCCACCCGAAAGAAGCGATGATGAGCTCCAAGAGGAGAAAAGGTTGAAAGCCGGGTCTGATTCCATGTCCGATTCGGCATCACCTACTACCTCGCCAACCCCACCCAAAAGACTAGCCCCAACACCCGTAGTGAGGCATAATATCCCGCCAAATTCGCCATCACCAACCATCTCTCCGACCTGCGCAACTGAGATGCAGGATTTCGGTGAACAGGACCCAGAAGGAGAACGGGAGTGGGACAATACGTCCTACGCCACTCTAGCTCCCCTACAAGACGCCCAACCCTCAAACCAAGAGCCCACACCTGGACCATCCTCGGCGCCGGACTCCTATGCGCGCATAGCCGCAGCACCGAGAACAGCGCCCCCATCACCACTACAACAAACCGCAGAAAGACCACAAAAATCCGTAGACAACCCAGCGTCTAAATATCCACCAATTATTGTTGAATGCTTCCCAAATTGGGCGAAGCATTTTAAAATTTTACACCAGCTTCTCGGTCATGCTCCGAACGCTCGCCCATTTGGGAAAGGGGTCCGTTTCCGGCCCCAGTCCGATGATGAATATAGAAAGGTCCAACGCTACCTCATAGACAAAAACAAGGAAGACGCCACCTTCGTGTGGTATTGCTACGCCCCACAGGAGGAGCAACCCACGAAGGTGGGGTTAAGAGGGCTCCCTGCTGATACAAACCCACAAGACATACAGGAGGCCCTCATAGAGAAGGGCTTCCCAGTAACATTTGTGCGCTCCATACCACCCAAAAGAGATAGGCCTGGCTGTCTATTTCATATTAAAATGAACCACCTAAGCCCAGAAGAGCTCAACAGGATATATCAGATAGACGAGTTGCTCTACATGCCGGGGGTAACAATTGAAGCCTGGACTGGTCGAATTGGCCCCGCGCAGTGTCACAGATGTCAAGGGTTCGGGCATGCATCTTACAATTGCTACCGGCCCTTCAAATGTGTTCGCTGTGCGGGTGACCACCTGGCCTCAGCCTGCCCACATCCGCGGTATGCGCCACCCAAGTGCGCAAACTGCGGAAGAGACCACTCGGCGAACGACAGGCGGTGCCCAGTGTTGCAGCGAATCGCGAGGAAAAGGGGCATTAATATGCAGCCTCCCATACCTCTGCAAGCGACACGAGCACCGCAACGGCCACCACCTCCACCACAGTGGCAACCACCGCCTCCACAACGACCACCACCACCCCAATTGCCTATACAGCAACAGCCCCAACAGCCCTACCAGCAACAACCACAACGTCAGGCACCACAACCGCAGCAGCGGCAGGTAACGGTAATACCAGCACCAACATTCGCGACGACCGGGGCAACCTTAGCCCCACCGGCAAATGCTGCCACGGAGCGCATAGAGCGCCCCAAAAAGAAACGCGGGAAGAAAAATAAGAAGAAGAGGAAGACGGCCACCCAACCAGCTCAAGTGGGTGGTACGTCGACTCCGCTTCCTCCACCCATATCCACCACACAACAGCGACAGCCACTGCCACAGCCACGATATACTTCCCCCCCCCCCTACTTCAAATCAGGATGAGCAAACTGTACCTCAACCCCGAGCCCCACACCCACGTAAAAGGACAATAACTGTCCCACCACAACCACAGCCCCAGGCACCAGCCACCATCGAGGAGGCCCTCGCTCAACTGGTGGGCATGGTGATCAGGATCTTAGGAGAGGTCCTGACTGCCATGACCACCGGCACCAACCCCCTTTCGGCCATTCTAAGTGCTCTAGCCCAACTTTCTTCAGTCAGCAGGCCATCAAATTAAATTGTGTTACTGGAACCCCGGCGGCATCGTAGGGAAGGTCGCCGACCTGAGAACCCTGGTCCAGCAGCACAATATCCAAATTGTGCTGTTGGGGGAAACCAAACTGCGCCCCTCTGCCCAACTAAAGCTCCCCAACTTCTTCGTGTATCGCCATGACGAGATCTCCCCAGAAGGTGTCGCGTACAGAGGTACCGCGGTCCTTGTGAGGAGGGACGTCATGCACGAAGAAGTTGGCACCAACACCAATTATACGTCAACGAGGACTAAGGGAATCAGGTTGAAGGTGGGGACTAAAGAAACCAGGATCTTCGCCGCCTACAGGCCTCCCGGCACCTCGTTTGCCCCCCAGGATATAAGAACCATCTTTGATTCCTCAACACCTGCCATTATCGCCGGAGACCTCAATGCTAAACATCCTGCATGGGGCTCCGCGCTGATAACACCACCTGGCAGGAAGTTATATGACGACGCCGAGGAGTGAGGGTACGAGGTGCTGGGCCCTGATGAGCCCACCCATATCCCCGCCAAACCTGAACACCAGCCCGATATCCTAGACATAGTGCTGTGCCATCTAGTGCCGTATCCAACACGGCTGGAGGTATTGTATGACGTGGACACGCAACACCTCCCCGTGCTGATTACCATCGACACCAGTGCGGATGCTGTAGTGCCCAGAAGTCTCCGAATGAAGACAAACTGGGTGCGCTTCCGTAGTGCGCTGGAGGACCTCCAACTCTGTGCCTCCATCACCACCTCTGAAGATGTGGAGACAGCGGCCCAACTGCTTCATAATACCATCAAAGATAAATTACAACTCCATTCCTACCCTGTCTCCACGGGGCGCGGGAAGGAGGAACTCCCACGCAGGCTGCAAACCCAGTTGTCTGAAAAACGGAAGCTGAGGAGGCTCTGGGCACGGACACGATGCCCACGGCTTAAAGCCAAACTCAACGCCATGACAGAAGAGCTGTCGGAAGCGATGAGAGCGTACAGGGGAGAGGCATGGGAGAGGCGAGTCGACGAAGCTTCGGAGACACCCGCCTCCCTGCATCTCCTCAACCGGCAGCTCACAAAGGCACCACCACCTGTCTGCCCACTGGTGGACAGCACGGGGAGCAGAATTTACGACGCCCAAAAACGGGTGGAGTTGATGGCACAGCACCTAGAACAACAGTTTATACCAAATAACATAGCAGAGGGGTACGCAGACCACATACAAAGTATAGAGGACCGCGTACAGGAATACCTCTCAAACCCGGCGCCGCCCTTGCGGGGCGACGACTTTATTTCACCAGCGGAGGTAAGGCGCACCATCATGCGCCTACCTACCCGTAAAGCGCCGGGATATGACGGCATTACTACCACAGCCATTAAGCAGCTGCCCAGAAGGGTAATAGTGGCACTCACCATGTTATACAACGGCATCCTGAGGACTGGCCACTTCCCGACCATCTGGAAGCAGGGCAAGATCATCGTGCTGCCGAAACCGGGAAAAGACAGGAGGTTCCCGGCCAGCTACCGCCCCATAACGCTATTGCCGCACATAGCAAAACTCTTTGAAAAACTTACACTTACCAGAATTCTTCCGCATGTCACCCTGCGGAAAGAGCAATTCGGCTTCCGCAGGGGACATTCCACCACTTCTCAGCTGGCCCGCGTGCTACACTATCTTGCGGCCGAATATAACTTCGGCCGCATCTGTGTGGGGGTCCTTCTCGACATGGAGAAGGCCTTCGACAGGGTGTGACACGCAGGGCTAGTTTACAAACTCATCCAGCACACCACCTTACCGCCCATGCTTGTGCGGTTAATAGCGTCGTACCTGGAGGGGCGGAGCTTCCATGTCACCCTGGAAGGGGCTGTCTCGGCGGCACGACCGATCTTGGCCGGAGTGCCACAGGGCAGTTGCCTATCACCACACCTGTACGCGGTTTACACCAACGACATCCCCACCCTTCAAGGTCATCTGAAGGAATGGGAAGAAGATATAGATCTCGCATTGTACGCCGACGATAGTGCGTACTTCGCGTCATCACGTCGGGTGGATATAGCTGCCAAGAAGTTGCAGCGGGTACTCGACCTCTTGCCTGAGTGGCTGGACAAATGGAGGCTGGCGGTCAACGTCGGGAAGACCGTCGCCTTCATGACCAGGCTGGCCAGAACACCTCCAACTCTGCGACTCCGCGAGCAGGATGTGGGTTGGAGTAGTACCATCACTTACCTAGGATGCCAGATAGATCGCTCGCTGCGGATAACCCCGATGGTCAATAACGTCGTAAGACAGGCCAGAGCCGCGCGAGCAAAACTCTATCCAATACTGGCATCCAAACTACCAACAAGAACAAAAATCGGTATCTACAAAACCTACATCCGCTCGCGGCTGACCTACGCAGCACCAGCCTGGTACGCGTTGACCTCGGCCACTCAGCGCAGGAGGTTGGAAGCACAGCAAAATCTTGCGCTTCGGGTGATCGTGGGAGCCGGTCGCTACGTCAGAAATGATATCATTTCACGCGACCTTAAGGTCGAATCCATCTCCGAATTCGTGGCCCGTACTGCGAGACGGTTGTTCGACCGCGCAGATAACGGGCCACACCCACATCTTCAAAATCTAGCTCCTCTCCACGCCCGCCCACCTGACGGGCGACCACTCCCACGAGAACTTCTACGCTCACCACCCGGCGACGGGGACGCCAGGGATGAGTGAGCATCCCGACACCTGATTTGATGGCGCTAAGTGCGCACCACACCAACCCGCAAGCTGCCAACGCAGCACCCAGTACCGGGGGGTCGTGTCCTCCTGAGATGCCGCCCATGTAAAGAGGGTCTCCTCGAAACATGTATAACCTCCACAAGGAGAAGAACCACCACTGTCAACGACTCCCTCCATAATATTTTACCCCCACCAAGCTATCTCCAAAGAATTTTTCCACATGTTAAATTTTGTTTTAAATACAAAGCCTGAGGTGTTATTTTTAGCCGAAGATTTTATAGCCAATGCCATAATAAATTAAAAAAAATTAAACCCTATTACCTCATTCTCGTACATTCATTAAACCTGGAAAAGTAAATTAAAACGTATTGTTCAATTCATAAGATTTAAAATTTAGAATTTACTTCCAAAGACGACGGTACACTAGGAAGTAAAAGCACATGACGTCCTCAGTGATCTTACTTTTGAAATTTTATAAATATTGGTCTTGAACCAAATAGCAATAAATGTGAAACATTTTTTCCATTAATATATCTAGTTTTAACACAGACAATTTAATTCAAAACTTCAATCATATTTCTCCAGGAATAAAAATCGGTATGGAATCGCTATACCTGCTAGGCGGCCCGTTGTTTTAAAAACAAAATTTGATTAATTAAATTTTACGTGGTAGAGCCATGCTGCAGCTATATTAGTAGTATAGTTGCAGCACAAATAAATCGGCTCGATCGTGGAAGGACCCACAGAATACCAGCGTAAAATAGCAGCTTAAAGCTGAACGCACATTTGTCCGCGTCGCACGCGCCGTACGCGCCGAGTATTTACTGATGGCCTCGCACATTTGCCCGTACGCATCATCCGCGCCGTACGCAAATCTTTTATATTACAACAACTTTTGTAGTTTTTTCCAACCACTGGTGTGAAACGGTACAGTTTGATCGCTCAATATCACTATGGAAAGCAATTTAGTAATAGCCTGCTTATTGGTAGAGGAAGAAGAAAACAAAAGTCGAAGAAAAAGAAGATTCTGGATTCATAATATTAATTTAAAAAGGCAATTGTATTTAGAATATGAAGGGGATATACTTTATTTAAAGACTTATTAGATGATGATGAACGATGTTTTTTAGATATTCGCATTTAAAATACAAGAAATTTCAAGAATTGCTACATATACTAAAACCATATATTACTATGGAAAACTCAAGATTTACAAAGCCAATTGAACCAGAAAAAAGACTTGTTGTATGTTTGAGGTAAGTATTTTTATTGATAATAAAGTAATCAGGTATAATTAGGTTTTGAATTAAATTTAACTTTTATTGTTAGTTCAGTATTTAAATAATTTATCGCTAAGAATACATATTGATAATCGATGCAAAAAAATCAAATTATGTATAATTAATTACGAATGAGTTATAAGATATAAAAAATATTGGTAAATCCAATTGGGCATACCTTAAGCGCATTAAAAAAATTACGTATAACATGATTATACGGAATTATTAAAGTAGTTTAAATACATTTCGACAGCACTATCGGCTTCAACACCCTCGAAAACCATGAAAATGACACCCATGATGAAAAAAATGATACCTATTGCAGCCGCCATCTTGGATTTACATTTCGACAGCACTATCGGCTTCAACACTCTTGAAAACTATGAAAATGACACCCGAGATGAAAAAATTGGTACCAACTTCAGCCGCCATCTTGGATTTACATTTCGACAGCACTATCGGATTCAACACCCTCGAAAACCATGAAAATGACACCCAAGATGAAAAACTTGATATCTATTGCAGCCGCCACCTTGGATTTACATTTCGACAGCACTATCGGCATCAGTTCCCCTGAAAACCATGAAAATGACACCAATGATGAAAAAATTTATATCTATTGCAGCCGCCATCTTGGATTTATATTTCGACAGCACTATCGGCTTCAACACCCTCGAAAACCATGAAAATGACACCCGAGATGAACAAATTGGTACCTATTGCAGCCGCCATCTTGGATTTACATTTCGACAGCACTGTCGGTTTCAACACCCTCGAAAACCATGAAAATGACACCCAAGATGAAAAAATTGATATATTTTGCAGCCGCCATCTTGGATTTACATTTTGACAGCACTATCTGCTTCAACACCCTTGAAAACCATGAAAATGACACCCATGATGAATAAATTGGTACCTAATTCAGCCGCCATCTTGGATTTACATTTCGACAGCAGTATCGGCTTCAACACCCTCGAAAACCATGAAAATGACACCCATGATGAAAAAATTGATACCTATTGCAGCCGCCATCTTGGATTTACATTTCGACCGCACTATCGGCTTCAACACTCTTGAAAACCATGAAAATGACACCCGAGATGAAAAAATTGGTACCAACTTCAGCCGCCATCTTGGATTTACATTTCGACAGCACTATCTGCTTCAACACCCTCGAAAACCATGAAAATGACACCCATGATGAATAAATTGGTACCTAATTCAGCCGCCATCTTGGATTTACATTTCGACAGCACTATCAGCTTCAACACCCTCGAAAACCATGAAAATGACACCTATGATGAAAAATTTTATACCTATTGCAGCCTCGACCTTGGATTTACATTTCGACAGCACTATCGGCTTCAGCACCCTCGAAAACCATGAAAATGACACCCATGATTATGGAGTGTAGAGTAGAAGGAGGACCATCTCTATATATGAAAAGTGTCCCTAAAAACGTGTCCAATAAGGGCGGCGCTGCAGTAGCATAGGATTAATTTAAAAAAAAGCGCCAAAAGTAATTAAAATAAGATGGAGAAATAAACAAGGACCGACCAATCCGCTTGGTTTTGTACTAAGTATATAGTTGAGATTTTATATACTGGCATTTTACTAACTACTCTAGTCATGAAATTTTTTAAATATTTGAATTCAGCTGACTTCACTCCGTTCACAACAGCTATCTTCATATCGTAGTTTTTCAGACGCCAGCGCTATTGTGGTAGGTTTTGGAACCTCTATTTTCAGTAAATAGTAGGACACTTTTTCAACTTTCAGCCCTTATAAGATGGTTCTCCTTGTACTCTACACTCCATACCCATGATGAAAAAATTGATACCTATTGCGGCCGCCATCTTGGATTTACATTTCGACAACCCTATCGGTTTCGACACCCTCGAAAAGCATGAAAATGTCACCCATGACAAAAAAATTATACTACTTACTTTTAGTACGTATTACTATTATTTATTCTGTGCTTTTAAATATTGTAATAAAAAAATCTCTTATTATTATTATAATCAAGTATTTAAGAAATTTGTTGATTCGAATATTGTGTATTTGTACAGCGATCTTTTTGAGCCGCTGAAAACAACCGAAACAATGTCCACTCACGACCACAGAACATATATACCCCTAAAGGGGTATATATGTTCTGTGCTCACGACGGCGACTGAAGCCGAACTAAACTTAATACAAAGGTACTCTGTGAACTAAGCTACTCTGTGGCTGTAGATCCCCATTTACAGAAACAATTTATATACGAGGTAACCAAATCAAAGAAAATTTCGCCATTTTGGAGCCGAAAAAAATTAATTATAGCTAAACAAAACAAAATTACACTGCCATTTACATTCAGTGGCTTCCCACATGATAGATGAAGAGATTAAAAAATAGATTGAGTTAAACAATTGATATTTTCAAAAGTTATAGTGTTTACAAGCCACAGGGACTTGATAAATCTACACCATAAGCCACTAAAACCCTTTTTTTATTTAAAAATAGCAATTATTCGATTTAAAAAAATTATTAATAAGTTCAACAATCATTTATCTTTCTAACAATGTGCTTTTTATATCATTTATATGTATAATATGATTGCTAGATACGATTTTATTCGATAAAATGTCGGAATTTTAATTTTTAGGCGATAGTAGAACATTACCTTGCGCTTTCGCTTAAGGTATGCAATACAAAAATTATCACGTAAGACGAAACCACCAGTTATAGTGGAAAATCCACAAGTTGGCAACATTATATAACACTGAGTAATCAGCACGCGAAGTTTTGGCGGGAACTTGATCGGCGGCGGTTTGCTGCTCCTGTTTTATAGTTTAAATAATAGTTTGAAGTGAATTTTGATATGTAAAAGTGGTGCGATTTTATGTATTAACTGTCTACGCATGTGAACTATTAGTGGAAACGGTGAAACAAGTGCTCTGATGGTGATGGATTCTCAAGATAAACTCTTTGCATAGGCGCCTTTAGATACCATTACCAACTGTCAGCTGTCTGCTGGCTCAAGTTGCCGTCGAAATCTCCCAAGTGCTGCACAATGTGACGCATCAACATATTGTGAAGTAGTGAACTATGAAGGATAATTATACATTTGGAGAAATTATAATAAACCGAATAAAAATACTCAAGACTTGGCCTAAAGGTCGAGGTACCAGGCATTAAACTACAAAAAAAAAGTATCAGCACGCGCCGCGTTATATGACGTCATCAGCATTCGTCCTGCGATATCGTATACCTACCACATTTTATAAAATTCGGCGCGTACGGTGCGGCTGTAATGTGCGAGGTTTCATATGATTTCATACAACGAATTCTAAAGTAGAGAACCGAAGACCTTTTTACTGGAAACGAGGCATTGCATCTTAGTCCTCAGGGATGACAACGCATCTACATTTTGATTCTTAATCGAAGATAAATATCTATGTCCATGAGGATAAATGTCTATGGGCCACAGTACCCACTTACCATCTTATTCTATATTTAAAAAAAACCACGGCAAATGCTAGTTTTCTATCGACTTCAAAAAAGAGGAGGTACTCTAGACTGTAGGTTTTTTACGTGTGTTACCTCATAACTTTTTTCTGGGTGAACCGATTTAGATGATTATTGCATACCGAGCGCAAAGCGCGTGGGTATGTTCTACTAACGCCTAAAAATCAAAATTCCACCGTTTTGTCGCATGAAATCGTATCCAGCAATCATATTACACATATAAATGATATAAAAAGCACATTGTTAGAAAGATAAATGATTGTTGAACTTATTAATATTTTTTTTAACTCGATTAATTGCTATTTTTAAATAAAAAAAGGGGTTTTAGTGGCTTATGGTGTGGATTTATCATGTCCCCAAGGCTTGTAAACACTATAACTTTTGTAAATATCAATTGTTTAACTCAATCTATTTATTAATCTCTTCATCTATCATGTGGGAAGCCACTGAATGTAAATGGCAGTGTAATTTTGTTTTGTTTAGCTATAATTAATTTTTTTCGGCTCGAAAATGGCGAAATTTTCGTTGATTTGATAGCCTCGTATAGAATTATTTCTGTAAATGGGGATATGCAGCCACAGAGTAGTTTACTCACTAACTCAGTTGGCCATCGCCATAGATTACTGTATATATCAGTTCGCCGCATTAGCTTGCTACATTTATATTTATCTATGGTTCGCCGTCAGTCGCCGTCGTGAGTGAACATTATTTCGGTTGTTTGCAGCGGCTCAAAAAGATCGCTGTACAAATACACAATATTCGAATAACCAAATTTCTTAAATACTTGATTATAATAATAATAACAGATTTTTTTATTACAATATTTTAAAAGCACAGAATAAATAATAGTAGTACGTACTAAAAGTAAGTAGTATCAATTTTTTTGTCATGGGTGAAATTTTCATGGTTTTCGAGGGTGTTGAAACCGATAGGGTTGTCGAAATGTAAATCCAAGATAACGGCCGCAATATGTATCAATTTTTTCAATATGGGTGTCATTTTCATGGTTTTCGAGGGTGCTGAAGCCAATAGTGTTGTCGAAATGTAAATCCAAGGTGGCGGCTGCAATAGGTATAATTTTTTTCATCATGGGTGTCTTTTTCATGGTTTTCGAGAATGTTGAAGCCGACAGTGCTGTCGAAATGTAAATCCAAGATGGCGGCTGAAGTAGGTACCAATTTTTTCATCATGGGTGTCATTTTCATGGTTTTCGAGGGTGTCGAAGACGATAGTGCTGTCGAAATGTAAATCCAACATGGCGGCTGCAATAGATATCAATTTTTTCATCTTGGGTGTAATTTTCATGGTTTTCGAGGGTGTTAAAGCCGATAGTGCTGTCGAAATGTAAATCTAAGATGGCGGCTGCAAGGGGTATCAATTTTTTCATCATGGGTGTCATTTTCATGGGTTTCGAGGGTATTGAAGCCGATAGTGCTGTCGAAATATAAATCCAAGATGGCGGCTGAAGTAGGTACCAATTTTTTCATCATGGGTGTCATTTTCATGGTTTGCAAGGGTGTTGAAGCCGATAGTGCTGTTGAAATGTAATTCCAAGATGGCGGCTGCAATATATATCAATTTTTTCATCATGGGTGTCATTTTCATGGGCTTCGAGGGTGTTGAAGCCGATAGTGCTGTCGAAATGTAAATCCAAGATGGCGGCTGAAGTAGGTACCAAGTTTTTTCATTATGGATATCATTTTCATGGTTTTCGAGGGTGTTGCATCCGATAGTGCTGTCGAAATGTAAATCCAACATGGCGGCTGCAATACATATCAATTTTTTCATCATGGGTGTCATTTTCATAGTTTTCAAGGGTGCTGAAGCCGATAGTGCTATCGAAATGTAAATCCAAGATGGCGGCTGAAGTAGGTACCAAATTTTTTCATCATGGATATCATTTTCATGGTTTTCGAGGGTGTTGCAGCCGATAGTGCTGTCGAAATGTAAATCCAACATGGCGGCTGCAATAGATATCAATTTTTTCATCATGGGTGTCATTTTCATGGTTTTCGAGGGTGCTGAAGCCGATAGTGCTGTCGAAATGTAAATCCAAGGTGGCAGCTGCAATAGGTATAAAGTTTTTCATCATGGGTGTCATTTTCATGGTTTTCGAGGGTGTTGAAGCCGGTAGTGCTGTCGAAATGTAAATCCAAGATGGCGGCCGCAATATGTATCAATTTTTTCAATATGGGTGTCATTTTCATGGTTTTCGAGGGTGTTGAAGCCGATAGTGCTGTCGAAATGTAAATCCAAGATGGCGGCTGAAGTAGGTACCAATTTTTTCATCATGGGTGTCATTTTCATGGTTTTCTAGGGTGTTGAAGCCGATAGTGCTGTAGAAATGTAAAGCTAAGATGTCGGCTGCAATAGGTATAAATTTTTTCATCATGGGTATCATTTTCATGGGTTTCGAGGGTGTTGAAGCCGATAGTGCTGTCGAAATGTATTTAAACTTTTTTAAAAAAAATCCGTTTAATCATGCTATACGTTATTTTTAATGCGAAGGTATGCTTAATTGGATTTATCAATATATTTTATTATTTGAAAGCTGGTACTTTTCATCAAGGTCTGTCCAACAGTTTTTGAGTTATTCTTAACAATTTATATTGAAGTCGGTTGTACAAAATGTTTAATTTTAAATTATCGCACTAAATGTTTAGCAGAGAAGTAACAAGACGTCACTAAGGAATGCAATTATAATTTTATTTTTAGAAACGAACAATTAATTAACTGTTTATCGTGAAGTAAAATGAAGGCATTGATATTCCGAACAAAGAGGCATTATGCCATACCGTGGCGATGATTTGAATTGCACATACAGAATGGCATGTTGTGTTGTCCTTGCGGACGTTACCCGAATGCTAATGAGCTGAGGGGATGGAATCTGGGCTATCACTTGATGTAACAATAACTGTAATTGTTACGTTATTGTTATAATAGTTACTCGCCAAGAATTCCCAGAATGCATAACTTTTTATTTTTTATGGTATAAAGCACATCCTGAAAAGAACAAGTTGGACTTTGGTATAATGGGGGAAAACAAGCACGCAGTCCACCTGATGGTAAGAAGATGCTGTGGCACATAGACATCTTCATTTATTAGCGATTAAATACCAAAATGCAGATGTAAACTTTAAAGAATATAACAATGAAAAAGAAAACAATAAAACTACAAACCTACCTAATGGTAGCTAATGGTAGACACTAGACAGTGATGAAGCCCAAATAGTAAATTGTACTGTCATAACGTAAAAAGCCTATTCACTCTTGCGTTGATCTTGAAGACTGAAGATTTTATACATGGTAGAGTCACGCTGCAGTCACGTTGAGGACGAATGGATCGGCACGACCGGATAAAAACCACGCTCTCCCAGAATACCAACGTGAAATACTAGTTTAATGCTGTTGTGTTTCCTATGGCGAATGAACAGGACCCGAGACCCTCTTTACTGGAAACGTGTCATCTTAGTCCTCAGGGGTGATAAAGCATCTGCATTTTGATTTTTAATTAAGGATGTCGCAGATGTCTATGGGTCACAGTAATCACTTACCATCAGGTAGGCCGTGATCTCGTTTATCACACTTATTCTACAAAAAAAATCAACAAAGACAGATTCTGGCAAATTATTCCACTCTCATAAAAAAAAACCTTTAATACCTCTACGTGACTCTACGTCATGTTTCAGCGCGGCAAACCCATATACCTCGACGTATCCTCAAATCCATGTAGTGCTCAGCATAATATAATGTATTTTATATAGAAATAGCATGCAACACAAATGAGATTTTATCGTCATTTTCTCCAGGGACTAAGATACGGCTTTACTCATATAATAGACATCAAATTAAGTAATGCTTAAAGTTGCTCTCTCCCTTTTCATTTAACGACAATAAAAAGAGAGGTATAGAGATAATCAATACTTAATTTAAGTAAGTTATTATCAGTGATTGCATGTAAGACCGCAAGACTCCGGGGACATTGTTGATTACCTTAAACCGGGGATTTCTTTTTTCGCTACATACATATTTGTCCATGACGAAGGTAGCGGGCTACATTAGTAGGACAAAAAGTTACTTTATTAGAACGGTTTATGATTGTTATCAGGAAAAAAAGGATCCAAATTAAAATGTAGCCGATGAAGAATCTAATTCAATAACATGCCTTTCAAATTATCGAAAATATATTATATGGTTATCGCATAAAAAAAACGAGAAATCAACCGTCAATTTAGGTATTTTTCCGACAGTTAAATTATAACTTTTTTGTATTTTAAAAATTCATTTTTTAAGAATTTAATTGAGTATTTCGTGCATGTGCGTAGATATTTTAGTTTTCAATTGAAATTTCAAGAAGTATCAATTCTTGAGCATTAAAATAGAGACAGTCAACATACAACGCATTCGAACCAAGCAGTTTGCTTCTTCGTTCATAATGCGTCATCGTCATCTGTTTTTGGATGCAGGTGGCTCAGGACCGTGGTTTGTGGCATTCCTTGGGGACGAGGCATTTGTTCAGCAGTGGACCTGTGAAGGGCTATAATAATAATGTGGGGGTCTTGAAGGCAAGAGTGAATAGGCCTTTGTTAAACTAAGTCAATGGGCTTTATCTTTGGCTGTATCACCACTTACCGTAAGGGATAGAAGAATAGAATAGAAGAATTGCAACTGGCAATGCTATTTACCTTACAAATATATTCCCTGTTACCACTGCTGGTAAGCTTAAAATGCTTGTGCTAGAAGTGGTTCACGACAGTAGTTGAATGGCGGGTTCGAACCCACGACCTATAGAGTTCGTGGCCCACGTCCTGCCATTAGGATACCGTCGCTTCTAATATTACAAGTATACTTATTGTAAGTAATTTAAGTTTTACCCCTTGTTCGAAAAAAAGATCTGCCCTGGGAAAAACCAGCAAGAAACCCAGCGGGACTTTTTTTAAATAATTAATTTACAATATAATATTTTATTGTGTGGCATTCCTTGGGGGAGGCCTATGTTCAGTAGTGGAATTTAGTGTTGTAATGATGATGGTGATGATAATATTTTATACAATTACGTATGAAAACATTTAGAAACAGCATGGTAGTGATCACCTCATTCCCAATAATTTAGCTCTGGTTCATAACAATAAAAAAAAGCTAACAGAAAACATAATAATAACCTCACTTGCAACCCATTCGGTTCTCAATTTGACCTTTTACTTTTGCTTATCGATATCTTTACTCATCAATTGTTTAATATTATGTTTTACCTGATGCGATCATACCGCGATACGGCTTCTGATTATTATGTAATCTAGGGTACGATCGTGCGTGCTAACTATCCAAATGAGGGCTAATAATTTTCTGCTCACCAGATGTCGCTAGTTGACACTGAGATAAAGTTTTTTGTTGCACAATGTCATTTAATTGAGAAATTGTTTTATAATAGAATTTTATCAGTTTCTAGAGTATTATATTAAACTAATACACAAAACAATGCGTCAGTTGTTTGCTCTTTAATTTTTTGCACATTCTTAACTCTTTTGAATTTTTCAACTATTATTAATATCTGTGGTTTGGTTTATTAATTTTTAATGTTATTAATATAAAATATAACTAATATTACAAAAAGAAACAATAACTTTTACATTTTCCGAACAAATTCCAACAAAACTTCCCCACTATGAAATCTATCAAATACCTCACTTTCTAGTGGCGCCGCCCTGGTGGCAGAAGTCGTGGATGCCATTGTCATGTCATTAAGATGACGCTGTCGGTCATGTCTTTGTTTTTCACCCCTGACGAAAACAGAGTTATAAGTTTGTAGTGTGTATCTGTGTGTCGGTCTGTGGAATCATAACTAGGCATGATCAGATTTTGATTACGTTTTTTTTTGTTTGAAAAATGCCTTAATCGAGAGTGTTCTTAATGTTTCAAAAAAATCTGTTCAGCCGTTTGAAGACCATCAGCTCTTGGCGAGTGGGGCAGCGAATGGGGGCTAGGCGAGAAAAAGTGTAAGATTTTTCCTTCACGACCCCCTGTCTATTGTGCGAGCGAGATGGAATAATATCCATCTCCCTCGCACTTTTTGCTATCTTGCCATGAAAGAAATATTATTTTAAATGACGCTTCATTTTAATAGGCGCTAGTAATTCATTTATTTGTATTTGTTAATCAATAATAATATAATATGTTATTTTTTATAGGAGAGGGGGCAAACGAGCATGCGGCTCACCTGATGGTAAGTGACTACCGCCGCCCATGAACAACCGAAGCAGATGTGTTGCTGGCCTTTTAAAAAGGAATAGGCTCTTTTCTTGAAGATCCCTAAGTCGTATCGGTCCGGAAAAATGGCTGGTGGTAAACTATTCCACAAGGAAGTTGTGCGAGAAAGAAAACATCTTCTAAATCGTACAGTGGTGGACTGCCAATCATCCAGATAATGTGGATGGTATCGGGAGTTCTACCGCGATGTGCGTTCATGCAATTTGGCGGCTGGGATTAATCCGAACAATTCCTCAGAGCATTCCCCGTGGTTCCCCTGAAAGAAAATGCAAAGAGATGCAACATCTCTTCACAGCGCCAATGAGTCGAGCCGATCGGAAAGGACGCGGTCGTCGACGATTCAAGCCGCTCTGCGCTGGATGCGGTCAAGTGGAAGGAGCTGGCACTGGGGAGCCCCAGCCCAGAGATGGGAACAGTATTTCATGTGAGGCCGAACCTGCGCCTTATAAAGTTGCAGGCGTTGTGCCGGCATGAAATACTGTCCCGCTCTGCTGAGCACGCCAAGCTTTTTAGAAGCCAATTTGGCCTTCTCTTCCAAGTGACCACGAAACTACACGTCACTCGATATGTCGACGCCGAGGATTCCGATACTGGCTGAGGCAACAAGGGGAGTACCTTGAAACTGAGGAGATACGACAAAGGGGTTCTTTTAGCGGTAAACGCGCAAACTTGTGTCTTCTGAGGATTAAACTGGAATAGATTTAGTCGCCCCCAATCCGAGACTTTGTCTAGCAAAGACTCGACTTCAGACACAAGTTTGTTCCGGTACTCGACGACTTTACCCGAGAAATATTGGCACGGCCGGTGTATAGAGCATCACCAGTGCTGTCATCTGCATAGCAATGAATGCTACCGGTTTGCAACATATCATTGATATGCAGAAGAAACAGCGTTGGTGATAGCACGCAGCCTTGTGGAACACCAGCGTTAATAGGCTTTTAGTCGGAGCACGCACCGTCTACAACGACCTTGATGCTCCGATCTGCAAGAAAGCTGGTGATCCAATTGCACAATTTCTCGGGAAGCCCATAGGAAGGGAGTTTCGAAAGAAGCACTTTGTGCCAAACCCGATCGAAGGCCTTCGCAATGTCCAAACTAACGGCCAATGCCTCCCCCTTGGATTCTACTGCCTCCGCCCATCTATGAGTCAAGTAGACCAGAAGATCCCCACTTGCCCGACGAAAATGTATTGGCCGTCACTGATCAGCTGGTGATCCTCAAGGTACTGCATGGGCTGGTAGTTAATAATGGAGTCCATTATTTTGGAGAACAAGGAGGTGATGGCGATAGACCTATAGTTGGACGGGTCTGAGCGGGGTCGCCTTTTTTAGAGATCGGGTGGACAAAAGCTGCCTTCCATGATTTCGGGACAACGCCTAGGGAGTAGGAGTACCGGAAACGACGTGTTAGAACCGGTGGCAACTCCGGAGCACACGTCCTCAGCACAATTGGGGGGATTCCGTCAGGCCCACTCGACTTGTTGATGTCCAGGGAGAGGAGTGCTCTGCTGTGAGAACCGCACATCCGGCATGGAGCACTCACACCGCGGGATGGTCGGCGGTGTGTTCCCCCCGTCATCAAGAGTCAAGTTGGACGCAAAAAGGGAGCCTGAAAGGTCGGCTTTCTCTTTTGCGGCGTGGGACAGTGAGTCGTCCTTCCTGTGCAGAGATGGTAATGATGCCTTACAGAAATTCCCTAGGATAGCCATGGCGAGAGACCAGAATGCGCCTATGTGCTCTGACTTTGCCTTGGCAATAACTCTTTTGAAGGACCTGGAGGCGAAGTTATACTTTTTTATAAGTATGCTGGTGTTTACATCCCGAGTTGCCGAAGCCGCAGCCCAGGCTTGATAACACTCTTGCTTACTACGTAATGCAGTCTTACAGGAGCGACCAAACCATGATTGAGATCTGCCTCCGATGGGTACCATAGATAATGGAATAAATAGTTCCATTCCCTGTAGCACCACATCAGGGGCAAAGTCAGCAACAGCGCTGGGATCATTCGGTGAGAAGCAAATCCGCCCCCATGGGTAGGAAGCAAAAAAAGACCGCATTCCGTCCCAATCCGCCGACCTGCAATGCCAAACACGGCGTTAACCTGCAGAACGCAACCGCGAGGGGAGCGTAAATGACACCACACTCGGGATCAGACAATGGTCCGAAGAGCCAAGAGTGGCATCGACGGAAACCTGATATCCGTCCGGATGAGAGGTCAGCAGAAGGTCCAACAGGGCAGGTGTATGATCCTCAACATCTGAAATCCGCGTAGGCGATGTAACCAGTTGTGTCAGACCATATGCGAAGGCAAAGTCATAAACAGATCTCCCCGCTTGATCGGTTAAACGTGAACCGAGCCATTCGGCGTGGTGTGCGTTAAAATCGCCAAGGATCACGATCTCTGCGGATGGGACCTGTTGTAGCAAGGAATCTGTAGCCATTTGGACGTGGTCGATTAGTCGGTCTGATTCGGCATTACCGCTATGGGACCTATAGAGGCACCCGTAGACACGCGGATGGTCGTCGCTGTCTACGCGTAGCCAAAAGATGGACAGGTCCGAACCTTCAAGACTGCCGAGGCGTCGAGTACAGATGTCCTCTCTGACGTATACGCAAACTACAGTCCGAGGCACAAAGGAGTGCTCCAATTTGTACCCCGGGCAAGAGAGATACGAAGTATAAGCCGGAGAGGACACCTGCGCCTCGGTCGGAAAGAGCAAAACCGGCTTCGCCGTCTCGAGATGGTAGTGGACGGCGTTTAGGTTCGAGTGAAGTCCCCTGATGTTGCAGAAATTCACGGATAGCGTGGCAGGGGTCGCCTTGGTCTTGTTGCTCATTTTGCCCCGAGTTGGTGAGTTTTTTGGCTGCATGGCGTCAGAAATGTATGTTTGGCTAAAAATTATTGTCCGGCTTTTTGGAGCGCTTAGTCCGGCTTTTTCATTTTAGGAGATGGCAACCCTATCCACGACACTCACGCAAGTTTTTTGTTTCCGAGGTTTTTAATTTCTTTTTAACTTAATATATTAACCGTATTGTTGCTATTTATTTATTTAACAATTTATGTAAACACAAAGTAATGTTACAATGGAAAATAAAAAAAATGTACGAATGCACTGCTGATTTCATATCGTAATTTCTGCCAGCTATTTGTGAATATACCTACAGTACAATATGAGGGAAATGCAAGGTGTGTTACGTAAAATGTGTATTTACCTATCTCTATGTATTTGTGTAATGTTTTCTGATTTATCATGGTGTTGTGATAAGTTTGGTTCAATTACTTCCGTCTGTCATAATCAGGAACATTTGTTGCTGTCTGTAGTCTCATATGTAGGCAATCAGAGTCCAATCGGCTTTTGCTAACACGTGACTACGAACCCATGAAGGTAAAGCACTGGTTTTCAGGCACTCCTTCCTGCCTGAGTTGTAGGAATAGCAGAGCCAAAGGTGTGTTGTCGACAAGTATTGCAAAGCAAGCTATGCTTATGTATTCTCTAAGGTCGCTCTACTTCAATGCGGTCTTTACACGTTCTTTCCTCACGATATTTTCCTTCACCGCCGGATGAGTGGTAAATCGGAACTTTTTTTATAAAACTGAAGTGAACTTATAAACTATCGTTAGACTCATTGTTTTTGTAGCTGACAATAAGCCGCGTGAACGTGTGCGGCAAATTTAACTTTCAACTTTTCACGTGGTAGAGCCATGCTGCAGCTTATATTATGGTTGTAGCACGGATTGGTCGACTGGACCGAGGAAGGACCACGCTCTCACAGAATACTAGCATAAAATAGCAGCTTAATGCTGTTGTGGTTCGTATGATGAGTGTAGAGAACCGGAGACTCTTTTTACTGGAAACGATGCATTCCATCCTTGTCCTCAGGGGTGACAATACGTCTGCATTGTGATTTTTTTTTTATAGGATAAGGGTGACAAACGAGCACACAGTCCACCCGATGGCAAGTGGTTGCTGCGGCCCGTAGACATCTACATCTATCCTCGTTTGCGAATCAAAATGCAGATGCGTTATCACCCGTGAGGACTAAGATGGAATGCCTCATTTCCAGTAAAAAGGGCCTCCGGCCACCTACACTCACCAAGCGAAACGCAGAGATAAACCTCTACTTCACGCTGGTATTCTGTGAGGTCGTGGTACCACCCCGGTTCGAGCCGGCCCATCCGTGCGACAGCAAAAGCTGCCGCGTGGCTCTACCATTGTTATTATTATTATATGATTTATTTTTGATTCTATGGACTTCAGCATCCACTTACCATCAGGTCGACTGTATGCTCGTTTGTCACCCTTATTCTATAAACATATCAACTTGTATAGAAACATCGAAATAGCGTTATCACATTCCAGAACAATCTAGCAATAATCAGAGATTATTTTGGTAATTGTAAAAGTAATTATATTAGTTGAAAACATCGATAAATGCTTAACGCGAAGACACAAAGCAATCAGAAACCGATAGCCGGCAGTTCGATATCAAGTGATAAGACTCCAAATTGTATGTTATCAGTATTCTGTATTAATCCAGCGCGATGACTCAAGTGATTCCAGCGCAAACATAATGGAAACATACAATAATATCAGAAGGTAAATTATTATACTGATAAGCGATGTTTGCCGATGGATTGTTAAAGAAAATATAAATAATCTTTATTTATTTATTCATTCAGATCGTTTGCGGAATGGTTTATTTTGCGTTCACTGAATAGTTGTTGTTTTTTTATAGGAGAGGAGGCAAACGAGCATGCGGCTCACCTGGATGGTAAGTGACTACCGCCCCCCATGAACAACTGCAACACCAGGGAATCGCAAATGCGTTGCCAGCCTAGTAAAGGCAATTGTTCTAATTATTTCTTATATTTACGCGAAATCGTTGTGTAACAGCGGCGTCATAAAAGCCACTGCTCTTTCGTAAGTGGCATCAGAGGAAAACGAAAGTGAATATGGGCAGTAGGTAGCATCTTCCAGACAACTCATTAAAATGAATTCAATGAAATTAACAATGAATGAACGCGGATTCTACAACTTAAATAAAATCAAATTTTATTATGGCGTTTTTCCTTTGAATACAGTAAATTCGTCGTTAGCAACGCACCCCCATTGCTGAAAAATGATGATATTTAGTCGTCACAACTAAATATGCTGATATTGGGTTAGGTATTAGCTGAAGGTATTAAGTATAGCTTTTGATATAGGATTTTGTTCTAAGGTTAATTTTATTCGTAGTTTATGGCATTAGAAGTTAATTTATATGATGTATAAAACTTTAACTCTAATGTGTCATCGTCATCATAATTACAGCCCTTCACAGGTCTACTGCTGAACATAGGCGTCCCCCAAGGAATGCCACAAAGCACGGTCCTAAGCCACCTGAATCCATCGACTTCCTGCATGTCTTACCAGTTCGTCACTCCATCTAGTGGGGGGTCGCCCAACACTTCGCCTACTTGTACGAGGTTGCCACTCGAGAACCTTTTCTTCCCATCGGCTGTCGGTTCTTTGAGCTATATGGCCCATTGACACTTCAGCTTACTAATCCGTTGGTTTATGTCGGTCACTGTGGTTATACTGCGGATATCCTCGTTTATAAGGTTATAACACAGAGAAACCCCGAGCACAGACCTCTCCATAGCTCGCTTAGCGACCTTGACCGTCCTCATACGGCCAGCAGTGAAGAACCACGTCTCAGATACATAAGTCATCACTGGCAACACGCTTACTTAACTTCAAACTTAAACGATATTACAAAAGCAGCAATTGGCCCGCGTTCAAGTTCCCACCAAAACCTTTTGCATTAAAATAAAATTTTAGTATATTTTAAAGTACCTACAAATGTAACATGATTACTACCACATTTCTTATTGTTGTTCTCAATGTTGTACCATATTACCATTACCATGGGCATTGAAATACGAGTACAAACATCGTATAGTTTTAAGTGTCATGGTGCGGGCGCTGCGGAAGGTCGACTCAAGGAAATGGGTCAAGGATACCCATTGCGGATATAGGGGTGTCGATATAATATGTTCCAGTCCTAAGATTCTTTACAGAAACTTGGTGTACGTTTTTTTTGTAGAATAAGGGTAACAAACGAGCATACAGTCCATCTGATGGTAAGTGGATACTGTAGCGCATAGACATCTACATCTATCTTCGATTAAGAATCTAAATGCAACTGCGTTGTCACCTCTTTTCCAGTAAAACGGGTCTCCGGTTCTCTACACTCACCATACGAAACACAGCAGCAATGAGCTGCTATTTTACGCTGGTATTCTGTGAGAGCGAGATCCTTCCCCGGCCGAGCCGACCCATTCGTGCTACAACCATGATACTCGTATATCTGCAGCATGGCTCTACCAAGTATAAATTAAAAGTAAAAAGTTAAGATACGTTTAGGTTCGGGTCTCCTATCGTCAGTAAGTGGATTTTGGGGGGGATGTGGGATGTGTCCCTCGTTTGTGAACTTACATAGTTTCGTTTAGTTTCATGTGTATGAATTTGTAAAAAATAATATGATACGAGGGCGGCACTGAAAATTTCGGGAATTAAGGAAGTGACACAACATTACTATTTAAAAATGTATTTATTGCTTTTCGAAGTATTCTCCGCGAAATTTTACACATTTTTCCATACGATGGAACCAATCATTGAAGCAACCATTCCATTCGGAAGTTGGGGTCTCCAAAATGGCCGTTTTGTAGGCGTCCACAGTTTCTTCAGGTGATGAAAATGTCTGTCCACGCAATTTATTCTTTATTTTAGGGAAAGT
This sequence comes from Parnassius glacialis, assembly GCA_033319125.1. Taxonomy (NCBI): domain Eukaryota; kingdom Metazoa; phylum Arthropoda; class Insecta; order Lepidoptera; family Papilionidae; genus Parnassius; species Parnassius glacialis. The sequence goes on along the minus strand of JAVANC010000022.1, from coordinate 41,833,563 downwards.
ATAGAAATCATTAGGGCTTAGGTCGGGGCTGTACGGCAGATGGTCTAATAATTCTATGTTTTCTTGCTCTAAAAACTCTTTTGTCCTGTGTGCGGTGTAAGAACTCGCATTGTCGTGATGGAGGATGATGCGGCGGTTGCAGTTCTCTTTACGGAGTTCAGAAACGACCTGTGGCAAACAAATGCTAGCATACCATTCTGCATTAACCGTTCTTTGTCCCTCAAGAGGAATAGTCGTAACATGGCCAGTTTTGGAGACAAACGTGGCCACCATTTTTTTTGCAACACTCCGTGAACGAACAATTTTTGTTGGCTTTAACTCATTTTCGAACACCCAAACTCGTGACTGGTTTTTTGTTTCGGGTTCGTACGCGTATATCCAGGATTCGTCACTTGATACGATGTTGTATACAGCATTTGAGGATCCTGCGTGGAATCTTTCGAGAGTTTTGATGCACCAAGTAACGCGAGCCACTTTTTGCTCTTCACAGAGCGAATGCGGTATCCATCGGGAAAACAACTTTGACGGGGATAAATTGTGGTTTTGGATGGGGCTTCATCACCAAATGCAGAAATCATCCGGTCAACACACTGTTTTTGTGTTAAACCCACAGAAATCTAAATAATGTCTTATGATTTAGATTTCTGTGGTTAAACCACTTCGAAAGTCCTAATAAATCATCGCTCTTGAATTTTCTCGAGTAAATTCCATTTTCTCAACGGCTAAACAAGTTTGACAAAACTTTGTGACAAGACCGAGAATCTTTTTTTAAATAAATAAATGGTATTCGATTTTTAAAACCAAGGACTTTTCAATTAAAAATATCTTAATATGACAGGAACAGTGGAAATATTCCATTCCCGATACTTTTAGTGCAGCCCTCGTATTATGCTTAAATATTTTCAGAAATAGAGATGAGGTGTGAATAGTGAGGGAATAGAGAATGCACCTTTGCTTGCGCATACATCTTGTTCTGCTCAGATGGCTAGTCTGAAGTTGGTACTGGTCACCTTAACTGAAATTCGGTCTGGAGGATATTATTAGGTAGTTTTGTCCTGGAAACCGCTATTCTAAGTCGTAAGTTATCAATTGTCTTATCTACGTACCTAATACTTTATAGAAATGAAGTGCATTATTTGATTATACTAGCTGGCACAGCAAACGTTGTTTTGCCATATACATTATTTCTAGGAAATATTTTTTAGTTTTATAAATCACGATTAAAAAACAGGGGTTGATCGTAGAAGAGTGAAAATTTGAAGTTTTATGTATTTTTCAATGTTAAATCATAATGAAATATAGATTAAAAATTTAGTCAAAAAAATAAAAAAATATTTAGGGGTGGGTCACCCTTATCATTGAGGGGTTTGAAAAATAGATGTTAGCCGATTCTCAGACCTACCCGATACGCACACAAAATTTCATACAAATCGGTTGAGCCGTTTCGGAGGAGTTTGGTAACAAACACCGCGACACGAGAATTTTATATATTAGATATTTAAAAGTTTATCAATTGAGCCATCTAATTCGGAATAGACTGTAGCTGATTTTTTAGAAACATTGTGTCAGCCCTGCAAACATAGCCTTTTCCGCAGCCGCGCCTTTCCCGGACACGATTCTGCTGACCCTTTGCAGTCCCAGCATATACCGAAGGCGGTAACATACCGAAGATTAAGTTATACCACAAAAAATTATGTTTTTTTTTTAAATAAGGGTAACAAACGAGTACACAGCCCACCTGATGGTAAGTGGTTGCTGTGGCCCATAGATATCTACATCTGTCCTCGATTACGAATCAAAATGCAGATGCGTTGTCACCCGTGAGGACTAAGATGGAATGCCTCATTTCCAGTAAAAAGGGTCTCCGGTTCTCTACCGTCACCATACGAAACACAGTAGTGTTACGCTGCTATTTTATGCTGGTATTCTGTGAGAACGTGATCCTTCCGCGGTCAAACCGACTCATTCGTGCTACAACTATACTACTGATATAGCTGCAGCCTGGCTCTACCACGTAAGAAATTATGATTAATATATTATGCGTCAAAGAGATGTGGTGTGGGGGAATTTATTTTAAATTGAAGTAACAAACCAAATTACTGTCCATCTAATGGTAGATAGCTACAGCCCACGGAGACCTGCAACTTCTCCCTAAGTTTACAGATGAATTGTCAACACTGAGGACTAAGATGCAATGCTTCATAGCCTGTTATCATACGGACTCTCTATATACCCTTCAAACCTCGACTCTACCCCGACGTATTTAATGATTTTAATGACAATGCAGGCCGAGGCAGAAAAGGAGTCAATATCATCTATTAAAACTGTGAACTTTTTCTACAAATGTCCACCGAACTTGCACAATATATTTTAGGGACCTTCTAAAAAAAAGAATATTCATCCTCAAGGGCTGGCAACGCATCTGCAATTCCTCTAGATTTGTATTTATTTACTAATGAGGGCTAATAATTTTCTGCCCACCAAATGTCGCTAGTTGACACTGAGGTAAAGTTTTTGTTACACAATGTCATTTAATTGAGCAGTTGTTTTTTAATAAAAGTTTATCAGTTTCCAGATTATTACATTAATACAGAAAACAATGCGTCAGTGATTTGCTCTTTAATTTTTTGCACATTTTTAACCTTTTTAAATTTTTCTACTTTTACGAATATCTATGGTTTGGTTTATTGAGTTTTAATGTTATTAATATAAAATATAAGTAATAGTACAGAAAGAAACATTAACCTCTACATTTTCCGAACAAATTAACTTCCCCGCTATGAAATCTGTCTAATATTTTACCTCATTGTACAGTGGCGCCGCCCTGGTGGCAGAAAAAGTACATGCCCTAATTGTTCGGCATCCTATTTTGCCTCGGGGTCCGTCGGAGTAAGTACCAACCTCTTACGTATTCCTGACGTCGGGAAGCAGTGCAAGTTCGACTGTGTTCCGTTTTGAAGGGTAAGGTGAGCCAGTATTATAATGACATGCTGCAAGGCACTCCATCTTGGTGCTAAGAGGTAACAACGCATCTTTAGTCTGCTTTAATTTTGAAGTTTTTGCAGGTGTCCATGAGCGACTTCCTGTCCGTAACTTCACTTCAATTTCCTAAAAAAAATATTCATGGACCGCGGTGATCACTTACTATCAAGTTAGTCTTATGCTCGTTTGACTGCTATTCTAAAGAATCTTTTTTTTATTTATAGGATAAGGTGACAAACGAGCACACAGTCCACCTGATGGTAAGTGGTTGCTGTGACCCATAGACATCTACATTTATCCTCAATAAAGAATCAAGATGCAGATGCGTCGTCACCCGTGAGGACTAAGATGGAATGCCTCTTTTCCAGTAAAAAGGGTCTCCGGTTCTCTACACTCACCATACGAAACACAGCAGTGTTAAGCTGCTATTTAAGGCTGGTATTCTGTGAGAGCGTGGTCCTTCCCTGGGCGAGCCGGCCCATTCGTGCTACAGCTATACTACTAATATAGCTGCAGCATGGATGCACCACGTATAAGAACCACGCACGCGCTCGAACACGGACGAGTCTCTGGCGAGTAAAGTAAACTAAATTATAGCCTATTTTGGTCCCTGTGCTGGGCACCAACCTCTTTTAATTTCAGCGAGGGTTTTTGGGCAAGGAAATATCCACCGCGATGCCTTAAGACATGCAGGTTTCCTCGTGATGTTTTCTTTTACCGCCGAGCACGTGGTAAATCGTCACTAAAACTTGCAGTAAAGCAATTTCTAAACAATTTTTTAAGTTGATTACTCTGACGGGTAATGGCGGGAAATCCATTCAAATCCCAACTAATGTTAGCCAGTTAGGGCATTCTTGGCAAGGATTAAAAAAATATTTTAACGATACAAGCAGCCGTTTTGGTCATATTAAATATGTATCGATACTGGGATTAACAATTCTCTGTAATAGATAGCGAATCAATAATCGTACGATATCTTATCAAGTGATGACCTCGAATACTCGAATTTAATTTATTGCAACTTTTTAGCTGTAGGATTAAACATGGATAAATGTACACATTAACCTCATGGTAATTTACCATCGGGTGCAGGTCATAAATGATACTAGGTCAATACACACCTACATCCTCGATTAGAGATCAATATGCCATTGCAAGTCTCGTTGCATCGAGTCGTTAGCATTAACTTATATAGGCTTTACTTTGAATCTATATATTTGCCACTTTTATTTCCCTTACGTCATGGGTTTATGTAAGAATAGATGTACAAAAACCGTGGTTCGCAATGGTTTTCATTACTTTGGAGAACAAGTTGGATATGTCTGAGCGGTTGATTTTCGATTATTTTTAGGGATGTGATGCACTAAAGCTGTCCTCTGAGTTTGGAACTACGTTTAGGGAGAAAGAGTTTTAGAAAAGACACGTTACGACCGGTGCCAACTAGGGAGCACACGTCTTCAGCACAATGGGAGGAACTCCATCAGGCCTACTCAACTTGACGTCTAGGGAGAGTAGTGCCGAGCGCTGTTTAAACCATATCGTACCGACCTGAAGGCGAAATAATACTTCTTTTTAACAGCGCCAGTGAAGCACTCCTATTATAAGGCGACGCAATTTTACAGGAGCGACCAAACCAGGCACCACAGGCGATAGAATAAAGAATTCCATTCCTTGAAGTACCACATCAGTGACAGAATCACGTTGGGATCATCCGGCGAGAAGCATACCCGCCCCTGTCCTCGCGGGAAGGAAAAGGAAAAAGAAGAAGCGTCCTGTCCCAATCGGCCGACCTATAGTGCAAAACACGGCGAAAACGCAACCGCGATGGGAGTGTGAGTGGCTCCATAGTCCGGATCTGACAATGGTCTAATGAGCCAAGAGGGGCGTCGACGGGGACCTGATATACGTCCAGATGAGAGGTCACAAGAAGGTCCTACAGGCAAGGTGCACGATCCTCCATATATACGCGCCATAATCCGCGTAGGTGAAGTAACCATTTGTGTCGGACTATATGCCAAGGCAAAGTCATAAACAGATCTTCCCGCATAATCGGTCAAACGAGAACCAAGCCATTCAGCGTGGTGGCCGTTATAATCACCGAGCATCACGATCTCTGCAGATGGGACCTGTTGTAGCACGGAGTCTGCAGCAATTTGGACGTGTTTGATGAGTTGATCTGTACTTATAGAAGCACCCGTAGATGCGAGGATGGTCGTCCCTGACCTTCAAGACTGCCGAGAGGTCGAGAACAGATGTCCTTTCTAATGTATACGCAAAGTCCAGCCTGAGGTACAAAGGTGTTATAATTTGTATCCCGGAAAGGATAGAAGTATCAACCGGAGAGGACACCTACCTCTCGGTTAGAAAGAGCAAGGTCTATCCCCGTCACCGCTAGTGTAGTGGTGTTGGGAGTAGCGGTGCTGGGATTAGTGGTGGCGGGGATAGTGCACGCAATTGAGGGAGGGCGGGAGGAGCTCTTCATACTAGGTAAGACACATCATTTTATTTTATAACGCGGATAATTGCGAAGTAAATTTTTCTAAAAGCTTTTGTATTATTATTTTATTATCCCGTGGGTGTATTTTGGTGGGCTGTAAACCGTAATGGTAATGCTATTGGTAAATGGATACAAAAGTCAAATATTTAATATTCAATGACCTGTAGAGCAATGTTGCAGGTCACATTGACTTGTATATTTACTTTTAACATCAATGGCAGGGCATTTTGGTTACAATACGAATAAGTTAAACGAGGATAGACCACTTCGAACTTCTTGTACTATTAAGTACTTTGTGTTCGAACAGTATACCAGCCGGCAACAGCAGCCTGTTACTGTATTTGGTATAGTGGTTGACAAGAACCGGAGACCCTTTTTAATGATAATGAGGTATTCCATGTATTGTAAATATGTTCGAGAATCAGATTGATATTAAGAGAAACTTAAATGTTAGGTACGTGAGGATAATGTGGTCACCTTAAGCTTTAACCAAAATTAGGAGGAGAATAGAGACAAAAATACAAAGTCGTATTTTTTTTATAGGATAAGGGTGAAAAACGAGCACACAGTCCACCTGATGGTAAGTGGTTGCTGCGGCCCATAGACATCTACATCTATCCCCTGTTACAGATCAAAATGCAGATGCGTTTTCACCCGTGAGGACTAGGATGGAATGCCTCATTTCCAGTAATAAGGGCCTCCGGCCACCTGCACTCGCTAAGCGAAACGCAGAGGTAAACCTTTACTTCACGCTAGTATTCTGTGAGGTCGTGGTACCACCCCGGTTCGAGCCGGCCCATCCGTGCGACAGCAATAGCTGCCGCGTGGCTCTACCACTGTTGTCGTATACTAATATACGATTAAGAAAAACCGGCAAAGTGTGAGCCATGCAGGCCCACGTCTCTTTACAGATAAGTACAGATAGCCGATAGGTAGGTAAATAAGATATTGATTTTTGGAACATTGAAAGTCAAGGGTAAACAGTACGCTCTCTTTTAACCGACTCTAAATAGAGTATGTTATTATTTCGCATTTGTTTTAGTATTGTGATTTTGTATGATGTGTTAAAATTAAACGCGATATAATCCGTAAAAAATAGTATCATTTCATGTGTAGTCTTCGCGTAAATTTAAGAAAACATTAGGTAGGTATTTATTTAAAAAAAAACGGCGAAGTGCGAGTCGGACTCGCGCACCGAGGGTTCCGAACAAATCTGTAGGTATAGTATAAGTTTAAAATTATTTAAAAAAAAAATTATATGATGTAACTAAAAATTTATGCTTTTCTCAATTTTTCTTTTATCTGTGCTATAAAACGTTACTTCGTACCAAATTTCAAGATTCTGAGTTCACGGGAAGTACCCTGTAGGTTTTGATTCTCTTGCGAATGTCGAAAATTTGCGGCATAAACGGCTGTATCTTTTGATTGCGTTGGCTTAGAAGTTTTTTTTCACAGCTCTAAGGGACAGTAGACTTGAGTATTTGATATGAATTTCAGCATGATACCTCCACGCGTTTCTGAGAAAAAGGGTCTTGACAGACAGACAGACAGACGGGCAACAAAGTGATCCTATAAGGGTTCCGTTTTTTCCTAAAACATAGCAAACAAGCTTTGGAAATAATTAGGAATACTTCGAAAAATCAATTAAAAAAAACTAACTACACTACACAATACAAAAATCAACTAAAATATTTACAATAATATCAACTGTCAAAATGGCGTCGATAAAGCAACGCCATTTTGACCTTTTATTATTTAATAGACTGATTAAGAGCTATCAGGTATCACAGAGCCGTCTACGCAAACAAGGCTGTAGTTTTTGAGTGATAAGAAAGTAACCATCTTAATAGGATGACCATATTACCCTCACGTACTATATATACATAATATACACTTATGACTTATGTACTTAATTTTTCGATTCTTAAAATGTATTTATTCAAAATATAACTATTAAGCCGTGGTAGTAGATTAGAGGCGTAGTAGTGTGCCGTGGTTGTTCAGGGGCTAAATGCTCGCTTAAATTTCACAGCACGCGAGCAATCCGGGTTGGATCCTCGCCGGCACCAATGAAATTGTTAATTGCAATTTTAAGTGCTGACTTACCACGTGCTCGCCGGTGAACATTTCCTTGCCCTAAAACCCTCTCAGAAATGAGAGGAGGCCTGTGCCCAGCAGTGGGACGTACGTATTTAGGCTGTAACTTTAACATTAATGTAACTATTGTACATATATAGTATAGTATAGTAGTTGTGATTTATCTGTGATTTATCATCATAGATTAAATGAATATATTAAGTTTGAAATTTAAAAGGGCATAGATTAATAAGAAAATCTTATTACATACCTGCATTTTCAAACGGGTCATAATCTAAACAAGGAACTGCTTCTAATTTTTGTTTTAACTGTACCACATCGCACTCGGCGTAAAATAAAAGGAAGTCACAAAATCATTGTCATCATAGAACACTGGACATTATAAATGCTAATAGTCTGATGTCACGATCATCTAAATGCGTAGGGTTTATGATGAATTCTCCGAATTTCAGAGAGATTTGCTTCTATCTTTGACTGTTCCAAGCTGAAGATATACGTTATAGGCGGTAGAGCCATGCTGCAGCTATATTAGTAGTATAGTTGTAGCAAGAATGGGTCAGCTCGACGGGGGAAGAATCACGCTCTCACAGAATAGCACTCACACAGTAAAACAGCGTAAAGTGGCAGTTTGATACTGCTGTGTTTCGTATGGTGAGTGTAGAGAATCGGAGACCCATTTTACTGGAAAAGAGGCATTCCATCTTAGTCTTCACGGGTGACGACACAACTGCATTTTGATTCTTTATTGAGGATAAATGTAGGTGGACTTTATGCTCGTTTGTCACCCTATCCTATAAAAAATATTTTTTTTAAGAAACGTTACCCCCACACTAGGATTTTCTCCTGTATCGTGGAGGCAGTTTACAAACACAAATTGCACAAGGACAAACATCTAGACTCGGAACAATTATTTGTAGGCCATACAAATACTTGTTCCGAGCAGGATTAGAACCCGCAGCCCCCAGCGCAGTAACTCATTGCTAAGCCACTGCGCCATGGGGCCGTCTTGTATATATTGTGTATATTTAAGTATATATGTTTATGTATGTTTATGTATATTTATATGTATATACAATATTTTTTTATCGCTTTCTATTTTGATTACTGCTGCACCGCCTCTTGTTTGTATATCTCTGTTATGTGTAGGTCATACAAATACTTGATCCGTGCGGAGTTCGAACCAGCGCCCCCCAGCGCAGCAATTCATTGCTAAGCCTCTGCGCCACGGAGCCTTTCGTTTTTTATATCAGGGTTTGACTATAATCCCGCCTGGTGGTAATTGGTGATCAAGTCCTGAATGGTAAAACAGTGTGTCTTGAAGACACCCAGGTTGTAATCGGATAAAAACATATAGTTATTGTTATAAATTTTATTAGAATTTCGTTTATTTTATTTCGTTTCGTTATTATATTCATGAATGGATAACAATATAGCAAACTAAGTTAATAAATTAAACCAACAACGGTAAAATATAATTATAACCCAGTCCAAGCCTGAATCCAAATCCCGGACGTACCTATAACTAGAAGGTTATTCTAATTTTTTTAAATATGCATAACCGGCTTCGGAAGACGGTCTACCGGTCAAACTCAAATGCCTTCCTTCCTCTAGTGTTGAAGGAAATGGAAGTTAAGTAGTTATTTTCAAATGGAACGTAATTAAAAATATTTTTAACCAAATTAACGTTTATTAATTTACTACAAAATAGTTTAGCAGTGAACGTATTTAGTTTATTGACTTGTGGTGTCTAGTTCGAACACAGAATCTATACATACATACAAATATTTTTTTAACTTAGACTACTTTTATTTAAGAAAAAGAATTAGTGGTCCGCGCAAAAATAAACCTAAATTACACGCGGGCGAAGTCGCGGGGAACAACTAGTATATAATAGTACTACATACGTGGTCAGAAGACAAGTACAACGTTTATACAAATAAAAAAATATAAATACAATGGAGTCACAAGTCCACACTAATTTCGCAAAAATTGGATTACTGGATACTTCGTGGTAACCTATGGTAGCGACGACAATGCTTCACCCCATGATAAAGTCCCATATCACCCCGCAGGGTATCGTAAAGGCCGGAGAAGGGAAATGTCAGCAAAATGTCGAGGTTTTTAAAAGAAAATGAATAGGTACTAGCAATATACCAGACCTAATCACCTTTATATATATAGTGTCTGTTCCCCGCAGCTTCGCCCGCGTGTAATTTACTACGATTGGATTTCATGGGTTTTAATTTTTTTGCGCGAAACCCTAATTCTTTTTACTAAAATAATAGTAGCATAAGTTACTCCTTATAACATCAGTTATCTGCCAGTGAAAGTCCCGTCAAAATTGGTCCAGCCGTTTCGGAGGTTAGCCGGAACAAACAGACAGACAGGCAAAAATTTTAAAAATTGTGTTTTGGTTATAAGTACCGTACATATTTTCATATTAATTTGGTTAAAAGCTGTTATTTTCACATTACAAACAGACACTTCAATTTTATCGATTTGTATAGATATAATTATTCTATCAAACGGATAGAATAATTTTGTGAATGAACTCCTCCTAAACGGCTGGACCGATTTTGATAACATTTTGTGTGTTGATTAGTTAATGGTTTAAATTCACAATTGGACACGGTAGGTGGCGCTGTTATTTACATAAATAAATCACCCGTGCGAAGCCCCACGCCACGCCAACGGCTTCGCACGGCTGTTTTCCACTACTAGCAATTAATTAGCGAGTAACACAAAATCTGACTTCTACCATGTTTAGAAACTTTATATAACTAAGTTTGTATAAAAAGCTTTATTACAATTTTAAAGAATTTATGGATGATAATAACCTTTGGAAATGAGGTGATGACTACCAAGCTATTTCTAATTTGTTTTGTTGTTATTTATTCTGTACCTTTAATGATTGTAAATTGTTCTTTTATTTAAAAAAAAAATGCCATTGGGTTTTGTGCTGGTTCTTCCTAGGAAATAGGTACTTTCCGAACCAGTGGTAGATAAATTAAGTATAAATAGAATAAACATTTATTCAGCACAAGCAGTTCATACACATGAAAGTATAAGTACATATTGAGTTTAAAATATAAAAAGGTCGCATTGTGCCGAAAAGGGGTTGGCTCAGCATGTGTTGTGTGAGATGGCCTCACACAGCGCTGATTTTCAGCCAAGAAACCTATTCATTGGCGTCACGAACGTAGCACAGCTGTTACGTGTAGTCTAGTCCTTCGATGAAACGAATAAAGCCTAAACCTTCTATATAATTATAACACAAAAATTAAAACAAAGCAAAAGGCAGCAAAAAAATACAATATAAGAGTTTGCTTTCAATAAATATTATTTATAACCCATATTAAATTTTAAAAAGAACGTGTGTGTGTGTGTACACTTATGCACGCACGTAAGAAGTTATACTTCTTTAGCGTAACAAAACAAACAACTAAAATAAAACACGTTTTATAGATTCATTTATATTTGAATAACTAATCTTTCTCTCTATCTTTCTTTTTTTTCTTTTTCTTTCTTTCTTTCTATCTAACTAATTATTTTTAACAGTGGTAGAGCCACTCGGCAGCTTTTGCTGTCGCACGGATGGGCCGGCTCGAACCGGGGTGGTACCACGACCTCACAGAAAACCAGCGTGAAGTAGAGGTTTACCTCTGCGTTTCGCTTGGTGAGTGCAGGTGGCCGGAGGTCCTTTTTACTGGAAATGAGGCATTCCATCTTAGTCCTCACGGGTGACAACGCATCTACATTTTGATTTGTACTAGAGGATAGATGTAGATGTCTGTGGGCCGCAGCAACCACTTACCATCAGGTGGACTGTGTGCTCGTTTGTCACCGTTATCCTATAAAAAAAAAACTACGTTGAATATAGTTATCAGTTCTCACGAATACTTGACAGTTAACAGACAATTACCAACTGAACTTGTCGCCTTTAGGTTTCGGTGTGCGCGCGCGTCGTAATAACTTCATGGTATCGTTTTTAACCTAAAAACAATGCCTTAAAAAAATCAGTCTCATCCTTTGTCTCAAACGCGGCAAAAGAAGTGTAACATCAAAAAGTTACCATTGCCTTCTCTGTATTAGTGGTGACATAAGATACTGATAACGACTCAGAATTACAAACAACTGTGGTTGCCAATCCGTCTGCTAAATGTAGCAACTGTGGCAAATATCACCCCTATGATCTATGAGCTCTGACCATGTTCAATACTGAACCTTAAATAGGTCGTAATGATTTCTTTTTATAGAATTAGGGAGACAAACATGCATACACTCCACCTGATGGTAAGTCTATGCTGTAGCCCATAGGCATCTACATTTATCCTCGATTAAGAATTATATGCAGATGCGTTGTCACCTCTGAGGTTTGAGATGGAATGCCTCGTATACAGTAAAAAGGGTATCCAGTTTTCTACGCTTACTTTACGAAACACAGCAGCACTAAGCTGCTATTTTACGACGGTATAATATAGTTGCAGCATGGCTCTACCACGCACTAAATGAATGATTGATGAAATTTAAACTTACTGTGGCACGAATAGGTCGACACACCCAAGTAAGTACCACGCGCTCACAGAATACCAGCGTAAAATATCAGCATTGTACAGCTGTGTTTTGTGTGGTGGGTAACGAAAACCGGAGAACCTTTTGGTACCGTTTCATTTCTTTTTGATACTTATTCAAGGTTAAGTGTAGTGCAGTATAAGTGTCTAATCTAGACCACAAGTGGCAGCATCGTATCGATAAGCGAAGCATACGGCGGTTTCCCACTAGATGGAGTGACGACCGTGGCTCGAGACCGACTTTGTGGCATACCTTGGGGAGGTCTTTTTTCAGCTGTGGACTTGTTGATGGGCTGTTATAATGATGATGATGATGGGTGTCTATGGACTATAGCATACATTTTTCATCAAATGGTCTGCTCGTTTGGTGCCCTTATAATAAAGTAGCTCTATGGGCAAGTGAACATAAAAGACGGTTTAATCAAATAAAAGACTTAGGATCCCCTACTAAATGGAGTTATGACCTAATTAAGCTTGCAGAGAATTTATGGTCAGGTTGTTCTATGTCGTATTTTGAACGTGGTAGAGCCATGCTGGAGTTATATTAATTAATTGCAATAGTTGTAGCACGAATGGGTCGGCTTGAACGGGGAAGGACCACGCTCTCAAAGAAAACGAGCGTAAAATAGCAGCTTAACACTGTTGTGTTTCGTATGGTGAGTGTAGAGAATCGGAGACCCTTTTAACTGGAAACGAGACATTCCATCTTAGTTCTCACGGGTGAGAACGCATCTGCATTTTGATTCTTAATTAAGGATAAAAATATCTATGTCCATAAGGATAAATGTCTGTGGGCCACAACAACCACTTACCATCAGGTGGACTGTGTGCTCGCTTGTCACCCTTATCCTATAAAAAGCAGTATTTGTGAGCGTACCCATGTTTAGGGTTCATAAAAATTACGAAGAAACCTGTATACTAGTTTGTAACCTGTATACCTGCATACTACACTTAAATTCTAACTTTAAATAATTATTACGAAAGTAGTCAATGATATTATTTGAGACGTGATAGAGCTACGCCGCAGCTATAATACGGTTGCAGCACGAATGGGTCGCCTCAACCGGGGTAGGACCACGATCTCACAGAATACCAGGGTAAAATACCTGGTATATAGTGTTCTGTCTCGCATGGTGTGTGTTGAGAACTGGAGACCTTATTCACTGGCAACGCAATTGACATTAACTGGCATTGCATCTTAGTCCTCAAGGGTGACAATACATCTACATTTTGATTCTTAATCGTGGATAGATTTAGATGTATATGGGCTACAGCATCCACTTACCATCAAGCGAACTGTGTGCTCGTTTGTCACAAAAAAAACGTGTGTACAGTTCACACGCGGTAGAACTGAAACCTTCAGAAAACAACTTCGAAAGAATGAGTCGAATGCAGAGTACCTGGAGGAGGATAGTTGTAGGATTTATGTAATTAATTGAAATGAATATAAATAAAATAATAAACACTGTCCCTATACTGTATTTTATTTCATTCTCTCATAGGCTAAATCATATAAATTGATAAATAAATTTTAGTGTCGTTTTTCCTTTCATCGGGTTTCAAATTATAACGATTCACGAATTTCACTTCATAATTTAAAAAAAAATTATATTAAAAACACAAAAATTTTAAAATTATGTCAATTGTCAATGATTATGCCACATTGTTGACCCGGTTTCCGCCATGTTGAATATGTAATGGCAGCATTATTATAGGGCAATGCGGTAATTCCAACTTGCAAAGTTGAAACAGCTGGACTTTCTCGCGAGTGGTATGGCACCGTTCGCCTACAACAACGTTGCTTAAAGATTTAAAAAGTAAAGTATGTAAACATTTTAGTGTTTAAATATTGTAGGTACAGGCACGTGCACTTGCATCGCCCTGTCAGGAAAGAAGATACATAGAAAAACTGAAGGTTGCTGCTTTAAATTCAGTACCCTCTTCTACTCTTTCCTTGTGAACGCTGAGCGTATCACGCGGCAGCGGGGATTCTCCAAGCAGTAGTGCCAACCATCGACTACAGAGATTAAGTATGTTTGCGATGAGCGAAATATATATTCAATCCAATACCCGCGCGCTTTGAATTTGACATTATATTTATCTACATAATATACATGTATAATTCTATATTTTATATTAGTTGATAGTATTATGTGTAAATGCAGATACACCTTCCTGAAAGTATTCCTGGCGGCATCCATGTGTACAGGAATATTAATAACATAACCAATTAATGAAGCAAAGCAATAAAAATTGTAAAAAGGTTTGCTCTACTTTTCTTAGTAATAAAAGTCAACCCAGCTGTGGACAGCCTTTCTTTCGTTACTGAAAAGATTCATTCCATGTGTGTTACCAGGGTTTGAATTTCATCGAAATAAATTTTAATTTCGCAGACAGTTTCCTAACTATATTTCACATTCACAAAGCACAATCCTGAGCCACTTGCATCCATTGATTTCCCGAATGTCTTACCAGGTCATCACTCCATCTAGTGGGGGACTGCCCTACACTTCATCTACGAGGCTACCTCTCGAGAACCTTTCTTCCCCATCGGTTGTCGGTTCTTCGAGCTATATGGCAGTCCATTACCATTCTAACTTACTAATGCGTTGGGCTATGTCGGTTACTCTGGTTCTACTGCGAATATCCTCATTTCTAAGTTTATCACGCAAAGAAACCCTGAGCATAGCCCTCTACATAACACATACGGCCAGCAGCGGTTTGTGGCATTCCTTGGGGGAGGCCTATGTTAAGCAGTGGACTGGTAAAGGACTGTAATGATAATGATGTTGATTTACCTTCACCGACAAGGACATGTTAAATCAGCATTTAAAATTAGTACCGGCGGGGATCATACTTAGTTTGCTCACGTGCTGTGATCACTGTACTGTTTATAAATTAAAACTTTGGCAAAAAATTCCTCAAAATTTTAAATTCTTAGTACTTTTATCAATATACACAAAATGCTGGTACGTCTGTTGGCAATTTGATCAAGTCTTAGACGTAGGAGACGACACTAAATACTAAACATGAATAATTATAATAAAAGATTTTGTCTTCATGTTTAGTTTAGCGATTGAGTCATTTTACGTCTTACCCATCATTAGTTTGCAATTAAAAAGTACCTATATCTACATACAAGCTGTATACATCCAACATATAGTGACTGGCATGTTCTCGTTTCTGGGAGAGTTATTGAGTAATTTGTTCACTGTGCTGCTCTAGTGCCTGTTGACGGACTAGTTTAAATTTAGGATCTTTAGAAATTTATGATACGATCTCTAATAATAATAATATTAACAATAATGTTCTCCACGGAGGCCAATCTCAATGGAGACTAGCCAACTGCGCAGTACAGGATTGTAGTGCCCGAGTGTATGCGCAAACACAGGTGCGCTCTCTATTCCCTCACTCTATATATTACTCTACTCTATGCCTCACTCTCATAGTCCGATGGGACGGTGATTCGACACGACCGGAGAGAGTCGCAGTATCTACGGCTTTACGTGCTTTCCGAGGCAAGGGGCTAAAAACTTTTTGAGCTGCTGCTGACATTTTGTATTATATACAATGTTTAAAAAAAATTTAAAAACCCAATAACTGATTTTTGGCCCCACCAGGGATTCGAACACAGGCTCATGACCAGCAACCGCATTACCACCACTATACCAAAGTGGCAGGTACGATCTCTATAATGTAACTAATTCTATAATGAAATTATGCAACGTATGTAATGTTTTGAATGTCTATAGAAAACAAATTAAAATATGGATGAATACTTTCGCAAATTCCGTTCGAATTCGATTGACCCAAATACAGCAAACTATCTAGGCGGCAAGTCAGCATAATGATTTTTTACATTCACGCAAATATACATCTAATAAAACTAATTTTATCGCGACTTAAGTTTATTTATATTAAACTAGCTGTTCCCTGCGAATTCGCCCGCGTGCCATTTAGGGTTTTAATTATGTTGCGCGGAACCCTAATTCCTTTTCTAAAATATAAGTAGCCTAAGTTACTCCTTATAACATCAGTTATCTGCCAGTGAAAGTCCCGTCGAAATCGGTCCAGCCGTTTCGGAGATTAGCCGGAACAAACAGACAGACCGACAAAAATTTTAAAAATTGTGTTTTCGTTATAAGTACCGTATATGCTTTCATATGAATTTAGTAAAAAGCTGGTTTTTGACATTACAAACAGACACTTCAATTTTATTTATTTGTATAGATATAGATATAGATTTTATAACCGTTTAGTGGCTGCGTGGAGGTGTAAGAAGAAAGGAAAGAGCAAGCAGATTCTCAAGAAGAAGCAGATTCTCTACTGCTGGATTTCGACTTTGGTTACTATTTTTTATGTTCCAGAGATTTTTCTGAAGATAATAAAGTATAACGAATTTAAAAAATTAAGTCTTATGTAAAAATAAACCATGTAAATCCGACATAATTGTTTCCTACTATTAATTAATTCATAGTCGTTTGATACGCAACAAACAAAATTGAGGAAGATGACTACGCCTGCCGTCACACAGTGCAAAGTGCAAACTAGTAGAACATTAACTGTTCTTTTCTTTCTTTTTAGCTCATTCAAATATGGATTTTTAGCAGCTCTTTACTTGAATATGTAACGATATAGTGAGGTGGTGAGGTCACTGTTTTTGCTTTGTCATATAACGTTTTTGGCAGATAAATAAATAAATAAATAAAAATTTAAAACATCACTTAGTAATCGGAGACAGCCGGTTGACGCAACAGCTGCCTAAGGAAGTCTACATCGGTAGGCGATATGATATTATGGCAGAGTTAAATTGCGGAGACTGGACCGGATGTATGAAATAAAATAAAGAAGAGGTGTCATTTATAAAGAAAGACATAATAATTAGTTAAAACTGACCAAGTGTGTGTCGGGCCACGTACAATGTAGAAGTAGGGTTCGATAGTTGCCCGTCACAATACGTGGGCTTCCTTTATAATGAGTATATAAGTGTGTTCGCGGTTTGACCGCTATAACGACTAAAAATGGGCCCAAATAGGAAGATCATAATTAATAAATAATCGGACTTATTTTGAAACCAGCCTTAAAAAAAGTAAAAAATCAAAAAATATTTAAAAAAAACTTTTCGATTTTGTTAATAATATCCTATCTATTCCGCAAATGAAAAATTAAAGCTAATAATAGTAAATATATAAGTCGTTTTCTTCATAAAATGTTTATTTTTAACAGTTTACAATAACAATTAAAAGAAATTTTTACATTACAGATTTTTTTATAGGATAAGGGTGACAAACGAGCACACAGTCCACCTGATGGTAAGTGGATGCTATGGCACATAGACATCTACAATTATCCTCAATTTAAGAACCAAAATGTAGAGTTGCGTTGTCATCCCTGAAATGAGTCTCCGGTTGTCTACACTCACCACACGAAACACAGCAGCGATAAGCTGCTATTTTACGCTGGTATTCAGTGAGAGCTTGGTCCTACCCCGGACGAGCTGACCCATTCGTGCTGCAACCACAATATAGCTGCAGCATGGCTCTATCATTAAAGCCCCGACTTAGGAAGCTTTTATTAAGAATCTGCTGATGTGGTCACACATCAGCAGATTCTTAATAAAAGCTTTTACTTATTAATAAAAGTTTAATGTTTAGAGAAATTGAAATCCTTAGGGGTAACAACGCATCTGCTTTTTGAATCTTAATTGATATAAGAATTAGGTGTGTATGCAAGACAGCATTCATTAAAAATTATTTAGACTGTTTTCTCCTTTTAAAAAAGCATTTGCAGCACAAACGACTGTTTAGATGTGTTATTTAAAATGTTGAGCAAGAGAAAAATTAAATGTGATTGTAAAAATGAATTGATCGCTCGACAGCACAGTGGTGAAACGCTTGGCTGCAGCACTACCGGCTGCGAGCTCGAATACCGCAAGGAATAAGTCTTGTAGCGTGCAAATGATTGCGCGCGTTCGTATGCATTACGAACGCCTCTACAAAACAGGAGAAACACCTTATACATCCTTGATTTAAAAAAAAGTGACTAACGAACTAACTCTACCTGATGCTAAGTGTCTACTACAGCCCGTGGACACTTGCAACCAACTTTAAACAAAAAGGCGCTAAAAATGCGTTCTCACCTCTATGGACTTAGTTGGAATTCCCCTCAGCCGGTATCTATACCAACTCTATACGCTTCAAATCATAACAGAAATAGTGAAGATAGTGGTACCCATAGATAATACACGTGGTACGTACACAGAGGGGGGTACTTAGACCAAAATATAATATGATGTACCTAATGCTAAAATTTTCTTTATTGAAAAAGAACAAAAAATAAGTGAATTAAAAAAAATATTACCACGTTTTTATCTTATTCTTGCATTATCATCCGAATTTGAGCTGTATTCAAAATTCCAAATTACCAGCTCATTAAAAAATTAGTTTTTTTTTATAGAATAAGGGTGACAAGCGAGCACACAGTCCACCTGATGGTAAGTGGTTGCTGTGACCCATAGACATCTACGTCTATCCTCGTTTGCGAATTAAAATGCAGATGCGTTTTCAGCCGTGATGACTAAGAGAGAATGCCTCTTTTCTAGTAAAAAGAGTCTCCGATTCTCGAAGCTCTATTCTCTCACGCTCTCGCAGAATACCAACGTAAAAAATCTAAGCTGCTATTTTACGCTGGTATTCTGTGAGAGCGTGGTCCTTCCCCGGTCGAGCCGACCCATTCGTGCTACAATTCTATACAATTAATATAGCTACAGCATGGCTCTACCACGTACATATATAGTTCATAATCAATAACTAAATTCCACCCGGAACAACAACACCGGACAAACAAGAAAGTGACTTAATAAAAACGTAGTAAAATAGCTTATATGTAAGCAGATATAATCTCGATTTGAGTGTGAAACACAGTAATATACACACTGTGTCTCAGATAGTGGCGAGACAGTTCCGTTATTGATGTGTACACGCTGGACTGGCACTTCACAAGCACGACATTAATTAGCGGCGCGTGCGGGAAATCAAATGGACTAGCGCACTAACAGACAAATCGTGCTTCTGCTAGTAACTGAATTAAGAATCAAATCAAAATCAAATGCAGATGGATTGTCATCCCTGAGGATTGAGATGGAATGCCTCATATCCAGTAATAAGGATCTCCGGTTTCTACACTCATTATACGAAACACAGGAGCATTAAGCTGCTACTTTACACGCTGGTATTTAGCGGTATTCTGTAAAAGATATTTGCTATCTGTAATTATAACAAGGTTAATGCCGTAAACATAACAATTTGAAATGCAATATTAAAAGCCATTACGCATTTCAAAGTAACGAAAAGGGTTGTACTTATACAACATCTTCTTGTATGAAAACCATGGCAGCTCAGGGGCATAAGTGCTTGCTATGATTTCTACTGTTATATGTTGTTAATGAGGGTAAAAAATAAATAAAAGTAAATACGAACAAATGAAGGTAGAGTGGTAATCTCCCACTTGTTTTGCAGTATAAAGTATCGCACAGGCTACTAAGAGGGATCAGTCTGTAATTCTAAGAGTCCACTATCGTTACCATGCCCGTGTTACTTATAATATCTATAATTAAATGGATTCGAACCCGGGACCACATGAGCATTAATCAATCGCACTTACAACGACTATCCCAACTAGATAGTCAGTTATCTGATTTACGTATGAACAATTTTGAGGCTATTGTCGGTTTATAGAAGATTTGTGTAATAAGCGTTCACTTGCATACAGATACAATTTCACATTGCAAAACGTGCAATGTAGATGTTTATCTGTGCAACTGGAACGCTCAAGGCTTTTGGCCTAGTTCAGGAAATTCCTTTGTCCGGTTTGTAAAATTTAAAAGCAGTGCATTACAATGCAAGACACAAATTACGGTCACCGTTAATTTTCGTTTTTGCAGAAATGTTGGCTCCATTTGAACCTGTTACGCGTTGCAACTCGCCAGCCAGCAGCTCTGATTAAATAAGATAAGCTAAGTAAGATTTGTTTTGTTATTCAGTACAAATACATACAAAATACGTTAAAAAATACATAATAATCAGTGTAGTGGCGGTGTAAGTATAGCCACAATGCCCATCGCCGCGTCCGTGTAATAAGAGGCGACAGAGAAAAACAAACTAGATGGGCAACAGGCAGGTACTTAACAATGACTAAAAAATAAAAAAAAATCAGTTGCCAACCCGCCTGTAAACCGTGGCAACTATATCAAATATCCTATAAGGCAATCTATGGGGGAGGCTTTTGCATGCAGTGAAATACAAATGATCATCGAAAACAGTGGGTTAATTTTCAAGCCACAAATTGGTCTATCCTTTTTTGCGATTTCATTGCACAATTCCTCCGCAATTGGTTTTACGATTTTTTTTATAGGTTAAGGTGACAAACGAGCACACAGTCCACCTGATGGTAAGTGGTTGCTGTGGCACATAGACATCTACATCTATCCTTGTTTGCGAATCAAAATGCAAATGCGTCGTCACCCGTGAGGACTAAGATGGAATTCCTCTTTTCCTGTAAAAAGGGTCTCCGGTTCTCTACACTCACCATACGAAACACAGCAGTGTCAAGCTGCCATTTTACGCCGGTATTCTGTGAGAGCGTGGTCCTTTCCTGGTCGAGCCGACCCATTCGTGCTACAACTATACTACTAATATAGCTGCAGCATGGCTCTACCACATATAAATGATTCTCTTTATCGTTCCGATTCCGGTTGCAATAGCTGACTCGTTACCTTTTCGATTAACTTATTACTGTATCCATCCATTCGGTATGTACTCTAACGAAGAATTTTTACTGAAACGATGGCTAGCACAGATAACTGGTATTCCACCAACAATATTATTACTATATTAAAGCATAGGATCTATATGAATAAACAACGTTCTTAGAACTGTTATGAAGTTTGGCGCCTGTTCAGATATCAACACTTTTATCGGCGAAAACGTCGACCCCGGTGACGTTTATATCGAACTTGACCCTCATTTCAGATTTATGTTTTTTATGTGCGCCCACTTGCAACTTCGCATTTCATACATCGGGAATGACAACGCATATGTGGCTCTCCTTCGCTTAATGTTGGATATTAAAATGATGATACAAGTGTTGCAATGAGACTGGCCGCCGGGACCGAAATTCGATCTGGAGGATATTATTACTTATTTCTATATGGTATACTTCCATTCTAGCGGCATATCTATAACAAAAAGCTAACTTCTAATTTTAGATGCAGTTTTACCACGTGTACGGCAGTGAAGTACAATATCGTGAGGAAACCTACAAAATTGAAAAAATAAAAATAGTGCTAGAAATTAAACAAATATTCCGTAAACATGGAGAAGAATAAGGACGAAGTCTGCCCCTACTAACACGTAATGGGACGACGGGATGTACACCACCTTTGTCCTTAAGCCCTTTCAGAAATAAGAGGATGCATTTGCCTAAAGCACAGACTAAATAATAGTACTAAAGTAAGAAGTGGGTCGTGTATAACGTAACTTTATATTCCTAGGTATTTTTTCACTGTCTTTAAATAAATGTTATTTTGCAAAGTTAATCGAATCCGTTCCATTGAATTTACGTCACATTTCTCTCGTTCCGCGTATTTCCTCGTCAGAATCAGATCTCGACGGGGCGGTATTTCCGAGCCATTGCTTTCTGGTGACTCATTCGTTGCGACATCTTTCTGCAAATTAATAAAATGAACAGAGCACCTACTGGACAGCACCATTGGTAAAAAAGAGTAGGTACTCGCTACTCGTATGTCTGTAAATCCGATCGGATTAAGATCAAAGATATCTTCTATAATCAATAAATATATAGGTCTGCGTAGATCGGACCGAAATTAACTATGAAAAACTGAAAGCAGTTCAGGAAATGAAATATATTTATATATTCGGACTTACCGTTATTGTTACAGCCTACCAAAGTCCACTGCTGAACATAGGCCTTCGCCGTAGATTACCTCATAAACATTATTTTTAGTCTTTATTAGGGAGACGTTGATGCCCATCTCGTGATTTGTTTCCCTGTGTCGCCTCTTACATCACACACGGAACGATATGGAATAGTAGATATTCTTCCAACGCCACTACACAATGTATATACCACGAAGAAAATAAAATTTCATTTTTCAGATGTAGTTTTTTCTTAAATAAATGATTGAACTATTTGGAAGATTCTAGATTTATATAAAATGCTAAAGTGTGACGACTGTTTGATTTACTCACTAATCTTGAATGTATTTTGTTTATTACTTACGTTATTCATTACCACATCGTGACAGAGCGCAGCAGACATTAATTTTATACATTAATTGCGGTTGGTAATGGCCGTGAAGATACCGTCGTGTCACGCCCCATGTTTAAGCTTCGTTCGTTTTGTTGCTTTTTGCAACTCCTCGATCACACTCCTTGTAAATACATTGTTTGCATAAAAAAACTTAACTGTGCAGGGACGGTCTGAAAAAAGCAAGTTAATGCTGCAGAAGTGACATTTTTATAGAATATGGGTGATAAACGAGCACACCTTGGTAAGTTGTGGCCCATAGACATCTAGATAGAAAAATGCAAATGCGTTGTCACCCTTGAAGACTAACGTGGAATACTTCATTTCCAGTAACAAGGGTCTCCGATTCTCTACACTCGCCATAGAAAACAGAGCTACATCAACTTTAAAAATAAATAACTAAAGAAATTCTTATTAGATAAACGTTTTTATTATTTTTGCTCAAGTTAATTTTGACTATGATAACATTTTTCACTTTAAATCACCTGTCGTTTCGTCGCGAACATTTTTTCTGTCGTTGATGTAAAAACTTGTTGTGTTTTCTTACATACAAAATAAGGATGATAATAGAGCCCACAGTCCAGCTGATAGTAAGTGGATGCCGTATCCAATAGATATCTACATCCATCTTTGATCAATCTATCTTTCATTGAAACGTAAAATGCAGATGCGCTGTCACTCCTGAGGACTAAAACGAAATGCCTGGTGGTTCTGGTAGTATTGTGTTATTATATTAAACAGAAAAAAAAATTAATTAAGCAGAAAGTAATGTAACGCCCATCTATGTGAACAAAGGCTAGTTACTCGTAGCAGCGATGTACATATAATCATATGCGCAAATACTCACCCAAATTTTATAAAATACATACTACAAATTTGTTTATTTTATTTGTATTAAATTAACTTTTCGTCGTGTATATCAAAAGCCATTGCCAAGTTTTATCACTTAAGAACCTACGAATGGAGATGCTTTTATAATCTCATAATAGTGAATCAGTAGTAAATTCAAAGTAAATTCAATTCAAAAGCCGTTAGTAGTAATAGTAATATTACTACTGATTTTGAAGTTTTCCATTTTTTACACAGAAGCATTATGTTGCAATTTTATAATAGTATTTTGTGCGAGAGTAGACCTTCCCTGAGCCGACATATTCGTGCTGCAGCGGCGATAACACAAGTGCGTGACTCTACCAAGTAAGAACCCAAGTTCAATTAATTGCAGTTTGTTTGCATATTATTTAAAACAAATACGGAAATTTATTTGAGAATTTTTTTTTGGAGTTTATGGCCTGGTATCTAGACCTTTAGGCCAATTTGAGAATGTTACTTACTATATGCAACAGACTATAAAAAATAACCTTAATTTTAAACTATCTTGTTTCATTCCACGTGTAATGTAACTCAGTACGGCCGTTTATTTTTGTTTTAGCCTACGAAAGTAGATATAACGCGCAGCAAAAAGTACGGTGTTTGGTTACCGGAAACATTTATACTACATGTTACTTTCTGTTTCGTTCATTAATTCTATGGCTCTGGGAAAAAATATTTAATATATTTATAAATATCATGTTAAAGCGACGAAATGGAACATCAACTTCCCTTGTTATCAAACAAAAATTTGAAATGATTATGTGTGCTTTTGTCTAGCCGAGTACAAGGCCGTAACTACATTGCTAAACTATCAAGTTTACTAATGTAGTTACGGCCTTGTACTCTGTTGCGTCTGACGCCAGAGATCATCGAGTACGAGACAACAGCTTCACATAATTCCAGACGAACTGCACATACGATCGCACAGTCCACTTGGTAAATGGATACTGTAGCCCATAGACACGTACACTTATCCTTGATTAAAAATCAAAATGAATGCGTTGTCACCCCTGAAAACTAAGATGGAATGCCCCATTTCCACTAAAAAGGGTCTCCGGTTTTCTTCGCTCACCATACGAAACACAGCAGTTAAGCTGCTATTTTACCCTGGTATTCTGTGAGAGCTTCCTTCCCCGGTCGAGCCGATCCATTCGTACTAAACCATGATATAACTGCAGCGTGGCTCTACCACGTATATACAGGTAAGTTCATTTGACTATTAAAAAACTTTAGAAAGGTCTTATGGTTTGTTGGGAGAAGGGAGCAAATACTGATCATACTAAATAGATTGAGTAATACTACATATTCTTTTCTTTTTCACCACTATAACCGTGAAGTGGCGGTGTAACAATATCCTCTACTCTATATCTTCCCATGGGTGTCTTGAAAGGCGACGAGGGAAATAAACCAGGGGAACTAGAAAATAAAAAAATGCTGTTGCGGACCCACTTGTCAAGCGTGCCAACTATGGCAGGTCTCCTTCTTTTAAGGGGAGGCCCATGCTTAGTAGCGGATTTTCACGGTGTGTGTTGGTGGTGGTGGTGGTGGTAGTGGTGGTGGAAATACCACGAATACTAATACAGATAGACACTACCCATCACTTGTTTCATTACGAGTACCCTCTGTCGTGTTAAGACACTACTTACCCTATGTCGTGTTAAGACACAACTTACCCTATGTCGTGTTAAGACACAACTTACCCTATGTCGTGTTAAGACACAACTTACTCTCTGTCGTGTTAAGACACAACTTACCCTCTGTCGTGTTAAGACACAACTTACCCTCTGTCGTGATAAGACACAACTTACCCTCTGTCGTGTTAAGACACAACTTACCCTTTGTCGTGTTAAGACACAACTTACCCTCTGTCGTGTTAAGACACAACTTACCCTCTGTCGTGTTAAGACACAACTTACCCTCTGTCGTGTTAAGACACAACTTACCCTCTGTCGTGTTAAGACACGACTAACTCTTGCCTTAACACGACAGAGATCATCACATCACAATGGGATGATGTAGAATACGCAGCCACCACAAAGTAACGGCACTGTGTTCAGCTGACTTCGTAATAAATTTTCTTAAACTTAAAAAACCTAAACCAATAATATAAGAATAAAAGAACTTAACACATTGATCATGAGCTGTGCTGATCTTGATATCCTGGTGATCCTGATCAGGACACTAGGATAAAGTTATTAAATTATTGTATAGTCATCGGTCCTTGATACGAGTGAAAATTTTCAAGTCAATCGACCGTCTACAAGTTGGTGCAAATTACATTAAAAGATTCCGCTACATAGATACACGCGAAGCTAGTAAAAGCGTGTTGAAAAAAACAGCCACAATAAAATGCTGTTCATTACGAAAATAAATTATTAAATTACAGATTAAAAAAAAACATTATGTAATGAATTTAAAGGCTTTGGATTGAGTGGTAACTCGAATGGTACCGAAATGAAATTTTAATTATATTATAATATTATGCCCCAGCGGTTTTACAAAATGTTTAGTGCCATATGGTAACGGAGACTCACGTCTCGAATACATTTTAAATGTGATAACGTGAATAATAATATATTGACGTCTTATAAATCGATGAAGCTGGCTGCCGGCACGAAAAAACATGACTCATGCGGCGTTACCTAGGCGTTCCATTTAAAGTGCAAGCGAGAGCGCGGAACGAGCGACTGTGCTAGCGCATGTGGTGTCAATTATTTATAGCAACGATAATTGCGGAGATAAAGGTAATGATTCTTTCGATATTAAATATTTCTTATGACGTTGTCACGTTCAACTATCGTCAGTAAACCGACTTTACAGACAACCGATTTTTTTTTATAACATAACGTGCTTACTTTTATTTAACTGTGATTGATGTAACCACGGTTCTTTTTACGTACGTGGACGTAACAAACATCCTCAAGCAACATACAGTCCTAATGAATAGTATGATAAATTGTCCAAGGCCCTAATTAATAATAATTTGACACAAATTCAAAGTCAATTTTTTTTTATTCAATTCGGAATTTAGACTTGCTTAAAATAATTTGTTGCATCCCGAGGTCGAACCAATTTAAGATCACATTGTTCCAAAACAAGAATGTCTGCATTATATAAAGAATATCAAATCAGATTAGACATATTCTCAGCCTCGATGGCAGATATCAAAAAAGTAGTTATCGGCGATTAAAACTATATACTAACGGTATAGTTTCTTCATTGTTAATTTAAATTTAAATTTTATTAAAATTAAATAATTCCTACCTATTTATTGTTGTTAAATCAACGTAACTTTTTTCTTTTCTGACGACTTCCAAAAAGGAGACAGTACTCAATTCGGGTGTATGTTTTTTTTTTATGTGTTACCTCATAACTTTGTACTGGGCGAACCGATTTCGATGATTCTTTTTTTATATGAAAGCTGATAGTTCTCGTGTGGTCCCATATGAATTTGATCAAGGTCAGACCAGTGGTTATTGAGTTATTCTTAAATAACCTATATTGAAGTCGGCTGTACAAAATTTTTAATTTTAAATTATAATAATGCATGTGGTGGCCTCCTCTAAGTAATGGGACACTTAGTTATAATAATTATGATGTTATTCCATATGTATGTAACAGTGTACTCATTGTTGTGAGAGCCTAATAAAACATCCAAGTGTTCAAAGCTGTTATGAACGTCAAAATCTACACCGTTTCACAAAAACTAGATCACAGTCAATATACTTCCAATAATCTTTGATTTAATGAATTCTTATATTTACGCGGACACTACACATTGAATAAACTACTTTTACGGATTCTATCGCGTTTAATTATATATACTTACTTATTTTTAATTCCCGACGTTTCCGAACAGCTGTTATTTGAATTTGTTACTTTTAGTATTGTCTTAAAACTTGGTCGATTTTCCATTTATAAGTTGAATTGATTTCAGTATATTTACATACAGATATGCAAATAAGATGAGCGTGCATTCATCGACTTCCTTGTGCGCGTGTCTTACCAGGTCATCACTCCATCTAGTGGGGGGACGCCCTACACTTTGCTTACCTGTACGAGGCTGCCACTCGAGAACATTTTTCTCCATCGGTTGTCGGTTCTTCAAGCTATATGGCCGGCCAATTTCCTCTTCAGCTTACTAATCCGTTGGGCTATGTCGGTCACTCTGGTTCTATGGTTTAAAAACTTTATTCTCATCTATACTACTACTAAAATTGAATTGTCTGTTTGTAATGTCAAAATTACAGCGTTTTACTAAATGAATATGAAAGTATATACGGTACTAATAATAAAAATACAATTTTTAAAGTTTTTGTCTGTCTGTCTGTCTGTCCGTCTGTCTGTCTGTTTGTTACGGCTAATTTCCGAAACGGCTGGACTGATTTTGACGGGATTTCCACTGGCAGATAGCTGATGTCACAAGAAGTAACTTAGGCTACTTTTATTTTGAAAAAAGAATTGGGTACCGCGTGAAAAAATTAAAACCCCAAATAACACGCGGGCGAAGTCGCGGGGAACAGCTAGTTAAGAAAACAAAATTCACGTATCATGACAACATAAAAACTTATAAGTTATAACAATATCTGGGGCAATGCTGAGGTTGGGGGTACATTAAGAAAACAGTTAAAACAGTCACAGTTTAAAACAGTCACAGCGTCAGACAGAGATGCAATCACAGATATAAAGTTGAACTACGCTTACCAAGTTACAAGAAGTGGCTTTTTTTTTTTTTTTTTTGCGGATGGAAAATCATCAAATGACGCCTTTCGCTGTGGGTGGAGCGGAAGGGAGTGTCAGACTTTTACTGACTAAAAACCATCCGTGTTCCTTCAGTGCCCTTACGTTCCGGAGCCGCGGTATCTCTTTCGAACAGCCCGCAGCCCCGACAGGCGTCGGCCCTTGCGGGCCCCTTCACGCTGCTGACAGCTCTTTGAGGCGCGCGTGGAACAAAACAAGTGGCTTGGGATACATATTTAGTAATGTTTTATTATCCTCTGCCCCGCTAGCGCGCGATTGAGGGAGGGTGGGAGGTCCCCTTGAAACTGGGCAGTACACATCATTTTCGTTTTTTACGCGGAATTAAGCAAATTAGTTTATAACAATCCCATTATAATGGATTTCCGCAAAGTAACGCCTGATGCTATTAATTATGATTGATTATTATTAATATTTTAATTTAATAGTAAGACCATTATTTTCTAGATTTTATAATCTGAAAGAAGCGAAAGAGGTATGTAAGGATCGTGACACTTGGCGATCTGTTCTCTCTGGCTACCCCGTCAGGGATTGTGCGTGACGATAAGTATAATATGATATTTTAGTAATTTTTGAAGCTTACATTTGACTGCGATTCCTTAATGTCTTTAGGAAGTTTATTATATAATTGTGCCCCTTCAAACATTAGGTTTCTTTTACCATAACTAGTTCTTGATGCACGAACTAAATAAACTAAGAAACGCAAAACGCAAATCAGAATGATTGTTGAATTTTTTAATTTGCCTCTTTTTAGTGAAACTAAAAATGAGTGTGGATATCTTTATTTATTAATTTACGAAGCAAAATGTATATATGATAGACGTACGATTGATTTATATTTAACAGTTTAGTATCATTATATATTTTATGAGTTGGTGTCAGATAGTTATAGTTGAATAGAACCTTTGTAACCTTATTTTGAGTCTGTATTGGATTTAAGTTATTATTCGCGCCTGAGCCCCATATTTCACTAGAGAACTGTATACTATACTATAACATAATCATAATTCTGATCTCTCTCCGGTCGTGTCGGTTTACCGTCCCATCGGGCTATGAGAGTGAGGGAATAGAGAGTGCACCTGTGATTGCGCATACACTTGGGCACTATAATCCTGTCCTGCGCCGATGGCTAGTCTTCGTTGAGACTGGCCGCCGTGGCCGAAATTCGGTCTAGAGGACATTATTATTATTATAACATAACGTATTTTACGCGGGAAATACCGAGCTACTTCGAAGGGTACCCGTTATTGACGATAGTTAGGATTTAATTTTAATTTTATTTTTCTCTTGAGATATCTTCATTTCTAAGTTTATCTTCCTTATAACGACTAAAAACCTGCGGTTACCAACCAGCTTACCAAGCGTGGCAACTATGGCAAGCATCTCCCCTATGAGGCAATCTTTGGGGGAGGCCTACGTTCAGCAGTGGACTTTAATACGCTGTAACGGTAACAGTGTCAACTTTAATATTCCGCGGAGTCAACTAACCAATTCTCATCCCCAATAGACCGTGAATAATGTTGGACATGGATAACGCCATTATTGTTATATTAGAAGGAATTTACCGTTATCACCACGTTAGCAGGCGGAATTGATTACGCAATATACGCTAAACTAAATCCAGTCTCTACTATTTTTTTTAAGTAAATTTGCAACTGTTATACAATCTTTTGGAGATCTTAATATTGGTCGAAAAATCGCTTCTTATGACACATACGGAATAAAATGCATGTACGTAAATAATTTCTTCATTTTAGAATATGTATGCGATAAAATAAATAAAAAACTAAGTTTACGGGTTTATTTATTTTATCGCTCTTTTTAATTCCCCTCGTTTCGGGAAATTTACAGTACACTTGATCAAGGAGCCTTATTCGTGGTAGAGCCATGCTGCAGCTATATTATGGTTGTAGCACGAATGGGTCGGCTCGACCGGGGAAGGACCACGCTCTCACAGAATACCAACGTCAAATAGCAGCTTAACGCTGCTGTGTTTCATATGGTGAGTGTAGAGAACCGGAGAGCCGTTTTACTGGAAACGAGGCATTCCATCTTAGTTTTTTAAACTGTGGTAAAGCCACGCGGCAGCTTTTGCTGTCGCACGGATGGGCCGGCTCGAACCGCGGTGGTACCACGACCTCACAGAATACCAGCGTGAAATAGAGGTTTACCTCTGCGTTTCGCTTGGTGAGTGCAGGTGGCCGGAGGCCCTTTTTACTGGAAATGAGGCATTCCATCTTAGTCCTCACGGGTGAAAACGCATCTGCATTTTGATTCGCAAACGAGGATAGTTGTATATGTCTATGGGCCGGAGCAACCACTTACCATCAGGTGGGCTGTGTGCTCGTTTGTCACCCTTATCCTATAAAAAAAAAATAGTCCTCACGGGTGACAACGCATCTGCATTTTCATTCGTAATCGAAGATAGATGTAGATGTCTATGTGCCACAGCAACCACTTACCATCAGGTGGACTGTGTGCTCGTTTGTCACCTTCTCCTATAAAAAAGGAGCAATTGACGTACTGACATTTCGGTCGCCCCCTCCCCGGTGACCATGGGTTCTAAAAAGGAGTGCCCATGATCACGGGGGAGGGACTGAAGTCGATAGTTAAAAAGTTGAAATTAAACGCGGTGAAATCCGTAAATTTGGTTTAATTCTATGTGTAGTATTCAGGTAAATATACGAAATCGTTAAGTTCTTCATTCTTTGTCGGGAAAGTCCACCGGAAATTAGCCTCTCGCGTTTGCCGTAACAGTCGCGTTAGGCTGGTGGATTGAGGACCGCATCACCAGACGTTTTGCGCCTTGACACTCGTCTTTCAATTCGCTTTTATTCGTCGGTCTGGGTTTAACACGCTTGTCGTGTCAAGAGATAATTATAGCCATAAGCTTTTCTGGCATTCTTTGTCGTAACCTTTTACGATACCCATGGGACGAAAATTGGGGTAATTTCAATGCGCCGGATCATACAACACACACATTTTCTTTACGCACCCTGGTACGGAGATATCCTAGAGATGTGGCATGGCCTGTCGCCCGCGCAGGAGGGCACATAAAAACTCAGTCGTCCTAACCTACCTTCGCTCGATTTAAGTTGTAGGACGGTAGGTATACTATAACCGCACCCAGCACAGTGTGTTCCTGACAAACTGACTCCTTGTTCCAGTGATCGCATTGATGAAACGCCTCGAGTTCGAATCTCGGTTTGGGCCAGAATCAGTTATTTGGTTGTTCTATCAAGAAATTTTTAGTAGTCCCGAAGTTAAAAATTCGGCAACGTTTCACCCTCAGGAAGCACGTAAAGCCGTTGATCGTGCGCTTGATCTTTCTCCATTCGTGTCGAATTATCACCCCATCAGACTATGGGAATGAGGGATTAGAAAGTACACCTGTAAAGTAGTCTGAAGTGGACTTTGATATGTAAAAGTGGTGCGATTTTGTGTATTAGGTGTCTGCGCATGTGAACTATTAGTGGAAACTGTGAAACAAGTGCTCTGATGGTGATGTGATTCTCAAAATAAGGCGTCTGTCTGCTGAGGCGCCTTGAGATACCATCGCCAACCGTCAGCTGTCTGCTGGCTCAAGTTGCCGTCAAAATCTCCCAAGGGCTGCACAATGTGACGCATAAACATAATATTGTGAAGCAGTATACTATGAAGGATAATTATTATAATATATTGTAACTTCAGGCTCAGAAGGGCTAGATCCCAGAGCCGTAAAGCCAGTTATTAAGAATAAGTGATATTTCAGTTTCCTTCTGTCGCCTCCGCCACGGGATGATACGGAGTAGTGGATTCTTTTACGCCGCTAATAAATGTTTGTTTTGTAGGTAGAGAGGTTATTTATCAATGCTCTTTACATATTAAGGTTATCGTATAAATGCTATTAATCGGTGCAACGTTGCCGCTCCGCTAATTTTTGCAAATTGTAACACGAATAATGCGACGTTGCTGTTTACTGCATTTTAAATCAGGTTTCTTCAGAGTTCATTCTATAATTATAGTTTAGGTAAGTAATTACAAATTACAATTTCAAAAATATAAATAAAAAAATAGGTAATAAATTGGGATTCGCATAAAACAGTTATGGCGAACGCTGTCTGCTGCCGTGTTTAGGTCAGACATGGTTGCAAAAGAAAAAAACCAAAAAAATACAAGAAAAACAAGTTGAACACCTAATTTATGTTTGCGAATTGAAAAGTATACTTAGGCATAGATCTTTACGACTAGTGAAATTAATATGTAACACTAGTTAAACCTAGGTAGGATGATTTTTAGTAACAAAAAAGCCTCCCATAACTTATTTCCTAATCCATTAAAATTATTTCCTCTTCGGTACCTAATTCTTTATTCCTGAATGTGGATAACTAAACATTTTCTGCAACTATTTTATATAGTTAACCTATGTGTAATATATCATTTAAACTAATTGCACAAAAAGAAATGTGTAAAAAATATGTTGTCTATTCCTTTCTCCTTAACAAAGAACAAATTTCAAGAAATCTTGTACGTTTTTAACTAATAAACTGTATATACAAACTATATCTACATCTAAATGTTACCTAATACACACATATTCTCTTATATCTACTTATACTCAGCTCTCAAGCTAGATCAAGCAAAGGTCAGTCGACGTCGGCGGCTCCGCTCGTACGAGCGCAGTGGAACGCGCGAAAGCGCTTTTAATGTCAAGTTCGAACTCACTCGCCTTGCCACGACATAACATTAACTTCAGTTGAATAAAATTAGAAATTAAGGCTAGCTTTATTTGATATTGTTATACCCTTGCTGGGTGCATATGCTGTAATGTGTCGCACAAAACCACATGTAAATGCATTAAATAAATCAAACTATTATTACGGATTTAATAGTGTTTTATTTTACTTTTTTTATTCCCAAATAATTTTAAACAGAGGTTGCAAAGCTGCAGGAGAGACGACAATATTTTATTAATAGTTTAAAAAACTTTAAAAAACGAGAAGATTCTTTAATCTATATTCGACGCGTATGTTTATATTTATATATGTATATATGTACACTAAATTCTCTAAAACGGCAGTATACTTCAGAGGCAGACCCAAATAACTTTGAACAATAAATTCCATCCCTAAACGTCCACCGCAAAATAAATTATTTTAATCTTAGCTCGCATAGTTGAGCCAGTTTTTCATACACCGCAAACTATGCCAGCAGCTCAGCTATGTATGTATACATATGTATGTAGCACGAATGGGTCGGCTCGGCCGGGGAAGGACCACGCTCTCACAGAATACCAGCGTAAAATAGCAGCTTAACACTGCTGTGTTTCGTATGGTGAATGAAGAGAACCGGAGACCCTTTTTACTAAAAACGAGGCATTCCATCTTAGTCGCCACGGGTGACAACGCATCTGCAAAAAAACTAGGAAAGACACACCATTGACGATAATACGACACGTGTTTCGCCTCTACACGAAGCATCCTCAGGTGATGTAGACTCTGCGATGGCTGACCGCAGATTCTACATCTATGTGTGTGAGTGCTGGAATTAGTAGTGACGGGGATAGTGCACGCAATTGAGGGATGGCGGGAGGTGCTCTTCAAACTAGGTAAGACAACATGATTTTTTTAAATAATATGTTACCACCACACTAGGATTTTCTCCTGTATCGTGGAGGTAGTTTACAAATATAAATAGCACGAGGATAAACATCCAGACCCGGAACAATTATTTGCAGGCCATACAAATACTTATTCCATGCGGGATTCGAACCCGCGGCCCCCAGCCCAACAACTCACTGCTGCAACAAGCAACTGCGCCACGGAGCCGTCAAAAGCCGTTTTATCGAGCGGATGTACGCGAGGTAATTTTTATCAACAGGCAGGTGGGTTGGCTAACCCAGTTTTTTATGATTTTGATTTGTTATCAGGAAATGCAGCTGACCATAGAATTATCAACCGTCTCAAATTATTATTTTCCCTGTGTCGTTTCCTACAACACCCACGGAACGATCTAAGGTAGTTGATATTCTTACATCACCAGCCGCCACTACCAAATTCATATTCAACCAAATTTCATATTCATCGATTCATTTAGCTAAGTCTTAGAGCATAAAACCTAAACCTTCTTTTTTATTTCGTTCTTTTAAAAAAAAACAACGAAATAATAGCCAATACTCTTAGTGTTTAGTATAAAGTATACCTGGGTATAACGAGGCCGCGAACTGCGTTGCAGCTGCAACTCAGTGCTTATCCGGTGCCGTTAGGGTGTTCCACTTACGTTTACTACGTTTTAGTTTAGCTGTGATTGTACATAAAAAAATACGTAGCATGGCAAAGATACAACGCGACGTCGGAGCGGCAACGTAGCCGACCTTGGTCGTTTTTTTAATAAAAAAAATAGTAGCAATAACGTAAACATAACATTAATTTTGCAGCTATATTATGGTTGTGGCACAAATGGGTCGACTCGACCGGAGATGGACCACGTTCTCAGAGAATACCAGTAAAATGACAGGTTAATTCTGCTGTGTTTCGTATGGTGAGTGTAAAGAATCGGAGACTTCTTGTTTACTGGAAACGAGGCATTCCATCTTAGTCCTCAGGGATGACAACGCATCTGCATTTTGATTTTCAATTGAGGATAGATGTATATGTCAATGGGACACAATATTCACTTACCATAAGGTGAACTGTGTGCTCGTATGTCACTCTTATGCAATCTCTATTATTCTATCTATCTATCTTATTCTAATCTTTTAGATTTTTTTTTATTTATAAAAATACTAGCAATGATGTGAAAAAAGTACATTTAGACACCTAAGTTGTCTTTAAAATTTCTGGGGGTAGATATTTTGAGCTAAACTGTCTTTCTAGGTGCTCCCAAACTTTGGGTGTCGTATAGTCCCTGCGCGGTTAAAGATGGCCCTAAATATTTTCGTTTAAAGTATACTTTAAATACTTGTGTTAGCAGCGGTTCACGATAGTGGTTTAATAGCGAATTCAACCTCATTAGTTTTAAGCTCACTGTTCGCACCTTTACTTTTAGCCTACTGTGGGTCTGTGGTTTAAAATAAGGATCCTTCCTTCTTCATCGTATGTTTATTCGAAGTAAGCGTGCTACATTCGGTGGACAACAAATACAAATACACAACATACAAATGACTGTATTGTTGTCTAAGTAAATACCGTTACCGTTGGCCTATTAAAGTCCACTGCTGAACATAGTCCTCCCCATAGATTGCCTCATTGTGGGGATATTTGCCACAGTTGCCATGCTTGGTAAGCGGGTTGGCAATCGCGTTTAAAATAAAAAAAATATTTTTACCGTTATTAGGAAGACGCTGATGTCCATCTCTTGATATGTTTCCGTCTGTCGCCTCTTACGACACCCACGGGATGATATGAGGCAGTGGATATTCTTACACCGCCACTACACGGTGGAGAATAAATAAAGAGACATTATGTGTAATACGCAAGGATTTTTATCGGGGGTTCGAGGATAATTTATAGCGGCCAAAAAGGCCACAAAACAGGCCATTGTACCTGTCCCAATTTGAAAAGCAAATTCCCGATTATTTTTACCTTTCGTCCCGAAATTTCACAAACTAGACCTCTCAGCACTTAGCATGGAGGTCATTTGATAATATTATTGACATCTTTCTCACAGTTAGCACAATGCTACGCAGCCGTGAAATGGTCCGGTAGGTCAACACGTCGGTGCGATGACCTTGCCGCTTCTAACCACTGAACTCAGTGTTAAGTGGCAATTATAGAGTACGTGCTAAACGTACGTGTCAGTGCACAGAACCACATGAGTTAGGAATCGGAAAGAAACGGAGTTACGTTTTTTTAGTCATGTGACAGATCACCGTGTTCCGTGTTACAGATTTATATGTTTAAATAAAGATGGAAACTATATTTGCGACGGTATTAGAATACACTGATTAGTACAAGGAAATGTAGCATGTAAGTAGTTTTTTAATTTGAATATGAGCAACAAACGTGCACACAGTCCACCTGGTAAGTGGATGCTGTGGCCTATAGACATCTACATCCGTCCTCGATTAAGAAACAAAATGCAGATAATTTGTCACCCCTGAAGACTAAGGTATATATTCTTTATTTGTTTATATTGTTTATATTAGATTATCATCATCATCCATTCCATTGTCCATTGTTGACATAGGCCTCTCCCAAGAAATGCTACAAAATACGTCCAGGGCCACCTTCATCCATCGACTTCTTGATCTTGCATCTCTTGCTCGCGCCATCTTGCGGGACCCTAAACTTCGTTTACCGGTACGGGGCCGCCACTCGAGAACCTTTCTATTCCATTGGCTGTCGTTTATATTGGATAATAGGAACGAATTATTAAACTATAAATTTTGATTTTGCTTTTAATATTTTACTGATTTTGTTTAACTAAGTAAGTTACTATAGATCTAGGATTTTGCGTGATTCTTCTCAATTGAATTAAAAGTTATTTTTCTAATTTTGTTATGTTCTTCTAAAAACCTAAATGTACTGTATGTAGACCGAATTTCGTTCACGGCAGACAGTCTCAACGGAGACAAGCCATCTGTGCAGGACAGGATTATAGTGTCCAAGTGTATGCGCAAGCACAGGTGCACTCTAATCCCTCACTTTCACAGTCCAATTCCTATGGGACAGCAATTCGACACGACCGCAGAGAGATCAGACGCAGGACTGGCTTTACGTGCTTTCCGAGGCACGGGGGTTAACCACCGCCAATTCCTAACTCCGGTCTGCTTCTAAGAATTTCTTTACAGAAAAACCCAATAACTGATTTTGGCCCGACCCAGGATTTGAACCCGGGACCTCATGATCAGCAGCCGCGTTTACGACCACTCTACCAACGGAGCAGTCATCAATCTACCTTTTTTATAGAATAGGGTGACAAACGAGCACACAGTCCACCTGATGGTAAGTGGTTGCTGTGACCCATAGATATCTACATTTATCCTCAATAAAGAATCAAAATGCAGATGCGTCGTCACCCGTGAGGACTAAGATGGAATGCCTCTTTTCCATTAAAATGGGTCTCCGGTTCTCTACACTCACCATACGAAACACAGCAGTGTAAAGCTGGTATTATATGCTGGTATTCTGTGAGAGCGTGGTCCTTCCCCGGTCGAGCTGACCCATTCGTGCTACAACTATACTACTAATATAGCTGCAGCATGGCTCTACCTGGTGTCTTTCTGTCACGCCTCTAACGATATCCAAGTCCAAGAATACTCGTCACACATGTTGTGTATATTTAATCCGTACAATCATATTTAAACTCTTGAAAGTAAAAACACGCTAGCGTTACAAAAATGTAAAGAGAATAGAATATTTTTTGTAATTTAATAGCTTCTAAAGTCAACTATGAATAATAATGTACGTCAGGCCGAATTCCGGTCACGGTGAACAATCTCAAAAGTGAGAGGATTATCTGTCATATATGAACAGGATTATACAGTGCAAGCACTCTCTGTTACCTTACTCTCATTGTCCGCTCGGACGGAAAACCGGCACGACCGGAAAGAGATCAGGTGTGGCATCAACGGCTTAACGCGATTTCGGAGACACTGGGGTGAAGCACCACTAACTTCCTGATTCCGGGCTGCTACTGAAGTTTGTTGACTATTTGGGATTGGGATTAGATTTTCCAACCCGGGATCACATGCTCTGCAGTTGCTCACGATGCTTCGAATAATTAAATGGCAGACTTGAGAAGTTAGTAATTATAATATAATAATAATCACTTTATTTCAGATACAAGCTCCATACTTTGTTAGTAATAAATAAAATAAACTTAAAATTAATGTTAGTAAATATAAATATGCAACTCAATCCACGGATTCATATCGACTGGGCAGCGTTCGCCAAATTACGACACATCTTCTCGTCAGGCATACCTCAAAACTTGAAAAGGAGACTGTACAACTGGTGCGTGTTGCCAATGATGACCTATAGAATTGAGACGTGGTCCTTCACTGCTGGCCGTATGAGAACGCTCAAGGTCGCTCAGCGAGCTATGAAGAGGGCTATGCTCGGGGTTTCTCTGCGTGATAAACATAGAAATGAGGATATCCGCAGTAGAACCAGAGTAACCTACATAGCCCAACGGATTAGTAAGCTGAAGTGGCAATGGGCCGGCCATATAGCTCGAAGAACCGACAACCGACGGGGAAAAAAGGTTCTCGAGTTGCAGTCTCGTACCGGTAGGAGAAGTGTAGGGCAACCCCCCACCAGAAGGAGTGATGACTTGGTAAAACATGCAGGAAGTCGATGGATGCAGGTGGATTAGGACCGTGCTTTGTGGCATTCCTTGGGGGAGGCCTATGTTCGGCAGTGGACTTGTGATGGGCTGTAATGATGATGATGATGAAATATACACCCAAAATCAACAATACTTATTTTATATTAAACATAACAGCTCTGGACCCCATGTGCACAGTGTGCCAGTGCCGCACAACCGGACAATCAAGCCTTCCTAATACAGCACATAGGAGTCCGTTGGTACCGTCTCGCACGCGTCACATCAGGGAGGCCACTCTCTTCCGCACTATTGTATCAAAGCTGTCCGTGTTAGCCTCAACAAACATACCTGATGCGCTGCAATATCGAGACAGTCCCATCAGCATCCTAAAACCATTATTGTACTGAACACGGAGAGCATTTACAGATCTGTGAGTATACTTGATCCACAGGCTGCAGGAGTAAAACGTTTGGCAGTACGCCTTAAAAAGGGTTATCTTGACAGCTTTTGTACACCTTGCAAACCTGCGAGCCAACATGTTGCATCTCACTGCTAACGCTCTATGTTCTCGTTCAATGCCCAAGTCATCAGAGAGGTCCTTTGTAACCCAATGCCCCAGGTATTTAAATTTGGTGACTCTACTTAAAGATACTCCTCGAAGCCTGACCAGTGGGATCGCCTTGGGTTCTTTGTTCCCTGCCTTGAAAACAAATAGTTCACTCTTTTTGGAATTATACCTGAGGCTTATAAATTTATTAACATCTCGAGTGCCCTGATCGAAGGGCTCAACCATGTGCACCATGTGGTCCTCGTAACTGATGCTGTTTACAAAGGTACCAGTGGTAGAGTTTAACAGTGGTAGAGCCACGCGGCTTTTGCTGTCGCACGGATGGGCCGGCTCGAACCGGGGTGGTACCACGACCTCACAGAATACCAGCGTGAAGTAGAGGTTCACCTCTGCGTTTCGCTTGGTGAGTGCAGGTGGCCGGAGGCCCTTTTTACTGGGAATGAGGCATTCAATCTTAGTCCTCACGGGTGACAACGCATCTGCATTTTGATTCGTAATCGAGGATAGATGCAGATGTCTATGGGCCGCAGCAACCACTTACCATCAGGTGGACTGTGTGCTCGTTTGTCACCCTTATCCTATAAAAAAAATATGTTTATTTAGTTGACGATAAAGCAAACCTGGATGGTTAATATCTTGGACTTGGTGGATATTTTTGCTATCACAGTATCGAGATCGGTCTACAATTGTTCTCGTCGACAGCATCCCCGGTCTTATTCTTTAGAACTGGTACCACTACGATCTTTATAAGTTCCTGAGGTAAGTATTCATGCCCTATACACACATCAATGACCATAGTCAATACCCTGGGCAGATGAACTCCCGCGTACTGCAGGTGCTCAATACTGAGCTCATCACATCGTGTCATATTATTTATGACATTTGCGACTTC
Source organism: Parnassius glacialis (assembly GCA_033319125.1). Taxonomy (NCBI): domain Eukaryota; kingdom Metazoa; phylum Arthropoda; class Insecta; order Lepidoptera; family Papilionidae; genus Parnassius; species Parnassius glacialis. Next base: position 41,793,754 of record JAVANC010000022.1, on the reverse strand, counting down.
TTTCGCAGTAAATTTGGCAAATTCACTGCACGATTTCTCCTCAGTATCGAACACCCGCTACACCGTTACTAATGGAGATTCCACTTTGAAGAGTTCCCTAAAAACTTCTGCGATATGATGGGGCTCACTATTACCATCAACACTCACAGGTAAGCATGATACAGTTTCCAGCTTCTTAGTTTGTTTCCAAAAAACTTTAAAATCTTTTTCTTTGTGGTGAGTAGCCAAGATATTCATTTTTAATATTCATTATTAAAGAACGTAGAAATTATTTATTTCTTATTAGGTTCTTAAAGCCAGTTTTTACTCTTTTAAAAGTTTAACTATTAGAAAATATATTCAGTTGATAACAGGCTATTAATAAATACATTTATGTTTTCATTATACGTACTGCTATCTGCAACTTAAGACCCAAGGCACCCAAGGTTAATAATGTCACCTAATGTACCTAAAAAATTGACCGCGTGAACAACTGTCACTTAAATCATTCGTCGATGTCCTTACAAATTTTAAGTTTAAAATATTCAAAATATTTGTGTCGGGGGCTAAATTCGTCGTCCATAAATGACGACTGAGAACAAACTAGGCAAAGACAAAGTACATCAAAGAATAAAACCCGACTTTAGAAGCTTTTAAATAGGGTGTGCACCGGAGTTGGCACCGGTCCTAACGCGTCTTTTCCAGTACTCCTATTCCCAAGGCGTAGTCCCGAATTCATGGAAGACAGCTTTTGTCCACCCGATCCCTAAAAAAGGCGACCGCTCAGACCCGTCCAACTATAGGCCTATCGCGATCACCTCCTTGTTCTCCAAATTAATGGAATCCATTGTTAACTGCCAGCTCATCCGGTACCTTGAGGATCACCAGCTGATTAGTGACCGCCAGTACGGTTTTCGTCGGGGTCGATCAGCTGGTGATCTTCTGGTCTACCTGACCCATAGATGGGCGGAAGCAGTAGAGTCCAAGGGGGAGACGTTGGCCGTTAGTTTGGACATTGCGAAGGCCTTCGATCGGGTTTGGCACAAAGCGCTTCTTTCGAAGCTACCTTCCTATGTGCTTCCCGAGAAATTGTGCAATTGGATCACCAGCTTCCTTGCAGATCGGAGCATCAAGGTCGTTGTAGACGGTGCATGCTCCGATTAGAAGCCTATTAACGTTGGTGTTCCACAAGGCTGTGTGCTATCACCAACGCTGTTTCTTCTGCATATCAATGATATGTTGCTAACTGGTAACATTCATTGCTATGCGGATGACAGCACTGGTAATGCTCTATACACCGGCTGTGCCAATATTTCTCGGGAAAACGTCGCCAAGTACCGGAACAAACTTGTGTCTGAAGTCGAGTCTTTGCTGAACAAAGTCTCGGACTGGGGGCGACTAAATCTAGTCCAGTTTAAACCTTAACCAGACACAAGTTTGCGCGTTTACCGCTAAAAAGAACCCCTTTGTCGTATCTCCTCAGTTTCAAGACACTCCCCTTCTTGCCTCAGCCAGTATCGAAATCTTCGGAGTCGACATATCGAGTGATGTGCAATTTCGTGGTCACTCGGAAGAGAAGGCCAAATTGGCCTCTAAAAAGCTTGGCGTGCTCAGCAGAGCGGGACAGTATTTCATGCCGGCTCACCGCCTGCAACTTTACAAGGCGCAGGTTCGGCCTCACATGGAATACTATTCCCATCTGCATCCCATTGGCATTGCGAAGAGATGTTTCATCCCTTTGCATTTTCTTTCGCACTCTACCACGGGGAGTGCTCTGAGGAATTGTTCGGATTAATCCCAGCCACCAAATTTCACGAACGCATATCGCAGCAGAACTCCCGATACAATCCACACCATCTGGATGATTGGCGGTCCACCACTGTGCGATTTAGAAGATGTTTTCTTCCTCGCACGACTTCCTTGTGGAATCGATTACCATCAGCGATTTATCCGGACTGATACGACTTAGGGACTTTCAAGAAAAGAGCCTACTCCTTTTTAAAAGGCCGGCAACGCATCTGCAATTCCCTCCCTAGTGTTGCAGTTGTTCATGGGCTTACCATCAGGTGAGCCGCATGCTCGTTTGCCCCCTATAAAAAAAGGGTGATTATTAATTTGTGTTTTTTTGGAACGAAGTTAGACCAAATTTCGGTGATAACGGCCCGTCTCCATGGAGACTAGCCACCTGCGCAGGGCAGGATTATAATGCCCGAGTGAGTGCGCAAGCATAGGTGCACTCTCTATTCCCTCACTCTCATAGTCCGATGGGACGGTTATTCGACAAGACCGGAGAAAAATATGCGCGGGCCAAACGGCTTTACGTGCTTTTTGAGGCACGGGAGTGACCGCCAAACACCGGACTCCGACCTGAGAATTTCTCGACACAAAAACCCAATAGGCATCTGGTTTTGGCCTAACTCAGGATTCGAACCTGCGAAATGCCCTTTATTACCTTTATTGTTTTACTTATTATAAGCCAGCACTTGACTACAATTCCACCTAATGGTAAGTGGTAATGAAACCTTGGATGGTAAACGCACTAAATTTAACAGCATCTACCCTCAGGTATACATATTGTAGATTTTTTATAAACCATATCACGAGACCGACAATGAGTATGTTTTTTTGTTTTTTTTTATATATATAGGATAGGGTGACAAACGAGTACACAGTCCACCTGATGTGGGACCAGGTTCCTGTGGGCCATAGACATCTACATCTATCCTCGTTTACGAATCAAAATGCAGATGCGTCGTCAGCCTTGAGGGCTAAGATCGAATGCCTCTTTTCCATTAAAATGGGTCGCCGGTTCTCTAAACTCACCATACGAAGCACAGTAGTGTCAAGCTGCCATTTTACGCTGGTATTCTGTGAGAGCGTGGTCCTTCCGCGGTCGAGCCGATCCATTCGTGCTACAACTATACTACTAATATAGTTGCAGCATGGCTCTACCACGTATAACTTTTTACCAGTCTCCAAGCTCGCACGATGCTGCTGCGATCTCCTATTTCAATTTCCCATTGTCCCTTCCTGCGACACCCACGGGAAGATAAGGGGTAGTGGATTCTCTTACGCCGCTATAATACGAGTATAAACACAGAATATTATAATATTATAGTAATCTATAAGTATAAATCTGCAATCACAATGATAACCTGACGCATTCCGCCAGGTGGACCCGCTTTCCCATAGTTAGACGCCCATTACACGGTAGGTTTTGCTGTCAGTTTTACAGCAATCACGGTTGTGATTGACGAATAACCAACCGTGTAATGCGGTGATTGACGGTTGCATGAAATTGATTGACAAATATCTGGATATTTTGATTTTTACGTCAATCAACTATCAGTCACGAATTTTGATTGAACGTGTAATGGCATTTCGTCAATCACGTGTCAGTCAATGCCCAGACAGCAATGGAGGCGGACGCAGAATATATTGAAGAGGTGACTTCCACGCGCTCGCGCATCAAGCGCGCAGCCCATCGCCACTCCCGCCAAACGTGCTTCAGCCAGAAAAAGGTTTTATTTTAAATTTTGAGGCTCACCCCGAGTTGTGGGACACGAAAAAACCCATGTAGAGTGGATGCCCCTAATACCAACCACGCCCCTAATTCCAGCCTTTCCGCCTTTTTAATTCGTAAATAAGATTTCTAGTAGTCGTAACTACAAATATTTTAGGCTAAAAATTCTTCATAACTAGAGGAAAGTATATTTCAAATATTACCTCACAGTTTTAAACCTAACAGTGTTAAATTAAAAATCAAAACACGTACGCAACGAAAAACGCTCATTTTCCTAATTTTTATGGTCCCGATACAATTAAGCATATTTTACATTAGCTCATCTTTAGGCTTTTTGATTTGTATGAATGTGACTATAGACATAGTAATGCAGTTATTTTTGTTTAAATCTATAAGTTTTTTATTTTATTTTAGTGGAAATTGAGTGCTTAATGTCAGCCGCCCGGCTGTTATTTGGTTTGACGTACATAATAAGAAGTACCTAATTTCAGCCACGTAATATAAATCAGGGCTGTCATAAACTGGAATAAATACCATTAATTAAAACATAACTTATTTTATACTCAAGGAAGTTATGATCGATCAATCCGTCTATATTTTAAAATTGGTTTTTGATTTAAAAGTTTAACAAATGATACGTACTTGCTTTTCAGACATTTGGTATATGTTAAGATCACCATACAATATTTAATTATTTTTTGAGAAAGACAAAAACAAACAATAAATGTAATTAACTACAACTTAGTAATACTAATTTTACTATAACTTAAGAACATAAATGAAAAAGTCATAACAAGGAAAGTGGTTCATGACCATGCTTTGCGGCAGTCTATGGGGGATGATGTTCTGAAGTGGACTTGTGAAGGGTTGAAATGATGATGAAGATTCAAAAACTTGGATGATTAAATTATAAGAAATCGATGTACTATAATACATAATTTTTATTATAATTTTGTTTTAATTAATTGTTTAGTGTTAAAAGAGAAATGGAACTGCTAAAAGCTAAACCACAGTAAGGTAAGACGTAAAACATTAAAATAAAATAATTGTTGTCGTCTATCTTAATACATATTCCATGCTTGTGACATGCATGATTTAAAATTATAAGTTGTTATGAATTTATTTCAGTGCCCCTAAAACTTACCTACAATAGGTACCTACCAAAAACTCAAAAGGCATAGCCCTATGTTATGTTGACATTAGGTACACAAAAGGAAATTGAAATTGGTACTAAAAGGCTGGTAATAGGTGCACCCACCCTATACGAATAAATATAAAAGGTAAGCTTATTTTACGTCCATAAATGCGTTTCAAATAAAGCCGCGTATCGATTGTGCGCTCCAAGAGGTCGAACATTGGCGCGCGTTAAATTAAAATGGGCAAAATGATATTAAATATTACAATTTTCCCTATTCGTTATTTTTTATTTTTCTTTTCATGATATTAAATTACAGTTAAATGGTGAATCGAAAATGAACTTAGTTTATAGGTAGGTCCTTTCTCTCCGAAAATTTGAGTTTGACTGATATCAGTCAGTATGAGCGTGTAATGTCGAAATTATTCTATCATTCAAACGTCAATCATGATTGATCGAACTGATTGACGCTTGCATAAGCGTGTAATGGGCGTCTTACAGTACAACTCGCGGCACGTAAGTCTAGCGCTGAACGAAACGCGGAAGGGCTAGCTGCGCATGGTATCAGTACGGGTGACGGAATGTGACTGGAGAGCCAATCACCGCGCGGAATATGACTGAAAAGCCAATCATCTCGCGGAATACGACTGGAGAGCCAATCAGCGCGTGCAAACGACGCACGTATGCCCCGCGACCCGCTTACTACCCCATGATACCTTATTTTCGACTTATGCGCAATAACGGTCACCGCTAGACTTACGAGCCGCGACTTAATAGCTCATTTGTCACTAAAGTTAAAAAACATAAATAAATCACAATCTCTCTCTTAAGCAAGTCAGAATCTGTAAGTATTAATCATTTCAATATAACGCGCACTTTCATAGTTTTCTTTGCTATATTTTCATTTAGTCGATTCTAAAAGCGACAATGCTTACGTACTATTAGCTTATTAAACATATTTTTTGTGCGTGGGAGAATTCAGAGGATGCTTTGGGTATATTTTGTGACCTTTCCAAGGCCTTCGACTGTGTTCACCATGAGACATTAATCAGGAAGCTACAGTACTATGGTGTCAAGAACACAGCGCTTAAACTTATTATTTCATATTTAAGTAATAGAAAGCAGAAGGTTATTATCAATGGTAAAAGTTCTTCCGGGTCACCTGTACTAATGGGTGTTCCTCAGGGCTCGATTCTCGGCCCATTCCTGTTTCTGGTGTATATTAATGACTTACCTCACCTTGTAGGGGATAGTCATGATATAGTATTATTTGCTGATGATACTTCCTTGATTTTTAAACTTAAACGTCAATTATTTAAATGTGACGAAGTGAATAATGCTATATCAAAATTAGTGCATTGGTTTAACGTTAATAATCTGCATTTGAACGGAAATAAAACTAATTGTGTTAAATTTACAACAACGAATGTTAAAAATCTGAATACCAATGTGTTTTTAAATGGGGAGAAATTGAGCCCTGTTGTATCCACTGTTTTTCTTGGCATCACTCTTGACGCAAAGCTTCAGTGGGGCCCCCATATATCCAAATTAGCAAGCAGACTAAGTTCTGCAGCTTATGCTGTAAAAAAGATTAGAGGTCTCACTAGTGTCGAGACAGCTAGATTAGTTTATTTTAGTTATTTCCATAGCATAATGTCTTATGGGATTTTGCTATGGGGAAATGCGACTGATTCAGAAACTATTTTTGTTTTACAGAAGAGGGCCATTAGAGCTATTTACAATCTAAAACCGAGAGAGTCTCTTAGAGATAAATTTAAAGAAATTAATATATTAACTTTGGCCTCTCAGTATATTTACGAAAATTTAATGTATGTTCACAAAAACAAAGATAGTTTTAGTAAAAAAAGTGATATACATTCTGTAAACACTAGGAACAAACACAAGCTAGTGATGCCAGTTTCTCGACTCCACAGAGTCAGTAATTCATTCTTGGGGCAATGTATACGCTATTACAACAAGGTCCCGGAAAGTGTACAGGTTCTCTCTATTACCAAGTTTAAATGTTTTATTAAGCTGAAACTGTATAAAAAGGGTTATTATAGTATAAATGAATACATGGTTGATAATAACCCCTGGGAATAAGGTGGTCGCTTCCAAGCAGTTTCTAAAATAAATTTTGTAAATAGTTCGTAATCATTTATATTGTAAAATTTATTTAAAAAAAAATGTCCCGCTGGGTTTCTTGCTGGTTCTTCCCAGGACAGAGGGTATTTTTTCGAACCAGTGGTAAAGTAAAAAATGTCTTTCAATAAGAATTACACATGTAATGTATATTGAATAAAAATTATTCTATTCTATTCTATTCTACTATTCTTTTGAATGGACTACTGTGTCACAAAATTATTATTGAGGGATACATAAAAGTCGGAAAATTGACATGATTTTTTATCACGCAATTAATCTGATGGTGATGCTTACAAACATTTTATTATTTATTCGGATATTATTATTTTATCTAAATACGATAATAAGCGCGTTATTACTTAGAATGAAGACGTTGTCTTTGCCGATTTCGATCCCCGACGACAATCTCCGAATACAATCAATAATTATTAATTACGTAGATTATATTGCACCACTATCGAATTAAAATGTTCTAAACTTATTTTACTTTATAGAATAAGTGTGACAAACGAGCACCGCCCACCTGGTGGTAAGTTGTTGTTGTGGCTCATAGACATCGTCCATTAAAAATCAAAATGCAGATTCGTTGTCACCTCTGAGAACTAAAATGGAATGTGTGAAATGAAATTTTGGTAGGCGGTAACTAAGCAATACTTATTTAAATAATTAGCTTTTCGGAAACGGCTATAAAGATTTTGATGAAATTTTGTACTCAGATAATTTTGTTCTTGCAAGTTTCTTGTTCATCTAGATATGCGTCATCCTTGAGAAAATTATATTTTTTCCTAACGCCGAGTAAATGTTGCTGTTTAACATAATTAGGCTATCAGGCGTCATACTTATTCGAAAAACTATAATTTTCTAACCGCAATATAAAGATAACTTTTCTTCTTGTTTTATTTGTGCGTCACAGAACTGCGGCTTTTCGGTGAGTATACTGAAAAAAAATTATAGAATAATTTATCGTCACAGATTATAAATTCCAAAGCCATCAATGGCTGTAGATGAATCTACCATCCTATTGTTTTTTGTAGCTATAAGAGAACTTTTAAACAGTGGTAGAGCCACGCGGCAGCTTTTGCTGTCGCACGGATGAGCCGGCTCGAACCGGGGTGGTACCACGACCTCACAGAAAACCAGCGTGAAGTAGAGATTTACCTCTGCGTTTCGTTTGGTGAGTGCAGGTGGCCGGAGGACCTTTTTACTGGAAATGAGGCATTCCATCTTAATCCTCACGGGTGACAACGCATGTACATTTTGATTTGTAATAGAGGATAGATGTAGATGTCTATGGGCCGCAGCAACCACTTACCATCAGGTGGACTGTGTGCTCATTTGTCACCCTTTTCCTATAAAAAAAAACCCCCATCATCCAATATTTTCCGGCGGATGTCGTAAGAGCTTTTACACCAGGCGCTAAATACCCAGACCGGCGTTAAGAAAAAGCGTCAAAGAAAGAAAGAAAATTTATTAATAAAAAAAACACCCACAACGTGTTACGAAAGATAGGTATATAGTGTTTGGTCTATATACCTATCTTTCGTAACACTTATAACTACAAACTAAATGACAACGCATTTGCTTTTTGATTCTTAATTGAAGATAAATGTAGTCTATGGGCCACGTCACTCCTCCCGCTAACTGTAGTATCTAGCAAACAGGTTATTGGCGTATCTGCATTAATGATCTACGTGTTCGTCTTCAAATTTCGAAAAAAGAAAGTTTAAAAAAAAGCTAGTTTCTAGTTAACTGACATCTCAGCAAATACCTAAAATAGTATAGTGTGCAACATTTCACAATAAGTCATTAGTTTAATGGCAACAAGGAGGTTGTAAAAATGGCAATGAAAATGCCGTTTGTTACGACATCTTTTATATAATTTAATTGTTTATGATATGATTGACTGTTCATGTTATGCTCGGCATGAGGGGATAAGTAAAAGAGGGATGTTGTGATGTGAAATTTGAATTTGAAATGTGAAATTTCGACGGTATTGTACGATTTAGTACTTTAAATAAAAAGTGATTCAAAAGGCATTACCACTGTGTACTTATTTTTGGTGATGCTTTGCTGATGGTTGCAAACGGTGGAATTTCTTCTCATTGTTCCAGTGAATAAAACGAAAATTTCATCATTTCGTCGACATTAGCGTTTGTTATAAACTATTCAATACATATTAAAGAAATTATTTTGCGTTTTTCTGTGCCATGCCATAGATAGAGTGAAGGAGATTCAGTACATAGTAAAATAAGCTATACTTTAAAAAAAAGTGGAGATATTATTTGTGCCGAGCCAGCTACCTCCAATTTTCATGTTGACACGGAAAAGTAAACCTTATAAAGTGAATGTTCTTTCATACTCTGATCTTCTGGACTTTTAAAAATTATCAATCAATTACTGCTGGTAGGTACTCTCCTTGCTGCCTCAGCTAGTATCGGAATCCTCTGCGTCGACATATTGAACAGTGTGCAGTTTTGTGGTCACTTGGAAGGGAAGGCCAAATTGGCCTCTAAAAAGCTTGGCGTGCTCAGCAGAGCGAGACAGTATTTCATGCCGACACATCGCTTGCAACTTTACAAAGCGCAAGTTCGGCCTCACATGGAATACTGTTCTCATCTCTGGGCCGGGGCACCCCAGTGCCAGCTCCTTCCACTTGACCGCATCCAGCACAGAGCGGTTCGAATCGTCGACGACCAAGTTCTTTCTGATCGGATCGATACACTGGCACTGCGTGATGTTGCATCTCTTTGAGTATTTTATCGCATCTATCATGGGTAGTGCTCTGAGGAATTGTTCGGACTAATTCCAGCCGCTCAATTTCACCAACGCACATCGCGACAAAACTCGCGATACCATCCATACCATCTGGATGATTGGCGGTCCACCACTGTGCGACTTAGAAGAAGTTTTCTCCTTCGTACAACTTCCTTGTGGAATCGATTGCCACCAGCGATTTTTCCGGACCGATACGACTTAGGAACCTTCAAGAAAAGAGCTTACACCTTTCTAAAATGCCGGCAACGCATCTGCAATTCTCCTGGTGTTGCAGTTGTTCATGGGCGGCGGTAGTCGCTTACCATCAGGTGAGCCGCATGCTCGTTTGCCCCCTCTTCTGTAAAAAAAAATTAGGGCTGCTTTCTATACGAAAAGATGATGACGGGCGACGTTGAATTAGACAGATATTGTGGTATTTTCTGTCAAATAATGTCATGGTGAAAAAACTGTTTTTCAAGAGTAGCCATACAGAAAATATTTCACGGCCTACTAAGGAGATTTTTGACTCAGGAAATAAGAGACGACCCAAAATTTCAGTTGAAAAATACAGTGACTTAAAATCATCTATCATCAAATGTAGTGAGACGGAAAAAACTGTGTGTCTGAACACGTATAACGCAAAAACCTGTGAACCGATTTAGATGGGACTTTCACTGGCAGATAGCAGATGCTATAAGGAGTAACTTAGGCTACATTTTTTTATAGAATAAGGGTGACAAATGAGCACACAGTCCACCTGATGGTAAGTGGTTGCTGTGGCCCATAGACATCTACATCTATCTTCGTTTGAGAATTAAAATGCAGATGCTTTGTCCGTGAGGACTAAGATAAAATGCCTCTTTTCCATTAAAATGGATCTCCGGTTCTCTACACTCACCATACGAAACACAGCAGCATCAAGCTGCTATTTTACGCAGGTATTCTGAGAGAGCGTGGTCCTTCCCCGGTTGAGCCGGCCCATTCGTGCTACAACTATACTACTAATTTAGCTGCAGCATGGCTCTACCACTTGCTGAAATTATTTTAAGTACAGTAAAAAAAAAGTATAGTAAATGCACAAGTGACGTTTGCAAAGGTCCTCCTAGTCTTCTAGTACTGCCATTGTCAGCTCGCCTGCCAACGCTGACAATTGAGGCGAACCCCTCTTACAGTGGAAGAGGAAAGTAAGGGAAGTCTAGCAGTACAGTTTCACGGGCTGATGGAGAGGAGAAAGAAGAAAAAACTGATGCTGTCACAAATCACAATCAAAGCGAACAATAACCGAAGCACAAAAACTCACGCTATCTATCGCTTTCTATCTTCATAAATCAATGCTTCTATCACTTTCTTCGACAACCGAATGGTAGAAATAGAAACAGAAACTTTTTATTCAATATAGTTTATTCTTCTTGAATGTCACCCTTATGTTTAGTTTACCACTGTCCTGGGAAGAACAAGCAAGAATCCCAGCGGGATGTTTTTTTTAAATAAAATTTTGTACAGCCGACATCAATATAAGCGACTTCAATATAGGTTATTTAAGAATAACTCAATAACCATTGGTCTGACCTTGATCAAATTCATATGGGACCACACGAGAATTGTCAGCTTTCATATAAAAAAAGAATCATCGAAATCGGTTCGCCCAGTACAAAGTTATGAGGTAACACACATAAAAAAAAACATACAGTCGAATTGAGTACCGTCTCCTTTTTGGAAGTCAGCAGAAAATGAAGCAAAATAGTTTATAATCATTAAAGTTACATAAGAATTAACAACACAAAACATAATTTAAAATTAAAAATGTTGTACAGCCGACTTCAATATAATTTATTAAGAATAACTCAAAAACTATTACTCTGACCTTGATCAAATTCATATGGGACCACACGAGAAGTACCAGCTTTCAAATAAAAGAAGAATCATCGAAATCGGTTCACCCAGTAAAACGTTATGAGGTAACACACATAAAAAAAACATACAGTCGAATTGAGTACCGTCTCCTTTTTGGAAGTCGACAGAAAATAGAAATAGCTTGGTAGCGATCACCCCATTCACAGGTGTTATTATCGTCTATAGACTCCTTATTATTGTAATAACCTTTTTTATACATTCTTTGTTTAATAAATAATGTTTTTAAAGTATTTTAAGTATCATTATGTACAAGTGTTATAACATTATGTTATTAAGCCATGCAGGCCCACGCCTCTTTACAGATAAGTACAGATAGCCGATAGGTAAATAAGATATTGATTTTTGGAACATTGAAGGTCAATGGTAAACAGTACGCTCTCTTTTTAACCGACTCTAAAAAGAGGATGTTATTATTTCGCCTATGTTATAGCGTACTGTGATGAGATTGGTTTAAATACGTAGGTATTTATTTAAAAAAAAAAAGGAATTTATTAATACACTGAAAAATTGCAGTTATATAAAATAGCGGGATATTCATTCAACATCGATATATCGAATTTATTCGATGTTTTGACAAATATTTATGGTATTCGATATATTTATTTATAGAAACATCGAATATTTGCTTTTTTTTGTTGAATCTGGTAAAAAACTAAATAATTTTAACACTACTTGATGACTTCAATTTTAAGTAGTGTTCATTAAAATCTGTGAGTGACCAGCTACCTAATCTATGATGAAAGATCGATCGACCATTCACTCTCAATGTATGTAGTCTGTGGATTCTATAGATTCAGTATATTTACTTTCATTCACTCACTCTCACTCTTCTTGCGTCGTCTTCTGCTGTTTGGTGGTAATGCAATTAAATCATTGTTTTGATTGTTTATCTAAGACAAGTTTATGTAAAACCTTAACTTGCTACTCTGGTCTCTGATTCTATATTCACACATACAAAATAAAGGACCAAAAACTTTGCGCGTTTCAATGGAAAAAGTTAATACTAAACTTTTGTGGAAAGTATTCGATAGTGGAAAAATATCGATGTTTTCTCGCGATATATCGATAAACATTGATGATGGGATCCGATGTTTTACACCGAATATAAATATCGATATATTTTTAAGCGTAGGTACACCCCTAATATAAAATCCGTTCATCTATTACAGCCTATAGAAGTTCACTTCTGAAAATAGGCTTTCCCAAAGATTACCCCATAGATAATCTCTACAAGGGAGGATTTTGACATAGTTGTCACTGGCTTGGCACTGGTATTGGCACCCGCAGTTTTTAAAATTTTCAGATGTTGTCATAAAGATGTTGCTGCCTATCTCCCGTTTCAGTTTCCACCTGTCGCCTCTTACTACACTTACGAGACGATATGGGGTAGTGGATATTCCTAAAAAAAGTGATATTTATTCTGTAAATACTAGGAACAAACACAAGCTAGCAGTACCAGATACTCGACTGCACCGAGTCAGTAATTCATTCTTAGGGCGATGTATACGCTTTTACAACCAAATCCCAGAAAATATACAAAATTTAACCAGCTCAAAGTTCAAAAACTTTATTAAACAGAGTTTGTATAAAAAGGGATATTATAATATTAAGGAATTTATATTATATATATCATACAGATAATAACCGGACTGAGGTAATCGCTACCAGCTATTTATAATTAGTTTTGTGTGGTTAATTGTGTAACATACATGATTTAAGCTGTTTAAAAAAAGTCCCGCTGGGTTTCTTGCTGGTTCTTCCCAGGACAGAGATTTTATTTTTTCGAATCAGTGGTAGGTAATTAAACAAAAGAGTGACTTTCAATAAGTATTATTTCTAATCCATATTGAATAAAAAAGTTTCTGTTTGTGTTTCTTACACCGATACGAATTAGTAATGTGTTTTTAACGAAACTTAAAACCCGTCTATCAAATGGATAAGCGTATGCGTAATAATCGTAACATAATATGTCGTAATAATTGAACTTACGACATAATGTCACAACATTCATTATTCAATATAGTTCTAGCCATTTTTATTTATAACATTTCAATGCCAAATTAAGAAACGGTACCTACGCACACTTACGGAATCACCTTGATATCTGTCTGTCTGTATGTCGATCAAACTATCTATTGTATCTGTAAGCGTTTAAATTAGTTTTATTTTTAAAGAATAAGGGTGACAAACGAGCACCCGATGGTAAGTGGATGCTGTGGCCCATATGCATTTACATCTATTCTCGATTAAGAATCTAAATGTAAATACGTTGTCATCACTGAGGACTAAGATCGAATACCACGTGTCCAATAGAAAGAGCCTCCGTTTCTTTACACTCACCATACGAAACAGACCAGCATATATACTACTACTATTCTTCGCTGGTATTCTTTGAGAGCGTGATCCTTCCCCGGTCGAGCCGACCCACTAGTGCTGCAACCTCAATATAGCTGCAGCAACAGAAGACTATAATTTGGCATAATTGTGAAGTACAGTTGGCTAGTCAAAAACAGACGTCAGATGAAATTCGAAATTTTGACTATCCTGTGGGATATCAATGGTAATTAGCTTGAAGTGCCATTTTAAAAATTAATAATTCATAATTTTGTGTTTAGTAAAACCATAGTAACAGATATAATTCAATAAGCAAGAAGCTAAAGTGCTAACGGTCGTCCATATAGCTCAATGAACGAAAGAAGAAAAAGAAAGAAAGGTTCTTAAATGGCACCCTCGTACCGGTAAACGCAGTGTAGGGTGACCCCCTACTAGATGGGGTGACGATCTAGTAAGAAATGGGGAAGTTGACGGATTCAGGTGGCTCAGGACCTAGCTTTGTGCTTTGTGGATTTTCTTGAGGGTGGTCCATATTTAGCAGTGGACTTGTCGTGGGTTGTAATGAAGATGAATGATAATTAATTTTGTGTTGAGTTGTATTGTTAGATTGGCAGTTTGGAACACTATTGCATAGCATCCACATGACAGTTTTTTAAAGTATATAACATGATGTCTCCGAGGTTAGTTGACGGAACTTATCCACCTACAGAGGTGCAATATAGTGGTTTACGATAGGCCATTTATCAATAAGTTATAAGAAATGCGTTACATTTTTTTCGAATCTTAAATTCACTAGTCAAGGACAGAAAATTAAATTATAAACTATACAAATTTTTTTTTCAATATTCAGAGGCAGGAATTTGATCCTTATGCGAAATTTTGCTCCGTGGGAGAAACTAGAACTTTGTGCGGTTATTAAATATATCTGCCGGAAATTTTTTTCTACAAAAAGTGTTATGAAGAACTAAAACCTGCTTTGGCAAGACACTCCTCTCTCTTATCCTAGTGGTATACTGGTACGCTGAATTTAAACGCGGCAGAATCGTCTGCAATGACGAAATTCGCTCCGAGCGGCCAACACAGGCGATAAGTAATAAAACTTTAAAAAAATCGAAGAAAATTTTAAGGTAGATCGACGTGTGACCATCCGTTATTTAGCTGATCTTCTAAAGCTTTCGTTTGGGTTAAGGTAGTTTATTTTAACTCATAACATAAAATCCAAAAAGGTGGCCGCGCGATGTGTTCCTCGAATGTTAACAGACGCCCAAACCAAAGCAAGAGTTGACATTTCAAAAGTAAACTTAGCAATAATTGGAGATCCAGATTATTTTTGCGCTATTTTATTAACCGTAGATAAAACAATTTTGACCCGAAGACAAAAACGAAGAAGAAAGGACCGTCTTCCTCCCTAGCCAAGAGATTCAAAGTGACTGCCTACGCTGAAAAAATAATGGCCTCTGTTTTCTGGAATGCGGAAGGTATAATAATAATCGACTATTTAAATAAAGGAGAGACAATAACCGGACATTACATATTATGCATCATTCATGCTCGTATTATGCATCATTAATCAGAAAACTGCGAAATACTAAAGAATAAACGTCGAGAAAAATTGCGTGCTAAAGTGCTTTTTCATCATGATAACCCACCATATCCTCCGGACCTGGCTCCGAGTGATTTTCACCTTTTAACTCATCTGAAAAAGCACTTGCGTGGTATAGAGTTCGACGGTGACGATTAGGTGATGTGTGCTGTAGAGACCTTTTTCGAGTCCCAGGATCAATCCTTTTATTCCAAGGGAATTAACCAACTTGCAAAACGCTATTCAAGGTGTATTAGCTTAAAAGCTTTAAGCTTTAAGCGGTGATTACGTTGAAAAATAAATACAATTTACATATACTGATCCTAGAGTTTCATTGCGTTCCCAATACTTATTAACCGTAGACAGTTAGTTAAAGTTAGATTTAAGGTGAAATGAGTCGCCAAAGTCAGTATTTTGATGTGTTTTGATTACCCAGAAAATCAAGCTTTCGACGTTAAAAGCTCAGAAATTTTTAAATGACAATTAAAAAAAATTAAAAGACTTCTCCGTGGCTCCGTGGCTTAGCAATGAGTTGCGGCGCTTACAGCTGCAGATTCGAATCCCGCACGGATCAAGTATTTATAAGGCCTACAAATAATTGTTCCATGTCTAGATGTTTGTCTTTGTCCAATCTATGTATGTGTGTAAACTGCCTTCACGATACAGGAGAAAATCCTGATATGGGGGTAACGTTTTCATAAAAAAATATATAAAATAATTAAAAGATACATTTTCGAATATTATCAATAATGTTAGCCTATATTATATTGTAGGCTTGGTGTTGGTACATTTTCGTATATATTTTTTATAGGATAAGGGTAACAAACGAGCACAACGACCACTTGATGGTAAGTGGCTGCTGTGGCCCATAGACATTTACATCTATACTCGTTTGCGAATCAAAATGCAGATGCGTTGTCACCCGTGAGGTCTAAGATGGAATGCCTCGTTTCCAGTAAAAAGTGTCTCCAGTCCTCTACACTCACCATACAAAACACATCAACGTTAAGCTGCTATTTTACGCTGGTATTCAGTGAGAGCTTCGATCAACAATAGATCGAAGTGTGAGAGCGTGGTCCTTCCCCGGTCCAGGTGACACATTCGTGCTACAACTATACCAGTAATATATCTGCAGCATGGTTCTACCACGTAGAAACGAACCTACAACCTACAATATTGTTTAACAATGAACAACCCAGTATTTGCAAATGACATACTTACATACCTATTATTTATGTGTAGTATTATGACATAATTCATATTTTATAAATATCCTTTGTTGACGCTCTCTCGCTACGTCTACAACAGATAAACAAAATAAAACAATATTACATCGGACCACGAGATGCTTAGGTAAATTATACTAATGGATTACACGTATTATGAATACCATAACGAAACATCAGGGCGATTATGTAACTGGTGGGAATCTTTTACTATTGGGAATCAATTTGCAAGTGCGTTATGTTTTGTTCTTGATAAATTATTGTAACCTAACAAGTGGTAAAATTAATAATTTTGTACAACCGACTTCAATATAAATAAAATGAGAACGTCATCAATGTATTCGAAGTCAATTCAATACGCATTTTTAAGGATAAGTCAAAAACTAGTGGTCAGCTCTTGATCAAATTTATATGGGACCATGAGAAGTACCAGCTTTCAAATAAAAAAAAATCATTAAATCGGTTCAACCAGAAAAAAGTTCTAAGGCAACACACATAAAAAAATAAAATAAAACAGTGGTAGAGCCACGCGGCAGCTTTTGCTGTCGCACGGATGGGCCGGCTCGAACCGGGGTGGTACCACGACCTCACAGAATACCAGCGTGAAGTAGAGGTTTACCTCTGCGTTTCTCTTGGTGAGTGCAGGTGGCCGGAGGCCCTTTTTACTGGAAATGAGGCATTCCATCTTAGTCCTCACGGGTGACAACGCATCTGCATTTTGATTCGCAAACGAGGATAGATGTAGATGTCTATGGGCCGCAGCAACCACTTACCATCAGGTGGACTGTGTGCTCGTTTGTCACCCTTATCCTATAAAAAAAAATACAGTCGAATTGAATTGATTTTTTTGAAGTCTGTTAAAGTCAAAAACATCTGTTTATGCTGATACAACGGTACGGTACGGCAAACGAAACGACAAACGACAAAACAAGGCCAACCATGATTTCCGCCAAAGTTATATAATACCATCGCACTGCAGGTACCGCGTCCTTCAAACTGGAATCCTCCCCAACGATATCCTAACTTTTATTATGTCAAGATTTAGTGAGGATTCGGAACCAATTAGTGACTTAAGAAAATAAATTAGTGGTTTAATACTTTAGGAGATAGAGCCCTTTTTTCTGCTCCTACTTCAGAAGCTGTTAAGTGGAAATTATTGTGCTAACGTAACAACTCGAACGACTATTTATCATCATCATTACAGCCCTTCACAAGTCCACTGCTGAGCATAGGCCTCTCCCAAGAAATGCCACAAAGCACCGCCCTGAGCCACCTGCATCCATCGACCTCCTGCATGTCTTACCAGTTTGTCACTCCATCTAATGCGGGGCCGCTTTACACTTCGCCTACCGGTACGAGGCCGCCACTCGAGAATCTTTCTTCCCCATCGGTTGTCGGTTCTTCGAGATATATGACCGGCCCATTGCCACTTTAGCTTACTAATCCGTTGGGCTATGTCAGTTACTCTGGTTCTACTGCGGATATCCACATTTCTAAGTTTACAACGCAGAGAAACCCTGAGCACAGCCCCTCTCCTTAAATGTCTATATAGCTACATTAAAACCTTATCCCCTCTATTATTCTACAAATTTATATGACACCAACGCTGAAGTATATCCCATTTAATAAAAATATAATCACTAAAATTGGTTCATAAATGGCGAAGATATCGCGTTTAATACAAAAAAATATTAAACATTGAGAACCTCCTTTTACGGCTAAAAAGTAACCGGAACTCATTTGACTTTTTCATTAGTTAAATGATTTTTTATTAGCCGACGATTTCTCACCCTTATCGCTTCAAAAAGGCGGATGTTAAATTTACTTAGTTGTTTAAAGCCGCGTTGCTAGACGACCAGAGCTGTAAATAGAGTTAGCTTGCTTATCTGTTTAGGATGTCACTGCCACAGAGCGCTCTGTATGACTGCTATTCGATAAAATTATCTGCAAACAATAATTTCTAATATCATTAATACAAAATATATCTAATAGTTCAGAAAAGAACATTAATCTTTACACTTTTCTTACAATTTAACTTCCCTGTCATGAGATCTGTCAAATATTTCACCTCATTACAAAGTCGCGGCGACCTGATAGGAGAAAAGCTCATGATATTCGTCATTAAGGATACAATTATTTTTTTATTAAGTGACCATGAATACAGAATCCCTCAATCGAAATATTAGAAGATCAACCTACTTTGATGTGTATTTATTTCACGAAATTCGTCACAATATGCTGATGCGCCATATTGCGGAGTTTTTAACTTTTTAAAATATTTTTACGACAACTTAATCCAGCGGACAGTTGAAGACGATAATAAATGTTATTAGTGATTAGTTAAATAATTTCTATTATTCATCATTAAAATAATAATTGTGTAATTACATATCGTTTTGTTTTATATTATTATTTTTTAATTACAAATATAAAATAGATTATAAGTTATTGTATTATCGTAATAATTATCATAAATAATTATCTCAGTCTAATTTAATTTAGAATTTGGGAGAATTGTAAAGAATATTATATAAGTATTTTCATTTGCTAAACAATTGTAATTAATTGACTTATCAGTAATATTTATAACAGTGGTTTACTTATTTTCATATTATAAAAGTATTTGGATCATTCGAAATGTTGCTAGGTTCAGTTTGGATAGGTAGTAGGGGTAGCTACCACCATTGTGTGATATTATTTAAACGATTGTAATAGTAAAATTAGTGGAAACCAAGTGTACAGTGTACACTTGGTTTCCACTAATTTTATTACAGCAAATGGCACCACTTATATACGTATACATTACATTGCACTGGAATATACATATAAACTTTGAGGATTTTTTTATCCGCTTGTGCGGGTTGAAACTCTGTCGGCCGCTGGGATAAAATGTTGTGAAAATCTCTCAAAAAATTCAGTGTGAATAATTAAGTTAATAAAATACACATTAGAAGAAACTGCATGGTCTAAGACATTTGCTTGCCTTAATTAGCAAATAGTAACAACAGCATCTACCACAAACCCATCACAAACCAGCACTGGACTGTCTGACTGACAGAGTTTTGGCGGGAACCATAGTTTTAGAGTATATTCTAAGTCCTAGGTAGGAACTTGACCGTCGGCAGATTGTTGCTCCTGTCTTCTCGATAAAATAGTTTGAAGTGGATTTTGATACGTAAAAGTAATGCGATTTTGTGTAATAAATGTTTCCGTATGTGAACTAATAATGAAAACAACGAAACAAATGCTATGATGTTCATATAAACCATAATAATATGTTATTTTATCCGCTTAGGCGTCTTGAGATCTATCGTCATCGACTGTTTCTCTATTTGGTCTGTGATCGACCGTTTGTCGTTTGCTGGCTTAAGTTGTCGTGAAAATCTCCCAAAATCTCAGCATTTTTTGAAATAAATTATTTTACTTGATGTTGAGTACTCGAGCAACCCGGGTTCGATCCCCGCCGGCACCAATGAAATTGTTAATTGCAATTTTAAGTGCTGATTTACCACGTGCTCGGCGGTGAAGGAAAACATCGTGAGGAAACCTGCATGTCTGAAAAAAATATATTTTGAAGACATGTGAAGTTCGCCAACACGCATTGGGGCAGCTCGGCGGACATTTCCTTGCCCTAAAACCCTCTCAGAAATGCAAATCAACAACCGTACGAGTCCATAACGAAAACAAAAAAAGCACCAGTTTTGACGGGAACCAGAGTATATAATCCGCCCTTTAAAGAAAGCGGCAACGTGACTTCCGCTAGGAGTTACCAAACCCAAAGACCAAAGTTGTGACCAAATTACCAAAGTGCTCTGTGAGCTTGACACAAAGAGTATAGTATAATATACTATATAATATAAATAATATATAATAAATACTTGACCGCAGCAAGCAAACAGCTGTCGGATGTCGGTAGATTGAATCGAATCTAGAGCAGCATTGCCAACATGTGGGGAATTCCCCAAATTGCGGGGAATTTAAAGTTGTTGGTGATTTTTAGGGATTGGTATTATATCGATTTTGAAAATCGATAGCCCGGGCCAAGTCAGAACCTTTTTTCAAGAAATCTAAATACTTTTCTTAAAATTTTTAGGTTACTTATAATGGATTTCGAATGATTCCTTTTTTTAATTATCTTCATTGCACTAAATTTAATTTTCGGATTTATTTCGGCAACTTTTGTGTTTCATTTAATGCTTTTCATTTCTTTCTTTTTTAATGTTAAAGCAGAAAACCGCATGCATATAAATGCAGATACTGTGGTACTTTTTAATGGCAACAAGGGAAGGAATTAAAAATACTCCATGGACTAACATGCTTGTTACAAAGATATGGAGTGTGAAAAAAAATGATAGTTAAAAAATAAATCTTATAAAATTAGTTGAAAATTGTTTCAATTCTTAAAATAAAATTTAAGGGAATTTGTGGGGCATCTGTTGAAGATTTGTCTTTAAATTTGGAGAATTTGACATGGATTTTAAGGTAATTTGACAAATTGATGTTGGCAACGCTGAGAGTGGTAGTGTTCTGCTGAACTAAATCTGCTGTTCTGTGAGTAAGTATGAGTGCTGAGTGCATTGCTGTTTGCTGCTGTTCGAAGAATCGCTGCTGTTGTATTGGTATTATCGTTTTAATCACAAACTTTACTAAGAAGTAGTGTATAGGTTTAATAATAATTTAAAATGAATGATGATATGTATAATTAAATATCTGCACATGTGAAATTTATGTGGAATTAGTAGTTACTATCTTAGATACTTAAGTAGTTTATGTATTTTTAAAACATGTTCAGTTGGGCAACTGCAGGTTTCATCATTTATATTTAAATTTACATTTCATATTTAAAATTTAGCAAGTAGCAAACACTACTAGTTTTTGTTACTTTAGAGTAACTTAAATAAGACTATTTTTACGTTAAAAATGGAGTTTGTAAATTTTTATTATTTAATAAAAATTTAATACAATATCCCGGAGACTGCGTTGCGTTGCTGAATTTTCTTTTTTTTTAATGAAGTACTGGTATACAATATACATTAGTACTGTGACAGTGGTATGGTACTAGATATACCACGGTGATATCCAATGATAGTTGAAGTCAGTTTTTGTTTCTTGAAAATAATCCAGTTACAAATAAGTATGTACTTAATATAATTTTCGATAGCTCCTGGTGTAGGTACCTGATTATTATAAATAAGTTGTTAGAATTTAATTTACGACTTTAGCTTCATACTTGTTCACACTCATACTCATTCTGCCACTTAAATGTTTTATCCAAAGACATTTAAGTAGGTATATATTTAAATCTCTTTGGTTTTATCTAAAAGAAAATAAATAAATGGATTTTGAAACCAAATTTATTGCAAAAACCTTAACATAAATTAATATTTCATCTACTATGCACAATATAAGATTAAATTTGTAAATGTACAAGTAGACATTTCAATGTTCTATCATTTCAATTGTTATCTTTAATTTAATACAAAATATTTTCCTAAACTTTCAAGGCATTCTGATATCACATTGTTAATAATATAATGTAAATAATAATAAATTTACAATAATAAAGTGGTTAGGTACTTTCATAATAACCAAATAGTTGTGGAATGATTAATAATTCTCTGATATACCTATATCAGTTTATATTATTGTAAGTGAATTTTTTAGTATATGTTGCTTGTGGTTAAACATTATTGCAACAAGTAAGACAACCAATCTCAATAATTACTATTAAATACCTTCATTACATACTAATAAGAATTAATTAAAATTGACTATTTAATTATTATGCTAGGAATACTAATTAATAAGGCAATTTTCTATTGGCAAAGATACCAATGGTGCAAAACTATTATGTATCCAATAACCATACAATTTCTATTTTTAAAATCACATTGACAATTAGTTGTATACATTTAAAAGTTGTCATATTCTAAAAAAAAACAATATAATATTGAGGGGAAACAATGTGTATAAATAAAATATAATATTATTGTGCTATATCTCTCAAAAATCATACAAGACATATTTATTTCTACTTTAATATAAGGCACACTATTTGACACTTCTATTACAAATAATTTATTTCAATATACTTGTAAATATTATATCTTTAATTTCAATCTACATATAACTTTTTTAATTTATGTCTTTAAGTACACTTTAGGTACATAAAATAAACAAATGTTATGTATAGTATTTTTATGAAAAATACTGATTAAAACCTTCATTTAATTAATAAATTATGCTAACATTTCACAGTACTTTCTAAAAGTATTGCCCCTTCATAATTTTATTCACAGATTAAAAATAAATTAATGACAACGTAGAGAATAGTATAACTATTTACAAAATAGAATTATTGAAGATTGTTAAGAACAGAAGGAAAATTGAATAAATTATAAATTATGTATTAGATGCTAAAGACCAATCGCATAGCTTATTTTAACTTGACAAAAATAAACTTCCTAGTGTATATTTTCAATCCGATTCGACTAGTAAATATCATGACATTTCTGTTCCCATATGCAGTGACAATCCCTTTGAAGATATTCCTATAAAGTATTATATCCAATGATTTGAGTGAAAAATGTGCATAGATTTTTAGTAATAAATGCAAATAGTAACAGTGCGTAAAAATGTAAGCAGGTTTACAAAATACATTTAAATAAAACTAGTTTTTACGTATTAATATACACAATAAAATCCGTAAAAAATAGTTTTATTTAAGTGTTCGCGTAAACATAAATCATTCTACAAAATACATTAGGTAGGTATATTTACTATATTTTTATTTTACATAATTTGGGTAAATAATGGCTTTTCAATTTCAAAAAGGCAACAATTTTTTTAATAATATTATGAACAGAATGATAAACTGACTTTCTATTTCAGTAATTATATAAATCACTCATTCATTCCAAGTTTCAAGAATTGTAATGTCGAAAAGAAATCCAATAATGCTTTCAATTAAATGGAATTTTTTTGTTATCACGAAGTTTAACAGTACGACCAGACTCTACTTCACGGAAACGATGATATTTAAAAAAGTATGATACCATCAATTAATAATTCACGATGAAGATAACAACAGTAATTATTACAATGTAAGTACAATTAAATGCGAAACGTTTGAAATGTTTCTGCAGTCGCTTAGTTACTATTGAATCGGAAATGACACGCTATACAACACTATATAAACACAATAAAAAACGATAATATATTCCCGAGAGCGAATTGAAAGGCTATTAATCGATTTTTACACATAGTTTCACAGCGTATCAATAGAGAACTCGAACAATACAAGGTTGTGTCGCAGTGTCTACGGGAAAGCGCCACCGCAAAATAAAGCCTCTTTCTTAAACTGACAACTAAGAACAATAGGAAGAAACTGCTTTACTCACACTTCGAAAACAACTTCATATGTCGGCCGCTTTCCAACACCATGCGCTTAAAATAATTGCTGATACGGGTAATCAACATTTGCATTGTTCGCGATCCGGTGAAAATTTATTGCTCCACGTTTGATCGGTTTGTGATCGAAGCCCATTCGTCTCTTAACGAAAAACCGTACGAATTACGAATTCTTGGAAAAGAAACGGCACTCACTTTACCCCGTTAGTCACAACAGACCTGTTCCATGCACATTTAACATTTACACCATTACATAGGAAACTTTTGAATGTGTATTACAAAACAAGTAGATCGATCACACGACTTTGAACAATATCCCGTTAGTGGTGACAACGAATTAAGCAGCACCGGCCTCTTGTTTCTGTTGTATCATAGATTCCCACTGCGCTATGAGACGTGTTGAACTCGGCGCGAGGAATTCTTGACCGGGTGCTAGCTCACACAGTTCCGCCAGGGATTTCGCAGGCTTGAGACTGCCTAAGGAATCATTCCCTGAGCTAAACCTCGGCGACGGCGACCGCAACTCATCATTCAAGGCTTCATACAGCTCTCCTATTGACTTAGTCGCTTTTAATTTTCCTGGTAAAGGAATGTCCTCTTCGTCCGATTCGGAACTGGTTTCATTATCGGTGAGATCGATATCAAAAGGCTTTTGTTTTTTCCTCATCTTCTTTAGCTCGTGTTCTCTATCTTTCATTTCTTGAAGTTCTTTTTGAATCTTTTCTTCAACAGGTACATATCCCTTACGGATGGGCTTCCCTTCAGGAGTGCGTGTAATAACATTTGGAGCCACTGCAACGGGCATGATTGCCGCTGGAGACATTAAGGGTTGTGAAAAATTTACCGGCGCTGTCGGCGAGACGGGAGATGTTACAGATATCTTTCCTTTACTAGCAATAAATCTCTGCATGATACCCTTGGTCCCCGTTTGTGGTGTAAACCGGCGTGTGTATCCATTTGTGTTTAGGACTGTTTGCGTTGGAGGTGGAGACGGTGCTATAGGCCCTAGCAAATGAGACGTTGAAACGGCTCTGTTAAGGGTCTTTTGAGGCTTTTCTGTTACGTCTCCGTTCACATGACCGTTCTGTTTAGCTACATCTATTGTAGACTCGGACAATAGCCTATTCATTCTAAAATGTCCTTCTTTGAACTCACGCTCCCTTTCTGTAACTTCTATTATCTCCCTTTGTATCCTCGATAGAGGGTCTTCTTTCAGCAAAGACTATAAAAAAGAAAAATTGGTATAAGTTACATAATTGCCTCTGCTTATCTAATTAATACTAAATCTGTACCTATGAATAGGACACGCTTGAGCAAGGACCCGAGAAGGTATCGCTGCCAAGAACACGATAGTACTTAAAAGTGTGTCTTGGTCTTTCGCGGTTCCTTCGACATACTTGTTTCTATTGACCTCATACATATATCTTACGCCTACACGTTACGATTTCTACAAATAATAAAACTTTACACTATTTAATAGCATACATTTTATAATTTTGTAAACCAGACGTGTTTGCATTTTCAGGCTTTATTTACCTTCGTCACCTTGTCATTATTCTAATCAATCATTTCCATCACAGCACATCGTAAGTCTGCCTGCCTCATAGCCAGGATATTTGCTATAGTTATCACACTGGACGAGCGAGTTGGCAGCCACAGTTATTTTTTTTTATGTTTTCAGAAAGACACTGCTGCCTAGCTCCTGGTTCTGCTTCCCTCTATCGCCTCGTACGACACCCAAGGTTAGTCAGACTAGTTATGCGGTCCAGTAGTAGGTGATATGGGGTAGTGAAAAATTGGTATAAACGATTGGCGAAAAATTGGTATTAAATGACCAACGTCCATTCAAACATGAATACTGATGAATCATAAATTAAATAAATTCAACAGTATAGTTTCTTCAACAGATGTTTTAATCGAAATGATGAAACTGTAAGAGCCGTATAGGTTAACAGCACCAATATCACAGAAAATAGGTAATCGAAATAATTACTCGGCCGTAATTAACAGAGTAATGTTATGACCAATAAAATAAGCAACTTGTTTTATACGTGTCTAGATATTAAAAGGTTTTGGAAGAATGTACCTATAACGTGGTTTTAATCACTTATTTTGCATAAAAAGAGTATTCGAAAACAAGTTCTTTAAAGCATTACATAGGTACAGTCATTATTAAGTCATTATGCGTCTAACTTTTACAACATTAGTGGATCATTAACTTAATCATCTCTCGATACAAATTTCAAATAGCCTTTATATTATAATACTAGCTGTTCCCCGCGACTACGTCCGCGTATAATTGATTACGATGAGATTTCATGGGTTTTAATTTCTTTTGCGCGGAACCCAAATTGTTTTTCTAAAATAAAAGAAGTCTAAGTCACTCCTTATAACATCAGCTATCTGCCAGTGAAAGTCCCGTCAAAATCAGTCCAGCCGTTTTGGAGATTAGCCGGAACAAACAGACAAATAAACATTTTAAAAAGTGTTTTTTTTTTGTTATAAGTACCGTATATACAAACTTAAATATACACTTAATAAAAAGCTGTTATTTTGACATTACAAACGGACACTTCAATTTTATTTATTTGTATAGATTCTAAAATCTAAAACGGTCAAATTATTGAAACTACTATTTTCTATGATTATTGCAAACTCGAAATAAAAAATCTAGGTATTTCCACGAACAAATTTCACTATTGGTGCCGAGAAACTAATCAATTTTGCTGAGATCTCAGTTATGTATTGGAAAGAGGTCAGTCTTTACGGCATGCCGTGCAAAATGCTCATCGACCTACGCAACGCCGCGTGTTTGCCTGAACCTAAACTGACCGCAGCTCACTTTCATCTGACGGTATTGTAGCCAGCGGTTGCAGTTTCATGTGACAATATATGTACTGAGGTAATTTATTGTACATGGATCTGTATATCTAGATGATATTTATGTTGCTTGCAACTGTATAATAATTGTGTTACAAGTTTATTGGAGATTAAAAAATATTTCGAAAATATTTGAAATCCTCAATATGAAACTCATTCCCATGCATTTTGAACGCATGCAAATTCATATGTTACATCTAAGTTCATAAAAGTTATTTGTGTTTTGTATGTGGGTACGAGGACACTAGTGGTAACAGTTAGGCAAATAACCTCAATTTTTTACAGATTAAATTATAATAATCATTTATATTAATTCATGGCCACACAAAGACGATAAGACAATAGCCACTCATTTACAAGAACGTTCGATTGCAATAAATCGAACAATATCGAAGATAAATTTCTCGTTATCAGATATATAACAGTACAACTAATCTCGACGGCTGGGACCGGCTTGCTGCGACACCTCGTAAAAAGCTTTCTATACATACTTTTCTTCGTATATGACCACCTTAGTACAGAAAAACACGCGTCCATCCAACCACAACTACACAAGCACCATCCGACTGTACCGTATCCCATGCCGTCGACCTACGAACTCGCGATTAAGATCGCGTCTGATCTTAACTAGAGCATGATCGCATTCCAATATCCGTTCGGATACTCACTTCACCCATGACGGAAAAATATACACTTTGAACAGGATAAACAGTTGATCACTGAAACTTCACGGTTTACACATCACGACACCGACACCTGGCACCGTTGTGAGACAATTAACGATCGACGGAGCGAGACGTGCGTCGCGTCTGCCGGTCGCGGGCTAACGGCCTTTCGGTCTCGTATCACCTCAAGCAATTGGCGCGAGAATGAGAGGTACGAAATCACCTGTAGAAAAGAGAAAGGTTTACAACACCTGGCGCTGCTTTACCGACGCGAACACTTTACCGACTAATCCCTATTTGAAATTCGAGCGCGGATTTACGCGCCGTTAATTTTGGAAGGGACACGCCAGTTGTACAGGATGGGGATGTTTTAGATCTGTCGTAAGCAGTCACGTGTGACCGATAAACCATTTCCCTCTTTAATTACATTGTACCGTAATATGACACTACACCATACATACTGGCGCACACCCTAGAATCCAGCAGTTCGAATATTTTGAACAATAAATTATGTAAACCAATCATACGACAATCGCGTGTTTAAGTCTCTGTCCTGTTACCTGTATCTGATTCTAAGCGTTACATCGAATTTATGTAGATTTTTTATAGAATAAGGATGACAAACGAGCACATAGTCCATCTGATGGTAAGTGGATGCTGTTTCCCATCAAACTCTACGTCTATCCTCGATTCAGAATCAAAACGCTGATGCGCTGTCACTCATGAGGACTAAGATGAAATGCCTTGTTTCCAGTAAAAAGAGACTCCGATTCTCTACACCCCCATACGAAACATAGCAGCATTCTCAAAATACAGAAACTATATTCTGAAGCAGCATAAAGCTGTTATTTTACGCTGGTATTCTGTAAGAGCGTGGTCTCTTCCCAGGCGTAGTTGTACCGAGTCCAAAATTCCACTAACTCATCCAGGCATTGGAAGACAATTATAATATAATAAATATTTTTTAATAGGCAGTAGATTAAATCCGATAAGAATATTGGGACGTTATAGATACTGACCTAACATTATCACTTACTCAATATTCACCAAAATTCTAAAGTGAAACATTTTTAATGAACCAATCAATCTTCAGTTACTTAGACAGTTACTTTAAAAGATTATGCAATAATTTGTTACTTAAAAGCATTAGAATTTAAAAAAAATCTCGTTTCATAGTTTGTAGATGGCTAACTATGAAACGAGATTTTTTTAAATTACCTAGTTAGTTACCTATTAGTTAATTACTAGTTAAATTACCTAGTAATTAGTTTTTTTTCATATACCTACTAACTTCTAGTCTATGTTAAAACATGGTGTATCGAAGAATCAAAACCATTATGTATGAATTATTTTATTCTTTTTAGTTTTTGAAGTTCGCCTTTTTAATTTTTTAAGCAGTTTAAAAGTTTATTTTTGTACTCTTTTGAGTACCTATATACATAGGCTGCACGAAAAATTTTCGGGAATGGAATATTTCCACTGTTCCTGTCATATTAAAATATTTTTAATTGAAAACTCCTTGGTTTTAAAAATCGAATACTATTTATTTATTTAAAAAAAGATTCTCGGTCTTGTCACAAGTTTTGTTAAACTTGTTTAGTCGTTGAGAAAATGGAATTGACTCGAGAAAATTCAAGAGCGATGATTTATTATGACTTTCCAAGTGGTTTAACACAAAAACGGTAGGTTGACCGGATGATTTCTGCATTTGGTGATGAAGCCCCATCCAAAACCACAATTTATCGCTGGTTTGCTGAATTTTAACGTGGACGTGTCAAGCTCAGTGATGATCCCCGTCAAGGTCGTCCAAAAACTGCAGTCACCCAAGAAAACGTTGATGCTGTGCGTAAGCTGATTGAGGAAGATCGACATGTGACCAAATTCAGGCAACTTTAGACATTGGCATGAGTCAAATACAAATAATCTTGCATGAACAATTAGGTGTAAAAAAGTTGTTTTCCCGATGGATACCGCATTCGCTCTGTGAAGAGCAAAAAGCGGCTCGCGTTACTTGGTGCGTCAGAACTCTCGAAAGATTCCACGCAGGATCCTCAAATGCTGTATACAACATCGTATCAGGTGACGAATCCTGGATATACGCGTACGAACCCGAAACAAAAAACCAGTCACCAGTTTGGGTGTTCGAAAATGAGTTAAAGCCAACAAAAATTGTTCGTTCACGGAGTGTTGCAAAAAAAATGGTGGCCACGTTTGTCTCTAAAACCGGCCATGTTACGACTATTCCTCTTGAGGGACAAAGAACGGTTAATGCAGAATAGTATGCTAGCATTTGTTTGCCACAGGTCGTTTCTGAACTCCGTAAAGAGAACTGCAACCGCCGCGTCATCCTCCATCACGACAATGACAGTTCTCACACCGCACACAGAACAAAAGAGTTTTTAGAGCAAGGAAACATAGAATTATTAGACCATCTACCGTACAGCCCCGACCTAAGCCCTAATGATTTCTATACTTTCCCTAAAATAAAGAATAAATTGCGTGGACAGAGATTTTCATCACCTGAAGAAGCTGTGGACGCCTACAAAACGGCAATTTTGGAGACCCCAACTTCCGAATGGAATGGTTGCTTCAATGATTGGTTCCGTCGTATGGAAAAATGTGTCAAAATTCGCAGAGAATACTTCGAAAAGCAATAAATACATTTTTAAATAGTAATGTTGTGTCACTTCCTTGGTTCCCGAAATTTTCAGTGCCGCCCTCGTAAATAACATAAGTTCCAGGTAACAGTTAATATTTAGCCTAAACAGTTAAATTAAATACTTCATCCCCAATCTTTTCACCATTAGAAGTAATTTTTTTTTTAAATGAAAATAGTCCAGCCTTGAAGTATAAGTAAACCTTTTTTATAAAAATTACCAAATCGGTTTATAAACAAGGAAGTAAATGCTCGAGCATAATATGTAAAAAAACTAACCTTTTTTTTATGCGACCCAAAAAGCTTTTTGTGTTGCTAAAAAAATGTTAACCATTTCGTAATTAATAAATACGGGACACATGAAATCCAATAATGTGTGTTGTAACAAAACGATACAAAACTATCCACCTTATTGAAAGTAAAAAAAAAAGTAGAGCCAAGCTACTAGGGTGTAAGGAGACTTAGGGGAAAAATCAACTGTTGACCATAAGCTTCCCCCTATAAATTGTCCCATATTCGCCATATTTGCTAAGTTGTTATTAAGAAGTCTTGCTACCCATTTCCTGTACGACACCGACCGAATGATATGAGATAGTAGATATTCTTACTCTGCCACTACTCTGTGATGGCGCGTCTCCACCAAAGTTTTCAACATTTGTCAACACGTGTTGCCGACAAATGTCACGTCGCCACCAAAAATGTTGACAACATTTATGCTTCCGACATGTTGACAAATCAACAAAAGTTGACGACATTTGTTTCAAAATGTTGCAAATCAAAGGAATACGCTTGTTGCCGACATTTGTTCCCTCGGTGGAGACGCTTCTTGCAACATTTTCAAAACAAATGTCAACTTTTGTTGATTTGTCAACATGTCGAAAACATAAATGTTGTCAACATTTTTGGTGGAGACGCGCCTTATTCGTTTCAACGAGTGAGTCAAAATAATTTAAAATTTTGTACAGCCGACTTCAATATAAGCGACTTCAATATAAGTTATTTAAGAATAACTCAATAACCATTGGTCTGACCTTGATCAAATTCATATGGGACCACACGAGAACTATCAGCTTTCATATAAAAAAGAATCATCGAAATCGGTTCACCCAGTACAAAGTTATGAGGTAACACACATTAAAAAAAACAATCGAATTGAGTACCGTCTCCTTTTTGGAAGTCGGCAGATAAAATCGGCCAATTGCGAATGCGGAAGGGTTTCGTACCATCGTGCAAGATTTACTACTACGTAAGTAAACAACACGTTTCTAGTAGGGAAGCCCCCTTTAATTTTTAAGCTATATTTATTTTTATTCTTTGTTGTTATAGCGAGTTTTGTTGTTATTGAAAATTTCAAGTCTATCTTTTACGGATCATGAGATACAGCCCGCTGACAGACGGAGTACCGTTGGTTACGCTTCGGGTACGGAACCCTAAAAAGGTCTTACATTATTTAATACACTTAGGTATTACTTTATAGGCTTGGTTTAGTTATTTATTATAATTTATTGGAAATCATTACGATAGTACATGCAGTTTTTTTTGGTTAGTGGTTGCTTTGGCCCATAGACATCTACATCAATCCTTGATGGAGAATCTAAATGCATATGCGTTGTCACCCCTAAGGGCTTATAGATAATGCCTCGTTTCCAGTAAAAAGGGTCTCCGGTTCTCTACACTCACCATTCGATACACAGCATCATTAAGCTGCTATTCCACGCCGTTATTCTGTGAGAGCGTGGTCCTTCCCCGGTCGAGCCGACCCATTCGAGCTACAAGTACAATATAGCTGCAGCATTACTCTATCATGTAAAAAAAATTAAATAAATATAAAATGATATAAAATCCAAGCTAATTTTAAAAATAAACAGTTGCTGGGTTTGTGCTGGTTCTTCACAGGACAGATTTTACATGCAGCAGAGGTAAAATAAATAGTTAATTTATTTTATTAATTAATAGTTAATTTAATGTCATCCAGACAGAACTTTTAGATTATAGTACAGATTATAGTAGATATAGACATTTATTTCAATTCTCGATTCATAATCGAATAACCAATATTTTTTTCTGTTTGTATGGGGGGGGGGGGGGGGTTCGAAATGACGTGAATCCTATCATACCTTATATTAATTTCTGCTAATACTATAGAACATAATATGAAAGTAAAATTATAAGTACCCTCATTAAGTTACTACACTAAAAATAGTCTTTCACATATACTGAAGATGTGAAGGTAATTATTCCGTGTTAGGAGGGTGGATTGAAAAGTACTCGGCCTAACCAAGAAAATAAACACATACTAAATCAGCTATATTTTTATTTTTCTACATAATCACCATCAAGTTCAATACACTTTTGCCACCTCCCCTTCCAAGCATTTAGACCGTTGAAAAAAAATGATTCTTCCTTAGAGTCAAAATATGCGTCTACAGCTGCTTTGACCTCGTCGTTTGTAGAAAATCTTTGACCTCCCAAGTGCTTTTTTAGGTTAGGGAACAGAAAGAAGTCTGATGGTGCCAGATCAGGTGAATACGGCGGATGCGGTAACAGTTCAAAGCCACAGTTGTGAATTTCAGCCATTGACTGTACTGACGTGTGAACACGGGCGTTATCTTGATGAAACAGGACTTTTCTTCTGAGCATTCCTCGACGTTTTTCTTTTATTTCCTCTCGTAAACGACGTAGTAAGGTGCAGTAGTAATCAGAGTTTATAGTCTGACCCCTTTCAAGATAATCAATCATAATCACACCTTTCGAGTCCCAGAATACTGAAGCCATCACCTTATTTGCCGACAAAATCGACTTAGCCTTTTTAGGGGGTGGTGAACCAGGTCTTCTCCACTGTTTTGATTGTTGTTTTGTTTCCGGTGTACAGTAATGAACCCATGTTTCATCTATAGTAACAAAACGATTCAAAAAATCATCTGCATCGGCTTCAAATAACTCCAAACAGTCGCGTGAAATAGTCAATCGCGTCCTTTTTTGTTCAACTGAAAGCAGTCGCGGAACCCACCTCGCAGACACCTTGTGGAAACCCAACTCGTTGACAATGATGTTTTGAGTTCGTTCATAAGAAATGCCTATAATCTCGGCTATCTCTCTAATTTTTAATCTGCGGTCTTCCATTATTAAATCAAGTATTTTTTTAATATTTTCGTCAGTTGTTGACGTCGAAGGCCTTCCAGAGCGGGGTTCATCTTTCACACTCTCTCTACCACGCTTAAATTCTGCTATCCATTTTCTGACGGATGAATATGACAGAGCACAATCGCCTAATGTACTGACCATGTCATCATGGATGGCTTTTGATGATAGCCCCTTCTTATGGAGGTACTTAATGATGGCACGCTGCTCGATTTGCTCCATTCGCGGAAATTATGTCCGATTACTTTGTTAATAAATTTATAAAATCACAACTAATTATCGCACACGTTTCGAACTTCACACAATGAACTAGTCTGAACTGAACTAAATAATGTGGGTAGATTTGATTTTTAGAATTGAATGGATCTGTGTTAGGCCGAGTACTTTTCAATCCACCCTCGTATTAGCCAAGCGTAATAACTCTCTTGACATCCTTGATTTCGGGTTTGATTATACACTATTTTTTTATAGGATAGGGTGACAAACGAGCACACAGTCCACCTGTTGGTAAGTGGTTGTTGTGACCCATAGACATCCACATTTATCCTCAATAACGAATCAAAATGCAGATGAGTCGTCATCCGTGAGGATCAAGATGGAATGCCTCTTTTCCAGTAAAATGGGTCTCCGGTTCTCTACACTCACCATACGAAACACAGCAACGTTAAGCTGCTATTTTACGCTGGTTTTCTGTGAGAGCGTGGTGCTTCCCCGGTCGAGCCGACTCATTCGTGCTACAACTATACTACTAATATAGCTGCAGCATGGCTCTACTATATGTTAAATTTGCCTCGTGTTAGATCGACATCCAAAACATTTGCATGAAATTCATTCAGCATAGTCTGTCTATCTTTTTCGTTTTTGACACACTCCATCAACAAATTGTATACACCTTCAAGAACCAACACATTATGTGTTCTGAGAACTAATATGCAATTTATCGCTAGCAGTTTTTGCCCCGCTTCTCGTTCCTTACCGTATGATCCACAGGAATGTTAGGCTGGCGAATGACCTGAGCGTCCGGTCGGGTACGGCGTCTTCTAATATCCGGGTCACGTGCACGTTTCACTCGCACAATCCGGATCGTGCTTCAGTTTACTCGTAGTAATGCATTTATCACAGTCAAGACTCTTAACTGGTCAAAACCACTTTTGACTGCAAAAATCGGGCAAAAATGGTTTTGATCGATGCCCTTAGTCAAAAACAGTTTTGACTGATTTTTGTAATCAAAAGTGGTGTTGCCTGATTTAAACTTCAGACTATCGGTCATAACATAACATAACATAAACACTCACGCCTGTCACCCAGAGGGGTAGGCAGAGACTATGGAATTCCATTTGGCACGATCCTGACACACCTCTCTCGCTTCCTCCACATCCATATACCTACGCATACACGCTCGTCGGTTAAAGGTACTCTTAATTTGGCCCATTTTCAATATATCGCCTATTTGGTCGATAAACTTTCGCCTAGGGCGACCCTTCCCGACTCTGCCATTCACCTCTGCAACATAAATTTGCTTTGTCACTCTTTCCTCATTCATTCTTTCTACATGACCAAACCACCGAAGCATTCCTTTCTTAATTCTAGTCACAACATCATCTTGCAAACCACACATTTCTCTTATCACACTATTTCTCACCCTGTCATTCAGATTCAGCCCTAGCATACTACGTAATGACCGCATTTCTACAGCATTTATTCTACTCTCGTGCTTCTTCTGCCATACCCAACTTTCACTACCATACATTAAAGTAGGCACTAACACAGCATTGTGAATTTCCAAACGTGCCTTTTTGGATACATTCTGACTTTTCACAATAGAGTGTAGAGCCCCATTCAATCTATTTCCTGCATTCACTCGTCGTTCTATATCCTGATCATATCTACCATCCCTGCTAAACACACATCCCAAATACACAAACTCATCTACTTGCTCTACCAACCCTTCTATTCTTATTTCACATATCGTTTTACTTTCTTCTCTTTCAAAAACCATAACTTTCGTCTTACTTGCGTTCACTTTCATTCCCTTTTCTTTTAATGTCCTGTTCATTAATGTAACCACCATTTGCAACTCGGCTGCCGACGACGCAAGTATGACTTGATCATCGGCGTACAAAAGGCATTTGACGGTTAACTCACCCATTCTTAACCCGCATTCTTCTGCTTTCAAATTTTCCAAACAACTGTCCATAAATAGGTTGAACAGCCACGGGGAAGCCACACAGCCCTGTCTGACACCTTTATGGATGCCAAACCAGTCCGAGTAGGCCCCGTTGATCCTGACACAAGCACTAGAGTCCCTATATAGAGACTTCAATGCCTGTATCAAGCCAGCGCTCAACCCAAATGAGTTCAGTGTTTGCCATAACACATCCCTGTCCACTCTGTCATAAGCCTTCTCCAAGTCTATGAACGCACAAAAAACTTTTTGGTTTTTGGCCAAAAACTTCTCCGCGATCATGCGCATGGAAAAGACCTGATCCGTACATCCCATTCCCTTTCTAAATCCCGCTTGCACATCCCAAATTTTTCCATCAGTTTCTTTCATAACTCTTTCAATTAGTACCTTAGCATACAGTTTTCCCACAATGCTAAGAAGGCTGATACCACGGTAGTTTTTACAGTCCTGCTGTGTTCCTTTTCCCTTATATATTGGGACTATCACGGCTTTGCACCAGTCTCCCGGTACCCGCTTAAGTTCCCAACATAAATTAAACAAGGTGCACAGCAGGTCTGCCACCACTCCTTCTCCAGCCTTCAGCATTTCGAGAGATACTCTATCATAACCGGCTGCCTTACCTGCTTTCATACTTTTCATTGCTTTCATTATTTCATCTATACTTATATCTCTATCTATTTCCTCTTCTTCCGGAATTTCTATTTCATTTAATTCAAACGTCTCATCACTCATAAACACGCTTTCAAAGTATTCCTTCCATCTCCTTAAACTCAAAACTTCGTCATTCAGAATACAGCCATTCTGGTCTCGTATAGCATTCATTCTAGGCTGTTTTGAATGTCCCCTGGTAGTTCTTACGAGTTTCCAGAACATTTTAATGTTTGCCTGGAAGTTATCCGATCATGCATCATATCGCATACTTCATCCATCTTATCATTCATTCCTCCACATACATTCAATGTAGCCAGACGGGCTTCCGCCATCCACTTTTCGCCCCTCCGGGGGACAGAACGTGACGGGTGGCGAACCTCGTCGCCGGTTTTCCTCCCGGAGATTCTTCGCACCCCTGCCCCATTAAAGGGGCGCCGGGAACTCGGGGCCATTTCTTTAATTCTATGCCTCATGGTGCGAAAGTAGGGTGTGGTAATTTTTACGCCGCTACCACACGGCGAGGAGCCGAGTCAGTTCTTTCGGCTTTGTCGCTTGTTTAGCACCACCCGGGGGACACGTGTAGGGTGGGCCTAGGATTAGGTGGTCAAAGCCTACGGACGCGAGCGACTCATACTATCGGTCAAAACTCGCAATATCAGTAACAGTAGGTTAAGGTGCGGCGGTGATGGCCCCTGGGCCACCCTAAAGCCGCGTATATTATCATAATAATAATATAAAATATAATATTGAAGAAATTGAACTTTTTAATTTTATAAATTTAAAAAATATAAGTCAAACGAAGTTCTGATTAACATTCTTGGTCAAAACCACTATTAACCTATGTAATTTGGTGAAAATCACAATTACCCAGTATTTTTGCAGTTAAAAGTGGATTTGACCAACGGCCTTAGTCAAAACTACTTTTGATTGCAAAAATCAGTTAAAAGTGGTATTGTCAATACTACTTTTAACTGCTTTTTTAACGTCCTTAGTCAAAACTGATGTTGCCTGATTTTTTTACAGTCTAAAGTGGTTTTGACCGGTTATGAGTTTTGACAAACCATCAACTGAATGGACCACGTGGTGCAAGTTAGAGCAGCCCGAGCCGATGTGATTACTGTAATAATATAATGCTCGAGTTTGGTTGTAAGTAGTAAATTGTCACCGCTACCGAAACGTTACAGATTTAAAATTCCACCGCTGAACATAGGTGTAGTAGCATAGATTGACTTATAGTAGGGATATTTGCCATAGTTGCCACGTTTACTAAACTCCACAGAATCAGTAATTCATTTATGGGGCAATGTATACGCTTTTACAAAATAAAACCGGCCAAGTGCGAGTCGGACTCGCACACTGAGGGTTCCGAACAAATCCGTAGGTATATAAGTTTAAAATTATTAATTTTTTTTTATTATATGACGTAACTAAAAATTTATGCGTTTCGCAATTTTTCCTTTATCTGTGCTATAATACGTTGCTTCATACCAAATTTTAAGATTCTGAGTTCACGGGAAGTACCCTGTAGGCATAGTATAAAGACAGGGAAGTAGGCTGACTCCGGCCCAATCCGCGATATAATTGCCTACTGTCTCAGGGTTGTCATTGTCACCAAATCATTAGTTTAAAGCCCGGCCCTTGCCAAAAATAATACATCTCTGTATAACTAATTCAGTGATCATTAGTCGATAAAGTTCAACAATGGTTTTCCTAACAAATACAGAAATGTATTAAGATTCAGAGCAGTATTATTTATAAAAAAAGGGATAAAATAAACCGGCGGGGCGGTGTGTGAGCTCGTGTTTAAATTATTTACTTAGTATATTCTAGTTATTTTTTATTTTTAATAGGCATAATATAGTATTTGCACACATAAAGGACCATATTAATTTTTATTTTTAATTAATACAAGCATATATATATTGAATCACACATTTATTACAAAATTACAAATTAGCTACAGAAAAATACTTTCTTCGGTTTCGACTATTACGAAACGACTTGTTATTAAACTTTAATGTGTAATATATCCGCATCCTTATAAATAACTTTTGCAAATATAATTAATTACGATTTTATAACCGTAAGTAGGTACTTAGTTACTATTATTCCTCTGTCTGATAGACAACTAATACAACAAAAATATGTAAATGTATGTAAAAAAGCCGTAACGCGCGAACCTCGTGCGGTGTTAGCCCAGACTGGCGTAGGGAGAAACATACCGAGATTGTGTTTAAGTGTGCGTGCGGCGCCCATAGATACTATGGCGCACACATACAAGCCGCGCGCAGTGCGTTTGTTTGAAGATAACGTACTTCCCTGTCTTTATACTATGCTGTAGGTTTTGATTCCCTTGCGGCATAATATTTGCGGCATAAACGGCTGTATCTTTTGATTGCGTTGGCTTAGGAGTTTGATTTTTTCACAGCTACAAGGGACAGTAGACTTGAATATTTGATATGAATTTTAGCTTGATACCTCCACGCGTTCCTGAGAAAAAGGGTCTTGACAGACAGACAGACAGACAGACCGACAGACAGACAGACAAACATACGGACAACAAAGTGATCCTATGAGGGTTCCGTTTTTTCCTTTTAAGGTACGGAACCCTAAAAATCCCAGAACATGTTCAAAGTTTGTCTATTAAATAAAAAACTGTACATAAAGGGTTATTATAATATCAAGGAATACTTACATGAATGAAAATAACCCTTGGGAATAAGATGATCGCCACCTTGCTGGTTCTATGAAAATTTCATTTAAAATTGTATAAACAAAATTATTGTTAAGTGAAATTATGTTTAAAAAAGGTCCCGCTGGGTTTCTTCCCAGGACTTATATTATTTTGCTTACTTACTTTTAGTATTTTCCGAACCAATGGTAAATAAAAAAATTACTTTCAATATACTTATAAATGTTATGTAATAATCAATATTGAATAAAAATCATTCTATTCTTTTCTATTCTTTGGCAGTGGGATTAGCTACCTCAGTTTTATTTTTAAGACAGGCAGAAACTTTACTGGAAATGAGGCATTCCATCTTAGTCCTCACGGGTGACAACGCATCTACATTTTGATTTCTAATATAGGATAGATGTAGATGTCTATGGGCCGCAGCAACCACTTACCATCAGGTGGACTGTGTGCTCGTTTGTCACCCTATCCTATAAATAAAAAAAAACTGAAACTGGAGATGGGCAATAGCATCTTTCGGATAACAACCACAAATTACAAAAAATAATTTTACCATAGGTGCCGCGCTTGGCAACCGTAGGTGCCAAGCGCGGCACCTATGGTAAAATTCCCCTATTAGGCAACAGGCAATCTATGGGGAAAGCCTGTGTTCAGCATGTTTTTAACAGTGGTAGAGCCAGGCGGCAGCTTTTACTGTCGCACGGATGGGCCAGCTCGAACAGGGGTGGTACCACGACCTCACAGAATACCAGCGTGAAGTAGAGGTTTACCTCTGCGTTTCGCTTGGTGAGTGCAGGTGGGCGGAGGCCCTTTTTACTGGAAATGAGGCATTCCATCCTAGTCCTCACGGGTGAAAACGCATCTGCATTTTGATCTGTAACAGAGGATAGATGTAGATGTCTATGGGCCGCAGCAACCACTTACCATCAGGTGGTCTGTGTGCTCGTTTTTCACCCTTATCCTATAAAAAAAGCACCAGAAATATTATGAATAGACTGCAACTGTGCTGCGCACACTCGTGTGCTTAAATCTTGTCCTGATGACCAGTCTCCATTGAGACTGGGCACCACTACCGAAACTCTATCTAACATAGTAGGTATGGTAAAAGTATACCATTTTTTTACCTAATTTTTCTTATAGAATAAGCGTGACAAGCGAGCACACAGTCCACCTGGTAAGTGGATGCTGTGGCCCTTAGACATATATATCTATCCTCAGTTAAGAAACAAAATGCAGATAAGTTGTCACCCCTGAGGGCTAAGTTGGAATGCTTCGTTTCGTAGTGGACTTGCACGGTTGTGCTCTTGCCAGTGACATTTATTCATTCATTCATTCATGACAGCCCTTCCCAAGTCCACTGCTGAACATGGGCCTCCCCCAAGGAATGCCACAGAGCACGTTCATGAGCCACCTGCATCCATCTACTTCCTGCATGTCTTACCAGGTCATCACTCCATCTAGTGAGTGGACGCCCTACATTTCATTCGACGGTACGAGGCTGACAGAACCTTTTTTCCACATCTGTTGTCGGTTCTTCGAGCTATTGCCACTTCAACTTACAAATCTGTTGTGCTATGTCGGTTACTCTGGTTCTATTGCGGATATTCTCATTTCCTCAACAGCAGTACAGCGTTCTGCGCGTGCAATACAATAATGCATTTCGTCTGCTGATGGGGTTGTCCCGGTTCTGCAGCGCATTGGGGATGTTCGCTGTAGCGCGAATGGATTACTTCTACACGATCACACGCAAGCGATGTACAATCCTAGTACATAAGATATGGGCCAGCTCCAACAGCATCCTAGTGATGTTCTCGAATAGAGTTGTGAATGTAACCTGAAGCATTATTGTATGGTTCATGTACTGACAAATAAATAATCCGAAGTCAATTATGTACTTACTGAAAGATTTTTATTTATTCACCTATTTATTTTGATTAAACTTCTCCATTATTTTAATTAATTATACTATCAATAGGCTATGTCCCCAATGGGCTATGTTCCCTGTGTAGTGACGGGTAAGAATACGCACTACCCCATATCTTCCCGTGAGTATCGTAAGAGGTGACAGAGGGAAACTGTGGCAGAAGATGAGCAGCAGCATCTTTCTGATAAAAGCAAAAAGCAATAAAAAAAACTGCGTTAAAGTTGTTGACGAATATGTTTACAAGGGACAAATACTTCGACTAGGTAAGTCCAACTTTGACCGAGAGATCAATCGACAGATTCAAATCGGCTGGACAGCGTTCGGGAGATTACGACACATATTCTCGTCAGATATACCCCAAAATCTCAAAACCAGATTGTACAACCAGTGCGTGTTGCCAGTGATGACCTATGAATCTGAGACGTGATCCTTCACTGCTGGCCGTATGAGGAAGCTCAAAGTCGCTCAGCGAGCTATGGAGATGGTTATGCTCGGCGTTTCTCTACGTGATAGACTTAAAAACGAGTAACCGACATTAGTATGCTGAAGTGGCAAGGGGCCGGCCATATAGCTCGAAGAACCGAAAACCGATGGGAAAGAAATGTTTTCAAGTGGCAGGCTCGTACCGGCAGGCGAAGTTTAGGGCGTCCCCCACGAGATGGAGTGACGACCTGGTAAGACATACAGGAAGTCGATGGATGCAGGTGACTCAGGACCATGCTTTGTGGCATTCCTTGGGGGAGGCCTATGTTCAGCAGTAGAGTTGTGAAAGGCTGTAATGATGAATAGGCTATGTTATCCTTGTTGGTCGAAATAAAGGATTATTAATTTGTGGGTTATCTATATAGTTTTCTCATCTAGTTGGGCTGTATAAATAAATAATTATAAATGAAAATGATAAACATATATACATTTCAATCAAATAAAATAAATACATAAATAAATAAAAACCCAACCAGATGGAAGCCCTCGTCAGGGGAGACCAAACGGCTGAAGGTTAGGGGGAAAGTGAAAGAAACCGGCGGATGATGCCGGCGGTATCGAGGAGCACCGCCTTCTGCATTTGAGCTTGGTGCGGTCTGTTACGGAGTCCCAGTCGCCTCAGATGACCCGAGAGGCTGACTGGAATTATCCCGTTCGCAGAAACGACTACAGTTATAATTTCGGTCGGCAGTCCATCCCACATGTAGGTCACCTCGTGAGCCAGGTCTAGGTATTTTGTTCGCTTATCTGTTTCGGCTTTCACGAGGTTCTCGTCATACGGAATGGTAATGTCGACCAAAACTGTGCCCAATATCAGGCTTATTCGCAAGAATGGTCCCGTCTGTGATGGTGGCCCGGTCCCAGTAAAGCCTGCCGCGGTCGTTTTCGAGCACGGCTCCCAGCATGTACTTATAATAAGGCAGTTTCCAATCCATGATACCGTATTTCAAAGCGAGCTCCTGGTGTAGAATCCTGGCTACTAGGTTGTGCCTATGCAAGTACTCAGAGTTAGAAAGCGCCGAAAAACTGGAGATGACATGCCTAAGTGATTTACCGGGATGGCTACAAGTTCGACAAATGTCGACGGTGCCATCCCTGATGTATCTCCGGTAGTTGTTGGTCTTAATAACCTGATCCTGTATTGCACAGGTTTTTCTCTTCGGGAAAACCGAGGTCATCAAAACGTAGCCAGTGGAGGGAGGCAACTGTGTCTACCAAAGGCTCATGTAGAGCCTTGTAGAACCTCCCGTGGAGCTCCTCCTTTCATGCGGTCTCCCGGTTGGAAATGCTCTGTACTGCCGGGTTTTGCCATTGATCGTTGGCTCAGGATAGATGGGTAAGCCATTTACCACAAAATATAACGTCCCTATAAATCCCTACAGATCCCCTCCCGGAACCCTGGAAGGTTCCGGGAGGGTATCTATAGGGTACTGGTATAACTGGTTCCGACGGTTGCGTTTAACCACCTTGCCAATGACCGCGTCGATGAGGAGTGGTTCCTTGGTTCCACGACCACCGCCCTTACATCCATTTTGAGCGCGCAACATCACCTGATTTGAGTTCAGGTGACGAGTGATTCTGGCGTTCAAAATGGTTGTTAGTATCTTGTATATGGTAGACAGATACGTTATAGGGCGGTATTTACTCGGGTCTGTGGAATCCCGTTCTTTAGGAACCAAATGAGTGATCCCAGTAGTGAAGAAGCTTGGGAGCAACTTCTGGTCGAGAGCCTCTTGAAACTGTCGAGCGAGCACAGCGTGACACCACGAACCCCTTCAGGCAGTAGCGATGCAGCGCGGACTTTTCCAGTTCGGGGCCCTACGGACCGCCTCAGCTACGTCATCCGGCGTTATGATGACGGGGTCCATGGGCGTAACATTCCCACACTGACTCGCCGCAACTTCTGTCCAAGGGCCCTCGCTGTGGTTTACGGGCTCTGACCACAGGCCAAAATGTGGTAGTGTCGGCCTGATTCGGTGCTGGGCCCGTTCCACGTACCATTGGCCGCTCCAATGATTCATAGATCCTCTTGTAATCACTCTGGAAGAGACGATTCTGGTTGAACCGTGTCGAACTCTCGGTATATCGCCGAATCCACTTCCCCCAAGCAGCGATTCTCTGCGTCGTCTATGCGCTCCGTCAGTTTTTGGGTTATATCAGGCTGAGACAAACTGATATTTGTCCCAGCAAACGCCATCCTGACGGTACGCATAATTCTCGGCCTATTATTGCTCGACCTGAAGCTTATCAGTCTGCTGATGAGGGCCCTTGCCTTTGCGATACGGTCCTCAATCCTTCTTCTCCAGGCTGAGACGGCGCTACTTTGTCTAGTATCGCGTCCAGCCGTGGGAAGTTTGACGCCAATAATACGGCAAACTGCCAGTGCGGCGCCAAAAAGAATTGAGTCTGTCTCGCAAAGGTCCCGGCTGGCTTCCAAATAGGTCACCAGCATTGGGTTGAGAGGCCTCACGACAGCCCGATTCCGCTTGCTTAGCATTATGGGGGTAATGCTCGGTCGATTTTTCGAGAGACGTACAGCGCGTTTCCACAATCGCCTCCTCCCATTTACTCCTCATCTGCTCTAGTACTTGGGTGACCATTCCATCATTGCCTGAATCAACCAAAGCGGGAGCGGCTTCCACATATGGCTGCTGGTCTATGACCTTAGGAGCCGCATCCCCAGCTATAGCTGGTTCATTCGATGAGGGAATCGAATTTGGCATCATCAAATATTTTCGAGCGTATGATGTACCGAACTCGCTCTGCCAGGTTTTGCTCTGTGACGGGAATAGACGGCTTCAGTTCAGCAAAAAAGCGATGCATCCGAGCCCGATACGCTATCCCTCCAGTTTCTTCCCCTTTTGCCTTATAGTACGCCCGCAATGCGTTTATGTTCATATCTTTTGTCCAACGCATGCGACAATAATATTAATAATAAAAAATATTAAATTAATAATTATTAATATTATTAAATAAATTATAAATTATTATTAATATTACTATTACCTACTATTCTCGAAAAGACATTGTCTATAATACACAGTCAGGTCATAAGTATTGTCACACAGTAAAAACTTTTCCTTTAGTATGCTGGCCACAAAAAGTTTATTGAATTCGAATTTCGAATTGTTCATGAAAATAAAACTGTATACTTTTTAGAATTTTACTCATTTTTAAATATGGATTGGACGCTTAAAGAAGACCGTGTTGCAGTTATTGCGTTGCATTGTTGCGGTTACGCGCCAATTCAAATTTTTGACATACTGAAAAATTTGAATATAACCAAAAGATTCGTTTATCGTACCATCAAACGATACAATGAAGACTCTAGTGCAGATGACAGGTCAAGAAGTGGTCGCCCTC
Organism: Parnassius glacialis; assembly: GCA_033319125.1. Lineage (NCBI taxonomy): Eukaryota > Metazoa > Arthropoda > Insecta > Lepidoptera > Papilionidae > Parnassius > Parnassius glacialis. The sequence goes on along the minus strand of JAVANC010000022.1, from coordinate 41,749,109 downwards.
GGTCTGTTAGGACTCCAGCAGTGATAAAAGCTGTGAAGGCGCGAACTCAAAGAAATCCAAAATATAATAAATAAGTGTTAAATGAAGACTTAGGGCTTAGGGAATATCGAAGAAACACAGGACATCGTTTGAATGCTCGTCTAATGGACCTGAGACTGAAGAGATGCCACGCTTTGTTGAAGCGGTACGCGGGAAAGAAATATCGGGAAATTCTTTTTTCGGATGAAAAAATTTTTCAACAAACAAAATTATAAGGTGTTCCGCGTGTCCAACGAGGTCATTTTCCATCCTCGCTCATGGTATGGGTGGGAGTTTCTTATTGGGGCTTAACAGAGGTACATTTTTGTGAGAAAGGTGTAAAAACGAATGCAGTTGTGTATCAAAATACAGTCATGACGAACCTTGTGGAACGTGTTTCTCATACCATGTTCAATAACATCAATGGAATACAATAGCACTAGGTATTCCAACAAGATTCGGCGCCAGCTCATAGAGCGAAGAGCACACAAGACTGGCTGGCGGCGCGTGAAAATCGACTTCATCCGCCACGAAGACTGGCCCTCCTCCAGTCCAGATTTGAATCCGTTAGATTACAAGATATGGCAACACACGGAGAAAAAGGCGTGCTCAAAGCCTCATCCCAATTTGGAGTCACTCAAGACATCCTTGATTAAGGCAGCCGCCGATATTGACATGGACCTCCTTCGTGCTGCGATAGACGACTGGCCGCGCAGATTGAAGGCCTGTATTCAAAAACACGGAGGTCATTTTGAATAAAGTTTAGTGTCATAAGAATCTATGTTTTGTTAAGTTCATTATGGTTACATAAATGGTTACATAATGAATAAACTTGTTTCAATTATTTTATATTAAACTTGTGACAGAATTTATGACCTGACTAGGTATACAAGACTTGTTTCGCCTCAATCATCAAGTAAAATACCTAGATTGGTTGGATTGGTGCTCTTCAAACTCGGTAAAAGGCATCATTTTATATTTTTACGCGGATCTTAGCTTCTTTATTTTTTACACCTTTAACATAAATTCACGCCACTTTTAAACAATAACACAAGAGCAGCAATCTTCCGGCGGTCAAGTTTGCAGAGTCATAGATAATCTATACTAATATAATTAAGCGGAAGAGGTTTTTTGTTTCTTTAAACGTGCCAATCTCTGGAACTACCAGTCCGATTTGAAAAATTATTTTTGTATATTATAGCCAGATTCATATGGAATAGTATAGGCTATCCAGCATTAAGCTATATCACTCAGATAGCCTTAAATATGGATATTTGTTAAACAAGTCAGAAGAAAAAGCACTCCCGAAATGATTTATCCGCGTACGCTGGTGTTATCGTTAGGGATACGTAAATACAGTGTTCTAGAAAAATATAGACCTTTACTCTGTCTAAAAAAAGTCCGCGATACCATATGTCTATTTCTTATACATAAGCCATAATTTGGTATAATGTGACAAAAAATATTGAAAATTTAAAAGTGATTTATGAGCGTTATTATTAGGCATGGCCTATTTATCCTTACGAACGGAAGTTACTTCATCGTCAAGACAGTTTTATGAAGATAAACTTTGTTCTTTATACCATGTTATTTGGACGCATATTTTAACAGATAATGTAAAATTAAAATAATTCAATACTTGGCTGGGCGCGCGAAGGACGCATTAACCCTAGCCGGCCGGTGAGAACTGCGAGAAGCCAGTATAGAAAGCTTCTAAGAGCGAGGTTAGTTCAATCATTATAGCTAAAATAAATAAAAAATTAATAAATAAAAAGTACTTTTATGATAATGATTAGTTACATCTTTATTTCTAAACTCTTTAATTTCACGTTGCTATGGTATTTTGAAAATTTAATTGCTTAATAAGTATAAGAGTTTGATAGCTCAAGAATCATTTCATGCCTACACACTTTTCATATATCGTGTACGTTTTTCTTTAAAACTTGAAAAAACCGCGCTTCGGGACACTTTCTGGGACGTGGGGTGGGGGGAGGGGAGGACACTCAACCGGGAGGGGGAGGGAAAGTGGATAAAACTTAACTTCACTCTACATCCTTAGAATAATAACACCTAGAAGGCGAGTCCGCGTCCGTAATGCGAGGCAACTCAAACTAAGCCAGTATGGCTTAGTTCAATACTCGCCCCGTTAGTGCTCAAAGTCGTGTCGTGTTGACAACAGTTCCCGAAATTTTTATTAAAAATGACGGTTTGTGCAGTGAACGGATGTCACAGTACATCAGACAAACACAAGAAACATAATAACATTACATTTCACGTGTAAGTAATACTTTTGAACTTATATTTTTACTTAAAACATTTATCAAATATAAATATGAATTTTAAAAACTGACACATGACATTTAATATGCGTATATGATAATGTTGTCAGTGATAGAAAAAAATCTCCCAATTTTTTGTCGTGTTATTAAAAATAAAACATGTCAATAGGAATTAAATACAGTGCGCAACGCAACTTGACAACTTTTTACTATCAGGGTTGCCAACATAGACAAATACATATACGTATTGTTTTTATTTAAAAAATATCAATGATAAATTTTAAGGAAACTTTTATATATTTAATATGGTCTGATAATACATGCATGTTTGGTTTTCCTTTTAGGTTTCCTTCTGATCCGATCATTGCGGCTCGTTGGACAGTAAACATCAGATACAATCGAAATGAAAGCAGTTGGAAGCCCACTAAAAATACAAAGATTTGTTCTTTACATTTTGAGGATAAAGTAAAGTATATTACTAGAGGTGGCCTATGTAGATTACGCAAGGGTGCAGTTCCAACTAAGGTATAAAAAATTCCGCCCTATACCTATAAATTGTCTTAATATATGCTTTTAAATTTTTTTCTTAAGTTCAATTTTTGTGTTCTAGGGTCTGCCCGTTTTTAACATGGAAGACAAGAGTGATGATTTAAGTCAAGAACAAAATCAACTTCAGCCGGTTAGTTTTTAATAAATCAACACAGAATCAAGTCACATAATTTATTTGTTGTTTTAAGCATTCATAATGCCAATATTTTAGTAAAAAGTCGTGGGTTCGAATCCCGCTCGATACTAGTCGATTTTTTCTAGTGCAGTATTTTCTTAAGTCACAATATAAATGAAATGAATGCCAATACATAGGCGTTAAGTCCACCGTTTGTGTAGTAAAATAATAATAATATAGGAACTAAAGTAACAGTAAATTAATATGTCGATTGACGAGTAGCTATTGACTTATTTTTTATTTACATGTTCTTTATTGCAACTAGTAGGTGAGGCAGAAACGTACTTACTACTTTATTTATTTGCATTAATGTTTTTCAGGGAATCTCAGGTTATGAGACGAACAAAAATGTTAATCGAAGCGCTTCAATGACACCAATGGCTTCACTACGGAGACAACTAAGGAAAAAGATCTTGTTGCAACAAAAACACACTAGAAAGATTAAGACCCTGAAGCAAAAAAATCGACGCTTAAAGAAAAGAAATGCCACTCTTAAAAATATTTTAATAGACTTGAGGAAGAAAAGATATATTAATAAAGACATATCCAATATTTTGTCGGAAAATGTATTTGCAGCAGATTTATACAGTAGCTTAGCTAAAAAAATACATACGGATAAAAAACGACCGATGCTTAAATATACTCCAGAATTTAGAAAATTCTGTCTAACCTTGCATTTTTACTCGCCACGAGCATACATCTATGTTCGTAAAACATTTAATACTTGTCTCCCACATCCGAAAACTATTTATAACTGGTATAAAACCATAAATTGTTCCCCTGGTTTTACAGATGAAGCATTTCACATTTTGAAATCGAAAATACTAAAATGTACACAGAAGAAATTAATATGTGCTTTAGTGGCTGATGAAATGGCAATGCGACCACAAAATATAAAAGGAGGCCACGGGCGTGTAGACATCGGCACAGGTACATCTGATTGTACCACAAAGGCCTTATACTTTTATTCTTGTGTGCTTGAATGAACACTGGAAAATCCCATTGGGATATTTTTTGGTGCATGGTCTTACAGGGGGGCAAAAAGCTAATTTGATAAAAATATGCCTGACTAAATGTGAAGAGGTGGGTGTAAAAGTGGTTGCTCTAACATTTGACGCACATTCGACAAATATATCAGCCATGGAATTATTAGGATGCCGACTAAAGGATCCTGAGAATATGAAAACTACATTCAAACATCCAGCAGCTGATAACGAGGTAGCGGTGTTTTTAGATTCCAGTCATATGATCAAACTGGTTCGGAATCATTTCGAAGACAAAAAAGAATTCTTAGACCAAGATGAAAATAAAGTGGACTGGGAATTTTTAACAAAATTAAATGACTTGCAAGAAAAAGAGGGTTTACACATTGCCAATAAATTAACTCGGAAACATCTCGAGTTTAGGAACTCTATAATGAAAGTGAAATTAGCAGTGCAACTACTTAGTAGAAGTGTAGCAGTGGCACTGAAATTTTGCCGCGAAGTCTTGAAATAGGACGATTTCAAGAATAGTAAGGGCACAGAAAATTTTATCATGATTTTCAACGACCTGTTCGACATTTTTAATACGAGAAGGTTAACACAACATGGTTTTTGTCATTCAAATTCCAATAAAAAGGAAATATTCGATTTTTTAGACAAAACCAAAAGATACATACTAAACTTACGGATTAAAACTACTAGAAAGCGCAAATACAATGAAAAAGAGGGTTCTATAAATCTCAAAATCAAAAGCTTCCAATCGGCTCTTACTGTAAAGTGCTCTCCTGGCTTTAAAGGATTGTTGGTTTGCATAGAGAGCCTAAAGTACTTATATAATACCTTAATTGAAGATACAAAAGAACTGAAGTATATTACAACCTACAGGTTGAGCCAGGACCATATCGAGCTACTTTTTGGATTGATAAGAATGCAAAGCGGATTTAATGACAATCCAAACGCTCTACAATTTAAGGGTAGCTACAGAAAACTGCTTTGCCGCATGGAACTGCAAGTAAGTGAAACTGGTAACTGCGTGCCACTTGAAAACATACCTATTTTGACATGTTCATCTGCTTTAACTTGCATCAATAATACTTCATTTTCCGAAAGATTTGATGATGAAGATAAAGAATTGACTGAACACTTCTTGAAAACACCGATTCCAAATGATGTCGGATTTGAAATTACACGGGGTAGCGATGATCCTAACTGCAGAAACCACATTGTTGGCTATATAGCTGGAAACGTAGCAAGACATCTCACAACCCGAGTAAAATGTAAATATTGCATTGATAACATGCTTGCAAAAGAGAAACTTTGGTTCCATAAATTGGTATGTATGAGGGATAAAGGTGGATTGGTTTACACCTCAAAGGAAGTTTATTCTATTTGTAGTGTTGCTGAAACTGTTCTGAGACGTTATCTAAAAGAAAATCCAGGCAATATTTCCGAAAAAGAAATAGCACTTCAAATTATGACAAGATTCATAGGAGGAACTCGTATTTTTTCTATAGAACACGTTAACTCACACTTCCATGATTCGAATTTGACGAGACTTATTGTCGAGCGCTACTTAAGAATAAGACTGTTCTATGAATCCAAAAAAGAAAATACTTTACGATTTGTATCATCAAAGCGACAGTTGTTCAGGAAACAGTTGCAGTTACAAGGCTACTGAAATAAATTATTTTAATTTAGAGTGATTACACATAGAGTGATAGTGTCATTCAAAATTCCGTTCAAAGTTGAAGCAACAACACAATGAATGTGTGCATACTCGGCCTGTAATTACATTTGCTACAAGCAAATGAGTCATTTTGCAAAGAGAAAAATGTAACATTTTTTATTTTTGTTAACTTATGTAATATTTAAATTCTTTATATACGTAATATCTTGTGTTATACATATTCACAAATCTATTATGTAATTATATTATTCTGTTAGAAGTGGTATATTTATATATTTGTATAAATATCTGTTATTTATATTCCACAAAATCTTATATTATTTGTACATATTAATTTTTATATGATACTCAATGGCCTTATTCTATGATATATAGAGAAGTGAAAGAAATGGAGGAGGCAAATCTCTACGTCCATTTCTTCCAGTTTTTTCAATCCAGCCCCACTTACACTTAACAAGTGAATAGCTGTCAGATAATCATTTTAGCTGTCAGATATTTTTTCATTAGTTATTCATTACTAGCTGTGGCTGTGGCCCGCGGCCTCACCTGCCTATTAAAGCATACACTGATCTCGATTCTTGCCTTTCTAAGAATCTACGTGATATATTTAATTAAAATCGGTTTCAACGTAAGGTTGTATGTTGTATTCAACTTTCACAGAATGGATATAATATTAGAAGGAATCACGAGACTTAAGAGTGCGATCAGCTTCAAGTGATTATTATTATTACTTTATTGGATATTATGTTTGCCATTTAAACAAAATTAGATTTGGAAGGAGATAAACTATTCAAGTAAAACATAACAAATATGTTTATTAAATAATATAAACTAAAATATACCCAATTAATTTAAAAAATATCTCTTAATGACCCTGAAACTGTAAGTGTTTTCTAAACAACTGCCGCTTTGATGACGCTATCCTCGAAATGTTATCTTTTTTAGATTTATAAAAGAATCGAACTCTTAGATAACGTTCTACAATAAGCCGCGCCAGATTTGTGTCGTGATATTGTGAATTGACGTGGTCTTCTAAAAAGGGAAATAGAGAATGACCAATGAGTTTGGCATAATTTTAAGTCATAGCTCTTTCTCTGAATTGCTTTTCTGTGCATTATGCTTAATATAATTTCGCAGATTATTTTTAGCAATACTAGAAATGGAGTAAACTTCTTTAGAAACATATATTAATCCTCCTTGTTCGCGCAAACACACCAATTTATGGAAACATTGTTTTTCCTTGGCTAGCATATTGTCTACACAATATCTACATTTTATTAGAGTAGTGATATATCTCGCAACATTGCCTGCAATATATCCGACGGTATGATTTTTGCAATTTGCAATCATCATTAGATACCATCTAAAATGTGATATCCTCATTAGTCGGTAATGCATTAATCAATTCTTCATCGGCATCGTCAAATCTTTCTGCTATAGTTGAAGCATAGATGCATTGAAGCGCTGATGAGCACGTCAAAATTGTAACAGTTTCAAGTGGTAAACAGTTTCCCGTTTCACCGACTTGCAACTCCATGTGGCAGAGTAATTTTCTATAGCTGCCTTTAAATTGAAGGGCGTTGAGATTATCGTTGTGCCCATCATGCATCCTTATTGACCCAAAAAATTGTTCAATATGATCCTGACTTAATCTATAAGTGGTAATATATTTAAGATCCTGTGTGTCTTCAACCAGAGTTCTAAACTTTCGATACATACGAGTAATCCTTTGAAACCAGGGGAGCACTTGACTGCGAAGACCGATTGAAAACTTTTTATTTTTAACTGTATTGAACTTTCGTTTTCTTTAAATTTACGTTTTCTGGTGTTTTTGATCTGTAAGTTATGTATGTATTTTTTAGCTTTATCTAAATATTCAAATATTTCTGTTTTATTTTCACGGGAAAGTGGATGGCAAAATCCATGTTGAGTTAAGCTTCTAGAATTAAAAATGTCAAAAAGGTTATTGAAGACCATTATGAAATTTTTTGTGCCTTCACTTTCTTTGAAACTGTCCAATTTTAGGACTTCACGACAAAACCTTAATGCAACTGCTACACTCCTAGTAAGCAATTGGGAAGCTAGTTTTACTTTCACGACAGAGTTTTTAAACTCGAGGTGTCTACGAGTTAATTTGTTGGCTAAGTGTAAGCCTTCTTTTTCTTGTATATTATTTAATTTTGTAAGGAATTCCCAATTAAATTTTCTTTCTTCCTGGTCTATAAATTCTTTTTTGTCTTTAAAATGGTTCCGAACTAGCTTAATCATATGGTTGAAATCTAAAAACACAGCTACGTCATGATCGGCTTTTAGGTGCTTAAATGGAGTTTTAATATTTTAATATTCCTTTATCTTGCATCCTAATAATTCCATTGCTGAAATATTGGTAGCGTGAGCGTCAAAGGTAAGGGCAACTACTTTCACACCTACTTCTTCACATTATTTTATTAGACACATTTTAATTATATTACTTTTTTGCTCACCGGATAGGCCATGGACCAAAAAGTATCCCAGTGGAATTTTCCTGTGCTCGTTAAGACAAACGAGAATAAATGTATAAGCTTCCGTAGCTTTCGAAGAATATTCAGACGTGCCTGTTCCTAGGTCTACCTGTCCATGACCACCATTTATATTTTGCTGATGTATAGCCATTTCGTCTGCTACGAGTACTAAATTACATATCAATTTCTTTTTAGAACATTGTACTTTAGTTTTCAAAAGCTTAAACGCTTCATCCATTAACCCAGGAGAACCATTCATGTTGCGATATCAGTTATAAATGATTTTTGGATGCGGTAAACACGAAGTAAAGGTTCTACGGACGTAATTATATGCCCGTGGTGAGTAGAAATGCAATGTTAAGCAAAACTTACGAAATTCTGGCGTATACTTTGGCATTGGACGATTATTTTTCTGCAATACTTTTTTTACCAAGTTGTTATATAATTCCGCTGCAAATACATTTTCTGACAAAATATTTGAGACGTCATTATCAATAAACCTTTTATTTTGCAAGTTTGCTAAAAATTTTTGCAAACATACATTTTTTTTTCTTCAAGCGACGTGCTTTTTGTTGCAATATCTTAATTTTTTTAGTGTGTTTGCGTTGAAGAGAGATCTTTTTAGCTAGTTGACTCCGTAGTGCAGACTTTCGAGGCGTGTCAAAAATGGATTCTAAGTCTATGTCGCTCTCTTGATATACCTGTAAACAAGTTTTATTTTTATTATGTACGTATTTGATACAACAGGAAGCAGCTGTGTGTCAATTAATTAGATAAAAATTACTTAAAATCTGGTCATTATTACGCACAGGTTTGTTAGATGCATGTGCTTCGATGCCATTTATTCTTGGTCGCTGTCGGGATGGAGATATAGTTGGAGTTGTAAAATTCTCATCGACTTTACTACAAGACGCGCCTTGAAAAACGATCTTAAGATTATACACCAGACATGCGTAAACATTATTAATGAGCTTACCAATTTTACGTGTAAATATCAACAAAGTTAACCAGTTGTGGTTTACGCAGTTTATTAGAATCATAAATGTCATTACATATGTCATTACTATCTTCTGTACAAAAAATGTGCAGACCCTAAAAACATAGCAACAGTAAACATCATAAGTATGTACTTAAGAAAAAATCATGAATTAGATAATGTTTTATTTATTTATTTAATAAGTTAGTTACTAATATTATGGTAGAAATATCCTCATACCTTTGTTGGTATAGCACCCTGACTTAATTTACATAAACCACCTTCAGTCACATACTTTTCTTTTTCATCGAAATGTATCGAGCATATCTTTGTGTGTTTAGTTGGCTTCCAATAGTTTTCATTGCGATTAAATCTGATTTTTTCAATCCATCGAGCATCAGTAGTCGGATCAGATGGAAATCTAAAAACGAATACATTTAAACTGGCAATAAACATTCATGTTATTATTAACTTAACTTCATTAAAACAAAATAAATATTTTTTGCTATTTAGGCTAAACGTTAACTATTATCCTTAACTTAATTAAATACATCACTGTTGGCTAGTGGTAAAATGTATCGTCTTTTTAGAAAATGTTAAATATATTGTGTAAATTTGAATAATAAAGAAAACAATCATAGGCTATGTTATTTATCCTAAAACACATACCATAAAAAGGTAAAAACAACTGCACATTATCAAAACAAAATAAAATCTACATATTTTTTCGTGGCAAATGGGAACCCCAATAATATTTGTAAAATAAAAATACCTACTTATATTTGAATGATATTACTATTTTACTATGTCTATCAACATTTGCATTATATTGGCGTCTGTCAAATTTATTATTTATTATTTTATTTTGATGAATGTTTTTTTACAAAAATATAAGATGCTAGGCAGTACTTACCCGTGAAATGAGATTTTTACATTTTTTCGTGATTATGTGATGAGTTGTGACACCCTTTCACAGTACAGTACGTCATTTTTTTGAAAAATTGTGCGAGCTGTTTACACGACTACGTGGACTCGAGTACTAACGTGCCAAAAGTCGTATTTAGCCTTTAAAGGCTAACTTGAAATGGCTTCAGTTAGCGTGCGCCTACTGCGCTTCTAAGCCTAATACTTCTATGATTTTAATATTCATTTGTGTTTTTCTCATAAAGTTTTCTCAATCTCTTTAAGCTGGAATGCATCTACTGTGTAAAACCTGCCAAAATTAAAATGTTCTTATGTTTTTCGTATTGTAGCTTACGTTATGCATGCAGTGAGGCGCGATGCACCATTACTCGACGATTTTTAAAAATAAATTACTTTAAATCAAACTGAATAATGCATACTGAATTCACCAATCGTTCGTCGAACAGTCGTGTGTCGGGCATCGGGTGGGTGTGTATATCGAACTTGCATTAGTCATAATTATAACGTCTCTATTCAGTTACAAAGAAAAATATGCTGCAATCACATTTCGATGGCTCATAAAAGTGCTTGGCTAGACAGGCAAATACCCTATTTAAGAATGTTTTGAATTTGGCGGACTACACTTCGATAACAGAATTCGAACAAACTTATTTTCACATTTGTATCAGTAATACGTTACGTCGTAACTGTTAGTTTAATATAGTTTCAACTTCCCTACTTTTGGGGAAAATTTTAATGTATTGGGAACATTGTTTTTTCACTTGTGTGCGTTTCGTCTAGCATAAACACAACTTGCTTACGCAAACATAAATTTGTTCTTGCCTCACGTTTGAACGTTCGCTTTGTAGGGAACTATCGTTCTAGGTGTTATTATTCTAAGTCTACATCATATTTAATATGTCGACAGATAAAAGTACTCCATTAACCCTTTCGCTGTCCCGAAAGTGTTAATTATGCCAATTTTCCATACATTGCTATCAAATAAAATATTTAATTGCAATTATAAAATTCTTGAACTAGGTCAAGTCGCGCACTTTCGACAAGCGATGACGCGAGTGAAACCGCGGGGCACAGCTAGTACACTATACAGGGTATTTTTGAAACGCTCCCGAAAACAAAGACAGATGATAGAAGATACTACACCTTAGCACATGGGTCACAAATAAATTTGATTCCGACGAAAAAAAAATCATATTTTCACAATGTTTTATTAACTTTATTCACGCTCCATCATGTTAGTACATCTAAATGAAACGATAATTTCATAAAAAAAATCTTGAAAATACTTAAACAGAAAACCAGCAGTGAAACTTAAAAATTACATCAGCTGATAATAGGGTCAATATACTCGCGGACGTCGAACGCTTATAGATCCCGTCACGTAAAAACGCTGGCCTTGAACCTGGGCACTGAGCGATTTTTCGAAGTTTCATTTTTATTTTAATTTTTCATTTCTTATACAAAATCAAAGATAACGATGAGATAGTGTTTATAATTGTGTGAGTACTGAGTACCCAATTAGGTACGTTTATTAATTGAAATAATTTTTTTTAGTAAAGATAATGTAATAAAATGTACAAAATCAGAAAGGAGAGTAAAATTCCCTGAGTATTATCGCCCGTATCACGGTCTCTAGAGGGGGGTGATGTGGAGGCATATCGAACCTGGAACTTCAAAGCGCGGCAGCGAGTGAGCGTACAGCTGTCTTTATACTATGGTACAGCTACTCACGACTGTATCTAGGTCAAACGGCCACGCCTCAATCGACTTGCGCGTGAGCGGGTTCCCCCCGCCAGTCCGCATCTGCTATCGACGTAGAATGCATGTCAATCGTGCGCTTGTCCGGGCTATCGTATTCATTAATATAATTATTGTAGTCGCGAGGTACATATCGAGTTGTGTATAAGTTCTATTGTTTGTGTTAAATTGTCTTTCCTTTGTTTTCACTGTGTACATTATCCGCCTTCTTAAATGTTCTGTGTATTTGTAGACAATAAACGTTTTGTGCGTTATATGTGGTGACTTTTATTGACACTCTAAACACCCATACAACCATAACTTTTAAATTCCATATGAAAATTAGTCGTAGGGATAAAACTTATAAATAATAAACGTTGACGATGTCTTAACATACATAACGCTTTAACGGTGTGTGGAAGGTTCTCCAGTGCGTCAAGGACTTTACATTGTGCGCATTTGTTTTAGCGTATTTGATTAATAATTTTAGTTTTTAAATCAGTTCCGTGTTGACTATCTAAAGAAACAGTTTAATTGTGTTGTTTATTAAATAATTGTTGTTATTACTTGCTATTTATTACTTAATGATATTATCCTTGTTGTAACGTTTTAAGTTTCTTGTTTTGTTTTTATAATGCCTAACGCGTACGTTTATAGAAGCTCGCAGGAATGCTTCGCATGCATTGCGAATTTACCGAGAGAAATTCCCGACCGCTCGACTTCCAGCTGACTGATAACAGCAGCATTTCAGCGAGTGTTGGAAAATCGGCCCATTGCTCTGGTAGCGGCAGGAGGTGGAAGTCAAGTGGCTGTTCACTCGGAGGAGCGCATTTTAAATGTCGTTCGCCGGAATCCGAACCTAGGTACACGAAGTATCGCTAAATTGTTAAGGCGTCGGGATGGAACAAGTGTGTCATACTGTACAGTTCACAAAGTATTAAATTATAACCGAATGCGCCCAAACAAAGTGTACAAAGTGCAAGCTTTAGTTCCCGGCGATCACGACCGCCGGCGAGTTTTCTGCCGTTGGTTATTAGACCAGCAACAACGTGTGCCTGGTTTTATTGAGCACGTCACCACGGAGGATTTAGAGCGGTAAGCTGTTTCATACCTAATTTTTTTAAGTAACTTAGTACTGAACTGATTTGAATAGGTACATAACTGAATACATCGAATAATAAACATACCTACACGATGAATAAAACACATGGTGCACCTAGGTTACATATCATTTAAGTATTTTTTTCATTAGCGGGGAATCGAACCAGTTATTTCGGTTATTTTACCTGTGAATTCGAATTAAAGTGGCTACGTGGAGACAAGCACAGTGGCAAAATAGTAGGTTAAGTAGATAAGTTAGGTATTTAGACAAGTGTTGTAAATTATTAGGTATTGTGATATGGTATGGCACATTAGGCTAGTGGGCGCGCGGCCTCTGCGAATTCTGCGTTCTCACGTACATTGACCCTTAATCAGCTGATTGTAATTCAGTAATTCCATTGATGGTTTTATGTTTAAGTATTTTCATGATTTTTTTTATGATATTATCATTTCATTTAGATGTACTAACATGATGGAGCGTGAATAAAGTTAATAAAACGTTGTGAAAAGATGATTTTTTTTTCGTCGGGATCAAATTTATTTGTGACCCATGTGCTAAGGTGTAGTATCTTCTATCATCTGTCTTTGTTTTCGGGAGCGTTTCAAAAATACCCTGTATAGCAGGTACAGAGTTCTCTGAATCTGAAATAAATTGTATGCTAGGGATGTCAAATTCTCAATACATCTTGAAAAATATCTATTTTCGATTCGACTCAAATCGAGTGCAATAAATACTGTCTCGATTCAATTGAGCATTACAAAATCGATTTTTGATTAATCCATACACAACAAGCCGAGACAGCCGACAAGCAGCGTTGCGTTGCGAACATCTGGAGAATTCCCTATACTGCGGGGAATTTGAAGTTGATTAGAGATTTGTATTAAGCGGGGATTTTGAAAATAGATATCCCGGGCCAAGGCAGAAAGGCCCTTTTCCAAGAAATTACATTAGTAACTTAACATTTTTGTTAGGTTACTTATGGATATCGAATGACTCCCTTTGTTTTAAAATATCTTCAATGCTCCACATTTAATTTTCGGATTTATTTCATATCTATATTCTTTAATTTTAAAGCAGAGTTAGAAAATATGGAAGGAGTGCGGTAAAAAAGAAAAAATGTAAGGTGAAAATAAAATCTTATAAAATCAGTTGAAATTCGTTTCATTTCTTAAAATAAATTTGAGGGAAATTTGTGGGAAACCTGATGATTTTTTGGGAACAAAAAAGTTGCCGTGGATTATCGGGGAATTTGACATTTTGACAAATTGATGTTGGCAACGCTGCTGACAAGTTACTAGGGATACACAAGTGAAAAAATGTATCGATATTTTCAAACAGTATATATATCGTAATAAATATCGATATATCGTCATCTTTTTAATGGTGGTAGAGCCACGCGGCAGTTTTTGCTATTGCACGTATGGGCCAGCTCGAGCCGGTTTGGTACCACGACCTCACAGAATACCAGGGTGAAGTAGAAGCTATGCTTCTGCGTTTTGTCAGTGAGTTCAGGTGAGTGCAGGTAGCCAGAGGCCCAATTCCTCCCCCCGCCATCATCATGGTAGCGGAATTACACGAAAGACTACCCCAGGAGGATACCAGCACCCCTGGAGAATCCCTCGCTGAGCATCCACGACCATGTTATTTTACTCCTGAGCGTGGGTGCTCAGGCTGCCCCGCGAATTCGGGGGGGGGGGGCAAATTTCCGCTAAAAAACATAACTGTTCGGGGCAAACTGAGCAACAATACCAAGGCGACCCCTGCCACGCTATCTGTGAATTTTTGCAACATCAGGGGACTTCACTCGAACCTAAACGCCGTCCACTACCATCTCGAGACGGCGAAGCCGGCCTTGCTCTTTGTGACCGAGACGCAGGTGTCCTCTCCGGCTGATACTTCGTATCTCTTCTACCCGGGGTACAAATTGGAGCACTCCTTTGTGCCTCGGGCTGGAGTTTGCGTATATGTCAGATAGGACATCTGTTCTCGACGCCTCGGCAGTCTTGGAAGTTCGGACCTGTCCATCCTTTAGCTACGCGTAGACAGCGACGACCATCCGCGCGTCTACGAGTGCCTCTATAGGTCCCATAGCGGTAATGCCGAAAAAGACCGACTCATAGACCACTTCCAAATGGCTACAGATTCCTTGCTACAACAGGTCCCATCCGCAGAAATCGTGATCCTTGGCGATTTTAACGCCCACCACGCCGAATGGCTCGGTTCATGTTGAACCGATCATGTGGGGTGATCTGTTTATCACTTTGCCTTGGCATATGGTCTGACACAACTGGTTACTTCGCCTACGCGGATTCCAGATGTGGAGGATCATACACCTTCCCTCTTGGACCTTCTGCTGACATCTCATCCGGACGGATATCAGGTTTCCGTCGATGCCACTCTCGGCTCTTCGAACTATTGTCTGATCCGGAGTGTAGTGCCACTCACGCTCCCCTCGCGGTTGCGTTCTACAGGTTGCCGCCGTGTTTGGCATTACAGGTCGGCGGATTGGGACGGAATGCGCTCTTTGCATCCTACCCATGGGGGCGGGTTTGCTTCTCGCCGGATGATCCCAGCGCTGTTGCTGACTATATCACTGATGTGGTGCTACAGGGAATGGAACTATTTATTCCATCATCTGTGGTACCCATCGGAGGCAGATCTCAGCCTTGGTTTGGTCGCTCCTGTAAGACTGCATTACGCAGTAATCAGGAGTGTTATCAAGCTTGGGCTGCAGCTTCGGCGACTCGGGATGTAAACGCCAGCACACTTAAAAAGAAGTATAACTTCGCCTCCAGGTCCTTCAAAAGAGTTATTGCCAAGGCAAAGTCAGAGCACATAGGCAGAATTGGTGAGAAACTAGTGTCGCCTTCTCTCGGGAACCCGTGCATTCTGGTCTCTTGCCAAGGCTGTCCAAGAGAATTTCTGTAAGCCATCACTACCATCTCTGCACAGGGAGGACGACTCACTGGCCCAAGCCGCAAAAGACAAAGCCGACCTTTTAGGCACCCTTTTTGCGTCCAATACAACTCTTGATGACGGGGGGAAAACACCGCCGACCATCCCACGATGTGAATGCTCCATGCCGGATGTGCTGTTCTCACAGCGCTCGGTTCGCAAAGCACTGCTCTCCCTGGACATCCAGTAGTCGAGGGGGCCTTACGGAATCCCCCCAATTGTGCTGAGGACGTGTGCTCCGGAATTTGTACCGGTCCTAATGCGTCTTTTCCGGTACTCCTACTCCCAAGGCGTAGTCCCGCATTCATGGAAGACAGCTTTTGTCCACCCGATCCCTAAAAAAGGCGACCGCTAGACCCGTCCAACTATAGGCCTATCGCCATCACCTCCTTGTTCTCCAAAATAATGGAATCCATTAGTAACTGCCAGCTCATGCGATACCTTGAGGATCACCAGCTGATTAGTGACCGCCAATACGGTTTTCGTCGGGGTCGATCAGCTGGTGGTCTTCTGGTCTACCTGACCCATAGATGGGCGGAGGCAGTAGAGTCAAGGCCAAGGCCTTCGCAATGTGCAAACTAACGGCCAACGCCTCGCCAAGGGGGAGGCGTTGGCCGTTAGTTTGCACATTGCGAAGGCCTTCGATCGGGTTTGGCACAAAGCGCTTCTTTCGAAGCTCCCTTCCTATGGGCTTCCCGAGAAACTGTGCGATTGGATCACCAGCTTCCTTGCAGATCGGAGCATTAAGGTCGTTGTAGACGGTGCATGCTCCGACTACAAGCCTATTAACGCTGGTGTTCCACAAGGCTGTGTGCTATCACCAAAGCTGTTTCTTCTGCATATCAATGATATGTTGCAAACTGGTAACATTCATTGCTATGCGGATGCACTGGTGATGCTGTATACAACAGCCGTGCCAATGTTTCTCGGGAAAACGTCGCTGAGTACCGGAACAAACTTGTGTCTGAAGTCGAGTCTTTGCTGAACAAAGTCTCGGATTGGGGGCGACTAAATCTAGTCCAGTTTAATCCTCAGAAGACACAAGTTTGCGCGTTTCCCGCTAAAAAGAACCCCTTTGTCGTATCTCCTCAGTTTCAAGGCACTCCCCTTCTTGCCTCAGCCAGTATCGAAATTCTCGGAGTCGACATATCGAGTGACGTGCAATTTCGTGGTCACTTGGAAGAGAAGGCCAAATTGGCCTCTAAAAAGCTTGGCGTGCTCAGCAGAGCAGGACAGTATTTCATGCCGGCACACCGCCTGTACCTTTACAAGGCGCAGGTTCGGCCTCACATGGATTACTGTTCCCATCTCTGGGCAGGGGCTCCCCAGTGCCAGCTCCTTCCACTTGACCGCATCCAGCGCAGAGCGGCTCAAATCGTCGACGACCGAGTCCTTTCCGATCGGCTCGATTCATTGGCACTGCGAAGAGATGTTTCATCCCTTTGCATTTTCTTTCGTATCTACCACGAGGAGTGCTCTGAGGAATTGTTCGGATTAATTCCAGCCGGCCAATTTCACGACCGCACATCGTGGCAGAACTCTCGATACCATCGACACCATCTGGATGATTGGCGGTCCGCCACTGTTTGATTTAGAAGATGTTTTCTTCCTCGCACGACTTCCTTGTGGAATCGATTACCATCAGCGATTTATCCGGACTGATACGACTTGGGGACCTTCAAGAAAAGAGCCTACTCCTTTTTAAAAGGCCGGCAACGCATTTGCAATTCCCTCCCTGGTGTTGCAGTTGTTCATGGGCGGCGGTAGTCACTTACCATCAGGTGTGCCGCATGCTCGTTTGCCTCCTCTCCTATATAAAAAAAAAATCTTTTGCATGATGTACTAGGATTAGGCCCAAAATTTTTTAATGTCACTTGGACGACGAAAAAAAGCTACATCCGCACATGAAGGCTGTTGTAACTGATTTTGTTGCTTTTCATGTTGTGACTAATAATACAAATTTTTAAATCTATCGAAATTGATATGAACTCGATACTCTATACCGATATTTTTATAAGAAAGTATCGATATTTCGATATATTGATATTTTTAGCCCAAACCTACAAGTGAATAAGTGACAATGACAATCAATGACAATTGACGACCACAACAAACAAGAGATTTGTTGATGTTTCGTTTATTATCAAATCATACAATTTGCAGACTTTAGAGTACTGTGTTAATGAACTGCATTTTTCATTTTTACCAAAATTTAACGAAATAATTCTTATTAGTGTACCGTTTTACGGCGCGAAATACGAACTCAAAAGTCAGCCAAAACAAGTGTTTCTACCCAAATCGCGTTGTTAAGCAAGCAAGTTTACCATCATTGAGCTATTATGTAGTACGTAAGTACATATTACTTTAATGTTTAAGAAGATAAAAAAACTTCAAGAATAATGGATAACCAAAAGATTTGCCGTATTTGTTGCGAAAATACCGGCGCCACAAATGTATTTCAGAGCGACGATGGTGTGCCGGTTAGTGTCAAAATAATGTACTGCTGCAAAAATATACGTATATCAGATGATGATGGCCTTCCTACGCTTATTTGTGATATTTGTAAAAAGGAACTTGAAGCTTCATACAATTTCGTGTTGAAGTGTGAAGCTTCAGACAAGAAATTAAGACTTTCTAAGGATGCTATTTTTAATTCCTTTTACAGTCTAAAGGAGGAAATTAAAAAGGAATGTGAGGACGAATGTGACAATTCTTTTAATGACGATAACTTGGAATATCCTCTTGATAATGTCAATGATAATGAAACTACACCAAATGAGACTGAAAATGTAAATCACATAGAAAAGAAAAAGAAAAGCAACTCTCTGTGCAAAGAAGTAGAATGTCAATGTTCAGTTTGTGGCCGATTTTGTGCAAGTAATTCCATTCTAATTACACATATGCGCACTCATACAAATGATAAACCATACCACTGTCAGTTTTGTGATAAAAAATATAAAGAAAAAGGAAGTTTGAAAAGACATAAAGACAGCAATCACCATCCCAAGAACAGATCTCGTAATTTTATTTGTGAGAGTTGTGGAAAAGCTTTCTTCTCAAAAAATGATGTGAAAATTCACTTACGGACTCACACAGGTGAGACACCATACATTTGTAATAATTGCCCCATGAAGTTCACACAGATAAGTGCATATTTACGTCATCAAAAACGCCACAGCGGTGTGAGAAGCTATTCGTGCTCAATATGCAATAAAAAATTCTGCACGAAAGATGAACTCAAAATGCATAGCAATGTTCACTCTAATGAAAAGAAGTATTCATGCCCAATTTGTAGTTCCCCTTTCAAATATAGAAATAATTTAAAAAAACATTTACTGCTACATTCACAGCCTAAAAGTTTTATCTGCAACCACTGTGGTCGAACTTTCAATGTGAAAGGCAACTTGAAAATCCATATAGATAGAATACATTCACCGAAATCAGGTTATTGTAGTTTGTGTTCAAAAAATGTTGCAAACATGGAGGTCCATATGTGGCGACATTCTGGGGAAAGACCACTGAAATGTGAGCAGTGCTCTAGCAGTTTCTATGACGTAAAAGCTTTGGCACATCATATCAACTTTCGACACAAAAACAAGGAAAAGCACAAATGTACGTATGATGGATGTACAATGGCATTTCCCACAAAACCTATGCTAGACTTTCACAAAGCCAAATTGCATGAAACTGGTATACCTTTTCCATGTGACAGGTGTTCTAGAGGATTTTATAGAAAGAACGATCTTGCCAGGCATAAAATTGGTACACACAAGGAAAGACTACTTTAAAATAGAGACAGGATTTCAGTAGCAACTTAAGACTGCAATTAATAAATTATCGTGTTCCTATTGACCTTTCTTGCTTTGTGACCAAAATCTTGGTCACTACAGATATTAAATTTCATAGCCAGAGGGTCCTAAATTATTTAAAAAGTAGCTAGTAGTCTATATAATGTATAGTATATAAATATACTACATTCTTCAATTTTTAAATTGCAACTACTTTTTGCCAAAGCCATTACTAGTAGCCATTGACACTTGACAGCAGTATAACTTGTAGTAGTGTAAATTAGTACAGAGTAATGAGAATTCAAAAAAAACTTATGAGTCACCACTGTTAACGGTTGAAATGCTTAATAACACCTGCTTTAGAGTGATGAAAAATGATGGTACTAAGGACTAATCCTACTTTGAGTCCTTTCAAATATTACTTCTAAGTATTATTTTGTGTTTTATATTTATATATTTTCATATGAAATCTAAATAATAATCCATGTAAAGCAGAAATCACAGTTAAGATACAGATGCTATTAACAACAGAATGAAAATTAGAAGAGCCAACAAAATAACACAAAAGATAACCAAAGTGTAATAGAATTATGTATATTATGAACAGTATTTATACCTCAGTATTCAGCAAATATAACAATTAGAAATATTAACTGTTATTTCATTTCACTAATGTAATTACACTATACCATGTGTAAGTAGTATATGATAATGTTTGTTTGTATAAAGGGGGAGCTAACTATCTCTGTGTAGGGGTTTGGGGACTCCCATTAACAACTCTATTTGACAACATTTAATGCACGCACACTAGACTGACGATAGGCGGTCACTCCGAATGCACTTGGCGAGCCATCTTCGGATGTGTGTGGGTGGACTGCTGCGAGAGGGGTGCTCTTCCCTACCGCCGCAATAAAGGTGGAGACGCGGATGAAGAGGATTATTGGTAAGACGATGCGCCACTCACCCTATCTTCCGCGATCTGGCGGGGCCGCACCGTTGACGCGGTGGTGGTGGGACCGCGGGGGGAGTGGAGTGTCGATATTGCGAGGCGCCGCTCTCCCTACCCTCAGCGGGTGAATTTTGGTTGGCGGCGGAGCCACAGACTAGATCTACCGCTGGAGTCATTAAGACTAGTGTCTCTGCTCAGATAAAATGATGAGAGATGCGAAGAGGGCTTCTTCTTTAGATAGGTGAAGTTGGATTGGTGGAGGCCACAAGAGAATACAAGTTCGCCTTGTATTGAGAAGGAGAAGGGGCCTGTCGGCGCTGATGGGGTTCCTACACAAGCGTTCCTGTAGCTCTGCCAATATGGGGTCTGACATAACCCGGTAAGGCGGGCTATGCATAAGCATCTCCCCATGTAAATGTGATTATCTGAGGTCTGAAGACAGGGATTGGGAAATGGCGGTGTAAGAGATTCCACTACCATCATCCCGTGGATGTCATAAAAGGCGACAGAAACAAACAAACCAGGAGCCGAGCAGCAGCGTCTTACTAATAACTAGAAAATCTCAATCTCTTTTGAGATTAAGATTGAAGAGTTTTTACTCTTATCTTTTCGCCTGACAAGCGTGGCAACTATGGCACATATTCCACTGAAGAGACAATCTATAGGGAGACCTATATTCGGCAGTGGACTTTCATACGCTGTTGTGATGATGATGATAGTGATGAAGACAGGAGGACACAATAATCCTTGAATCCAGCAACTCATTATATCACCGTGAGAGTGAAAAGAAAGTAGGGTTGATCGTTCACAGGGCTCATATTAACAATGAGGTCAAGATCAGGAGTTTGCCGACATGGGTTGTTACCTTCTGTTCGACAAATAAATGAGATTGACTTCATTACGTGGTAGAGCCACGCTGCAGCTATATTAATAGTATAGTTGTAGCACGAATGAATCGGCTCGACCGGGGAAGGACCACGCTCTCACAGAATAACGTCGTGGAATAGCAGCTTAATGATGCTGTGTATCGAATGGTGAGTGTAGAGAATCGGAGACCCATTCTACTGGAAAAGAGGCATTCTATCGTAGTCCTCACGGCTGACAACGCATCTGCACTTCGTAACCTTCCACTTCAAATCAATTCGTAAACGAAGATAGATGCTGATGTCTATGAGCCACAGCAGTCACTTACCATCAGGTGCCGTGTGCTCGTTTGTCACCCTTATTCTATAAAAAAAATACTTCTATATGATGACCAACCAAGAGACAACTGTTCACTGCTGTCTTTGTGGTCAGGAAAGAGAAAACTGGTAGCGATCACCGAATGGTAAGAGGCACGCTAGGATCTTCTCCTGTATCTTAGAGGTAGTTTACAAGTATAAATTACACAAGGACAAACATCCAGACACGGAACAATTATGTTTAGACCATACAAACATTACTGTTCCGTGAGGGATTCGAACCCGCGGCGCGGATGGAGTCGTCAACATTTTTATTCTTAACTTTATTTTCTCCAATGGGCGTTGACCTTTCCTCTCATGGCCATAAAGTCATCAACGCTCTGTCTCCCCCATTCTCTAAAACAAAACTCCGAAAACTTTCAGTTAGGTTTACAAAATCAATTTAATTGCCTAGAAATTTGCAACACAGGGGCAATTTAAATGATAAGCTCTAAGAAACTGTTCTTGCGACCGGAGCTCTTTGTAAGACCCGTCACAGAAGAACCCAAAAAATCCACTCTCTCCACACTCTTTATCTCATGGTACATAGACGGAAAATAGTTCTGCAGTCTTCAACAAATGTGACAGAGTGCAGGCAAGGGCAACTGACAAAACAGATCTCCAAATGCGTGCGGCGTACCGTAAGCAATTAAAATGTTATTAAAAAAACGCAAAAAAGCTCATATTGAATATGCGATTGAGCGTCAAACCAAAGCTTTAAAGTTTATGCAGCCAGAGATATATCTGCTGGAAATAAAGATCGATTATGGCAGCGTCATTTTCGGATTGTCTGGTTTATGAAAAAAGTTAAGTTACAGCCTATATTATACGGCCTACAGCTGCATGCCGCCTGGAGCCAAGCCCCTTGCAACATTGCGGTGCTTCAGTCTCAATGTATGTTGAGGCACTTCACGTCTGCAAAATATTTTTGTTCCTCGCCACCTTTACCGTGTTCGGCGGTGAAGGTAAACATTGTGAAGAAACATGCGATATTAACTTCACCACCGAATACGACTTCACATGACTTCGAAATATTTTTATTCCTCACCACATACACATTTATTTAAAACCAATTTCTCAATTAAATGACATTGTGTCACAAAAAACTTTACCTCAGTGTTAACTAGCGACATCTGGTGAGCTTAAGATTATTAGCCTTCCTACAATTTTATTAATGCCGGCAGGGATCAAACCCGCGTATCTACTGTGAAACCTATCTACATTATTCCGATGCTACATGTCCGTATTATTAAAAAATTAAATTAAAAATCATTTATTTCGGAATTAGTCCATATCACATCGAAATTAAAAAATTCAATCTAAGTTACAATGTCAATTTTATATGAATTACATTTGTAAAAATAATTTAAATTAAATTATTACAATTACTTAAATTCACATAAAAGACACAAACACAACAAAACAGACACGGCTCTAACGTAATCTAAATTTAGGTTTAGATCCGGATATCGGAGTGCTCGACATGCAGCCTGGTCCAGTGTCGCATTTTATGGCAATCCAGACCCATCCGCCAGGCGAACAGTTGCATGCAGCCATTTGAGTCGCCCCGTATGCGGCGCATCAGGGATGCGACTCGGTTCCGAATGATCGTTGCGAATCCGTCTATATTTGCATCCAGAAACATTCCCGATGTGCCACAGTAGCGTGGCAGCTTCATCAGTGCTCTGAAGGCGTTATTGTATAGAATGCGTAGGGCATCGTAAGATTTTTTTATGTACTTGACCCATAGACTGCACGTGTAAAATGATTGGCAGAATGCTCTGAACAACGTTGCCTTTACTTCTGCAGTACAGCGCGCAAACCTACGTGCCAACGTGCAATTATGCAGCACCTTAAAACCGACAAGGTTCCGGGTGAAGATGCTTTTGAGAATGGGTTGAAAATCGATACTTAGTCCTACTTAAACTGTTCATTCCATTCATTCGCTGCTCTAGAGGCGTAAACACAGAACACTAATACCCTTAGGCGGAGGCGTAAAGCAGAAGTGTGGTAGACTCAAAAGCGAGACCGCTCTAATTGAATAACCTCACCTGTAGGTATCGTAAGAAGATATGACAATGGAAATAATAATTCTATGTTACATAGGTCAAATGGCGAAAATATTATCTCATATATACCTACTATTACTCTAGTATCGCCAACGGATTGGCGATCACTGAACCTTTCACCATTGATACTCATTCCCATCGTTCAACTAAGTGTCTTACACCCGTCGATCACTAATAAAAAAGTTTTTTATTAGTGATCGATGCTTACACCTGATATAAATGTTAGATGGTTAGAACACCATCTATTCGAGGCCCCAAGATCTTCCGGTCCATTTCCAGAAGGTTCCTCTTACCACATTCATATGATGATTGGATTGTTGGAATATCTTATGCCGGCATTATAGGCCTTATCTATATATGACACCAGCTCGCGTCGCTGGGCGCACGGATGTAAAATATCAAGAATTTTTTTTTGATGGGACTATCGTAAAATCTATTCTTAGTAAGTGTCTTATGACATTGCAAAATGAGTACCTAACTATACTAAATTTCAAGTCAATCGGGTGTAGTTTTAGAGATCTTGTGATGAGTCAGTCAGTCAGTGGTATTTGGCTTATACGCACGCACGCACGCACGCACGCACGGACGTACGCACGCATGCACGCACGGACGCACGCACGCACGCACGCATGCACGCACAGACGCACGCACGCACGCACGCATGCACGCACAGACGCACGCACGGACGCACGCACGCATGCACGGCCGCACGCACCCACGGATGCACGCACGCATGCACTCACGCACGCACGCACGCACGCACGCATGCACACACGGAACCACGCACGCACGCACGCACGCACGTACGCATGCACGCACGCACGGACGCACGCAAGCATGCACGCACGCACGCACGCACGGACGCACGCACAGACGCACGCACGGACACACGCACGCATGCACGCACGCACGCATGCACACACGGACGCACGCACGGACGGACGCACGCACGCATGCACGGCCGCACGCACCCACGCACGCACGGACGCACGCACGCATGCACGGACGCACTCACGCACGCACGCACGGACGCACGCGCGCATGCACGCACGGACGCACGCACGCACGCACGCACGCATGCACGCACGCACGCACGCACGCATGTACACACGGTACCACGCACGCACGCACGCACGCTCGGACGCACGCACGCACGCACGGACGCACGCACGTACGCATGTTCACACGGAACCCCGCACGCACGCACGCACGGACACACGCACGAACGCACGCACGCACGCATGATCACACGGAACCACGCACGCACGGACGCACGCACGCACGCATGCACACACGGGACCACGCACGCACGCACGCACGCTCGCACGGACGCACGCACGCACGCATGCTCACACGGAACCACGCACGCACGGACGCACGCACGCACGGACGCACGCACGCACGCATGCACACACGGTACCACGCACGCACGCACGCACGCACGCACGCACGGACGCACGCACGGATGCACGCATACATGCACGGACGCATGCACGCACGCACGCACGCACAGACGCACGCATGCACACACGGAACCACGCACGCACGCACGGACGCACGCACGCACGCACGCACGCATACACGCACGGATGCACGCACGCATGCACTCACGCACGGACGCACGCACGCACGCACGCATGCACGGACGCACTCACGCATGCACGCACGCACGCACGGACGCACGCACGCATGCACGCACGGACGCACGCACGCACGCACGCATGCACGGACGCACTCACGCATGCACGCACGCACGCACGGACGCACGCACGCATGCACGCACGGACGCACGCACGCACGCACGCATGCACGGACGCACTCACGCACGCACGCACGGACGCACGCACGGACGCACGCGCGCATGCACGCACGGACGCACGCACGCACGCATGCACGCACAGACGCACGCACGGACGCACGCACGCACGCATGCACACACGCACGCACGCACGTGTGTGTGTGTCCCAGTATATTAAATAAAATAAAAAGGGAATGTAATAATCCAAGATTAAAACAACACTTTCCTCAAAAAATTTGTCATTTTAATAAAGCAGTGTTAGACAATCAATAAATGGGAATAAACATTGACATAGCTGATAATAGAAAAAACATTGTTATGGGTTGACAGATGGGTTCAAAAGTTGAATTATGACAACAGCACCACCTGCGGGATCCAATTGTAAATCTAAATCATCCAGGCACCCACATAAATACACAAAAAAATTATCAAAATCAGTCCAGCTATTTGGAGGATTTCAGTGAC
Source organism: Parnassius glacialis (assembly GCA_033319125.1). Classification (NCBI taxonomy): domain Eukaryota; kingdom Metazoa; phylum Arthropoda; class Insecta; order Lepidoptera; family Papilionidae; genus Parnassius; species Parnassius glacialis. Next base: position 41,722,934 of record JAVANC010000022.1, on the reverse strand, counting down.
AAGCACAGAAGAACAAGAATTATATATTTTCTTAAAGAATAGAGGACAAACAAGCATGCGGCTGACCAGATGGTAAATGTCGACCGCCACCAAACTTAAAGAGCAGCTGGTTTTTCATCAGTATGTATACATATCTATATTTATAGATATAGCTTGATTTAACTACTGGATTGCCATCTAAACAATAAATTGCTTATATTGGAATAGTACACAATTAAAAAAACATAAATTATGCCAATCACTATATTCTACAACTCTAAATTTTTTTACCCCCATAATTTATCACAATTACAAAAGAGTATACTTACAGAATGTTAAGTTTGGTAGTTTTGTCCTACATACCAGGAATATTGAAATATTAAATTCAATTAAATGTAATTATATTTTCTACTAGCTGTTCCTCATGACTTCACCCGTGTGTTATTTGTAGTTTAAATTTTTTTGCGCGAAACCCTAATTTTTTTTCTAAAATAAAAGTAGCCTAAGTTACTCCTTGTGACATTAGCTATCTGCCAGTGAAAATCCCGTCAAAATCGGTCCAGCCGTTTCGAAGATTAGCCGGAACAAACAGACACACAGACAGACAAAAACAAAAAAATTGTATTTTTGTTATTAGTACTGTATATACTTTCATATGCATTTAGTAAAAAAGTGTGCACACTACCCAATGGTAGGTAAGTGGATGCTGTGGCCATGGCTATCTATATCAATCCTCGATTAAGAATCAAAATGCAGATGACTTGTCACTGCTAAGTACATACAACCATAATATAGCTGCAATGTAGGTCTGCCATATATTAAACTTACATTTAACTTTTACACCCGACTTATAATTAAAGTTTTCAGTCTTCTTGGACAGTAAATAATCTTAATTAATGACTAGAACAAGTCCAGTATGGCAGTTATAATATTTAAGAATATTGTATCGTACATGGTTTAACAACTATAGGTTTCAAAGATGTTGACTTCATCTGGACATCTAAGTGACTGACTCTAAGGTGTCGTGAGAGATCACTTGTTCTAAAGAAGCCTCTGGAACAATACTGGCAAATGTATGGTGTGTGATTTGTATGCAGCTTTAATAGATGGAACTCTAGCATTGTGGCTGTAGGAAATGATTTTGTACATTCCCCTATTGAACATTTGAATTTTGCTGCATTTTCATGTTTAAACACCATATGATGTGTAAGACTTCGTTTTGTTGCAAATGCTTGATTGCACAAAGCACATATGAAAGGTTTCTCTCCAGTGTGCTTACGCATATGAACCTCTAGGTCTGAAAATGTCTTTAAACACACAGTACATTGCCCAGACCTCTCTGAATGTACCCTCCGAATATGTGTCCGCAGATTACCTTTAATTGAAAATGCCATACCACAGAAACTACAGATATTCTGTTTTTCATTTGTGTGTAGACTTAAGTGAGCATTTAATGCAGTTTTCGATTTCACAGATTTGTTACAAAGATGGCAACTGAAATTCTTCTCATCACTGTGCACACTTTGATGTTTCTGCACAAGATTTTTATCAGCAAATTTCTTATCACATATTGGACATGAATAAGGTTTTTCCCCAGTATGTGTCCTTTTGTGCCGGATAAGTGATGCCACTTGCCGGAACCGCTTAGAGCAGAATGGACACACATATGGTCTTTCATCCGAGTGCACCCTCATATGTGTTATAATGTCATTTTTCCTAAAAAAGCTATTGCCACATGTTTCACATGTAAATTTTCTTTCACGCTTAGCATGGTAGGTATCATTATGTCGTTTCAAAGAACCTTTGGTTGGAAATTTGGAGTCGCAGAATGAGCAGGTAAATGGTTTTTCGCCGGTATGTGTGCGCATATGATTTTGCATAGCTGATGGACTGATGACAAGCAATCCGCAAATAACACACTGTATTGGCCCGACTTTGCTTCGCTTGGATTTTTTTCTAACTCTTTCCTTTCCTTCATTTCGTTTAAGTTTAATTTTGCTAGTTGAAACCTTATCAGGCACTTCATCAGATAGGAAATGATCATAATTATCGTGATCATCTAATTCCCCTTTAATGTCTTCAAGTTCAATGTCTATTTCGGTTTTTGGTTGAATTTGGTCAAAATAATTTGAATCATGAAAAGAGTGTAGTGCCTTATCGGACGCTTCACATTTTAGTACGAACTCGTAAGATATCGTAAGCTCATTAATACAGTTGCTACAAATCATGGTCGGAAGACCATCCCCTTCGGTAATATTTATATTGACGCACCTCATTATTTTATTACTGTATTGAATATCATCTTCTTTACTAAAAACAGAAACAGCAGCAGATTGGCCTAAACATATTCTACATAGACTGGTATCCATGGTATTAACTCCAGATTGTTATCAGTTATTAATTTATAAACATTGCAACTTATCAAATCTCCGACATAAAAACTACAAATTACTGATTTAAAAAGTAAAAATAATCCATATCTGTCCATAATCCATATCCTAAATTCAATTCAATAGACTATAGAGTATATTAATGTACTCTGTGGAGTATAGACACATGAGCACAGAACACAGAACACAATTAGGCCCGCTTTTCACTACGGTATATAATATAATATATATATATAATATATATAATAATATAGATCGAAAAAATATAAATATTTTTTCGATCGACCGAGCGATATTTTCATATTATATTTTGCCCCCTGTACACCGCACACCGTTCCGCGCCCCCGCAGAATGGTGTACGGGGTAAAGGGGGGTAATCCAATGACCAATGACGAACGCACACTGGTTAAAAGATATATCTCACAGTGTGAACGCCAATTGCGGGATATAATATATATTTCGGGATATAATATATATTATATCCCATAGTGAAAAGCCAGCCTTACTCTTTATCAAGAGTACATGAGTATGGGTGGGGAAATAAACGGAACAGTGCGGAACAGAGACAAAGCTTCTAAGAACGTCCAAAATAGTTACCTATTTTGGTAGAATTGTCACAATAGGTGAAGACAAATTAAACAAAATATTATTTCTTAAATAGTTTTATTATTCAGTATGATAGAATACTTTACAAATTACTTATTCTAATAATTTCCTTTTTATAATTTTTGTTTTTTAATAACTATTGTTTCTTTTAATGGTGTGGTAAATGATACCTATTTTTGAAATATTTATTTAATTTAAAGACAGACCGACTAGTAGCGAGAAATATGAACGATGTTGGTATTAATGATAAGTTTTCATTAAAAATGCTTTTTAAACGCGTATTCAAACTTTAATGATCATGCTATTATAGCTGTTGAGGAGTTCCGTCGTGTCGAGAAAATTCCGTCTGCAGCAGCAGTTTATGGTGAAGATCATGTTTAGCAAACAAAATTATATTTAAATACAAAGTTTCGAGTCCATGCTACTAACCGTTAAAGAGTTCCCTCGTAAGGAGACAATGCTGGCTGCAGCAGCAGTTTATGATAAAAATCGTGTTAAGCTATCAAAATAAAATATACTTACCTATTGTACTCCTTGGGATAGTTAAAGTATGATATATTTTTATTTTTTCTAGTATTATTCATACACACAGTACAATAAACAACCATTATTAATAATACCATGTTTTTAAATTAAAATATTCATACTTGCAAGAAACAAAACAAACAACGTGCGTCGCACTGACCCTGAGATTGTTGTCCACTGGCTGTTCCAACGTAACCGGTTTTTGCCAGGCTCGCCGCGTACGCGACAAGCGACCAATGGTCACGCACACATGCCCCGCGAGCTTATAGTAGTGCAACTGATTCGCGCGGTGGCATGAAGCTTTATCTCTGTTTCGTTTACTTACTTATGTGCTATAGATCTAGATCTACTACACAATGATGCTACTGTTTATTTTCGGAATTCCCTTCTCAATCCCAGCGCATTAAGCAAAGACTATAACTACCTTAGAGTATTTATAAGCATAGCTTGCCTATAAATGATCTAAGATCACTACGCTTTCTTTACCTCTTTTTCCGCAGATATTTTATCAATTCCTGGTTCATTAGTGGTAACATGTAATAAAATATTATTGAAAATAAATATTTCAATAGGATGTATTGTATTATTAGTGCCTGGGCGAAAGAGCTTAGCTCGGCGTCAGAAAAAAGTTTCACAGATTTACGCCTATAACGAAATAGGGTGAGGCAGGGTAATTGTAAACAGGAGTAAATGAAAAAAAGCTTTAAAAACCTTTAATTACCATGTTTCAGTGTTCTGCATAGAACAATAGTTAAATTTTGTCCATGAACAACAAGTCCAGCATTTTGATGTCATAGGTCACTTCATTGAAAAACTGGATAACGTGTATTTGTTATATTTTTTCTTAGAAAAACAGTTCCGTAGGGAGATATTATTTGACCTTTTAGTGCCTTGCCGATTGTTTTATAGGGATGATAAGGAGCATGAATAATTATTGTGCATGTAATTTAAAGGTAATATTTTTGTACGAAATCGCATGTTTACTTTTACCCCAATGATACCATCTACTGAGATAAATGTCAACATCATTTGGGGTAAATGGAAATAGTGGGTTAATTGAAAACAATGTTACTAATTGTGTATTCTTGGTAATTGGCAAGTTTTTTATAAAGTACACATCATATCTAAAAATTATAATAAAAAGAAAAAAGGGCCATCATAGTCTTTAACAGATATTCAAAGGGCTGTCGAAGATGTAAAGCGAAAAGGCGAAAATACAGATATGCTAGTATCTATACTAGCATCCCGGTATGTTACTCTGCTTCCATATTTCTCAGAATAAAAGGCAGATAAGTAAGCCTAGATAGAATAGGTGTTGGTGTATCAAAAGCTCTACTATGAAAATTCTCATGTAAAGACAAATATATTTAACGTCGTAACAGATATTTAATCTAGCAGTAGAATGACTAATACAAATAAAATGAAAATGCAAAATGTAAAAAGACTAGAAAAAATATTTAGTAGTCCACAGAAAAGTAAAAAAAGCTGTAGTGCTACAACTAAAGCCTAGGTCTTTCTGATTTTTGGCCAAAATCTTCTCCGCAATCATGCGCATGGAAAAGACTTGATCCATACACCCCATTTCCTTTTTAAATCCTGCTTGCACATCTCAAATTTTTCCATCAGTTGCTTCCATAACTCTTACAATCAACACCTTAGCATACAGTTTACACACAATGCTAAGCAAACTGATACCACGGTAGAATTTACAGTCCTACTGCGACCCTTTTCCCTTATATATTGGGACTATAATGACTTTGCACCAGTCTTCCGGTACCTGCTTCAGTTCCCAACATAAATTAAACAAGGTGTAAGTACAGCAGGCCTGCCACCACTCCCTCTCCAGCCCTTAGCATTTTGAGTGATACTCTATCATATTCGGCTGCCTTACCTGCTTTTGTGCTTTTTATTATTAAACCCATTGTGTAAGTGATGTCTGAAACACAGGTACTCAACCTAGTTCAGGCAGGTAGCTAATATTATAAACTTGACTTTTTTATTTTTCTTTGGTATATTCTACATTATTAAGCTACACATACTTTTAATTTTATCATAACATTTTATTTTCGTTACACTTATTGTTACTTTATTTAATTGTAATCATATTTGCTCCTGTATGTAAACAGGTGTAATTGGAAATGAAATAAATATTTATTATTATGGTTCGGTTTTTATTATTATTATTTTGGGGTATCTATATAGTTTTCTCATCTGGTTGGGCTGTATAAATATATAATTGTAAATGAAAATGATAAACATACATAAATATCAACAAAATAAAATAATACATAAAAAATACATAAATAAATAAAAACCCAACCAGATGGAAGCCCTCGGCAGGGGAGACCAAACGGCCGAGGGTTAGGGGGAGAGGGAAAGAAACCGGCGGACGATGCGGGCGGTATCGAGGAGCACCGCCTTCTGCATTTGAGCTTGGAGCGGTCCGTCACGGAGTCCCAGTCGCCTCAGATGACCCGAGAGACTGACTGGGATTAACCCGTTCGCAGAGACGACTACAGGTATAATTTCGGCCGGTTATTATTATTATTATTATTATACTTTCTGTTTAGTTTTAACTCGTTTCCGAGGTATTATACTTTTTTCGCGGGCTGTTAGCCAAACGAATGCGATTGAATGTTTCATCTTTAGACAGAAACTTACGGACTATTCTACAAGCATTCAATATTGCTGCTTTCTGCAGCAATATAAAGGTAAGTTTATGGATGTCTAGATCCTTTAAGCTAGAAAAAAGTGAATGGGAAATGACGCCAGTTGCTGATATTATAATAGGTACAGTTTTTACAGTTTTAACTTTCCACTGGGATTTTATTTCAATGGATAAATCAGTATATTTGGCTATTTTTTCATTATAGGTGGAGGTCAAATTGTGAGTATTTGGTATAGCAATATCTTTAAGATAAACTGATTCGTTTTTTTGTCATGTAGCGTAATATCCGGTCTATTATAAATATAATGCACGGTATTATCAGTTAATATAGTTCTGTCCCAGTAGAGTTTGAATTCATGAGAGTCAAGTATGATTTCGGGCTTGTATTTATAATATGCTATTTGTTTATCTATAAGTTTATATTTATATGCGAGGTATTGATGAATAATGGCAGCTACTTGGTCGTGTCTGTGTTTATAGTTGGTCTGGGTTATTGAGCTGCAGGCACCAGTGATATGCTGAATAGTTTCTGAGCTATTATGACAATGTCTGCAAAGGTCTGATTGTAGAGTGTGGTCTTTAATTATGTGTTTCCTGTAGTTTACAGTATGTATAGTTTGGTCCTGAATTGCTAACATGAAGCCTTCCGTTTCAGGGAACAGTTCTCCGCGCTTGAGCCACATATTAGACGCTATCTTGTCTATGTTTGTGTTCATCAAGTCACGACGGTGTCTTCCATGTAACGTCTTCTGCAACCAGCTATTAATTTTATCCTGTGCAGAGATAATACTTTAATTTTTCTGTTTTCTTTGATCTTTGAGGTTTAAAGGAGTGAGTTTAGTATCGGCTTGGACAACAGCATTATAAAGCGGACTATTATTGGCTTGTTGATGGAAAAAGTTTCGAATAGCTGAAATTTGAGAGTTATGAAGATTTTTATATCTATGAAACCTCTTCCACCTTCTAATTTAGGTAATGTGAGTCATTCGCTACAAGATCTAGGGTGGTGTTGTCTGAATTTAGTCATTGTTGTATTGATGAGACGTTGCAGCTTTATTAAATTACTTTTAGACCAATGAATTATACCAAACGAATAATGATTTCTTATATTTAGGCGAACGTGTCCACGGTTGCTGGAAAGCAACCGAAACGTCAGGAATATAAAATAACTTAATTAAACGCGATAAAATGCGTAAAAGTAGTTTTATCCAAACGAATAACTTAAAATTGGGATAGCGAATGAGTTTACTGCTTTAATGGTGTTTCGTGCATTTAGATGTGTGTTAAGTATTCTATTTAGGCGTAATTTAAATTATTTTTCTAATGTTTCCTTCACGTGTTTTTGGTGAATCTGTCGAGTCTAAGTGAATCCTAGATATTTATAGCCCATGTTTTCATCTACAGGTTCAATGGTTTCACCTATTTGGAGAGTATATGAATTTTGTTCTGATTTGCCTCTACGAATTGATTGTATCCTGCATTTATTTATTCCAAATTCCATTTGAATATCAGTTCAGTAGCTTTCCGTTATATCAGCAAGAATATGTACATCTTTTAAACTACTTCCATACAATTTTATGTCATCCATATAAAGTAAATGTGATAGTGTGTGGTGTGTATTTCCGTTGGTGATTTTATATCCCTTGTCAGTTCTATTGAGAAGGTTAGATAAAGGATTTAAAGCCAGGCAGAACCAAAGAGGGCTTAAGGCATCACTTTGAAATATTCCCCTTTCAAGGTGATGATCAATTTTATTCCGTATGTCCCCAAGAAGTTTGTCGTCATTTTGTTGGTTTTCATTATGTTCCTATACTTGTTTTGCGTTATAATCTGGGAGTGTTATACTACTATATATTATGGTTTGATTTGATGGCTCCGTGTAGCAAAGACTAAGCAATGAGTTTCGGGGCTGAGGGCCGCAGAGTCGAATCCCGCACGGGACAATTATAAACTGCCTCCACGATACAGGACAAAGTTCTAATAACGATTCATCATCATCATTATCACCATTACAGCCCCACACAAGTACACTGCTGAACCTAGGCCTCTCGCAAGGAATGCCACAAAGCAAGGTCCTAAACCACTTGTATCCATCGAATTCCTGGATGTCTCACCAAGTCATCACTCCATCTAGTGGACGTCCCCCCCCCCCCCGCCCTCCCTCACAATTCGCCTCATAACGATTATAAATAAATAAACAAAGTTTAGTACCGACAGCGTGAATTGATTCGTTTATTCGGGAAAATAATATACGTAATAAGATAAGTACTAACATAGCACAGTAAATATTTACTTACATAATTTTATGTTAATCATACTGATATATGTGGTAACTCGGATGCAAAGCGCTCGTCATTTTTGTCACAGTACGCAAGCAGTCCGGGTTCGTTCCCCGCCAGCACTATTGAAAATCAATTTCAATACTTAATTAACACTGTGGTTGCTCGGCGGTGAAAAAGGCAATGTTTTTTTTATATATATAAGATAAGCCTGACAAGCGAACACACAGTCCACCTGATGGTAAGTGGTTGCTGTGGCTCATAGACATCTACATCTATCCTCGTTTGCGAATCAAAATGCAGATGCGTTGTCAGCCGTGAGGACTAACATGGGATGTCTCTTTACCAGTAAAAACACAGCAGCATTAAGCTGCTATTTTACGCTGGTATTCTGTGAGAGCGTGGTCCTTCCCCAGTCAAGCCAACCCATTCATACTACAACTACACAATTAATATAGCTCTACCACAAATAAAATGGCTTAATTTTTTTTTCATAAATAAGAATAAGCTTGTGCTCAGCAATGGGACGTATTATATCGGCAATGAATTCATATTATTATTGTAATTCAGTTTTGTTCTATAATCTGAGAATTCAAGACGCAGCGCAGTAAAACTTAGGAAGTTGCTATAGCGACAAAAGCATAACTTGGGATTTAGGTCATGTAAAGAAATCTGTAAAAAAACGGATTCACCAAAATATATAAAGTACGCAAATAGTCAACATATTTAGTTATAGATGTTGACTAGAATAGAATTGTTATTTATTGGAATGTATGTGCATCCAAGGTGCGAGTCGTATTAAATGAATTTCTACGAATTACTGCGAATGTAATAGGTAATATACTCCGCATAACTCCGTCTCTGGCAAGCGAGAGCGAGACAGTAAACACTAAGCATAAACAGTAAGCAGCGGTATGAACAGTTTCGAAAACGCAAGGGCGACACTATTAGTCACAAAAAGTCACGCGTGCTGATAGTTTTTCTCGCCAGCATTCACTTAAATTTTAGGTTATCATGGTACAATGTGCAGTGCCGTACTGTAAAAACGATTCACGGAAACAAAATAAAAAGAACAATGATATTTCTTTTCATAGGTAAGTAGTATTTTGATAAGAAAACACACGATTTTAAAAAAAATCCTCTGGGTGTTGAGGGGGGTGCGCGGCCGGGTTGACACCAAAGAGTACCTATTTATATATAAATCAATCACTACTACGTTATAGTCGACGCGCTGCCGCGCCTCACACATAGATACTACACCTACAGCAATCTATGTATACTACCGTATTCATGTGCCCGCGCCCCCGCTTTCGGTTTTCCTGAATCAGAGCTAGTGCTGTACCACGTTGTACCATTTAGTAATATTATTTATTCTGTGGTTGTACCCCAAAATTTTGTAATAACATGACTTCTTACGTTATAATAATAATATAATTACAGTATAAAGATTAACATTCTTTGCATTACTAACCCATGTAAATTAAGGTCTAAAATATTTTTTTAAAAACCTTAATAAGTACTTAATATAGTTAGATAGAATAAGTAATTTATTGTCCTAGTTGTATGATTTTCACTGCAACCTGCCTAGGTTAAGGCTTGCAATATTATTAAAATTATGAAATTTAAAACAATATGTCATTATTCATTAAATCAAATTAACAAACACGGACAATAAATCATTATGTCATCATACCATGAAGCATATGTTTACAACATAATTGAGAAAATATGTGACAATTAATTTAGAATATGGGTATGTAGCTAGATATATAGGTATATTCTGATATTTTAAAGAGTAAAAACACCTTTCAGCCAATAATTCTAATAAATTATTCTTATTTTTTTCTAACTTAATTTTTCAGGTTAATTACGAGTATTATATATTTTTGGTCCCAATGCATTAATTTTTTTCGAAAAAAAGTACTTTTCTAGATGTGTGAAACAGTACAACTATAATAGTAGCTTTTTTCTTTGTTTGCGACAAATAAGCTGGCTTGGTATATGTACATTGAGGGTGAATTTAGGATGCTTAATTTTACATACAGAAGACTGCAATTGTCTATATTTTTTTCACACTTTTAGCATATGAAATAATGGCAACCGGTTAACATCAGCCGCGTCTCCCCAATGCATGATACCATATCTTAAGTCAATATAATATATGTATAATAAAATAATATAGTTCACTTCCTCGTTGGTCTAGTGATTGTAAACGCGTCTGCCGATTATGACCCCGGATTCGAATCCCAGGTCGGTTAAAAATCAGTTATTGAGTTTATCTGTCAAGAAATTCTCAGTAGCAGCCCGGAGTCAGGAAGTTGGCGGTGTTTCACACACACGTGCCTCAGAGAGCACAAAAGCAATTGGTCCTGCGTCTGATCTTTCTTCGGTCCTGTCGGATTACCGTACCATCGGACTAAGAAAGTGAGAGAATAGGGACCATCTGCATCTGTGCTTGCGTATTCACTTGAGTACTTATACTCTACTACAATAACTCTATCCTGTGCATTGGCTAATCTCCGATGAGACCAGTTGCCGTGAGTTAAGTCGGCTTGGAGGACATTATTATTATTACAATATACACAAGAAGATTTTTTTCGGCTGTTCGTATTATTATTACAATATAGTTAAATGCCTGATATGCCTGATGTGCGATTCACACAGTACTCAGTACGCAAAGCACTCCTCTCCCAGGACATCCACAAGTCGAAGGGGCCTGACAGAATCCCCCCAACTGTGCTGAGCACGTGTGCTCCAAGTGTTGGCACTGGTTCTAACTCGTCATTTTCCGGTACTCTTACTCCTTAGGCGTAGCCCCAAATTTATAGAAGACATCTTTCTTGCACCCGATCCCTAAACAAGGTAATCGCTCTGATCTGTTGAACTAGAGGCCTATCGCCATCATTTCCTTGTTCTCGAAAATAATTAGGTTTATTATTAATCGCCAGCACATGCGGTACCTTGTCGTAAAGAAAAAAAAAATAAAGATAGGAGAATAGGAGAATATAGTATTATAGTGGAGCCTAAAGGTTGAAGTGACACGCTGCTTATGTAGAAGTAGGCACACGCGGAGCTTGAGGTTTCTTAGCGGCGACGGCACGCAGCGCCTGGACTGGGCACACGCAGCGTCCGGAGCCGGCGCACGTAGCGCCTGGGGTAGGTGCGCTCAGCACTTGGAGCAAGCAGTCGCAACGCCCATGGTAGCGCAGCCAGTAGGTGCACTCGGCGCCTGGAGCAAGCAGTCGTAGCGCCCGAAGGTAGCGCGGCAGTAGGTGCACTCAGCGCCTGGAGCAAGCAGTCGTAGCGCCCGGAGTAGTGTGGCCCCGCGCTTGAAGTAGACTTCGCCGACGACTTCACGTGTAGATGGAGGCTTGCAGGATCCCGGGGCAATGCGGCCCCGGGATAAGGCCTTTAGTAGATGTTTCTCCTTTGAGAACTGAAGCGAGACCTTTTTTCTATTCTCCAATTGTTCGGCTTTTATACCTTTTTAGAGAGAACGAGAAATTATTTAAATTAAAAGGAAATTTATTGTAAATGACCTAGAGCCATAAAGTATTTATGTGAAAATATTAAATCAAGAACATCACACCAGTGACGAATTTGAATAAAAGTTACCATAACAACCATATAAATAATGGTTGTCAAATATAAATTTTTTGGTTTTACGACTGTTATTAAGAAACTACAAGTAAGTAAGAAATAAAATATTATTGATATAGGAAAAAAGGTAGCGCAGCAGCGCGCACGAATCCCGAAATTGCAGAGTTACGGAGAATTCAATAAAAGACCGAAAAAGGTAAGACTCCATTGACACCGATATAAAAAGTGCTGTTAGCGAGAAAATAAGAAGTGAAAATGATTTGTTATTGTGTAAAAACGTTACAGGATCCTATGGAAATAAAGGTGATGCAAAATATAAATGCAGAAAGTCAAAAACAGAATGGAAAAATAGTATAAGGTGATACAAAATATGAATGCAGAAAATCAAAAACAGAATGGAAAAATAGTGTAAAATGAAATGTAAGTAGCATAACACTACAACCTTGAGAAGCACCAGCTGATTAGTGATCGAATATACGGTTTCCGTCGGGGTCGTTCAGTTGGTGATTTTCTTGTTTACCTAAACACCAATGGGTGCAGACGGTCGAGTCTAAGAAAAGAGGCCTTAGCGGTTAGTTTAGACATGGTCAAAGATCGGGTCTTCGATTTAGTTTGGTACAAAGCTACAAAGCGCTTCTTTTGAAGCTTCCATCTTATGGGTGTCTGAAGTCGGTCTTTGTTGAACAGTTTCGGATTGGGGGTGACTAAATGTAGTCCAGTTTAATCCTCAAACTTAAGTTTGCGCGTTTACCGCTATCAAGAACCTCAGTGTTTGTTTCAAGGAACTCCCTTCGTTGCCTCGCCTAGCATCGGAATCCACGGCGTCGACATATCGAATAGTGTGCAGTTCCGAAGTCACTTAGAAGTGAAGGCCAAATTAACCTCTAAAAAGTTTGGCGTGCTTTGTAGAGCGGGACAGTATTTCATGTCGGCACACCGCTTGCAACTTTACAGGGCGCAGGTTCGGCCTCACATGGAATACTTTTACTCTTCTCTAGGCCGACGCACCTCAGTGCCAGCTATTTCTACCTGATCTCATCGAGCGCAGAGCGGTTCGAATCGTCGGCAACCGAAATATTTTTGATCGGCTTGACTCACTGGCGCTGCGAACAGACGTTGCATTTCTTTGCGTATTTTATCTCATCTACCACGGTGAGTGCTCAGAGGAATTGATCTGACTAATTCCAGCCGCTCAATTTCACCATCCCACTTTCAGACAAAACTCGAGATACCTTCCCTACCATCTGGATGATTGGCGGTCCACCACTGTGAAATTTACCAGAAGTTTTCTTACTCGTACAACTTTCTTGTGGAATCGATTACCACCAGCGATTCCTCTGGACCGATACGACTTAGCAACCTTTAAGAAAAGAGCCTGCTCTTCTTTAAAAGGCCGGCAACATATCTGAAATTTCTCGGGTATTGCAGATGTTCATGGGCGGTGTTAGTCTACCATCATGTGAGCCGCGTGCTCGTTTGCCCCCTCTCACATAAAATCAATATATAAATAAATATGATGAAATAATTATTCAATTTCAGATTTCCGAAAAGCAGTGAATTGGCGAATAAGTGGGTGATAGCAATTAGAAGGCCCAACTGGGAACCCAATATCAGAAGCGCTGTTTGCTCAAACCATTTTGGTGCTGCATCCTTTTTTGAAACTAAGGCTGGCCTGCGCAAGCTTGCTGGAGGAGCAATACCAGAGCTTAAATTAAAAGTAAGATTAACACTTATTTTAAAGCGATAAAAACCTACGTAATTTATACGTAATTACGTATGTATCGAGGATTTCTCATAACTAATGGTTGGATTGGAATTAAACTTTTTTTTAAAGAGATTGTAGTCCGGTGAAAGATATTTAATTTTTTTTTACTAATTTACTAAAAAAAATCCTTAAAATTAAATTTAACAGAATATTATATTTATTTTAGGATGAAGCAAAAGATTCCGAGGAGTCATCCATGGAAGAAGAAATGCAAAATCCAACTACTAATGATACTGTGGTGCCTTCTGCGAGTCAAAGTATAATAGAACCATGTACGGAGGACGATACTCCATGTGAGCGAAGACTAAAACGTAAAATCATGTATTTACATGATATTGCAAAACGACGGCGATTACGTTGCAATGCTCTTTATATCCAAAGAAATCGCATTAAAAAGAAAATAGCGTCTCTGACAGGGATGCTTAAACAGCTTCGTGAAAAACAAGCCACCAAGACAAGTAATTTCCTACATAGCTGGCTAAACACCGACTACTATTTTGTACCTTACCTGAATCCACCTGATGAACTTACCTGATTTTTGTTTCAGACATTTGTGAAGAATGTCAAGGTGCACACGTATCAAAAGAATGATACCATTTCCATAAATTTATTATTTCGTAAGATAGAGGTCGTCTTATGTATTCATTAAAGGTTGCTGCATGGCGATTCCGTTAAATATCTTGCACTTAAATAAATGTGACAAAACTAAGACAATTATTTATTAAGTTAATTCTTTTTAAGGCGCGGGTTGAGCAAAATGTCGCGCTAGTCGTTATTTGTGCGGTTTTTAGGAGCTATCTACTTTTTATTTAAAAGATATATCAACAAATAAAAAACACATTATATTTCTACATAATCTTGATTTCATAAGAGCTGTATCCAATTTTTTTTTAAAGGAATAAATATTAATATAATCTCCTTACAACGAAACCACATAAATGTGAAATTATTATTGATAACATGCATCTCCTCGTAAAGTAAGTATTATTTTATTTTGCGATTTACACCAATGGATAGGCAATTTATTAATGAACATTTCTATAGTAAAATTTTTTTCAAAAGACCAAAATTTGATTTTATTAAGAAATTATTTTAAAATCTGGGCGTATTCACTGCCCACGGGCTTGCTGGATCATTGAGCGTTGAGCTCTCGAACGTGGAGCCCGTGTCGTTCGTTAGAGCATCGCTCTCGTCTTATCAGTCGATAATATTATTACTTATTAGGTTATTTTATAGGTAGTATTATTTGTTTGTTTTGGGTATAATTTTTCGTATTAGTTATACATATATTTGTTGTGTTTTTACTGCGCGATGAAGCTTTTTGCGTGTATTTTCTTAGAAGTAAATGCAAATAAAAAAATGAAGCACCATTAGCATGTAAGGTTCGAATCCATAATTAACATTTCGACAAATATTATAATTTACACTATAAAAGGCTAATTCAATATTATCAGTATAGTATACAGTTAAAAATAATCGTAATAACCAACTACAATATCTTATCAAGTATAGAACTGCCTCGTTGGTCTAGTGGTTGTAGTAGTGCGACTGCTGATCATGAGGTCCCGGGTTCGAATCCTAGGTCGGTTATGAGTTTTTCATTTATGTTCTAAGTTATAGTTTTTTGCTAAAATATAGTATATTATTTATTGCTTGTTTTTTCTTCTTTTTCAAAAAATAATTGAGTACATAAGGTGTTCTATACTTATAATTCGGTAAAAAGTAGGTACTAATATACCTACTTTTTACTATAAACTAAAAATTTTTAAAACTAAATTTAACTAAAAAGACTAAGCTGACCATTTATTTTTTAACTCAAAACAGGACATGGGTTTATTTATACTCTAAAAACTATATAACTTTATACAATAAATTAAAAAATAATGTTGCATTTAAAAATAGGTAATTATTAAATGCAACATTTTTTTTTAATTATGAATTACATTTGTCAGTGGATTAAATTTGCTTTAATAAAGTTGGTGATGATTTAAAATAAGAATAAAATTCTGCTCAATTTTTTTTTATTGTTATCTCAACATCGCTTTTAGAACTGGAACCGTAAGTGTTTCTTTCAGACGTCCACAATTTATTCAAAATAAAAAAATACTCTTTCTATCGGAGCATTTGTACCATAAAATATATTCGATTAAAAAAATTATGTTGAAGATTGTTGGCTTTGAATACTTCCATCCAAAGAGTTACGGGACAATTTTGTGTCCCGGAGCTTTATTTGGGGGCAATGGGACAGGTGACCGAGAAAAGGGACAGTCCCGTTCAAAACGGGACGTATGGTCACTTTACCTATAACCCGGCGACGGCTCCGTGGCGCAGTGGCTTAGCAATCAGTTGTTGCGCTGGGGGCCGCGGGTTCGAATCCCGCACAGAACAAATATTTGTAAGACCTACAAATAATCGTTCCGGGTCTGGATGTTTGTCCTTGTGCAATTTATGTTTGTAAACTGCCTCCACGACTCTCATTCTATATTACTCTCACTCTGCGAAACATCCTATTTATTTGTTTATTCTTTATTGCACCAAATATTTGTACAAAAGGCGAGCTATCTATCTATTTACCTATAGTGAGTAGGTATCTTTTAAACTCACAATTTTCAATGCTTCATTTTTAATATATAATTAATTATAAAATTTCATAATTAGATAATATATGAGAATACATAATTCTAATATAATGCAACTAATATACCGAATAAAAAAATTAAAATACATTTATAGTTGTACGCTGTGTGTATTTCCATAAAATAGTTTATTGATGTTGAAAAATATTACGTCTGTACAGTGGGTGGCATTGAGTTATACAAAACTATGGTAGGTGGCGTCTTACATATTATTATTTTTTACGCGATCCTATATTGTAGGGAGTTGGCTCGGCCGGCACACAAACGCTCAAGGTCGTTCGCATGGAGTAGCCCCTTAAGGGACACTAAGGGTGTACGTTTATAGTAGTAAGTTTGATTAATAAACATTGTTTTATAAATTCATACCTGCATTTTATTCATCTACTAAAACCTACCTTATAATTACCTACTGTTATCAGTGATTCTAGTTATTATGAATTTTGTAAGTAATAATTGTATATTTATTGTTTTTGTTTCACATTATTCTTTTTTAAATTATTAAATATAAATTAGATTATTAGTCATTGATGTTGTCATAATAATTATCCTAAGTACAAAGATGTTTTATAGGCTTTATACCGTTTTAAAACATCTTTGCCTAAGTAATTGTCTCATAGTATTTCTTAACTTAGAATTTGATATATTTACAAGGAATATACACAGTCAGGTCATAAGTATTGTCACACAGTAAAAACTTTTCTTTTAGAATGCTGGCCACAAAAAAGTTTATTGAATTCGAATTTCGAATTGTTCATGAAAATAAAACTGTATACTTTTAAGAATTTTACTCATTTTTAAATATGGAGTGGACGCTTAAAGAAGACCGTGTTGCAGTTATTGCGTTGCATCGTTGCGGTTACGCGCCAATTCAAATTTTTGACATACTGAACAATTTGAATATAACCAAAAGATTCGTTTATCGTACCATCAAACGATACAATGAAGACTCTAGTGTAGATGACAGGTCAAGAAGTGGTCGCGCTCGGTCTGTTAGGACTCCAGCAGTGATAAAAGCTGTGAAGGCGCGAATTCAAAGAAATCCCAAACGTAAGCAGAAACTGTTGGCCCTTCAGATGGGGTTAAGCAGAACCACGGTGAAAAGGGTGTTAAATGAAGACTTAGGGCTTCGGGCATATCGAAGAAAAACAGGACATCGTTTGAATGCTCGTCTAATGGACCTGAGACTGAAGAGATGCCGCGCTTTGTTGAAGCGGTACGCGGGAAAAGAATATCGGGAAATTCTTTTTTCCGATGAAAAAATTTTTACCGTAGAAGAGAGCTACAACAAACAAAATGATAAGGTGTACGCACACAGTAGTGAAGAAGCGAGCAACCGTATTCCGCGTGTCCAACGAGGTAATTTTCCATCCTCGCTCATGGTATGGTTGGGAGTTTCTTATTGGGGCTTAACAGAGGTACATTTTTGTGAGAAAGGTGTAAAAACGAATGCAGTTGTCTATCAAAATGCAGTCCTGACGAACCTTGTGGAACCTGTTTTTTATACCATGTTCAATAACAGGCACTGGGTATTCCAACAAGATTCGGCGCCAGCTCATAGAGCGAAGAGCGCACAAGACTGGCTGGCGGCGCGTGAAATCGACTTCATCCGGCACGAAGACTGGCCCTCCTCCAGTCCAGGTTTGAATCCGTTAGATTACAAGATATAGCAACACTTGGAGGAAAAGGCGTGCTCAAAGCCGCATCCCAATTTGGAGTCTTTCAAGACATCCTTGATTAAGGCAGCCGCCGATATTGAAATGGACCTCATTCGTGCTGCGATAGACGACTGGCCGCGCAGATTGAAGGCCTGTATTCAAAATCATGGAGGTCATTTTGAATAAACTTTAGTGTCATAAGAATCTATGTTTTGTTAAGTTCATTTTGGTATATAAATTGGTTACATAATGAATAAACTTGTTTCAATTATTTTATATTAAATATGTGACAGAATTTATGACCTGACTAGGTATAAGTAATTTCATTTTATAAACATTTATAATTAATTCACTTATCAGTAATATATATATATATATATATATATATATATATATATATATATATATATATATATATATATATATATATATATATATATATATTACTGATGCCTTATAGTGATAGGGATATACCTACCACCACCACTGTGCGATATTTTTTAAATTTTAAATCATTACAAGTTATATTCGCTGTCTATTCGTGTTGTGAACTCGTAAGAGCTAACCAGTCAAATCAATCATACCAGTGGTTAAGGGGTTATACACTTCCTGCAACTTTTTTTTTTATAGGATAAGGGTGACAAACGAGCACACAGTCCACCTGATGATAAGTGGTTGCTGCGGCCCATAGACATCTACATCTATCCTCGTTTGCGAATCAAAATGCAGATGCGTTGTCACCCGTGAGGACTAAGATGGAATGCCTCATTTCCAGTAAAAAGGGCGTCCGGCCACAAAACTCCTCTTATACTATTTCATGTTTATTAAATACTTACTACTACAATAGTTTAAGTACAGACTACTTAAGTTTATGTTTATGCTTATTATAACTTAAATACATTAACGCATAAGCGTCAATAATGGCGCATTACTTGGTCATAAGAAGATACTCATGTGGCGCATCACTATTCAACCGCTTCATCTGCGTCAGTATCTATAGAACATTCGCTTACGTTTAGTTTAATGGCACAGCACAGTTCAAAAAGAGATGGGCAATGAGAGATGCGCGCGCTCTCGCTCTATAGCTTGCGTAAGTGTACTCTAGAATGGGTCATACATGGTCATGTTAGTCGACCAGAAAAAAAACAAAGCATGCAAATGCATCCTACAGAATTATTTGTTTATTTTTTAAAACTTTTTAATGTACACCACGAGAACAAAATATTGATTCCCATTGGTTTTTTATTATTATAGTAGGTACACTAACTGTGGCAACACATAAGTATTTAGTAAACTTGTTGAATATTTTTAAATTGAATTTAATTAAGTTTATGCATCCATGGTACTAGAAAATTGCAATGCAGTGGACGATATAAATGACAAGCTCGTGGAAACTGTCCATGCGGTCGGAGCTAAGTTTTGTAAGACCCGCCGCAGAAAAACACAAAAACTCTCCGATCACACTCTTAATCTCATGGCTATTAGACGGGAAATAGAGCTGCAGTCTTCAGTAGATTTGATAGGATACAGGCAACTGAACAGACGGATCTCCAAATGCAAGCGGCGGGACTTACGCAACTTTAATACCGCTCGTATTGAAGAAGCGATCGAGTGGAACCAGGGCTCCAAAGTCTTTGCCAGAGACCTGTCTGCCAGAAAGTGCCAACTGTCGAAGCTGAAGACCGAATGTGGCAGCATCGATTCCGAGACACTTGAGATTTTGAGTGAGATTGAGAGGTTCTATGGGCTGTATACGTCATCGTTGGAGCCACACTCTAGTGTGAGTAACGATCCAAGAGCAAGTCTTATCCGACACTATTTCGAAGATATCCCGGACGTCAGTCTGAGCGAGATTAGAATGGCTCTCCAGCACCTTAAAAACGGCAAGTCCCCGGGCGAGGATGGAATCACAGCGGAGCTTCTGAAAGCGGGTGGAAAACCGTTACTTGAAGTCACTCAGAAGCTCTTTAATTACGTCCTCCATGGTGGCACTAAACCGGAGGTGTGAAGCAGAAGTGTGGTGATCTTGTTTTTCAAGAAAGGTGACAACGCTCTATTGAAGAACTAGAGACCGATTTCCCTTCAAGGCCGCATTTACGTGCTATTTTCTAGAGTCATTATGAATCGTCTCGCATACAGACTCGACGATTTCCAACCTCCAGAACAAGCCGGTTTCCGAATAGGTTTTAGCACCATAGACCACATACATATCCTTCGGCAAATTGTACAGAAGACCGAAGAGTACAATCTGCCACTTTGTCTTGCGTATGTGGACTATGAGAGAGCCTTTGATTCCGTCGAAATTCGGGCGATGCTGCAGTCCCTCCAGCGGTGCCAAGTGGACTGTCGGTATATCAAAGTGCTGAAGTGTTTGTACAGTAGGGCTACGATGGCTATTAGAGTACAGAATCACGAAACTTATCGAAACTAATTATACGAAACTTATCCAACTGCAGAGAGGTGTAAGAAAGGGTGACGTAATATCCCCGAAACTCTTCACCGCTGCATTGGAAGACGTTTTCAAGCTACTGGACTGGAAATGATACGGTATTAACGTTAATTGCGAGAACATCACTCACCTTCGATTTGCCGACGATATAGTCTTTATGGCAGAATCGCTGGAGGATCTAAGCACTATGCTCAATGACCTCAATAGTGTCTCCCAACGGATAGGTCTTAAGATGAACATGGACAAAACAAAAATCATGTTTAACGTCCATGTCACACCTATGCCGGTAATTGTTGGTAGCACTAAACTCCGAAGTTGTTGACGGATATGTTTACTTGGGACAAATAGTTCGACTACCCCCCCGAACGGGTTCCCGCCTTGTCGTGGCGGGGGGGCGTAGTAGCCGTGGCTTGGTCACCCAGGGTGAACAAAGAGGAATCAATCTTGGCTGGCCCGTGGTGTAGGGCCGGCCCGAGGTGGCCACTCCGAGTGGGCTTGGTGAGCCCACTTCGGATGTGTGTCGGTGGGCTGCTGCGAGAGGGGTGTCCTCCCCACCCTTACCTCTGCAGCCGAGGTGGAGTCGCGGAGGAAAAGGAGTGTTGGTATGGCGATGCGCCACTCGCCCTATCCTCCGCGACTCTGACGGGGCCGCACCGTTAATGATGCGGTGGTGGTGGGGCTGCGGGGGGAGAGGAGTGTCGGTATTGCGAGGCGCCGCTCTCCCTACCCTCCGCAGCCGAATCGTGGTTGGCGGCGGAGCCATAGACCAGATCCGCCGCTGGGGCCAGGAAGGCCAGTGCTTCAGAGTGCTTGTTTTTCCTGGCCCCATGGCCTTCGCGCATCGGACACGGGGGCGTCTGTTGCGCATTGGAAACTGGAGGCCGAGAAGGAGGGCGCGCCATGTGCTCTGGTGCGCCTTACTTGAGAAGGAGATGGGGGAGGAGTGGTCCTCTCCCGAGGAAGGGCCGCCATGGGGTGGCCAGCGCAGGTGGGGCCGCGGAAGTGTGCGAAAGCGTTCCCGTGGCCCTGCCAATATGCGACGAGGATGGAACACCATGGGGTTTTAGTCGGTGCGAGTCCGACATAACCCGTCCTTGCCCCCGCGAGGCGGGTATGCGTAGGCATTTCCCCATGTAAAAAAAAAATAGTTCGACTAGGTAAGTCCAACTTCCCCCCCGAACGGGTTCCCGCCTTGTCGTGGCGGGGGGGGCTTAGTAGCCGTGGTCTGGTCAACCGCGGTGAACAAAGAGGAACCCCTTGGCTGGCCCGAGGTGTAGGGTCGGCCCGAGGTGGGCTTGGGAAGTCCACTTCGGATGTGTGTTGGTGGGCTGCGGTGAGAGGGATGAGTGCTCCCTCTACCGCTGCAGCCGAGGTGGAGTCGCGGAGGAAGAGGAGTGCTGGTATGGCGATGCGCCACTCGCCCTATCCACCGCGACTCAGACGGGGCCGCACCGTTTACTGATGCGGTGGTGGTGGGGCTGCGGGGGGAGAGGAGTGCCGGTATTGCGAGGCGCCGCTCTCCCTACCCTCCGCAGCCGAATCTTGGTTGGCGGCGGAGCCCGAGCCCAGATCCGCCGCTGGGGTCGGGAAAGCGGACGCTACAAAGCGCTCGATTTTCCTGGCCCCATGGCCTCCGCGTTTCGGACTCGGGGGGGGGGTCCGATACGCAGGTAGAGTTGGAGGCAGTGGAGGGGGGTAGCTTAACACCTCGCTACCCTGTGCAGGAGACGAGGCCCGGACAGATCGGGCCAGCACTAGTGCGGGGCTGCGGTTAATAAGTTCATATTAGCCATAAGTTCATATTTTTCTGAAAAAACTCATTCAAAGGGCTAATATGAACTTACAGGGTTGTATTGGTGATTTTAATGATAATAATTCTGTAAACACATAATCGCTACGGTCGCGAATCAGATTTAGTTAAATATACAACCTAACCCTGACCTGCAAATTCCAAAAAAAACGCAAGAAAATTTGAATTTAGCGGACCACCCTGGAGCTTCCACCTTAATAGTTTTTAAACTTAGCGGAAGTCAGATTATGTATATTTTCTGGAATTTTGTTGTATACATTGGTTCAAAATGAATTGCTGAATCTGTGAAGTCGAGTAACCGGTACTACTAGCTTGTATCTGTTTTTAGTAGTCTTTTACAGACTGAATATTATTTATTCAATTAAAACTACTTATATATTTGTGTACATACATTACATTTTTGTAAATATATTGAGAAGGCAAAGTTAACATATATATTGATTTTCTTTAATTTTTGAAATATCGCGACAATCAATCCGTCTCTAAGTGTGATACTTTTACAGGTAAAGGCAAATCCTCCCTGACGTACCCTCGCTATCACAGAACACCAGCGTGAAATAGCAGTTTCATGCTGCTGTGTTTTGTATGGTGAGTGTGGAGTATCGGAGACAATTTTTTGCTGGAAATTATGCATTCCATCTTAGTTCTCATGGGTGTCAACGTATCTGCATTTTGATTCTTAACCAGGGATAGATGTAGATGTCTATGGGCCACAGTATCCACTTACCATCAGGTGGACTGTGCGTCCAATTGTCACCTTTATTAAAAAAAATACTATGTAACCAATAGGTATCGAAAGCCTCTGAGCAACAGAAGGAAAGACGGAGTTTTTTTTAAAGATGGGGCAAACGAGCACACAGCTCACCTGATGCTTAGTGATTACCGCCGCCCATGAACAACTGCAACACCTGGACAATTGCAGATGCGTCGCCGGCTTTTTAAAAAGGAATAAGCTCTTTTCTTGAAGGTTTAACTCGTATCGGTCTGGAAAAATCGCCGGTGGTAAATTATTCCATTTGCTGCGTACATTTCAATTGTTGACTAAACCATGCTTTATTTCTCAACACATATTTCTTTATCAGTCTAAGGCCATTGCTATATGATAATATAATATGTAAGTTGCATATTGTGTCTGTGTCTCTCTCTCTGACTGTGTATGTGTGTGTGTGTGTGTGTGTTATTGCAATAAGTTGAGCAAGGTTTCCGCTTGGTTTTTGGGTCAATTGAAATGTATTCATTGCTCCGTCTTTCTGTTGGTCTCAGCCTAAAGCAGGAAAATATTTGAAATGTAAATATTTTAAGTTTCATCTTTATTGTTATTACAATTAAATATATAACAATCTAAATAATCATGTAAAAGCAATAAAATGCTATTTAAATTGTCTTTATATTATAAACAACATTCCTTATATAAATAAAAAAGCTGAATTGAATACAATTTATTATTTTAATGTTTTTAATTAATTTGATTGGAAGTTTATTTCATTGTTTTCTCTATCACAGTTCAAGATACAGATGCTGTAAACAACAGGAAGAAAAATAAGAAGATTCAACAAAACAGTAATAAAAGAACCTAAACGTAAGAACGGTGTAAATTACACAGTACAACAGTATTCGGAAAATAAAACAATAAGAGACAAGTTAACCGTTATTTCATTTCTCTAATGTAATTACATCTTCCACACAATATCACGTGTTTGTATAAAACAATCTTATAGCATTAAAACATCGCATACTAGTCCATTATTTACAAGTACATATAATATGTAATAAAATCAAACGATCAATTGCACATGTTACAATCAAATATTTTTGACTATAAAATATTGTCATACAAAACTAAATAAAGACAATCCCATGAACATGCAAACTTTATAAATTACGCGATCAGTCAACAATTTATATCTAAGTCCGCTTGTGTCAATGTTATCAAACTAATGGATGTGCTCTTCTTGCTAATGCCTCATGCACACTCAAACTAAAAATTATAGACAGAAAAATTAAAAAAAATCGATATCGAGATCTATGTAGAAAGTTTATTGACAATTTAAAATTAAAAATGTTGTACAACCGACTTCAATATAAATTATTACGAATAGCTCAATAAACTATTGTTTAGATCAAATTTATATGGGACCACGTGTGAAGCATCAGCTTTCAAATAAAAACAGAATCATCGAAATCACCCAGTAAAAAGTTATGATGTAACACACATTAAAAAAAACATACAGTCGAATTGAGTACCGTCTCCTTTTTGAAGTCGGTAGAAAAGAGAAACTTTTGATAGAATAAAAAAAACGACTGTGTAAAAAGTGTACTGCTGCAAAGAGAAAAATGTAATATCCTATGTCACTTCCACAACTAAGACGAATCTAATAATATATTAAAATCCATCAAGCAGTTTAGGTTACAGAGCCGGACAAAAAAATTACATACATACATTCCGAAAACCCGTTTAGTGTTAGTGGTTAGTGTAGTTGGTGTCGTAAGAGGCGACGGAGGGAAACCATTTAGGAGACGGGCAGCAGCGTCTTTCTTATTAGAAACGTTATTACGTCAAAAATGAAAAAAAAACTGCGGTTGCAAACCCGCTTGGCTACTATGGGCCTATGGGGCTATCTATGTGGGAGGCCTATGTGCCGCAGTGTACTTTAATAGGCTTAACGATAATGATTACATACTAATCACATAGCCTATTATGTAAGATTTAACATTATATATTAAAAACCTCCTTAAACATTAACCTGGAGAAAAATCAAAATGTTTTTAGTACGGAACTTTTCAATCATCAGATAAAGGTTATCCATCAGATAAATTTTAACCTCACTAAAATTGAACTGTTTAACCGATTTAAAAAAATGATTTGTATGTATTTTACACGATATCTTAGACAATCGAGATTATGTTGAAGATTCTTTTTTTTTATTAAATAGGTTCTACTTCAGGGGTGGAACCACATAAATTTTGAGAAAATAATTCCACCTAAAATGGCGAAAAACATGTGTGCAGTAAAAAAATCACATGCGGTGGAAGTGAAATTCAATGGAAATGAATTAATTTTTAACCACAAGTGCGGCATAAAATATAAAAGTTTAATTTTATAGAAAATAAATGTTACAATAATTATTTTTATAAGCCTAAATTTTAGTGTAATAAATCAAAAGATTTTTTTTCGAATGAAATTGCTAACTTGGCGCCATCAGCTTCATTCAATATGTAAAGTAATTTTATCGAACAAAAATTAATTGATTCTCAAAGTGGTACCCAAAATAGATGGTAGATAGTCTTAACGCAACAAATTTCATATGATAATTCTATCTCATTCTCTCGCAGACTAAATCCTCTAGATGTACATGTTTGTCCTTTTTTCAGTGTTGCTTTTGCATTTTTCTCTTTAAAAACTACTTTATAGTTCTTTGAGTCGCCTTTTACTTTATGTTAAGTTATAATTATATTCACACAATTGATTTTTTATATCTATCAATGTATCTATGTAACGGAATTTTTTAATGTAATTTTGACTTGTAGACAACCAATTAACTTGAATAGTTAATGACAATACAATAATTTAATAACTTTTTCCTAGTATCCTGATTAGCCAGGATAAATTAAGACATTTATTAGGATCATCACAGCTCATGAAAATGTGTGTTGATTAAGTTTTTTTTAAACTTTTATATTTTAATTTTTATCCTATAAACAACTTTTGTCTGATGATGGAGAAGTCAACCCATAATATTTTTTCACATTTGAGAAATGTGAATGAGGCATTACAATTCAAGTCAACAGCAAATCACGAGCATTCACTAAGAATGATAAAACATGCAAATCAATATTGCAATCCATGTTTAAAGTCTGCATCCTTGTATAAATTAAAATAACATAATTATGATTAACATCATTAATTACATGATTGAAATAGGCCCCTGGTAAAATTAATTTATCAACATTCAATCAAAAATAAAATGTACATAAAAATGAACATCGATCGATGAATGAATCTTCGAACCTAACCGTACAAAGATTGCAGCATTGTTTCCACGCACGTCATACAATTTCTACCTCACTATCACACACACACTTAGGCCGCAACATGCTCGTATTAAAATATAATTGTATAAATAAGCTCTCCTATTGTACCCGGTGTCCCAACAACGTATCAAACAAACACAACTCTAGCTAAACTAAGTACTATCGACTAATCCGAAACAATGTTGCAAATTAGCACCAGAGAAACGTAGGACACTGTGTCTATTACTATGCAATCAAGTTCATTGCACATGGTTAATGCAGTCCGTACCCAATTTTGGGTAAATCGCTCCAGGCATTGCAGTAAAACTGAACAGTTCCAGCAAATATAGATTTAGTCGATGTCATTAGTAACCCTATTTTATATTCTATGCAAACTAATGTAAGCTCTAAACAGCACTTACTTTTAATATTGACCGTTTGTACACAATAATGTGCCTATTTCACTGAACGTCTTATATTTAATTTGTATTTCTCATCATTTGTTCAACGGTACTAAATCTTAGTATTATCTAGCCTAATATTGCTAACAAAATTAACAATTTGCGTCACAATTCGTTACAACAGTATGTACAATTTTAATTTATTATTCAATTTTATCTATATTTATCGTACATTAACTAGATTTACATGGCTTATAATATATTAATTGGCTATGTCATGTCTATGTAGTCAAAATAAATAAATGAATGAAATAAATACATTTAAATAACAACATTCATATCAGTTTTCAATTTTGCTCTAGCCGAGTGGACTACAAAGGCTCATTTTGTACATACAAATCTCATTTTGTTCAATCTTTTGCCACAAAAAAAACGAAAATAAATATTCATGCCAATTGCAATAGAAATTTAATTAACTAAAATTACAACAAACATTGTTATAGTCAATGATGAACTTAAAAAAAAATCATTTGCTATATGCCCCCCGCAATTATCACAACTTGTAATTGCTAATTTAAGTCATAACTATGCAGAGATTTATTCTTTATTCTCACCTACCCCCTTAAATCACATATTGGATTTGAATAACTTTTTGCCAGTCAAAAAAATTATAATATATAACATGATATACATATATATATATTTATAAGTAAAATTGATACTAGTTGAACAATAATTAGTTTCATTTGTTGCACCTAATTACATAATTTTTTCAGTAATGTTAATTGTTAACATTTTAAAACTGATTTTTGTATAATTATTTATGTAGACTTATTATATGAAGAGATTTAGTCATAGATATTTTTATTTATTGCTTGCTTTTGTTATTTATTTAAATTGAATTTATGAAATATGCATTAAAGGCAACTTATTTTAAATGGAGTTGATTACTTTAGTAATGACAAGGTTTTGTATTTATGTAAATTTAACTGAAATGTTCGTCATAACCATTATTAAAAAGTTTAATTGTATGTAATTAGGGATTGATTAATTTGGATCTAATATAATATAGATCTTTTGATATTGTTCTTAAAGATTATGTAATTAAAGTCCTGCTTTATTATATAATATATAGATACAAAGCTGTATTACTCTTTGTTCATATTGTAAAAGATTATTGTATTTACAAAAGTAGACTGTTTAGATGAAATGGAGCTTATTTAGAGAGGCTTAATGTTTAAACATTAGTAGGTTATCTCGGTTGTCCTATATCAAAACCGAGTAAGAATTATCATTTAGCTAATAAGAATGAAATATAAATCAAGGTAGTCATAGAAAAGTTTTGATTGTTTATATAAGAATGTTAAGTACTTAATAAAATTTCTAGTTATTTTTAAGTAATAACACAAGGAATAATTATTACTACGTAAATAAGAATTTAAATAAAAACAGTTTCTAAATGTCACTTACTGGGTTTTGATTTGGGATAGCTGATATGTCCTCTGGTTATTATTTAGACTTGTTGGTTACTAATTTGTACACTGCTCGGTGACCTTGGTTTACAAATGATCATTTCCAAGTGGGGGATGCTAATCTATACACTGCTTGGTGACCTACGTTCACAAACAGTCATATCTGATCAAGTGGTCATATTCAGTCTGGTCAACAGTCATGGGGGGGGGGGGGGGAGGGGCTAGACTGTGATCTTAGTTGATGGCCTGCTCTGTCATCTGCAGGCAGAGCGCGTCCAGGCCGGAATAGTCGTCGGAGGGTAGGGGTGAGGGGAGGGGCGAGGTACGCGGCGACGTGAGAGGCGCGTGGGGCGGGCGCTCGCGGGGGCGGGGGCGCGGGCGCGGGCGCGGCGCGGGGGGCCAGGCGGGCGCGCTCGGCGGGTACGAGTGCGACTTGCCGCGCGGCGGCGCCCAGCTGCGCGGCCCGTCCGCCCGCGGACACGTGCCCATTGGCCGCCACCTGCAAAAAAAAAACCAAACAAACGAACTAATTAAATAAATCATCAATTATTTTAATAAAAACTACACCAAAAAAAGGCAACTTTTATTTTTTTCTATTAAAATAGAATAAGGATGACATGCGAACATCCATTGGTATTGGTTGAACATACAGTCCATTTGATAGTAAGTGGATACTGTGGCCCATACACACATACATAAATCAATATTAATAAAAATGGCGCTGCGTTGTTACCCCCGAGGACTAAGATGGAATATTTCGTTTTTAGTAAAAAGGGTATCCAGCAGTAAACAGCGGGTTAGCTGCTATTTTACACTGGCATTCTGAGAATGTGGTGTCCCTCCCCAGGTCGAGCAGACTCATTTGTACTATAACTATAAAACCATACCACATATAACATGCAATAACAAAATTATCAATATTAATTATGACATTTATGTATTTTCTTCATAAATCGTACATAATAAATACGTAAAAAATAAATATAAAAAAATAATATAATACAGTGAAATAAACTTAAAACTTTGCTTTTTTTAAATTACTTATTTATATGTAACCTATATTTCTAAATGGCTACTATATGTAGCCCGTACATACCTGCAACCACCTACAAATAAAAAGGCTATTATATCACCTCTAAAATGTGTTACTTATTTCTAATCAATATGCATTTCTTGTTTATAGTCAACATGTGTAGCTTATATAATCATTATGTATCGCTTATTTATGGTTAATATGGGTTGCTTATATAATCAATATGTGTCGCTTATATGGTCAATATGTGTTGCTTATATGGTCAATCTGTGCCGCTTATATGGTCAATATGTGTCGCTTATTTATGGTTAATATGGGTTGCTTATATAATCAATACGTGTCGCTTATATGGTCAATATGTGTCGCCTATATAGTCAATGTGTCGCTTATTTATGGTCAATATGTGTCTCCTATATAATCAATGTGTCACTTATTTATGGTCAATATGTGTCGCTTATTTATGATCAATATGTGTCGCTTATTTATGGTCAATATGTGTCGCCTATATAATCAATGTGTTACTTATTTATGGTCAATATGTGTAGCTTATTTATGATCAATATGGGTTGCTTATATGGTCTATATGTCTCGCATATTTATAATCAATATGTGTCGCTTACTTATATAATGTATCGCTTATTTATGGCCAATATGTGTCGCTTATATAGTCAATACATATCGCTTGTTTATGGTCGATATATGTTGCTTATAAGGCCAATATATGTCGAATATTTATGGTCAATATGTGTCGCTTATTTATGGTCAATATGTGTCGCTTATTTATGGTCAATATGTGTCGCTTACTTATGGTCAATATGTGGCGCTTATTGGTGGTTAGTATGTGTTGCTTGTATGGTCAATATGTGTCGTTTATTTATGGTCAATATGTGTCGCTTATTGATGGTCAGTATGTGTCGATTATTTATGGTCAATATGTGTCGCTTATTTATGGTCAATATGTGTAGCTTACTTATTCAATATGTGTCGCTTATTTATGGTCAATATGTGTCGCTTATTTATGGTCAATATGTGTCGCTTATTTATGGTAAATATATTTCGCCTATTGATGGCCAGTATGTGTTGCTTTTATGGTCAATAAGTGTCTCTTTTTTATGGCCAATATGTGTCGCTTATTTATGGTCAATATGTCGCTTAGTTATGGTCAAAATACGTCGCTTACTTATTCAATAAGTGTCGCTTATTTATGGTCAATATGTGGTTTTTTGATGGTCAATATGTGGTTTTTTGATGGTCAATATGGGTCGCTTATGTGGTCAATATGTATCGCATATTTATGGTCAATATGTGTCGCTTATTTATGACCAATATGTGTCGCTTATTTATGGTCAGTATGTGTAGCTTACTTATTCAATATGTGTCGCATATTTATTGTCAATATGTAAGAAAGAAAGAAAGAAAGAAAGGTTTATTCTCCAAAATGACGCCATCACAGATAACATAAAAAAACACATAATTTACAAATAATATTGGCTATACAATGTGCCGTGTAGTGGCGGTTAAGAATATCCACTACCCCATATCTTCCCGTGGGTGTCGTAAAAGGCGACAAAGGGACACAGGCAGGAGATGGGCAGCAGCATCTTCCTGGTAACGGCAAAATACAATAAAAAACTGCGGTTGCCAACCCGCTCGCCAAGCGTGGCAACTATGGCAATATACCCCCCATAATGAAAGTTACGAAGAGACGGCCCCCAGTCCCCGGCGGCCCCGCTATTCCTGGCTACGGTGGCGACCATGGTAACGGCGGGGCAGGGGGTGCGAAGAATCTCCGGTGGAGGTTCGGTTGCTACCTACAACGACTCGACCTGGCAACATACAACGCACGCACCCTGAGGACTGACGAGAAGATTGTGGAGCTGGAAGAAGAGATAGACAAGTTACGCTGGCATATTATAGGATTATCCCAAGTCCGAAGAGAGGGGGAGGACACGGTAATCCTCGAATCCGGCAACTTGCTCTATTACCGGGAGGGCGACCATCTGTCCCAAGGAGGTGTCGGATTTATCGTCCACAAGTCTCTCGTTAACAACGTTGTAAAGATTGAGAGTGTGTCGACGAGGGTTGCGTACCTTATACTCAGAATCACCAAACGGTATTCGCTGAAGATCGTACAGGTTTACGCACCAACCTCGGCACACCCCGATGAGGAGGTGGAGGAAATGTATGAGGATATCTCTAGAGCCATGCATTCCTCCAAAATCCAATATACGGTGTTAATGGGAGACTTCAATGCAAAACTAGGCACAAGAGAGAACGATGAGCTGAAAGTGGGGAAATTTGGAATAGGGCAACGGAACCCAAGGGGCCAGCAGCTGGCCGACTTCATGGAGAAAGAGGGACTCTTTATGATGAACTCTTTCTTCCAGAAGCGGCCCCACAGAAAGTGGACCTGGTCGAGCCCCGACGGTTCGACAAAAAATGAGATTGACTTCATTATGACGACCAGACGACAACTGTTCAGTGATGTCTCAGTGATCGCGAGGGTGAAAACCGGCAGCGATCACCGAATGGTTAGAGGCACACTGAACCTAAACGTTAAGTTGGAGAGGTCTCGTCTAATAAAGTCAACGCTCTGTCCCCCTCGTGCTCTAATCCAAAGTCCCGAAACCTTTCAGCTCGAGTTACAAAACCGTTTTCAGTGCCTAGAAGACTGCAATGAAGTGGACGATTTGAATGACAAGCTCGTGGAAACTGTCCATGCGGTCGGAGCTAAGTTCTGCAAGACCCGCCGCAGAAGAACACAAAAACTCTCCGATCACACTCTTAATTTCATGGCTGTTAGACGGGAGATGAAGCTACATTCTTCAACAGATTTGGCAGCATACAGGCAACTGAACAGACAGATCTCCAAATGCATGCGGCGGGACTTACGCAACTCCAATACAGCTCGTATTGAAGAAGCGATCAAGCGGAACCAAGGCTCCAAAGTCTTTGCCAGAGATCTGTCTGCCAGAAAGAGCCAACTGTCAAAGCTAAAGACCGAATGTGGCAGCATCGTTTCCGGGGCACCTGAGATTTTGAGTGAGATTGAGAGGTTCTATGGGCAGCTGTACACGTCATCGTTGGATCCACACGCAAGTGTGAGTAACGATCCAAGAGCGAGTCTCATCCGACATTATTCCGATGATATCCCGGACGTCAGTCTGAGCGAGATTAGAATGGCTCTCCAGCACCTTAAAAACGGCAAGGCCCCAGGCGAGGATGGAATTACAGCGGAGCTTCTGAAAGCGGGTGGAAAACCGGTACTTGAAGTCCTTCAGAAGCTCTTTAATTCCGTCCTCCATGGGGGCATTACACCGGAGGCGTGGAGCAGAAGTGCGGTGGTCTTGTTCTTCAAGAAAGGCGACAACGCTCTCTTGAAGAACTACAGACCGATTTCCCTTCTGAGCCGCGTCTACGTGCTGTTTTCGAGAGTCATTACGAATCGTCTCGCGCGCAGACTTAACGACTTCCAGCCTCCCGAACAAGCCGGTTTCCGAAAAGGCTTTAGCACCATAGACCACATACATACCCTACGACAAATTGTACAGAAGTCCGAGGAGTACAATTTGCCACTATGTCTGGCGTATGTGGACTATGAGAAAGCCTTTGATTCCGTCGAAATTTGGGCGGTGCTGCAGTCCCTTCAGCGGTGCCAAGTTGACTGTCGGTATATCGAAGTGTTGAAGTGCTTGTACAGTAGGGCTACGATGGCTATCCGAGTACAGAACCAGAGTACGAAACCTATCCAATTGCAGAGAGGTGTAAGACAGGGTGACGTCATATCCCCGAAACTCTTCACCGCTGCATTGGAAGACGTTTTCAAGCTTCTGGACTGGAAAGGATACGGAATCAACATCAATGGCGAGTACATCACTCACCTTCGATTTGCCGACGATATAGTCCTTATGGCAGAATCGCTGGAGGACCTAAGCACTATGCTCAATGACCTCAATAGTGTTTCCCAACGGATAGGTCTTAAGATGAACATGGACAAAACAAAGATCATGTTTAATGTCCATGTCACACCTATGCCGGTAGTTGTTGGGAACACTAAGCTCGAAGTTGTTGACGAGTATGTTTACCTGGGACAAATAGTCCGACTAGGTAAGTCCAACTTCGACCGAGAGGTCAATCGACGGATTCAACTCGGTTGGGCAGCGTTCGGGAAATTACACCACATCTCGTCAGGTATACCTCAAAACTTGAAAACGCGACTTTACACCCAGTGCGTGTTGCCAGTGATGACATACGGAACTGAAACGTGGTCCTTCACTGCTGGCCGGATAAGGAAGCTCAAGGTCGCTCAGCGAGCTATGGAGAGGGCTATGCTCGGAGTTTCTCTGCGTGATAAACTCAGAAATGAGGATATCCGCAGTAGAACCAGAGTGACCGACATAGCCCAACGGATTAGTAAGCTGAAGTGGCAATGGGCCGGCCATATAGCTCGAAGAACCGACAACCGATGGGGAAGAAAGGTTCTCGAGTGGCAGCCTCGTACCGGCAGGCGAAGTGTTGGGCGTCCCCCCACTAGATGGAGTGACGACCTGGTAAGATATGCAGGAAGTCGATGGATGCAGGTGGCTCAGGACCGTGCTTTGTGGCATTCTTTGGAGGAGGCCTATGTTCTGCAGTGGACTTGTGAAGGGCTGTAATGATGAATGATGATAATGATACAATACAAATTAAAATATACTACATATTACAAACTATACAATACCAATACTCATATGTGTCAAGGCGTCATCTGGGAACAGGAGCACACTCAGCATAATGCCATGAATTTTTTTTTCTCCATGGCGCTGATTTTCAGTGTGTCCAACCAGTGACTTACCGAAATCAGTGCTATATGTATACTCATGACAGAATTATGCACAACAAGGGGGAAAGAGACAGTAACTATCTTAAGTGAGAGGGAGAGAGTAGCGTTTAAGGTCGAATGCCACTTCGACACAGCACGTCCCGTTTATGTTGCTTTCAGACGCTCTTAGAAGGGCTATACGAACACTACAAAAGGGGAGATTATTAAAATACTATAAAGTTCTTATATACTACAAAAGGGAAATTATTAAAATACTATAAAGTGCTATATAATAAAATGACCAGATAATTTGTAAAAAAAAAATATATATAATTATTGAAGAATATAAAAGTATATAAGAAGACAAAAGCCGCATTCAAGAGGACGATTTTAATGCTCCGTTGTTAATAATCTATGACGATGAGGTACGTAATCGTGCAAAGCGTTATAAACTTTGATCAAAGTTAATCTGACTTTGCAGTAATTGTGTTCTATATTTATTTTTAAATGTGTGTACTGCTTTCAGATTTCGCAAAGGAGGCGGTATATCGTTCCAGCACTTGGATGCGGCGTATTTGAAACTTCCTCGGAAGGCGTGAGTGCGGTGACGAAGCACGACGAGAGTATTCCCTCTAGTGCGCGTATTGTAAGTTTTTACATCACGTGACCATATGAGTTTGTCAGCAAGATAAGGAGGTGTTTTATTTTTTAATACCTCGAATAGGAGAGTTGCCATGTGCAGTTTTCGGCGATATTCCATTTTTAACATTTTGGCATTGTTAATGTAAGGGGTGACGTGCGTGCAGGGCGGCATTGTAAAACTAAATCTTGCACATGCATTTTGAACACGTTGCACTAGACGTCGCGACCGCGCTAAAAGTCTCGGGCCATATACAATGTCCATATAATTAAATTTCGAAAGGACAAGAGTGTCACACAATTTTACCACATATCCGAATTTAAAAACTCCCTTATTGGATAAAGAACCTTAAGTCTATAAAAGCAGTTTCTGCTAGTACTTAGTATGTGGTTCTCAAACTGTAGTTTGTCATCCATTAGTAAGCCCAGATTGCGAATCTCATTTACACGTTCTACGATTTCCCCTCGAATTTGGATGCATGCCCCTCTTTCTGATATATTTTTTATTTGATTTTTAGAACCCATAATTAGTAGTTTAGATTTAGTTCCGTTTAGTACAAGGCAGTTTGAGTCGCACCACGCGGCTATACTTTCGAGGTCTTCGTTGATTTTATTAACGACTTCTTGAGTATCACGCGGATTACATGACATGTAGACTTGCAGATCATCTGCGTATAAATGAAATTTACAGTGCTTAATGTTTTTTACTAAGTCGGCACTGTAAACTGAAAACAATATTGGAGCCAGGTTCGATCCCTGGGGCGCACCGGCTTTGATTTTTTTTGATTGCGAACGTATTAATGTTCCTTGGTCATAGCTCAGTTCTACAGTTTGTAGTCGGTTTTTAAAATAACTATCGAACCATTGTACTGCGCTGCTACTGAATCCATAGTAATGAAACTTTGATAAGAGAAGGGAAACATTTATACAGTCAAATGCACGAGAAAAATCTAGTAATACTAGTATTGTGCCTTTTCCTTCATCTTGAGCGGTTAGTACATCGTCAGTAAGTTGGGCTAGGGCCGTCGTGGTGCTATGGTTCTTACGAAATCCCGACTGCATTTCCGGTAGAATTTTTTTTCTATCTAAATACATGGTTAGCTGTTCTGCGACAATTTTTTCAATAATTTTAGAGACAGGGGAGAATACTGATGGGCCGAAGGTCTTTTTCAGACAAAGGATTTGAGTTCTTAGGTATGGGTTTGATTAACGCATGTTGCCATAATGTCGGATAGGTTTTAGAGTTAATGGATTTGTTCACCATAGCAGTAATAGTTGGTAGTGTTTTCGGAAGGGTCATACGGAGCATATCGAGAGAAATCCCATCAATGCCTATGGCTTTAGATTTTAAACTTTTAATGAATTTTAGTACCTCTAGTTCATTTACCTCCTTTATCTCAAATATGTCATTAACGCAGCAGTGGAACTCAAAGTACGTTAAATATGACAACGAGACGTTTCTATTTCCAGGCACGTTTAAAAAATAGTCGTTTATTTTATTTGGATCATTAAACAAGTCTATCGGGATATTGTGTTTTGGTTTTATCTTAACATTGGACTTTATATGTTTCCACATTGAAATGGGATTATTTATATTACGATTAACATAAAAATTATAGAAGGCTTGTTTTTCTCTATATATTGCTTTATTGACGCAGATTTTTAGATCTTTATAGTATTTAATATGTACGTCGTTTTTACTTTTTCTCATTTTAATGTATGCGTCATCTCGTTTTTTCATCATCAATTTTATATTAAAGGTTAGCCACGGGAATTGCTGATGTTTAATTGTTTTTTTTCTAAGAGGCGCATGAATTTCGAATACTGTAAGTATGGCTGTGTTAAATAGCACTACTTGATTATTTACATCCGCGATACTCTCAATTTATTTCCAATTTATTGATGTAAGGTCCTTATGAAAGTCTCCCTCGTCTATGTCAGAGATTCTCCTACTCATTATTGTTACTGGTGCCGGCTTTTTTTTACTCATATCAATTTGACATGTAATAAAAGCATGACTACTTAATTCACGTATAAGTTCTACAGTAACTGCGTTTACTTTTATGTCGGTACATATTACGTCAATTAAAGTCTCGCTATATTCCGTAAAGTGGGTTGGCTTAGTTACATGCTGTTTTAATTTGAAACAAGTAAGAAAATTATTTAGCTTTATAGTGGTATTATGCGTCATATTTAACATATTAATATTAAAATCACCGAGAAGAAGTAAGTTTTGGCTCCATGAAAAAGTCCCCATAGTAACGGTAAGCGCGTCTATGAATGTATCGACATTCAGCCACGGCGGTCTATACGCGGTACCGATAACGAGTTGCTTTCCGCCGCTAGAGGTCGAGATCCACATTTGTTCTACTAGCTGCAGCTCGCGACCGCCTCGGCCTCGCTTCACATAGAAGCCTCGGCCGCCGCGCTGCGCCGCGCTGCGCCGCGCGAGCGCACGTCGGGCGGACGCGGCGCGTGCCGCAGCCGGTAGCCGGGCACCGCGGCCGCGCGCCCCTCTTCGCCCTCCCGCAGCCACGTCTCATTGATGGCCATGATATCGACACTATGCCGTTGCATTGCGACAATAAATTCATCGTGCCGCGTTCCAAGAGACCCTGCATTTAAAAGACCAACTTTTACGTTACTTTTAGAAGCCATAAACGAATTTTAGATATACATATTTATTTGACATAAATAACGTTCCGACGCAAAATTTAACTTTAGTTTGCTTCTTGTACAGACAAAATTAATTTTATGTGATTTGATAGAATAAATAATATTTATGAGGATATCACAAATTTTTAAATAGTTATCCATTGAGTAAATTTTCTTGTACATTAATGTACTCGTATAGTAATTATTGTATATATGTATTGCAGAACTTAAAGACAAAACGCTAGTGAGTCTTTTCAATACATTGATATTAGAAATTTGTGCCAGAACTAACCAGGATATATTATTATTCCACATACGAGTATAGGCATAGTATATTTCATTTGACAGAAATAGAATCCTAAAATAGTTCTTAAATAAAAATACAAACACACTTATTAACGACTTACATAAAAATGAGCAATAGCAGAACAAGGTAATATTTAAAAAATTCAGATAATTATTACTTTCATATTTTTTTTTCCATTGCTTCCGATAGCCCCAACTGAATTTGTTCCAAAAACCCTCTCGAGATCTACTTCACTTTTTATGCGATAGGACGTTGTTCCGTGTTCTCGACGAGTATAAATTTTTCCCTCTTTTGACCATACGTAGCGCCAATCAAATCGCCGAGCGAATTCCTTAGTTCTAAAAAATACATTGCGGTTCAATTTAGTAAGCCGTTCGTTTATATAGAAGGCTCGTGTATTTTCGGAGCGGAGACCTAGACCTTCGGTAGTTAAGGAGCGGCGCACGCGCGCGGCCCGCAGCAGAGTGTCCCGCGTGTGCCTGCGCGCCAGCCGCACGACTATGGGACGGGGCTTCGCTAGCCTACTTTGCTAGTCGCGCATAAGACCGACTCGCACACAACTCACTATATCGCGCTCTTCTAGGGTTACGCCCAGATTAGTAGTGCACGCAGTCACAATGTGTAGAACATTTTCTACGCCCTTTTCTGGAATGCCTGCGACTTCGATATCATTGTACAGAAGCTCTTGGTCTCGATCATTTAAATCTGCTCTTAAGTCCGCAATAATCGTCTCGAGATCCTGAATTTTGCCGCAGACATTTTTGGACTCAATTAGGGTTTGCTGTTCTTCAAGACGGATGTATTTGTTTTCTAATGAATCTAGGCGTTCTTCACACGATTTTAGGGAATTACGCAAATCAAACATCTCCTGTCGGAAAGATCTAAATTCTTCCCTGGTTTCTCGCAATTCTTCTCTAAATCTACGTAGTTCAAGAGCTAGTTCCGACTCTTTGAAACCTTGCGCCACAGGGCTTTGGGGTTTCTCTTCACCTTGCTTGATAATATACTCGGAATTAAGTCCTCGCACAGGCGTATTCTGATCTGACTTTCGGGGCGTCCGTATTTTACAGTCCGGACACAACCAAGTAGGTTGGACCTGCACACCTTCAGGAACTTTAACGCAGGCCCTGTGTGATTTTCTATCGCATTTATCATAACAGTGGTAGAGCCACGCGGCAGCTTTTGCTGTCGCACGGATGGGTCGGCTCGAACCGGGGTGGTACCACGACCTCACAGAAAACCAGCTTGAAGTAGAGGTTTACCTCTGCGTTTCGCTTGGTGAGTGCAGGTGGCCGGAGGCTCTTTTTACTGGAAATGAGGCATTCCATCTTAGTCCTCACGGGTGACAACGCATCTACATTTTGATTTTGAATAGAGGATAGATGTAGATGTCTATGGGCCGCAGCAACCACTTACCATCAGGTGGACTGTGCGCTCGTTTGTCACCCTTATCCTATAAAAAAAAATTTAGGACACGTAACGCCCTCTACCGCCGCCATAAACTTTCCGCACGCACTGCACTTCATCGCGTTAGTTTAAGTTAATTGCAATGTAATGATGCAGATAATTATCACTAGGTGTCGCCGACTATATATTGTAATTGACACTTTGTAGTTCGAGGGTAAATAGACGATGTACATTAAAGTTATTAACAAAGGTACCTCTTATATTTCACTTTTAGATGTTTTATTTCAATTTTCTTTCACCACAATCCTTAAGCACACACAAATGATTAATTTATTAACATATGCACCAGTTTTTAAAGTCCAGAAAAAATGTTTCAAAACATCGATATCACAACTTTAGACGTAGATATTAATTTTTATTTCGCGACAAGCTTTGCTTAGTTCTAGTAGCACTGACATCCGCAACGTCACTCGTCGTTGCGGATGTCATCGCCGCTATGTCGTTTTTTGATGGTCAATATGGGTTGCTTATATGGTCAATATGTGTCGCTTATTTATGGTCATAATGTGTCGCTTACTTATCCAATATGTGTCACTTATATAGCCAATACGTGTCGCTTATATGGTCTAAATGTGTCGCTTATTTATGGTCTATATGTGTCGCTTATTTATGGTCAATATGTGTCGCTTATTTAAGGTCAATATGTGTTGCTTATATGGCCAATATGTATTGCTTCATTATGGTCAATGTGTCGCTTACATATTCAGTGTGTGTCGCTTACTTATTCAATATGTGTCGCTTATATATGGTCGTTGTGTGTTGCTTATATGGCCAATATGTGTTGCTTATTTATGGTCAATATACAACGTGTCCAAAAATTCAACGATAAGCCAACACCGGAGGATAGACCTGCCCCGGACTAATCGGGGAAAAAAAGAAAAAAAATATATATCCCAATTATATTTTAAGTTATATAAAAAAAAATTAAATTCTTCGGAAATTGAAGACCGTTTATGATATTTTTCACTACCATGACCACAATTTTTTAAATATTTTTTCTTTTTTTTTTTATAGGCAACCTGAATAGTACTGCTATCTACCACAATTCTTAAAAACTCCAGAATAACTCTTGTATTATCACGAACATTAATGAAACTTATTTTATTCCCTAAATTTTTTGAAGACTTTTACTTTTAACCAAATTTAACTTATCGTGGCGTAAAAAATAGTATGAACACTAGTATGGCAAGTTTTTTAAAAATTGACGCAACTAACCAACATTCCAAGATGGTATAATACTCTAGAAAAACAAGTTATAAAAAAAATATGGGCCTATTATTTCTTAACAAATGACGGTCGGGTGTAATAAAAGTATTAGTTCTTGAAAAATGTTTAATATTTCAAAACAAATGGTACGAGGGTGGATTGAAAAGTACTCGGCCTAACCAAGAAAATAAACACATACTAAATCAGTTATATTTTTATTTTTCTACATAATCACCATCAAGTTCAATACACTTTTGCCACCTCCCCTTCCAAGCATTTAGACCGTTGAAAAAAAATGATTCTTCCTTAGAGTCAAAATATGCGTCTACAGCTGCTTTGACCTCGCCGTTTGTCGAAAATCTTTGACCTCCCAAGTGCTTTTTTAGGTTAGGGAACAGAAAGAAGTCTGATGGTGCCAGATCAGGTGAATACGGCGGATGCGGTAACAGTTCAAAGCCACAGTTGTGAATTTCAGCCATTGACTGTACTGACGTGTGAACACGGGCGTTATCTTGATGAAACAGGACTTTTCTTCTGAGGATTCCTCGACGTTTTTCTTTTATTTCCTCTCGTAAACGACGTAGTAAGGTGCAGTAGTAATCAGAGTTTATAGGCTGACCCCTTTCAAGATAATCAATCATAATCACACCTTTCGAGTCCCAGAATACTGAAGCAATCACCTTATTTGCCGACAAAATCGACTTAGCCTTTTTAGGGGGTGGTGAACCAGGTCTTCTCCACTGTTTTGATTGTTGTTTTGTTTCCGGTGTACAGTAATGAACCCATGTTTCGTCTATAGTAACAAAACGATTCAAAAAATCATCTGCATCGGCTTCAAATAACTCCAAACAGTCGCGTGAAATAGTCAATCGCGTCCTTTTTTGTTCAACTGAAAGCAGTCGCGGAACCTACCTCGCAGACACCTTGTGGAAACCCAACTCGTTGACAATGATGTTTTGAGTTCGTTCATAAGAGATGCCTATAATCTCGGCTATCTCTCTAATTTTTAATCTGCGGTCTCCCATTATTAAATCAAGTACTTTTTTAATATTTTCGTCAGTAGTTGACGTCGAAGGCCTTCCAGAGCGGGGTTCATCTTTCACACTCTCTCTACCACGCTTAAATTCTGCTATCCATTTTTTGACGGATGAATATGACAGAGCACAATCGCCTAATGTACTGACCATGTCATCATGGATGGCTTTTGATGATAGCCCCTTCTTATGGAGGTACTTAATGACGGCACGCTGCTCGATTTGCTCCATTCGCGGAAATTATGTCCGATTACTTTGTTAATAAATTTATAAAATCACAACTAATTATCGCACACGTTTCGAACTTCACACAATGAACTAGTCTGAACTGAACTAAATAATGTGGGTAGATTTGATTTTTAGAATTGAATGGATCTGTGTTAGGCCGAGTACTTTTTAATCCACCCTCGTACAAACAGTTTCACGTGTAATTTATTAAGTTATTAACATTATAGCAAATGTTCGAACTGTTTGCCACCAGCATTAATACATGCACGACATCGCCTTAAAAATGATCGTTTTATTTGTCTTGCATATCTTCTGATATTAATGTAATCAGCAGCCTGAGTGATATTTCGACGAAGCTCGTCCAATGTCACAATGGGTTTTGAGTAGACCCTGTTTTTAAGACAACCCCAATAGAAGAAGTCCAGGGGGTTCAAATCGGGTGAACGGGGTGGCCATAAGATAGGACCAAGTCGCCCGATCCAACGCCCTGGATACTCTTGATTTAAATATGCTCGCACAGGACGGGCATAATGTGCTGGGCAACCATCATTTTGGAACCACATGTTTTGAAGATCACTTAGGGCACGTCGTTTAACAATTCTTGCAAGTCATTTTGTAAAAAGTTTAAATAACTATTGCCATCTAAGTTTCCTTGTAACTCAAAGGGCCCAATTATTTTTCCATTTAATATGCCGGTCCATAGGTTAACCTTGAATTGATATTGGGATTTGTCTTGTCTCATCAAGTGTGGATTTTCATTACTCCAACTATGTAGGTTGTGAAGATTTAAATACCCATCTTTCTTGCACGTTGTTTCATCCGACCATAGAATTTTGTCTAGGAAGTGGGGATCTTCACTGTGCCTTTGCAGCATTACACGGCAAAATGTGACCCGTAGCGGATAGTCCCGCAGTAATAACGTCTGCACACGCCTGTAGTAAAATGGGTGAAGCTTGTGCGGTTTTAATATTCGATGTGCAGAACTTTTCGGGATTCCTGTAGCTTCTTCTATGGCACGTACCGAAGTAGTCGAGTCATTTTCTATCTCATTGAGAACTTCTTCATCACGATCCAATCTAGGTCTTCCAGCGCTTCTCCTATTGGATGGCATACGACCCTCCGAAAACGCTTGATGCACATTAATAAACACTCAATAATCAGGATATTTTTGAGCATTTGGGTATCTTTCTCGATACAGTCTGCTAGCAGCGTTAGCATTACATCGGCATTCTCCATAGATTAAATGCATATTAGCGTATTCCTGTGGTGTGTACGGTTGCGGCATGTTAAACGCCAAACAGTCCAAAATGCGCCAGAACTCTAAATCACAAAACACACAATCGTAGTCCAAGATAATGCCAGGTCAGTTCAGTTTGCAGATCACTTCCAGTGCAAATAATGCCAGGTCAGTTAAGTTTGCAGGTCGATTCCAGTCCAAAAAGCCAAGCCAAAAGTCGATAGTATGTACGAGGGCCACGTAAGTTGAATTGGGAACGGTGCGCAGTAAACAAAGGAGCAGAGCGTACTGAACCGACTTGCTGAGAATAATAACAGCTTGTCTACCTGCCCTGTTGTTGTCTCTTTTTAACGTAAATATCTCTATCTATCTATCTATCTCTC
Organism: Parnassius glacialis; assembly: GCA_033319125.1. Lineage (NCBI taxonomy): Eukaryota > Metazoa > Arthropoda > Insecta > Lepidoptera > Papilionidae > Parnassius > Parnassius glacialis. Next base: position 41,679,698 of record JAVANC010000022.1, on the reverse strand, counting down.
TCTAACATCTAAGGTATTAATGCCCCATTCGAATTCCTAGAAATTGTAACAGGAACCCATTTTGGGCATGTAGTAAAAGTGATTACTGACAATTACAATTTAAGGAATTTGGCCCCTGTTAAGAAATAATAGGCCCATATTTTTTTATAACTTGTTTTCCTAGAGTATTATACCATTTTGAAATGTTGGTTAGTTGCGTCAATTTTTAAAAAAACTTGCTATACTAGTGTTCATACTTTTTTTTACGCCACGATAAGTTAAATTTGGTTAAAAGTAAAAGTCTTCAAAAAATTTAGGGAATAAAATAAGTTTCATTAATTTTCGTGATAATACAAGAGTTATTCTGGAGTTTTTAAGAATTGTGGTAGATAGCAGTACTATTCAGGTTGCCTATAAAAAAAAGAAAAAATATTTAAAAAATTGTGGTAGTGGAAAATATCATAAACGGTCTCAATTTCTGAAGAATTTAATTTTTTTTTTATATAACTTAAAATATAATTGGGATATATTTTTTTTTCTTTTTTTCCCCGATTAGTCCGGGGCAGGTCTATCCTCCGGTGTTGGCTTATCGTTGAATTTTGGGACACGTTGTATGTCGCATACTTAATCAATATGTGGGCTTATATGGTCAATAATTGTCGTTTATTTATGGACAATATTTGTCGTTTAAATGATCAAAATGTGTCACTTATTTATGGTCAATGCGTCGCTTATTTATGGTCAATATGTGATGATTATATGGTCAATATGTTTCGCTTATTTGGTCAATATGTGTTGCTTATTTATGGTCAATGCGTCGCTTATTTATGGTCAATATGTGTTGCTTATATGGTCAATATGTTTCGCTTATATGGTTAATATGTATCGCTTATATGGTTAATATGTGTCGCTTATATGGTCAATATGTGTCGCTTATATGGTCAATATGTTTCGCTTATTTGGTCAATATGTGTTACTTATTTATGGTCAATGCGTCGCTTATTTATGGTCAATATGTGTTGCTTATATGGTCAATATGTTTCGCTTATATGGTCAATGTGTCGCTTATTTATGGTCAATATGTGTCGCTGATATGGTCAATGTGTCGCTTGTATGGTCAATATGTGTCGCTTATTTATGGTCAATATGTGTCACTTATTTATGGTCAATATGTGTCGCTTATTTATGGTCAATATGTGTCGCTTATTTATGGTCAATATGAGTCACTTATATGGTCAAAATGTGTCGCTTATTTATGGTAATTACGGCTTATTTATTATTTATGATTAATATGTGTTGCTTAAACCAAACTTCAATATCACTATTACAGCTCATAAATTGACTGCTGCCGAAAATAGGCCCTTCCTACCGAAAACCACAGTACACGGCCCTGATCCATCGACTCCCTGCATCTCTCACTTGGTCATCCCTGTATCTAGTTGAGGCCACCTTACATTTAACTTGTGGTCAGGTCAATGTTTATGGTGAATATATGAGGAAGAAATTGGAAGGTGTGTGACCTGGGCTTGTGAGTGTGACGGTGCTGCAGAGGGTGCAGGGGGTGCAGCGGCAGCTCGCCCACGCGCTGGAAGAACTGGCGCGGCGGCAGCCGATGCCGCAGCCGCCGCAGCGCCGCCTGCAGCTCCGGCCCTCGGAATGATTCGTGGTGCAACGCCTAAACAACTTTAAACTAAATATACCATGGCGGTGGTAAATTAAACATAAGAGCGACTATCAATAAGAAAAGAAGAAAAAACTATTTATTTCATATACACATTTTTTTACATACATTTCAAGAATATACAAACGCAAGGGGCAAAAATATGCATTACACCAGTCTAAGACTACTTACGCATTAACAATTAATAAAAACGTACAGACCTAGATTAAGGTGTACTGAATCTAATGAGACCAAAATTTTCTTATTTCGTCAAGTTTCAGAGGGGTGAAAACGTCATCGTCTGAGACAATATTTAAACTAATAAAGTTAAACAACCGGCTTCAATATTAATAAAATAAATTATTTTTCGGTCGAGCTGTTTTTATTTATAAACGACCAATTTCGATAAAATTTAAATGGGACCACCTGGGAAGTATATATACCCTTTGAAAAAAAAAATCCAAATAGGTTCAGGCGTTTTCGAGTAATCAGTGAACATACATAAAAAAAGATTCCGACCAATTGTAAACCTCTTCCTTTTTGAAGTCGGTTGAAAGGGAAGTAGGGCATTACACTCCAAGACTTGCAACTCTCTCTATCGCACTATACGGCGATACGGAGAGAGCGATACGAAACAGATGCATTTTTGGAAATGCCTATTCGCGCCGCGTATCGGTACTTCATAATCCTCTTAAATAACAGTTTTCACCAGATTGTTATCCTACATAATTATCTTGACACATAATTTTTATATTAATTACAGGAGGGATCAACTCTTCGCTAGGCAATATTTATGACTTCTTGACTATATACCTAATATACTTACAACCTTTGTGATATAGGAAGTCTTTTTATGCGTAAGCTATTTACTGCACTTTTGAATATCTTAGATCATGGGTCAAAAATATTAAAACCAGAGCTTTTCATGGATATCTCGTTGTGTATTTCTTAATGTAAACCTGTTTGTGGTCTATTTTATTAAATGAAAAAAAAAATGCTACAAACCCTGGTTGTTCACATACTCTGAAATTAACAGCGAGCGCTTAGGTTTTCTACTACCATGACTCAAAAAAAGTGAAACTAGGTAATTATTATTATCAAACAAATACCTTTTCAATGAGCCAGCAATGCAACGACATGGGGTCCACGTGATCAGGCTCGTTGTCTGCTGTTCCGCTCGCAGTGGCGTTGGTCAAACACTTTGACGCTGCAAGTAAACATTTTATTCATAAGTATCATAATGTTAAGCTACTTACTGCTAGTGAACGTAATGAACATCCCGTCTGGTGGTGCTTTTTTTATAGAATAACGGTTACAAACGAGCACACAGACGCATAGACAACTACATCTAGATTAATAATCAAAATGCAGATGCTTTGTCACCCCTGAGGAATATGACGGAATGCCCCATTTCCAGTAAAAATGGTTCTCTACACTCACTATACTTAACACAGCAATAAGGTGCTGTTTTACGCTAGTATTTTGTGAGAGCGTGTTCCTTCCAAGATTTAGCCGACCCATTTGTCCTACAACCATAATGTATATGCAGCGTGGTATATAATGATACACTGACAGTCCACTTGGCACCGCTGCAGGGACTGCAGTACCGCCCAAATTTCGATGGAATCAAAGACTTTCTCATAGTCCACTAACACAAAACAAAGTGGCAGATGGTACTTTTCGGTCTTCTGTACTATTTGCCGAAGGGTATGCATGTGGTCTATGGTGCTAAAGCCTTTTCGGAAACCAGCTTGTTCGGAAAGCTGGAAGTCGTCAAGTCTGCATGCGAGACGATTCGTAATGACTCTCGAAAACAGCACGTACGTAGACGCGGCTCAGAAGCGAAATCGGCCTGTAGTTCTTCAAGAGAGCGTCATCGCCGGTCTTGAAGAACAAGATCACTGCACGTCTGTTCCACGCCTTCGGAGTATTGCCTCCATGAAGGACGGAATTAAAGAGCTGCTGAAGGACTTTAAGTACCGGGTTTCTAGCCGCTTTCAGAAGATCCGCTGTAATTACATCCTCGCCTGGGGATTTGCCATTTTTAAGGTGTTGGAGAGCCATTCTAATCTCGCTCAGATTGACGTCCGGGATATAATCGGAATAGTGTCGGATAAGACTTGCTCTTGGATCGTTACTCACACTTGCGTGTGGCTCCAACGATGATGTGTACAGCTCCCCATAGAACCTCTCAATCTCACTCCAAATCTGTTCTGATAACTGTAAAACAACAATGAAAAAAGTCTCTCGTTAATAACGTTGTAAAGACAGTGTGTCTACGAGGGTTGCGTACCTTATACTCAGAATTACCAAACGGTACACGCTGAAGGTCATACAGGTTTACGCAACCAACCTCTTGCATATCCCGATGAGGAGGGAGAAAATCTACGAGGATATATCTAGAGCCATGCATTCCTACAAAACTCACTATACCGTGTTAACGGGAGACTTCAACGCAAAACTAGGCACAAGAGAGAACGGTGAGCTGAAGGAAGGGAAATTTGACTAGCAGCTGGCTGACTTTATGGAGAAAGAGGGACTCATTATGATGAACTCTTTCTTCCAGAAGCACCCCCACAGGAAGTGGACTTGGTCGAGTCCGGATGGTTCGACAAAAAATGAAATTGACTTCATTATGACGACCAGACGACAACTGTTCAGTGATGTCTCAGTGATCGCCAGGGTGAAAACTGATAGCGATCACCGAATGGTTAGAGGCATACTGAACCTAAACCTTAAGAGTAGTAAGTTAGGCTCTCTTGAAGAACTACAGACTTATTTCATTTGTGCTGTTTTCGAGAGTCGTTACGAATCGTCTCGCATGCAGACTTGACGACTTCCAGCTTTCCGAACAAGCTGGTTTCCGAAAAGGCTTTAGCACCATAGACCACATGCATACCCTTCGGGAAATAGTACAGGAGACCGAAGAGTACCATCTGCCACTTTGTTTTGCGTAAGTGGAATATGAGAAAGTCTTTGATTCCATCGAAATTTGGGCGATACTGCAGTCCCTCCAGCGCTGTCAAGTGAACTGTCGGTATATCGAAGTGCTGAAGTGTTTGTACAGTAGGGCTACGATGGCTATCCGAGTACAGAACCAGAGTACGAAACCTATTCAACTGCAGAGAGGTGTAAGACAGGGTGACGTAATATCCCCGAAACTCTTCATCGCTGCATTATAAGAAGTTTTCAAGCTACTGGACTGGAAAGGATATGGTATTAACATCAATGGCGAGTACAAAACTCACCCTCGATTTGCCGACGATATAATACTTACCAGAATCGTTGGAGGACCTAAGCTAAACAAAGATATTTTACTTATTTAAATGACCTAAATAAAGATATTTTATTTATTTATTAAGCACTATGCTCAATGAACTCATTAGTGCCTCCCAACAGATAGGTCTTAAGATGAACATGGACAAAACAAATATCATGTATAAGGTTCTACAACCAGTGCGTGTTGCCAGTGATGACCTATGGAACTGAGGCGTAGTCGTTCACTGCTGGCCGTATGAGGAAGCTCAAGGTCGCTCAGCAAGCTATGGAGAGGGTTATGTTTGGGGTTTCTCTGCATGATAAACTTAGAAATGAGGATATCCGCAGTAGAACCAGAGTGACCGACATAGTCCAACGGATTAGTATTAGTGTATAATTTTTTTTAAATAGAATAAGGGTAATATACGAGCACGCAGTCCACTTGATGGTAAGTGGTTACTGTGGCACATAAACATCTACATTTATCTCTAATGCATGATAGGCTCAAGTTACAGTTATACTTGATTTAATTAAAATAATAGTGTTTAATGAAGGAATGTGAAATGGATTAAAAAATGGGGTAATGTTTAATAGAGGTTACATAGCTCCAATTTCAATATAGAAAATTATCAAAAAAAAAAAGAAAAATACTTCTGAGATAATAAAAAGAATTATATTTCATCGTAATTCTTTTCAAACTAGAATAGTATGTTTATCTTCTATAGTTCCTTTTCGGCAAATATCTCGTGATCATTGATATATAGTTATAATAATAATTATATAACCTAAAATCATTAAGTTTATATTAAAATTATGAAATCATTTAATTATATCAGTAACTAAGGTTATTACTATAGCTCCTACAAGGTTATGGTCTATAATCTACTAAATGATCTTACCATACGAAACACAGCAGCGTTAAGCTGCTATTTTACGCTGGTATTGTGAGAGCTTGGTCCACCTCCGGTCGAGTTGAGCCATTTGTGCTACAACTATACTAGTAATCGTGAATAGAGAACGTTTCGAGTGGCAAAAGATTACCGAGTTCGAGCGCGGCCACGATGGCGGGCGGCAGGTCGGAGGCGGGCGGCATGGGGCTGAGCAGCAGCGCGCGCAGCCGCTCGAGCGCGCGGCACACGGCTCCCGCGCCCCCACCGGCCCCCGCGCCCCCCGCGGCCCCCCCACCCGCCAGCTCCGCGCGCAGCGCCGCCAGCAGCGCGCCGCGCTCGCCCAGCTTGCGGATCGACACCAGGATCTTGTGCCGGGCGCCTTTCGTCACGCCTGCAATCACAATATAATACAATCACTTTTTTACCCCACTGTGACAGTAGGTCGGTAATGTTTTTTTGTCTGTTTATCTGTTTCATACCAGCCTATTCGAGTCCACTGCTGGACATAGGCCTGCCCCATAGATTGCCTCATTATTGGGGGGTTACTTGTTTAGCAAGCGGGTTGGCAACCACTATAACAAAAATATAGCTCAATATTACAAGAACTACATGCTACGTGTTCATCTTTTTACAGGTAACCACAACTTACATAAATAGCGAAGTGTATTTAAAAAAAAACAGGAATCAGATTTTTTTTTCATGGGATAGGGGCAAACGAGCATGCGGCTCACCTGATGGTAAGTGACTACCGCCGCCCATGAACAACCGCAACACCAGGGGAATTGCAGATGCGTTGCCGACCTTTTAGAAAGGTGTAAGCTCTTTTCTTGAAGGTTCCTAAGTCGTATCGGTCCGGAAAATTCGCTGGTGGTAATTGATTCCACAAAGAAGTCGTGCGAGGGAGAAAACTTCTTCTAAATCGCACAGTGGTGGACCGCCAATCATCCAGATGGTATGGATGGTAACGCGAGTTTTGTCGCGATGTGCGATGGTGAAATTGAGCGGCTGGAATTAGTCCGAACAATTCCTCAGAGCACTCCCCGTGATATATGCGATAAAATACGCCAGTATATCGAGCCGATCAGAAAGAACTCGGTCGTCGACGATTCGAACCGCTCTGCGCTGGATGCGGTCAAGTGGAAGGAGCTGGCACTGGGGTGCCCCGGTCCAGAGATGAGAACAGTATTCCATGTGGGGCCGAACTTGCGCTTTGTAAAGTTGCAAGCGATGTGCCGGCATGAAATACTGTCTCGCTCTGCTGAGCACGCCAAGCTTTTTAGAGGCCAATTTGGCCTTCCCTTCCAAGTGACCACGAAACTGCACACTATTCGATATGTCGACGCCAAGGATTCCGATACTGGCTGAGGCAGCAAGGGGAGTGCCTTGAAACTGAGGAGATACGACAAAGGGGTTCTTTTTAGCGGTAAACGCGCAAACTTGTGTCTTCTGGGGATTGAACTGGACTAGATTTAGTCGGCCCCAATTCGAGACTTTGTTAAGCAAAGACTCGACTTCAGACACAAGTTTGTCCCGGTACTCGGAGTCGTTTTCCCGAGAAATATTAGCATAGCCGGTGTATAGAGCATCACCAGTGCTGTCATCCGCATAGTAATGAATGTTACCAGTTAGTAACATATCATTGATATGCAGAAGAAACAGCGTTGGTGATAGCACACAGCCTTGTGGAACACCAGCGTTAATAGGCTTGTAGTCAGAACATGCACCGTCTACAACGACCTTAATGCTCCGATCTGCAAGGAAGCTGGTGATCCAATTGCACAATTTCTCGGGAAGCCTATGGGAAGGGAGCTTCGAAAGTAGCGCTTTGTGCCAAACCCGATCGAAGGCCTTCGCAATGTCCAGACTAACGGCCAATGCCTCCCCCTTGGACTCTACTGCCTCCGCCCATCTATGGGTCAGGTAGACCAGAAGATCACCAGCTAATCGACCCCGACGAAAACCGTATTGGCGGTCACTAATCAGCTGGTGATCCTCAAGGTACCGGATGAGCTGGCAGTTAATAATGGATTCCATTATTTTGGAGAACAAGGAGGTGATCGCGATAGGCCTATAGTTGGACGGGTCTGAGCGGTCGCCTTTTTTAGGGATCGGGTGGACAAAAGCTGTCTTCCATGAATTCGGGACTACGCCTTGGGAGTAGGAGTACCGGAAAAGACGCGTTAAAACCGGTGCCAACTCCGGAGCACACGTCTTCAGCACAATGTGAGGGACTCCATCGGGCCCACTCGACTTGCTGACGTCCAGGGAGAAGAGTGCTTTGCGGACCGAGCGCTGTGTAAATCGCACATCCGGCATGGAGCACTCACATCGCGGGATGGTCGGCGGTGTGTTCCCCCCGTCATCTAGAGTCGAGTTGGACGCAAAAAGAGAGCTCAACAGATCGGCTTTCTCCTTTGCGGCATGGGCCAGTGAGTCGTCCTCTCTGTGCAGAGATGGAAGAGATGGCTGATAGAAGTTCCCTTGGACAGCCTTGGCGAGAGACCAGAATGCACGGGTTCCCGAAGGAAGGCGAACTAGCTTCTCGCCAATTCTGCCGATGTGCTCAGACCTTGCCTTGGCAATGACGCTTTTGAAGGACCTGGAGGCGGAATTGTACTTCTTTTTAAGTGCGCTGGTGTTTACATCCCGAGACGTTGATGCGTCAGCCCAGGCCTGATAGCACTCCTGCTTATAGCGTGATGCTATTTTACAGGAGCGACCAAACTATGGCTGGGATCTGCCTCCGATGGGCACCACAGAGGATGGAATAAAAAGTTCCATACCCTGAAGTACCACATCAGCAACAGAATCGGCAACAACGCTGGGATCTTCCGGCGAGAAGCAAACCCGCCCCCAAGGGTAGGATGCAAAAAAAGACCGCATCCCGTCCCAATCAGCTGACCTATAGTGCCAAACACGGCGGCAAGCTGTAGATCGCAACTGTGATTGGAGCATGAGTGGCACCGTACTCCGGATCAGACAATGGTCCGAAGAGCCCAGAGGGGCATCGACGGAGACCTGATGTCCGTCCGGATGAGAGGTCAGCAGAAGGTCCAACAGGGAAGGTTTTTTTTTTTTTATATGATAAGGGTGACAAACGAGCACACAGTCCACCTGATGGTAAGTGGTTGCTGCGGCCCATAGACCTCTACATCTATCCTCTATTACAAATCAAAATGTAGATGCGTTGTCACCCGTGAGGACTAAGCTGGAATGCCTCATTTCCAGTAAAAAGGGCCTCCGGCCACCTGCACTCACCAAGCGAAACGCAGAGGTAAACCTCTACTTCACGCTGGTTTTCTGTGAGGTCGTGGTACCCCGGTTCGAGCCGGCCCATCCGTGCGACAGTAAAAGCTGCCGCGTGGCTCTACCACTGTTGCTAATAAATATACATGAAAACGAGATTTTTCAAGAATATGTATGTATATAATATGTCTATTTCTTGGGCATGTTCTGTAACTTAAACGGTTTGTTAGATTTTAACATATGAAATATCATTAAATTTGATTGTGAACAACATATATGTCAACAACATAAACCCGTATAATATTTATATATTGCTTCTGAAAAAACAAAAAAAGGAGAAGAATGTTTTTCTTCAGTTTACTGCGTATTCTTTTTAATACAATTGTGTTATTTTAATTACTGTTTTAATTTGTCATCAATATTCAATATTTAAAAATATTTAAGCTTTTACTACTGATCAAACCAGCAAGAAACCACTTCTTGTGTACATTTCAATAGATAAGTATTTATTCCATTCTATTTATTAATAAAGTTATTTATATCTCACATACTTTTTTTTATTAAGGTATAAAGCAAAATATTGAGCCATAGTAGCTCGGGGATAAGCAACCCCAGTTGGATCCCCTATGACAGCAATGAAATTTTTCATTGTAATTTTAAATGCAAATCTACAACGTGTTTGGCGGTGAAGGAAAACATTGTAAGGAAACTGGCATGTCTGAGAAATTAAAAAAAATGTTTCGAGAACATGTGAAGTACGCCAATACGCACCAGGGTAGACACTTCCTTGCCTCAAAACCTCTCAGAAATAAGAGGAACCCCGTGTCCATGAGTAAGATGTATATAGACTTTACAATAATTTTTTCTCTTTAATTCAATATAGAATATATGTAATTCTTATTAAATCATTTTTTTTTCACTTTTACCACTTTTTCGGAAAAACCTCAGTCCTGGGAAAAACCAGTAGGACTTTTAAAAAAGTATAATATAATACATTATACAAACTACTTACAAAACTTATTTAAGAAATAGCTTGAAATCTACAACCTCATTCCCAGGGGCTATTATGAACCATGTATTAATTTATATTATAATAATCCTTTTTATACAGTTTTTGTTTAATCAAATATTTAAACTTTGTAATAAAGACCTTGTACATTTTCTTGGGCTTTATTGTAATCGCTCCATGAATAAATTACTGACTGTGTAGAGTCGAGAAACTGGTACACTATATAATATATAACAATAAATGTATTACTTAACATAACTTTACTTTTTACTATTTTAAGGTTTAAAAAAGGATCTCACCTAATTTCTCAAGATACTCCTCGTCTATGGCCATCATTTGCTCATAACTTATGTTTGTGAAAAGCCAAACATATTTGTGAAGCCTTAAACTTTTCAACCATTGAGCTACGTTTGACATGCCAGGATGTTCCGCAAAGTTATTTGACCTGAGGTCATCTAATCTAGTTTCACTGCCTGTTGTACCATACATTATGCTAATAGGCCTAATTTGACCTAAGCTGTGCTCGCTAGATAATGAAAAACTTCTGGGTTTCTGTACAAATGGTTCATCACTTAAGTTCTCCGCAGATGATGACATGTGCATGAAATTCGATGAGGGGGGTGTCAAGCTATTCGACCTTTGAGCCTTGGGCTGTGAAATAGCACCGTCAAAATTAACCATTTCACCATCTAAACTTATATCTACATCTCTGCCATTCTTGGAGAAAGATTCTTGTAAAAGATCAGTGTATGACATATGGTCAGTTGAATCTAATATGCCTCTGAATTCGACGTTTTTGCCGATAGTCCGTCTGAAAGCGTTATTAGTGCCCCATATATTTGTTTCGGGTAACAAACAAGGATCTATTCGTTGCTGCCAAACGGATTCCGTGTTTCTGTTGCCAGAGATGTGATTTTCTAAGTAGCGTAGCCATTGTGTTAGTGTCCTGTAAAAAGAACATAATTTATTTGAATAAATTGTTTACATATTTTATTGTTTAAATAAAACTAATTTTACGGATTTTATCGCGTATATTAACTTATTTTATATTCCCGACGTTTCGAGCACTTTACAGCACCCATGGTCATGCGGGGGACTGAGGTGTATGACATCCCAATGTCATAGTTAACCAAGGCTAGCTCCAGATTAAAAATTATAAATTTTTGTTCCAATCTACAATCTAAAATTTATAATTTTTAATCTGGAGGTAGCTATGGTTAACTATACTGCAACGAGAGGTGGAAGTAGCATTACAGTCCCAAAGTAAAGACAAAGACCCAGGGCCAGATTGCATTGAAAATGAAAAATCCTATTAATGGCAAAAACTGTCCTGTTACCAGTAATCATGAAACTATTTAAAGAAATTTTCGCAACCGAATTATCCCGATACAATGGACGCAATCTAACATAGTATTGTTATATAAAAAAGGTGATAGACTTAATATAGGTAATTATTGCCCAATCAGCCTTATGTCCAACTTATACAAATTATTTGCGAATATACTGCTAAGAAGACAGGAAAGAAAATTAGACGACACTTACTCAGTATTGGACCATATACACACATGTTATGAGGCAGATCATGGAAAAATCCCATGAATACAACCAATTATATTACATGGCATATATAGACTACAGCAACGCTTTTGACTCTTTATTTCACAATAAGATATGTCAGGCCCTAAAAGAACAAGGTATCGAAAGCAAGTACATAAGGATACTGAGGAAGATATGCAAGGAAAGTACAGCATGCATACAGTTAGAAAAGAAAGGAGAACCATTTAGCATACAAAAGGGTGTGCGACAGGTCGACCCGCTATCCCCAAAACTTTTAGCGGTCCTTGAAATGATATTTAGAAGACTAAATTGGGACAGATATTGAATCAACTTCGATGGAACTTGGTTAACACATTTAAGATTTGTAGATGACATAGTTCTCTTTGCAAAAGCCCCACATCAATTGAATGCCATGGCATATAATCTGGCATTAGAAAGTCACACGGTGGGATTGAAAATGAACATGGAGAAAACGAAAGTAATGACCAACGGACCTAAGAATGAAACCATCAGAGTTGGCCAAAGTGAGATAGAATATGTGGATGAATACATCTATCTGGGCCAAATTATCTCACCCACAGATAACATGGAAAAAGAAATCAACAGGAGAGTAGCAAACGGATGGAAAAGATATAGAAGCATGAAGGAAATAATGAAAGATAAAGAACTGCACATATCAATTAAATCTATAGTATTGAACACATGCATTCTCCCTGTATTGATGTACGGATGTCAAACATGTGCCCACACTAAATTGAACAGTAAGAAATTAAACATATGCCAGCATTCGATGGAACGAAACATGATGGGAGTCAGGAAAAAAGATAGAGTCAGGTTAGAAGACATTAGGAAAAACACAAAGGTTCGGGACATAGCAACAAATGCAGGAAGCTAAAGTGAAAATGGGCTGAGCATATGAGTAGAGGGAAGAAGTTGAGCAGAAAGGTCACAGAGTAGTACCCCAGGAATGGCATAAGAAAGAGGGGAAGACCCCACCAACGATGGGAGGACAACCTGGTCAAATTCGCGGGTGTGACCTGGAGCCGGGTTGGAGGATAAGATGGAGGACAAGGATAGAAACAAGTGGAAAAGGTTGGAGGAGGCCTTTACCGAGTGGCAGTCAGCAGAAGTCAACCTAGGTTTTATATAACTTACATATTAAGAAATTGTATTATGTACTGTTCAATAAATGCCTTTATTATTAATAGGGTGACAAAGGAGCACACAGTCCACCTGATGGTAAGTGGTTGCTGTGACTCATAGATATCTACCTCTATCCTCAATAAAGAATCAAAATGCAGCTGCATTGTCAGCCGTAAGGACAGACGGAATGCCTCGTTTCCAGTAAATAAGGGTCCCCTGTTAACAACACTCATCATACAAAACACAGCAAAATTAAGCTGCTAATTTATGCTGGTATTCTGTGAGTGTGTGGTCCTAAACTAGTCGTACCGCAATCCATTCATGCTTCAACTATACATATTTACATATTACATTATCCACCAAATGATTTAATATTTCTTTTATTGTACAAATGTTGGCTTTAAATAATTGAACCCACAGCCTTATCAATACCAACCAGGTACTTTGGACCATCCATGCAAAATACGAACATATATTTTCGGTCACCAATCCACCTGCTAAGCCAAGCAGATCCTCCCCAACTTTGAAAATGACCATTGACCATTTACAGATAAGTACATAATAAATTGAAAATAATAGTATTTACCTTTGCTCATGATGCATAAGTGCGGGATGCACCAGCAAGTATGATAAAAGTTGTCGACAAAGTTCTGGTGTGGCGGAGTTCCTTCGTGGTGTGTCCACACATCTCTGGACCAGCACTGGTACTGCATTAACATACACACTCTTAGCACGCTCATTTTCACTTCTTAAAAGTGGGAGAAGTGTCAACAGCTGACGCAACCGTTCACAACCTGAAAACAAATTTGTGATATTTTTTTACAACTTTAGGCTTACAAAAGAACTTATATCATAGTAGGCACTGCCGCCCATGAACACCTATAAAATTCTTCGAACCAAATTTGGTAAAGGCTTTGAGCACTAATAATATGAAAAGTCTGTGAAGTCAATTATATCAAAATATCAAACACCGATCCAGAAAATTGGAAATTAAAAAATATTTAAATGTAATAAATTCTGTAAAATTAATTTCATTCAATGTACTACACAAGTGTTCGAGTAAATTTAAAGAATGTAAGTGAAAATATGTAGAATAAAGTTAGTATAGGTAGTTGCTCTCGATTAACACTAGGTCCAATAGTCATAATAATAATGAAGTAAAATATATCCAAAGTAACATCAGCAACAGAAGGTTAATATGTAGCACAAAGCTCTAGTAAACCAAGTAAAAAAAGGATTATAATTAAAATAATCTAGTTCATACTATTTTTTTTTATAGGATAAGGGTGACAAACGAGCACACAGTTCACCTGATGGTAAGTGGTTGCTGCGGCCCATAGACGTCTACATCTATCCTCTATTATAAATCAAAATGTAGATGCATTGTCACCCGTGAGGACTAAGATGGAATGCCTCATTTCCAGTAAAAAGGGCCTCCGGCCACCTGCACTCACCAAGCGAAACGCAGAGGTAAACCTCTACTTCACGTTGGTATTCTGTGAGGTCGTGGTACCACCCCGGTTCGAGCTGGCCCATCCGTGCAACAGCAAAAGCTGCCGCATGGCTCTACCACTGTTAAACTATTAATTAAAAAATGCATATAGCCAGATGAATAAAATATATTTTTCATTCAGTTTGTGGGGCACTTAGAATCAGCCTCATTATGACACATTAATAATAAATTATTGGATCTAGCATATTTCAAACAGTAAGAAACATTTATAAATCAGAGGGAAATTACAATGTTAGTGTAATAAATTACTTCGGTTCATTTATTAAAATAAATAAAATAATAATTAATAAACACTGCATATGATTAATCAATGTTTGTTGCATTTCTGAATTAATTTCAGTGTTTATGCTTTCAAAAACTTATTATTTATATAATATATAATATAAAGGCATACTGATAATATTTTTTTTGCTTAGTCTAAGTTTGCGCCCTTGTTAACCTTGAAAATAATGAAGGATCCAACTTACCCTCGTCATCATCGTCGTCAGTCCTTGGGGTCAGTAAGCTGGCAAGCAGCGTCTCGTCATTTGCATCTCTCTCCAGGCGTTCGTCTTCCACATGGTTTTGTAGTGCAGCCTCAACAGCTCTTTGAACGAGCTTTAAGCCAGGCCAAGGAACTCGACGGGCCAGTGCACATGCAACCACAGTCCGTTCGCAAGTACCCCATTGCTCAAAAATCCCGGCCACACCCCCGAGCTGCTCGTAAAACGTACCGTTCATCGCCGCAACAGCATAGCAAACCGACGAAATGAGATTTGTTTGTATTCAACACGTCAAAGATCCGTGACAGCTGATCGTACGACCACTATTTGACCAGTTTTTGCTATGAACGGCACTGTGGGCTGCAGCGGCGGCGTCGGAAGGACGGTGTGAATGACGTGTTCTACCAATTAATTTAAATTTGAATATTGTAGGTAGAATTAAAACACAAAATTTTAATCCATTTCGAAAAGCAGTCAAATTATCAAAATCCAAGATGGCCGATTACAGATAATAATGCATTTTTTACTTTCTTATTATAAAACATAGCGATTAAACTATTTAAAAAAATTCTTAATAAGATTTTTCATTTTATTAGGATAAGATTTTATTGCTTTGATGTCTTGTTATAACTTTCTTCGGATTTTAGATGCACTTTTGATTTATATTGCACTTTAAAAGCGCCATCTACCGTGGAATGGCTCATATTAACATTTATTCTTTACAACATGAGATGGGGTAATAATATCACAGAGAGTGGTAATGTGTATTATATAATGCATTATTACTTTCTTCACAACGAGATGGCGGAATATGTGTTTTATAAAAATGCAATTTTTAAAATATATAGTCAAACTTGTTTACTGATTTATATTTCTTTTAACTTTTAAAAACACGTTATGCTTACACTAGGAATTTCTCCTGTACCGCTTGCATCAAGATTTATGTTATTCCAGGCCACAAATCTTATTCTGAGCAGGACTCGAATCCACGGCTTGTAGCATCGTAGTCAAATACTTAACCACTGTACTATAGAGTCGTTAAATGAGGGCTAATAATCTTCCACTCACCAGATGTCGCTAGTTGCGACTGAGGTAAAGTTTTGTTACGCAATGTCAGTTAATTGAGAAATTAGTTTTATGAAAATAGTTTACCATTATCTAGAATATTATATTAATTCACAACACAATGCGTCAGTGGTTTGCTTTTTAATTTTTGGCACTTTATAACTCTTTTTAAAAAAAATCGACTTTTAGTTATATTTTATAGTTTGGTTTATTCATTTCTAATGTAATTAATATAAAATAGAACTAATAATACAGAAAGAAACCTTAAAGATTACATTTTCCTACGAAATTATCATCCCCGCTATGAAATCTGTCAAATATTTTACCTCACTGTAAAGTGGCGCCGCCCTGGTGGCAGAAAAAGTCGTGGATGCCCTCATTCATAAGGCCATATTTGACTATTCAAAGTTCCTTTATAAGGTGAAGTGTAAAACGACCGCCCACTAGATGGAATGACGATCTGGTAAGATATGCAGGAAGTCGATGGATGCAGGTGGCTCAGGATCATGCTTTGTGGTATTCCTTGGGGGGCCTATGTTCAGCAGTAGACTTGTGAAGGACTATAATGATGATGATGATTTGGCTATTAAAATTCCTATACGGAGCCTTTAAGCAGTTTAGTGTTTGAATTTTAAGTAGTTAAAATACTGGAGTAGTTCACAGACGTACTCAAACAATCCCTTCCGTGTCCAGAGTCGGTGTCGGATAAAGATATTTCGGTGGTCTTTGCCGATAATAGATATAAGGCCATAGGCGCAATGCGCTAGCTATGAGACAGGTAGATAATCTTTCCGGCACACTGACATTTTTTTTTTGTTTCATCATGCGTGTACTTATTGCGCCAATGCTAGAACATTGTACAATAAGACTGAAGTGTTTACAATGACATTCTTTTTTTTTTTAATTGTGTAGTGTCTCCCTGGTATATAGTGTATTATCTATGGTAGTGTCGACTAACTACAACTACAAGGACCACACCAGCGAAAATCCCAAGTGCAACCATCCATAAAGTTTTAAATAATTTGCATATTCTGCTTGGGTTTGTATCTTTTTTAAAATCTGATGGTGGGTTATTGCCACCGCCCATGATTTTCATGTTTTTTTTATCGTCTCTAAATCATATCGGTGTAGAAATTAACCAGTTGATTATCATCATGTCATCGACCTCCGTTGACAAAAACAAACTGGACAGTCGGGGAAAAAATCTGTTCAAAATAAAGACATAACTAAGAAAAAAATCAAGAAGAAAAAAATTCAAGAACCTAATTTAGAAGAATATTTACATGAAGAAAATATGTCGACAGAGATTGAAAGTAGTGTATGTAATGAACCAGTGCCTGAACAAAAGAAAAAGAAAGGTCTTAGTGTACAAACTGATATTCCTTTTTTAATTTATTAAGCCAACTTAAAAGTTGTATCTTTGAAAGCTATGAGCCTTTGAAGAGTAGAATCGAGAATGTAGTGCACCAATGTTTTGAATGGGCCATCACATGGATTTTTAAAAATATCTCGAACCTGTCTTTTTTACAAAATTTATTCAGTAATTATAGGTAAAGTCAGTCTTAACGTTTTGTAGTGGAATGCTCAAAGTATTAAGTCAGAGTTAGTGGAATTTCAACAACTTATGTGCCAGGAGAAAATTTATATCGTCGCGCTCTCGGAAACATGGTTGAACCCTGATATAACACTTAACTTAAAAGAATACAGTGTATTTAGACTTGATAGGGCAGACTCTTATGGCGGAGTGGCTTTAATAATACACAAATCTCTTTCAGCTCAGTTGCTTCCACTGCAGAGTGTCAACGCGGCTATTGAAGTGATATCCGTTAAAATCTCTAATTGTGAAATTGTTGAGAATGTAATGTCTTTATATTGTTCTCCTAATGCTCGAACTTCATGTAGTGATTGGAATTCAATCTTTTCGTTTTCTGATAGAAAGACCCTAATACTTGGAGATTTTAACGGACATCACCCCCAATTGGTCGAATAAAACCGACTCTAGAGGCACGCAAATTCTGGAGTCGTTAGAGGACTATAATTTTGTTATTATGAATGATGGCAGCCCTACGCGATTAAAATTGGTTAGTGGTATTTTACAACAATCAGCTCCTGACATAACATTATTATCATCTGATATCGCTTTTAAGTTCAATTGGAATGTTACTAACGAGTGTTTAGGTAGTGACCACCTAATGATTAAGATTTCAACCTCTATGAATCATTCTCCAATTACTCATAAAAGACGCAACTTTAAAAAAGCTGATTAGGTGAAGTATCGTCGCGTAATAGAAGAGGATTGCGCTCAGTTTGACATTTCGAGTAACCCACAAGATCCTATGATGATTTTATCAATTTGTTGTTTAAAGCTGCAGACGCAAGTGTTCCATTTGTTAAAATATGCCTAAACCCGAAGGTCAATTTCATTCCTAAACCATATTGGACTCCTCATCTATCTCAGGCTGTTGCTGAGACACGATTAGCACTTAAAATTTTTAGACAGAATCCTACACCGGCTAATTTAAATAAACTGCAGGAAAAAACTCGCAAGTCGCAAAAACTAATTAGAAATGCTAAAAGTAAAGGATGGCGGGAATTTTGTTCGTCCTTGATTGAAACATCTTCAGCTTCTGAAATGTGGAGAAGAATGCAATGGTTAAAAGGTTATAGATCAGCTAAACGACAAATTGATAAAAGTATTGCTGAGTCATTATTGTGCAGCTTAACCCCTGACTATGTAAGTCAATCCTACCCGGGGTACACATCTCATTATCCCAAATTGGAAAATGAAATATCTATGTCAGAGCTTTTTAAATGTTTAAAATCTAAAGACACGTGCCCGGGCGTAGATGATATTTCTTATTCAATGTTATTTAATCTACAGGCAAAAACGTTTTGCTCAAACTTTACAATATGTTTTTTAAACTTAGCTTTGTTCCCTATCAATGGCGACAGATTTGCATTATACCTATACTTAAGTCGGGCAGAAACACTAATTGTATCTCATCTCTTAGGCCTATTTCTCTTATTTCGTGCTTATGTAAAGTATTTCATGCCATTATCAATAACTGGATCGAGTGGTACGTTGAAAACAAAAAACTATTTTCTGATGAAACTAAAGGATTCAGAAAATCACATTCCTGTCTCGACAATTTAACTGATTTAGTCACAAACATCCAAATAGGATTTACTAAAAATTTTTTTACAATAGGATGCTTTCTAGATCTAGAAAATGCATATAGTAATGTAGACATGTTATCTTTTATCAACCCTCGATCGTCTTAATGTTGGCGCAAAATTTTGCAACTATCTTTCGGCTTTCTTAAGTCAAAGATATTTAATGATTGAAGGTATAGATTATAAAATAATTAGAAGTACAGGTTGCGGTCTAGCACAAGGTGATCCACTTTCTCCGCTATTGTTTAACATAGCAACAATAGATATATGTAAGTCCACGAGTATAACTTCCAAATCATATCTTAATATCTCTCAATATCCTGATGATTACGTCATATTTATAACTTCTAATAACTGGAAAGAGGCGCAAAATCAACTTCAATTAGGATTAGACATTTTAAATGATTTACACATGATTATGACATCTTAAAATATATTTAGAAATCTCACCATTAAAAAGTAAAATATGCGCATTTTCAAAAGGGCGTCGACGACACAACATTAGTCTAAAAATTAAAGATGTTGCTTTTAAAGTGGTAGATAACGTAAAATACCTCGGAATGTGGTTGGATCGAACGCAACAGTGGAATAAACATAATATAAATGTAAATGTAATATAAATGTATTTAAAGTTTTATCAGGTTCGGGCTGGGGTGTCCACCCTAATCATTTACGGAAACTCTATATTAGTATTATAAGAAGTCGGTTAGATTATGCGAGGTTTTTATATGATAACAGTAGTAAGACAAATTTATTTAAGTTAGATAAAATTCAAAACCAGTCAATGAGAACTATAGGAGATTACATAAAAAGCACCCCTATTCACGTATTGAAAGCGATCTCAGTTTACGCCCATTACATTTAAGAAGACATTATCTTGCAGGCAAATTCTGGTTAAAAAATAAATCCGTATTAAATAACTCTTCCATTAATCTTATCTCCAGCCTATCCGATATCATTCAAAACAGGTATTGGAATAATAAGAGAAAACCACTGTTAACAATAATCCATGATAAGTTTAAATCACTTGTTATATATTCAAATTCAGAGTTTTTAACAGTGGTAGAGCCACGCGGCAGCTTTTGCAGTCGCACGGATGGGCCGGCTCGAACCGGGGTGGTACCACGACCTCACAGAAAATCAGCGTGAAGTAGAGGTTCAGCTCTGCGTTTCGCTTGGTGAGTGCAGGTGGCCGGAGGTCCTTTTTACTGGAAATGAGGCATTCCATATTAGTCCTCACGGGTGACAACGCATCTGCATTTTGATTCGCAAGCGAGGATAGTTGTAGATGTCTATGGGCCGCAGCAACCACTTACCATCAGGTGGACTGTGGGCTCGTTTGTTACCCTTATCCTATAAAAAAAAGGTATGTTTTCGCTGAATCAGTGGACCTAGTTTGGAAATAGTTTAAACCTTTCAGATTTTTTAAGACCAAATATAGATGGAGTCCTAAACCCTAAACATCAGTACCATGAATTGACCTTGAAAAACATGTGTATTAATTACCTAAACGAACAGTACCCGACTTACCTGAAGATATTTACAGATGGTTCAAAAGATAATTTCGGAATCGGGGCTTCATTTTACAATATACTGCACGGTATGGCAATAAAGTTAAAAATCAATTGGGAGTATTTCAATAATGGAAGCTGAGCTTGTGGCAATCTATGAAGCTTTATCCTACACACAATCAAATAATTATAGCAATGTCGTTATTTTAACAGATTCAAGGAGTGCGCTTCAACACCTTGCTCGGTGTACTTCGGTTTTCCGAGGCTTACCAGTAGCATATGCGATTTTAAAGCTTCTAGTTAAGTTACAGGCTGATTCCAGATTAGTATATTTACAGTAGATACCTTCACTATTGGCTTAGAGGGTAATGAGAAAGCTGATATCTTAGGCAAGCAAGCTATCTCTGATGGCATTGACATCGATATTACCCCTTCATTTCAAAATTACATACCTTTATTGAAAAAATACTGTTATCATCTCTGGAAAGAATATTTTGACGAAATATCAAAAGAAAAGGGTATATAGTACTGTACGATCCAGCCACACCCAATGCAATCAACCTGGATAGATAACAGACTATTGTGTAGACGCGACACTGTAACAGCATTAAGACTCAGATCTGGACACATTCCATGCAATACATTTTTATACTTGATGCGAAAAATTACCTCACCAAATTGTTCATCTTGTAATATTATCGATGATGTTTATCACATTTTGATAGAATGTGCCCAGAACTCAAGAGAAAGAGCAAATTGTAATTTACATTTGTCCAGTAATAGTATTTTATCGGAATCGTTATCAGATGATGCCAAAAAACTGTATTTGTTAGTTAATAAGAGATTAAGTAACTAGTAAGTACAATAAGTTTATTTGTTAGTAATTATATTTAAGATTTTTTTTTGTAACTACCAGGGCGGCATAATCGCATCGGCGACAAAGCCCTTTATTTATGAATAAAAAAAAACTTGAAATAATGAAGGCCATATTATGAGCTGTCACCCCCGATGTACGATGAGGCTGACTTAAAAATCTAAATAAACATTTCAAAAGTTTTTGTCTTTCTGTCTGTGTCTGGACTAATCTTCGGAATGGCAGAACCGATTGTGATGAAACTTTACAAACAAATAAAGAGCAATGTCAGGTGGAATCTAGACTATATTTTATCGTAAATCTATCAAAACTAAACTATCATAAATCTATCACAATATATATATGCTCAAGAATTAAAACAATCTACAAATTTAAAAAGCGGTCAAGTGCGAGTCGGACTCGCCCATGAAGGGTTCCGTAGCAGCAAGTAATATAATTTACGATTTATGACGTTTAAAAAAAACTACTTACTAGATCTCGTTCAAACCAATTTGCGATGGAAGTTTACATGGTAATGTACATCATATATTTTTTTTTAGTTTTATTATTCTGTTATTTTAGAAGTTACAGGGGCGGGGGTGTTACACATTTTACCACTTTGGAAGTGTCTCTCGCGCAAACTATTCAGTTTAGAAAAAAATGGTATAAAAAACCTCAATATCATTTTTGAAGACCTATGGATAGGTCTTCAAAAATGATATTGAGGTTTTTTCTATAATAAAAAAAGTGGCCAAATGCGAGTCGGAATCGCCCATGAAGGGTTCCGTAGCTGCAAGTAACATAATTTACGATTTATGACGTTTAACAAAAACTACTTACTAGACCTCGTTCAAACCAATTTTCGGTGGAAGTTTACATGGTAATGTATCATATATTTTTTAGTTTTATCATTCTCTTATTTTAGAAGTTACAGGGGGGGGGGGGGGGGGGCACACACACATTTTACCACTTTGGAAGTGTCTCTCGCGGAAATTATTCAGTTTAGAAAAAAATGATATAAGAAATCTCAATATTACTTTTGAAGACCTATCCACAGATACCCCACATGTATGGGTTTGATGGAAAAAAGTATTTGAGTTTCGTTTCTAAGTATGGGAAACCCCCAAAATTGATTATCTTTTTTCAATTTTTGTGTGAAAATCTTAATGCGGTTTACAGAATACATCTACTTACCAAGTTTCAACAGCATAGTTCTTATAGTTTCAGAAAAAAGTGGCTGTGACATACGGACGGATAGACAGACAGACATGACGAATCCATAAGGGCTCCATTTTTTGCTATTTGGCTACGGAACCCTAAAAACGGCAGTGACAGCCTACCACGCCTACGCACAAGCGTGGCTAAACTACGCAGTCATACTGTAACAGTGTAGAAGCACACAAACTTGTTTATTTTACAAAAAAATTGATACCTACGCGGACTTTCAAATATCAAACAAAGACAAAGCTGCAAACTTCACTTTCAAAATCTCAACATTCTAACATTACCGTGCTTATATGTATTAGAAATGTGTAAGTTTGTAAAAAAGTTCCCAAATTTTTACACCCAAATCATAAACGCGCCAAGGCAAACAAAATCTAAATTAAAATTACACAGTTCACGTCCTTACCCGATGTCAATTAAAATTTATAATAAATTGCCAGAATATCTAAAAGCCGAAACAAATATTAATAAATTCATAAGCTCTTTAAAAATATACGCATTAAAAAAAAGTTGCTATTCAATTATTAAATGCATTGAGGAAAAGAATTTTTGAGTGTCTGCCCATGTCTGCCCCTCTCCTGTTCATTGCATATTTTATTTAGTCTCTATGTCACATGTAATGCAATTTGTGAAGAAATAAATAAATAAAAACTTGAAGTACTTAGTTAAAGAAAGAATTAAAAATTGATAAAATAATTGGTATTTGATTTTTATCTTAAATATAAATTACGCCACATTAAGAGATTCTATCCGGGCCACCCAGTTAAAAATAAAGTTACATTGACGAGAAAGCTATATTATAATTGAAAGTATATATTTATTAATAAACACAAAATTAAATATAAAAACTCAGTCATATTTTCTTTGAAGTTAAGAAATATTAACACAATAGTGATGCAGCTGGACAGGCGTCAAGTATTTATTGAAGGAATTTTAATCCTTTAATAGTGGCCATTGTCCACTATTGGACAAACAGTCTTCAATGACAAGGTGTAATTGAAATTCACTGTAATAGAAAACGTAGGTAAGGTAGCGTTAAGCGTTTGCTCGTAAAGTGACTCTGCTTTTCAATTCACAATTCCTTTCCTTCCTTTTTGAGTTTCATTATTTCTTTATCCTTGAAAAAAAAAAGAATCTGCGACAAGTATATAATATGTTTAAGTATTGGCTGAAGGCTGTATAACCAATGCCATAATAAATGAAGAAAAAAGAATAAATGGATGGGTTTTGGCGGGAACTTCTCTGCTACAGGATTGCCGCTTGTGAACTTTGGTAAATTCGATAATACCACCGAGGTTATATGGGTTACCGAAAATACACAAACCAAACGCTCCACTACGTCACATAGTGAGCCAAATAGATTCACTAACTTACACGTTGGCTCAACACTTGGCAAAAATCTGTCACAACTGAGAGGACAAACTAGAGCACACACAAAGGATTCGTACGATTTTGTTAGTGAGATAAAAGACCTACATCTCGCTGACTATTGTTCAGTTTTGATGTTCAGTCACTATTTACATGCTTACCTATTGAAGACTGCATCTCAATTGTCAACAGGAAGCTAGAAGAATACAACATGCTTACAGAATATGCAGTATTACTCAAACACTGCCTTACATCTGGCTATATATTGTGGAAGGAGGAGTTCTACAAGCAAGTAGATGGTGTGGCGATGGGTTCATCTGTAAAACGAAAAACTCGCCCAGAATAGTTCCTTCTTCTGTAGTAAATACTACTAAAGCTAGCGCATATCCCATAGTTGCTGGTTTTGGGTCATCTTTGCTATTCTTGTTCTGTTTTTTTTATGTAAAGATATAAAGATGAATAGTTTAAGTCGTAAGATTTGCCTGGATCTCGCATGATTTTTCCTCTCAAATTAACCTCAACTGCTTTATAAATGGCAATACTCGCTTCTCCTCTATTACTTTTCCGAGTATATTTATTAGGCATTCTGAAAAAAAAAAACTTAGATTAATAAAACTCATTTTGGAAACGCCTGAACTGTTTTCAGTTAATTAACTAACAGGAACATCTCACAAACACGGATGCTTTTAACCTTATAACAACCTGTTTATTTCTTTGCAGATTAAAAAGCTAATAACTTGAAATAGTATATCATAAATTTACTATCGAGGACAGTTGAAACAAACAATGTGAGTGGACACAAACTGTTTCAACTTACCCCCGTAAAATAATTTACGACTTTCTGAACGTGATCACAAAAGTAACCTTGAAAATCACAATCTAAGCACAAAATGAAGTTACAATTTTAAAGTGCGATAGTTAACCTAAATAAAGATCTCAATTTTATCACAAAATAGCTAACACTAATAAATACTGTAAACGATCAAATTTACAAACGAAAACTTACTTTTGTACGATTTTTGAGCACTATCTTCGTGGATACACAACCGCTCGTCGGATGCCGTCGGCGTCTACCAAGGTGTTGGTTGGTGTATCATGGCAGCTCCAAATGCACCGTTGCCAAAATTCTAATGCTTATAATTAGATATCGACATTGTTGCAACTCACCTTTGTGTCAACCCACCTAGGTGTCCCCTACGTAGACGACACTTTCACAATTTTACCATCTGACAAAGTAACTGCATTTTTAGACCAGCTTAATTCCATAAACTCTAAAATACAATTCAAAATGGAATTAGAGGCAAACAATTCTTTAGCTTTCCTAGATGTTTTAGTCATTTGAAATCCTGATAACACTATTGGTTACACTGTGTATAGGAAAGAGATACATACCAACCATCCATCACAGCTAGCTGCCGTGGGAAAATGTTTGTTTCAAAGAGCACGAGGGATCTGTGACAGAAAACATCTGATCGCCGAGCTTCAGCACATCGAGCAAGTATTGCAAGACAACAAGCTTTGGGTACGCACCTACGTCACAGTGACCGAGTGAAGCCGACCACAGTCGAGTGTGTGCCTGCTGTACTACCCTATGTCAGAGGAGTCACAGACAAATTTGGCTACATTTTGAACCGAGCTTCTATTAAAACATACCTCAAGCCACCGAAGAAGATTAGTCAATTTTTACCATCCGTCAAGTGTATCCCTCTACAAGATGCAGGAGTGTACAAGCTTGATTGCGAATGTGGTCTCTCTTACATAGGACAAACAAAAAGATCCATTAAAACCCGCGTGAAAGAACATATGTAAACAGTGGTAGAGCCACGCTGCAGCTTTTGCTGTCGCACGGATGGGCCGGCTCGAACCGGGGTGGTACCACGACCTCACAGAATACCAGCGTGAAGTAGAGGTTTACCTCTGCGTTTCGCTTGGTGAGTGCAGGTGGCCGGAGGCCCTTTTTACTGGAAATGAGGCATTCCATCTTAGTCCTCACGGGTGGCAACGCATCTGCATTTTGATTCGCAAACGAGGATAGATGTAGATGTCTATGGGCCGCAGCAACCACTTACCATCAGGTGGACTGTGTGCTCGTTTGTCACCCTTATCCTATAAAAAAAAACATATAGCTGACGTGCAGCACCGACGCTTTGAGAAGTCTGCAGATTGTGAACATGTTCAAAATCGTCCCCGTCATTATCTACATCAGATTTGATAGACTACAAATCCTCGCTAAAGAACCCCGATTCCTACTAAGGATAATACGCGGGGCTATTAAAATTAAAAAAAGACATCCTAATTTCAATAGAGAAGATGGATGGGTGCTGCCATCTGCTTGGGATCCTATAATTAACAAAATTAAACCCAAACCCAAGCATACCACTGCAAGACTTCAAGATACTGTAATTTCATTCTGCGTAAATCAAACTAAAAATTAACATTAAAAAACCGAAGGTAGCCGGGCTAACTGTGAGATCGGGACGTCAAACATCTCAGTCCCCCGGTGACCATAGGTTGCTGTAAAGCACCCGAAACGTCGGGAATCAAAATAGAAAATTAAACGCGATAAAATCCATAAAAATTAGTTTCAGTTAATGTGTAGTCTTCGCGTAAATACAAGAAATCATTATACAATTAATTGTTTAAGACCTTGAAAGCTTTTCTGATGATCGTTTTGTTACGCTATAAGTATACCTTTTAAATATCATTGAGTTGAGGCAACATTATAAACGTATCATAAAACAAATGCTCCCTATTGGCTGCAAGAAAAGAGGAGCGATGCGTTTGCGCAAGTCACGCCTATTTTCAAATGTTCGTCCCCGTCCCTACCTTTATATAGGTACGTTAGTACCTACATATTATTATTTGTTCTGTGCTATATACTGCTATTGCGCAACCAGTAGGGTTCGACTTATTTCGATTAATATAGCCCGATATTGATCTATTATATTATATTCTGTGTTGATACTGATATTTTTACATTGATGATTCTCTAAATTCTGCTGTTTCTTGATTATATTATTATTGTATATATAGAGATCTGCTAATTAACCTATGTTCACAAAATAAACAGACTTCATTTGATTTGTTTGAACTATGTGCTCGTATATCCATCCCCATATAGCCCACATTACACCTGATGGTAAGTGGTTGCAGTGACCCATAGATATAATCTATCCTCAATAAAGAATCAAAATGCAAATGCGTTGTCACCCGTGACGCCCGTGAGGACTAAGATGGAATGCGTAAGCTTCATTTTACGTTATTTCTATTTTACGCTCTTAGGGCGTGGTCCTTCCCCGGTCGAGCCGACTCATTCGTGCTACAACTATACTCCTAATATAGTTGCAGCATGGCTCTACCACGTATAAAAAATATTTGATTTGATTTGTTCAATTTATTCAATTTTAGTTGAACAGTGGTAGAGCCACGCGGCAGCTTTTGCTGTCGCACGGATGGGCCGGCTCGAACCGGTGTGATACCACGACCTCACAGAAAACCAGCGTGAAGTAGAGGTTTACCTCTGCGTTTCGCTTGGTAAGTGCAGGTGGCCGGAGGCCCTTTTTACTGGAAATGAGGCATTCTATCTTAGTCCTCACGGGTGACAACGCATCTACATTTTGATTTGGAATAGAGGATAGATGTAGATGTCTATGGGCCGCAGCAACCACTTAGCATCAGGTGGACTGTGTGCTCGTTTGTCACCCTTATCCTATAAAAAAACGTATTTCTATTGTATTTATTGCTAAGTTGGTATGGTTATTTACCTAAAGTTACCATTTTTGTTTAAATAAACTCAACAAGAATTTCACTAACTGTAGTGTAGGCATTTACGAGCATATAGTATAGCACATTTTCGAAAAATCCAAGACTGGGTTTTCTTATCAGGAGCGCTAGAGTAGTTTTAATAAAATTGCAATGGTAGATAATTAAATAAAAACGTCTCCTAAAATGTGATATGAGATGTGTTTCGAAGTCATTATTAAGTGGCGAAGTTTGCGAAGACACTTATTGATTCATGATATCTGTCCCACGATTATCTCGAGAACTGTTTCGAATTTTCAAATTCTGTTTTCAGCAATCGATTACTGATCACCCAGGCATCTAAACCTCCTATTTTGAAACTGATTGCTCAAAAAAAAAGCTGATTGCTTCGCCACTTTGCTATGCTGTTAGCTTGCTAGGTTTATTTGGTATATAAATAAAATCCCACGCGTATTTCCGCTGCAAAAACATGGGCACGTGGCTGTAAAAATAACACTCGCCATGACAGATGTGAGAAAGCTCGAGCCGTCGAGTTGTAGTGGATACGCGTGCATCCAACAAAAGGGTTAGAAAAGAAAACAAGCCTAAAGTCATTTGATGATAGAGCCTAGTCACGTTGACGTGAATTAGTTGGTTATTATATTTGCCATTATGCAGAATATTGAAACAGATTAAACAAAAGCAGCTGGTAGCTGATTTACTATGGGCTAGTTTTTAATATACGAATGTCTAGGAAATAAAACATTTCAAGGAGATGTGAAGTCCGCAAACAGACTTTAGATACTAGGTGGTAGAATTCCTTTGCTGCCAAAGAGTTAGTAAGGTTAGGTACCTCAATCTATTTATGCCGCCAAATAGCACTGCTTGCACTACTTACTGTGTTCCCGTCTGAAGGTTACAGAGTAGAGAGCCAGTATAATTAGAGGCTATGAGGAATTCTATGCTCCTACTCAGAGGTGACAACGCATCTGCATCCTTCTTTTTTGACAGCAGTAGCGGAGTTTTGGCGGAAAATTGACCGGCGGCGGTTTGCTGCTCCTGTATTATTGTTTAAATAATGGTTTGAAGTGGACTTTGATATGTAAAAGTTTTTTTTTAAATACTAGTAATGCAATTAAACATTACTAATATTCCCTTTGATCACTTCTGCTAAGCTTAAAATGCTTGTGTTAGAAGTGGTTCACGACAGTAGTCGAATGGCGGATTCGAACCTACGACCTTTCAAGTTCGCGTTCCGCGCCCTACCATTAGGCTACTGACGCTTAAATATGTAAAAGTGGTGCGATTTTGTGTATTAAGTGTCTGCGCATATGAACTATTAGTGGAAACTGTAAAACAAGTGCTCTGATGGTGATGTGATTCTCAAAATAAGGTGTCTGTCTTCTTAGGCGCCTTGAGATACCATCTCCAACCGTCAGCCGTCTGCTGGCTCAAGTTGCCGTCAAAATCTCCCAAGGGCTGCACAATGTGATGCATCAACATATTGTGTAGCACTATACTATGAAGGATAATTATTACAATATATTGTAACTTCAGGCTCAGAAGGGCTAGATCCCAGAGCCGTAAAGCCAGTTATTAAGAAGACAGCAGTATAGCCAGTTAACATTATGTGAACTGAAGTATTTATGTATGTTTTACATTTATTAAAATATGCAATACTAAAAACTATAATAATAATTAAAAAAAAAAACTAAAACTAGAAACTTAAATATCATATAGTCCTACTCCCCGCGGTATCGTGCCAAGAACGCTGGCTGCGTTTCCCCGCTGAATGGTTATACTTAGCCTTTGAGCAAGGAAAGAACCAGCCCTCTTATCACCAGCAGCAACGACCAGCCGCGGATGGAGTTCCTTTAGGAACCTCACCGCACGTGGACCCCACGGACCGATAGTCTCTACAGCAAATGGCACAAATATGTAGTCATCTCTCAGAGACTCATATTTGCGCCACTTACCCAGTTCAGCTGCCTCTGATGCCGCCCCGGCTCTAAACGAGGTACCCCTGAGATGAGAGACCGCCAGAGTGTCTACGCAAGTAGCATCCCACACTAGGGCTTTACCTCTCTCCCAAGGGACCAATGTCATACCGTCGGGTCTCCTGCCATCGTCTCTAAATATTCCACAAGGCTCTAATACCGAGGGAACATTTAAAGAGACAAGAGCCCTTCGGATGACATCGTTCAAAGAACTGTGTCGTGAAAATCTACCAGCGCTTTTCTTACATGAAAGTCCGTGGAGCCCAAACTTGTCGACGCTGCTACCACAGGGACACTGATGGGGTTGACAAATCGCCGCTCCTAGTCGGATTCCTACGGCAATGCGTAAGCTTTCCGCATCAAGTAATGTGCCGAGATTACTTGATGGTAAAGCGTGTAACCAGTGACTAGATTCCTTAGTCGAAACAGCTAGAAGGCGTGCCTTATCTAGGTCACTCTGGAGATTATGAAACAAATCCTTCTGCACGCCCTGTACCAATGGAATATCCCACTGTTTTTGTTGGTTAACTTCCAGTGGAACATTTTCACCAGGACAGAGCGTTTGCCATGTCTGCCCTGCCTCCGTAGCAAAGCATAGGTCTGCTTTATTATTTAAAATTGTATTACATAAGTCACTGACACTATGTACGGAAGCAAGGAAAGCAGGCAATGCAATGCTAGAAAGATTTCTCACACCAATGCCACCAAATTTTATAGGTAAAGTAGCTTGAGTCCAGGCTGTAGTATTTAAAGTTAAATTTAGAATTTTTTCAATAGCTATTTTAAGATTATTATCAATATCTTGTAAAATATCCGAACACTTCCAGACTGGACTCGAGCGGAGTAAGTATGTAAATCTAGGTACAAGAAGACAATATTTTATAATAGTAAGAGCTATGTGGGGGTTTAATTTATACAATTTATCAACGTGGTTTAAAAACTGATCAAATTTTGTTTTTAAAACAGGTTTAATACTATCGAAAAACAACGGGGCACCTAGCAGGTATAGTAATTCCGTACTGACAGTTTTTATTCCTGGACAAATATGATTAAAATTTTGAATTACAGTGTCTCTATGAGAAGTAGATAAATTATTGGAAAAAAATATTTCAAATATAATTTATTTAATATTTATAACTGAAGTTCGTTTGTTACTTCAGTTTTATAAAAAGAAACGCACTAGGGCAGCGGGGTGGTTTAATCGCCCAGAAGTGGTATGTTGATTGTGAACAATGGTTTTTGATATTACACCTATTATAAGTTGGTGTAATATCAAAAACTATTGTTCTGATTTTGAAAACTCTTTTACTGCTAGATAGACTATTCCCGATGGTCACAGATTATGCTTTTAATAAATTTAGTAATCATTAATACATCCCGTAGAGAAGGCAAATGAAATTCCACGCGGCCGATGTTGCGTCCATTTTATACTACATCATATTTTGTTGCAAAACAAAGATTTTGAGGTAACATAAATTTGCACACAAAGTCACAAATTGTGTATTACTTAGTATCCCGCTGTTCTTACTCATTTTAAGGGGACGGTATGCAAAATAAAAGCCATTGTCACAGGAGAAAGTGCAGTTCATTTCGCGCGAAATTCGCCCGCCATTGTTTATAAAACGGTTCAACCCTTTTGTGCGAAAATTGCGAAGACGGCGAACACAATAACCTATGCAAATTGTATAATTTGCATGCGCTTTAATTTTGACGGAGACAGTTGTTGATGTGTTGACCAATTTTATTTGGATTTATTTACAGTTTTTTTTTAATGTGGTAGAGCCATGCTGCAGCTATTTTATGGTTGTAGCATGGATGGGTCGGCACGAGCGAGGAAAGACCACGTCCTAATAGAATACCAGCGGAAAATAGCAGCTTAATTCTGCTGTATTTCTTATGGTGAGTGTAGAGAACCGAAGAGCCCCTTTCACTGGAGGCATATAACATATATTGGGTTTGTGATTGTGTAGGCAATGGGCTAGCCAACTAGCACTTCTTTCATAACTTTCATTTCATTGTTGGAAGTTTTTAGTTTTTAGAATTTTTCATAGGATAGGGCGACAAGCGAGCACACAATCCACCTGATGATAAGCGGTTGCTGTGGCCTATAGTCATCTATCCTCGATCAAGAATCAAAATGCAGATGCGTTGTCACCCGTGAGGACTAAGATTAGAATACCTCTTTTCCAGTAAAAAGGGTCGCTGGTTCTCTACACTCACCATACGAAACACAGCAGTGTTAAGCTGCTATTTTACGCTGGTATTCTGTGTGAGCGTGGTCCTTCCCCGGTCGAGCTAAGCCATTCGTGCTACAACTATACTATTAATATAACTGCAGCATGACTCTACCACGTACAAGCATTTTAGTATATCTAAAATTATCTTTTTATTGAAATATCAACCTCACTTGTACACAAAGTCCACTGCTGAACATAGGCCTCCATAAAGATTAAGGATGGATATTTACCAAGCTTAGCAGGCGGAATGGCAACTGTAGTTTTTTTTTATTTTTCCTCGCCACATTCAGAAGAACGTCCACCGAAAAGTGTAGATAATCCCTATACATATGACACTCACTTCCGAGATCATAGAACACAGTTCAAATTGTTTTTAATACATTCAGTCAATATTCTTATAGAAAAAGTATAAGATCATTGCATTCAGTGTAGGTAGTGTATAGTCACCTTAAGCTTTGTCTCTTCCCTTCATAGTATAAAGCAGTCGCTTCCCGCCGTCTGTACGCTTAGATCTTTTAAAATACGTAACATTTTTGATGTCGCTTTCATCATTAGATAGAACGATTTAAGAGAAAAGCTTGTATGTATAATTCTATTGTATAAAAATGTACATTATATGTTATATAATTCTTCTGTCCGAGTGTATGTGAACGAACTCCCAAACGGCTGGACCGATTTTGATGAAATTTTGTGTGTTTGATTAAGTGGATTTGAGAATGGTTTAGATTCAAAATTGAACCAGGTAGGTGGCGTTGTTGTCCAGAAATCAACCGTGCGAAGCCGGGGCGGAGCGCTAGTAGCCCTATAAAACGAAAACTAAGAGGAGGACAGAGATTAAAATACAAAGTCGTACGAGCGTCACACTGAAATGATCGGGAATAAGAAAAACCACATGTAGGTACGGAATAGCTGAATTGTATTTTATTGTTTTTCGAAGTATTCTTCGTTTAACTTAATGCACTTTTCCATTCGTGCAAACCAATCATTAAAACAGTTTGAATTCCAGTTTGAAGTTGATGTTGACAAAATGGCTGATTTGTTCGCTTCCACAGTTGATTCGGGGTCTTCAAATCGTTGACCGCGTAGTAAATATTTCATTCTAGGGAATGTAAAGTAATCGTTTGGGCGCAGGTCAGGACTGTACGGAGGATGGCTCATCAGCTCAACGTTGTCCTGCTTCAAAAAATCATTTGTCTTCCGAGCCGTATGGGAGCTCGCATTATCGTGATGTAAGATGATGCGAAGTTTCGGGTTATGTTTTCGGAGTTCGGCTATCATTTCTGGCAAACAAACCGTGATATACGACTCAGCGGTAACTGTTCTGCGTTTACAGGGTGAAGAAATTGTAGCAACATGCCCCTTTTTCGAGACAAACGTAGCGACCACTTTCGTTGATTTGACCTCGTTTTCGAAGACCCAAACTGCTGACTGATATTTTCTTTTAAGCTCGTATGAATAAATCCATGATTCGTCACCTGAGACGATATTATAAACGGCATTTGACTTCCCTCCGTTGAAGCGTTGCAGAGTATTCCGGTACTAATCTACACGAGTCGCCTTTTGCTCTTCGGAAAAATTATGGGGAACCCAGTGGGAAACTAGCTTTCTTACACACAGCTCATTATGTAATATCGACTGAATTGTAGTCATTCCGATACTGATAACAGCCCGAATCTGCTCGTATGTCACATAACGGTCATCTAATATAATAGTTCACACAGCTGCGATGTTTTCAGGCGTAACCGCTGTTCTTGGTCGACCTGCAGAAGAAACAGTGTTGAGCGACACACGACCGCGTCGGAACTCGGCATACCAGTGGTATATTGTCGTTTGATTCGGTGCTACAACATCATAAATCGAAACAAGTTCGCTGAGATATTTATCTTGAGATAAGCCGCGACGAAAATTGTGATAAATTATGGCACGGAAATGTTCACGCGTGAGCTCCATTTCTTTTAACGAAGTGTCAACTTTAAACCAACAAAGTTTTTGTTTTTAAAATTTTTTTAAATGTTTGAATGTCATTAATATTCTAAGAGGCCAGTATTCAAATATGACTTCTGGAAATGCTAACAAACGATATTACTACCATCTCTTTGCGACAGGCGTAAAATGTCTAGAACTGCGACAGGAAGCAGCGTAAAGACTGCGAGACGTCCAGTTCTGCATTGTTAATCCAGCAAGCAAGTGCTACGATGGAGGCAACTTTTACCTGTAGTAGGAGGGACCCATGTACTAGGAACAACTATTACGAGGTGGTAGAACTCCTTATCTGGCTCGGAGTTTACCTGGGTAGGTTAGCCCCTACCTATATCTGCCACCAAATACCTGCACTACTATGTCCAGGTCTGGTATAGAGAGCCAGTATAATTACCAGCTGTAAGGAATTATAGTCCTCAGACGTGACGATGCACCTGTAGACTTTTTGGTTTGAAGTTCACTGCAGGTGTCCATGGACTGTAGTAGCCACGCCATCAGGTGGACTGTGATTTTAAACGTCACTTCAGTTTAAAAAAAACTAGCGGTCTGCAACGGCATCGCACGGGTGACTTCTGGATCTCGACAATAACGCCACCTATCGAGTGTAACTGTGAATCTAAATCATCCAGGGACCTACTCAAACATAAACAAAGAATTTCATCGATATCAGTCCAGCCGTTTTGGAAGAGTTCAGTGGCAAACGCAAGTACCTACAGAAGAATTATGGTACAGGTTTATTTTGCAATAACCTATATATGCAATAAGGAATATTATTACGGATCGCCGTAACGCCGTGCGAAAAATGGAATAAAACGCGCTGGTCTTGCTTTTAACTGGAGGCAAGCGGCGGTGAGGAGGAACTTTTACTTTCTTTTCTTGCTGGTGCCTTTTCGGTGGCTGGAGAGCGACTGCCGACCCTAGCGGCCGGCCCGTCTTTTATATGATTTGGCCGCTGCTGGCCAGCGGACCCTTGCCTCACCCCCGCGCCTATCTTTATTTATCCAATAAACTTACGAGCTAACAAACATAATTAACTATATAATATTCTTACAACTAATTATTATACTAAGGTGTACATAACAATATTTTTATTTATTTACAGTGCTAAATTATAATTTTCAGCTGCTTTAGGCGGAGAATCCTTCCCCCCGCCTCAGCACTATAAATATAAAACGTCGTGGCGCGGTGCGCGTGGCTTCATTTGCTCCGCGGCCGCGTCACGATAACATGCTCTTTGGTTATTATATTATGTGCCTAATGGCTTAATATATTTATTATATTAAAAAGTAAATATTTACTATATTTGATAATTATAGTTTACATTTTAAGTCTATGCTAACTCTCCCTGTTCATACGGTGCCTTTATTTGGGAGAGTTATTGCATAGTTACAACTCAACCTTAAACATAGTTATAATAGAACATTATTTTTTATCGTTCAACATAAGTAATACAATTATTTACACAAAGTTATATTTTAATCCCGCATAAGGCTGCGCCTAGTTCTTCCGCACAACCCCAGCTAGTTGTCGAACCGGAGGCGTGGCCCGATAATTACACCGTCGTCATGCCCACTGCGCCTAGGTTGTTCAACTAGTGCCGGTTACAATGTCTTTTGTTTGTATCACGCTGTTTGCGTCGTGCACATTCTCCCGCCGTCGCCACGCTGCGATCCCTCTGGTAGCACGACGATCTTCTTCGTTGGTCTCCTTAGTACATGCCCACTGCTGGTGGTTACGTCCACTACTCGTACCTCTCCGTCGACGCCAGGATATACATTACTTATTTTCCCTCTGGGCCAGGTGTTGCGTGGTAGATTGGAGTCACAAATGATGACTAGGTCTCCAATCTTCGGCGATACTCCTATGCTGCTGGGCTCCCGCCGGTGTTGGAGTAGGGGCAGGTATTCTTTAACCCATCTTCTCCAAAACACGTCGGCTAGGGCTTGAGCTCGTTTCCACTGCTGGCGGGCCGTCACGTCACTCTCGCTGAAGTGCCCCGGCGCAGGTACGTGCGAGTTGGGACCGATGATGATGTGATTCGGCGTGATGGCTTCAGGGTCTCCTGGATCGACTGAGACGTGTGTGAGGGGTCTGGAGTTGACAGTGTTTTCGACCTCGGCGAGCAGGGTCCCCAATGTCTCGTCACTGGGATAGCGCTCGTTGAGGGTGACGCGTAGGGCTTCTTTCACGGAGCGAACCATTCGCTCCCATACGCCGCCCATGAACGGTGCTGATGGCGGTATGTACTTCCACACAATCTGTTGACATGTGGTTTCGTGCTCGAGGGCTGTGAGTGCTGCTTCGGCCATCTCCTTGTCGGCTGCCTTGAAGCACGTAGCGTTGTCACTCCATATTTCTTTTGGGCATCCTCTTCTGCTCATAAAACGCCTAAGCGCCGACACGGCTGAGTCTGCGCTTAACGAGTGGGCTACTTCTATGTGTATTGCTCGCGACGTCATGCAGGTAAATAACGCGCCATAGCGCTTTTCGCGATGTCGTCCCACTGTGACTTCTATTGGCCCGAAGTAGTCTAGTCCGGTGTATGTGAATGGACGTGCGTGATGAGCGAGGCGTGCGGACGGCAGGTTTCCTGTAGACGGTGATGCAGGCTTGGCTTTTCTTAGACGGCACGGTAGGCATCCTTTGATGACAGTTTTCACTACTGGACGTATTTTTCTTACGTACAATCTCTGTCTTAATTCGTTCACAACTGTTTCTACGCCTCCGTGATGCAGCCTCTCGTGTACGTGTGCTATGTACAGACGAGTGTACGCGTGCTTCCCGTCTAATATGGGAGGGTCGTACATGTCGTCCTCCACTTCTGATGCCGCTTTTATTCGACCCCTAAGGCGTAGGGTCCCCTCTTCATCAATGTATGTGCTCAGGTGGCCTAGTTTGTCGTCGCCTCCCGGCACACTTCCGCTGGTGATCCTCTTGAGCTCCTTCGTGAAGCTTTCCCGCTGACTGGCTTGCACCCACAGTTGTTCGGCTCTCATATGATAAGCGGCCGGTATTCCTACAAGCGATGAGGCAGTAGGAGTCGCCTTTTTCTCCTTGGCGGGGGTGTTACGTTTGTTTGTTCTCTGCCAGCCAGGGTCGCTACCTTGTCTCGCTTTGTTGCGTTTACGCCCAGCCTTTACCACGTGCTTGTTTGGTCTGCACATGTCGATGAATAGGAGGACTCTCGCTGTCGCCCTTATGAGGCGAATCCATTTAGAAAATCTTCCTATTTGTGGAAGATGTGTTGTTGGCGAGTCTTCGCTTTTAACAGCGATGCTACATATTTCTCGCTCTTCCCCGGTGTCGTATTGTGTCGTTTTCTCTTCCTGCGGCCATTTTGCCGGTGGACGCTGCAGAAACGGGGGCCCTCGGAACCATCGGTGCGAGTCGTCGAACCTATCTGGTGTGGCTCGGGTTGCGTCGTCTGCCACGTTGTCTTTAGACGGTAGCCAACGCCATTCGTTCTTTTTGGTTGTATCTTCTATCTCCGCCAGGCGATGAGCGACGAAAGCTTTGTACGCGCGAGGCTCCGATCTTATCCACACCAGTGCAGTACGGGAGTCGCACCAGTATGTCTTGCCCGCTATGTCGCCATCGTGTTCATCGACCACGGTCTGCGCCAGACGAGCTCCCAGCAGTGCCGCTTGTAACTCGAGCCGTGGTATGGAGACTGGTTTCAGTGGTGTTACGCGGCTCTTGGCGGCGGCCAATGTTATGTTAACGCTGCCGTCTGCTCACTCCGTCCTCCAATACACTGCTGCTGCGTAGGCCTCCTCGCTTGCGTCGACGAATGTGTGTAGTTGGCGCGTCGACACCGGATTGTAATCGTAGCATCGCGGTATTCTTAGTTGTTCTATGGCGTTAAGTGAAGTAATCCAGCCTTCCCATTTTTCTTTTAATTCTGTTGGTAGAGGGTCGTCCCAGTCCGCCTTGTAACGCCATGTGTCTTGAAATATTCTCTTCGCTGGGGTGGTCACCGGTGATATTAACCCCAGCGGGTCAAATAATGCCATTATGACGCTCAACGCTTCTCGTTTAGTTGGCAAGCGCTGTTTTTCTTTTACGTCGGCAGGCATCTTCATATTGTTAGTATTGAATCCAATATGATCGCTTTGTACATGCCAGAGCAGGCCTAGCGTCTTCTCAGTTTCTTTTCCGCCCAGGCACACGGTCGCGTCGTGTTGTCTATGCTCTGTCGTTATTTCTTCTATTATTTTTTCTTCGTTCGATGTCCACCCGCTGAGTACGAATCCCGCTTGTTTGTGGACGTGATCGACTGCTTTTACAGTTTGCTGAGCTTCCGTGACAGAGTGGAAGCTCTGCAAGTAGTCGTCCATATAATGGTTTCTTTTTATGGCGACCGCAGCTTCTGGGTACGCCTCAGCATGTTCTTCAGCATTTTTATTTTTGATGTATAATGCTGTGCATGGTGATGATGTCGCTCCAAAGATGATTGACGTCATCCTATATTCCTCCGGTTGGTCCTCCCGCCGCTTGCCTCTCCACAAGAAACGTAAAACGTCTCTATCTTCTTTGCGCACTTTAATCTGCATGAACATTTCTTTTATGTCGGCGCTCACTGCATACGGATACTGTCGGAACCTCATGATCACTCCGGGCAATGATTGTAATAAGTCGGGCCCCGAGTGAAGCATATCGTTGAGACATATTCCGGCTGTCTTCGCTGCGGCGTCGTGTACCAATCTCGGCGGCTTGTTCGGTTTCGCAGGGTTGATGACTGGGAAGTGTGGCAGATACCATGTCCTTCCTTGCGGCGGTGGCATTGGCGCGCGCTCTGCGTAACCCGAGTTGAAGAGGTTCTCTATGCGTTCTTCGTACTGTAGCTTGAGATTGCTGTCTCGGTCGAGCCTCTTCTCTAATGTGTGCAGGCGCCTTTCCGCTTCTTTATAATTATTTGGTATTTGGAAGTCCTTTTGTTTCCACAACAACCCTGTTTCGAATCTGCCGTCCGCTGACCTCTGGCTGGTTTCGTTCAATATTTGCATGGCTCGCTGCTCGGGATCTTCTCTCGGTCTTCTCGGCTCGATGCACAGTGACTCCAATTTGAAATAATTTTTTATTTCTTCTTCTATCGGTGGTGCATCTTCCCTCTGATGTAGTCTGCCGCAGAAGGTGACCGTCGACGTCAATGAGCTATGACAGCCATGCAGAACCCAGCCCAGGTTGGTGTATGAGGCGACTGGTTGGTCTCGACGGCCGACGCGCAGTTTTCTAGACACTATGAGGTGCCAGTTATCTTGCCCGATTAGTACTTTCGGTGAGGCGCGTTCGTAGGTGATATCCTCTTTGATATCCAACAGATGTGGGCAATTCTCCAAGTGATTTTCATTCACGGATTCTGGCGCGAAGTCCAACCGCTCTACCGTACGCGCTGCTTCTATGTTGTGTTCTTCTTGCGCGTACGTTCCTCTTATTTTAAAGCTGACGATCTTGCTCTTCTCGTGTTTCATCTCCGAGCCGACCCCTTTTATCCACATTGTGTGGGCTGGGCCGTCGGCGCCGATGACGTCGGCGATTGAGGCATCGACTAAGGTGACCGTGCTTCCTTCATCCAATAATGCATATGTTTCGACGCAGCTCAGCGGCCCCCTTATTGTTATGGGCGCAATCTTTAGGTAAGCGCGGCGGTGCTTGTACGGTCGAGTCGCTGTGTTGACCTCCTTTGCCGATGTTGCGGTTTCCATAGCGGGTTCTTTTTCCATTACTGCTGTTCTGTCGTGATGCAACAATTTATGGTGTTTCATCATGCATCCG
The DNA here is from genome assembly GCA_033319125.1 of Parnassius glacialis. NCBI lineage: Eukaryota > Metazoa > Arthropoda > Insecta > Lepidoptera > Papilionidae > Parnassius > Parnassius glacialis. Next base: position 41,640,036 of record JAVANC010000022.1, on the reverse strand, counting down.
TCTTTTCCGCACGGTGGAGCTTTGCACAGCAATCGACGATGTTTGCCTCGCAGACAGCGGTAGCAGATATTGTACTTCTTTGCTACTTCCCATCTGTCATTTGTGGACAGAGCGGCGTATGACTTGCAATCGGGCAGTTTGTGTTCTTGTTTGCATTGAGGGCAGCGTTCTTCATATGGTTTCTTGCTTGTGGCGAAGGCACGTTCTATTTTTCTCGGTCTTCGCTCTCTCGTTTCGCTGTCCTCTGTGATGAACTCCGGCAAGGCATACGCGCTGCATTTATCCGCTTCTTCGTTTAAGAACATTGATATTTTCTTAAGCTCTGGGATATCTTCTTTCTTTCTGGCTGCATAGTCGTACCATTTGCTTTTCAATATGGGCGTGAGTTTGTCTGTGATAACTCGCGTCATTTCTGGACTATGCAGATAGTGTGCTTTCTTGAGTGCTTCCACGGTGCCCACTACGTTTGCTATGCGATTTGCAAATATGCATAGCTCCCTGGGATTGTCCGTAACTTTGTTCAGCAGCTTCAGCTTCTCTATTTCCAAGTGAATTAACGCTTCTGGTCGTCCGAATCTCCTTTCCAAAGCTTCTATTATAATTCTGGGATCTGGTTGGCTTATAAGTAGGCAACCTGCGGCTTCTTTTGCTGTCCCTTTTAAGCTTCGGCGTATTCTCGCTATGTTTTCGTTCGCCGTGAAGTACTTTGAAGATTCTTCGTACATTGTCTTGAAGCTGAGCCATTCTTTGCTGCTACCATTGAATGAGGGCAGCTCTTGTATATATTTCGGCGGCTCCCTTGTGCTTCGTACTGCTTGTGATAGAGCAGCGGCTAAGGTAGCGACGTCGATTTGTTGCTGCGCCTGTTCATAGTCTTTTTTCTGCGGCGCGGTATGCTGCGGAGCGTATTGCGGCGCACACTGTTGAAGTACGGGTGGTGCGATCTGTAGTGCTGGTTGCGGCGCGAAGTACGACGTGGGTTGCGGCGCGGTATGTTGTGGGGCGTATTGCGGCGCACACTGTTGAAGTACGGGTGGTGCGATCTGCAGTGCTGGTTGTGGCGCGGGTTGCGATGCAGGTTTTTCTTGCAACCATGTACTAATGCGCACTGGTGCCAAATCGTCTTCTATTTCTTCATCTTCATCATCGGTTGATCCGGCTTCTGCTTGTAGTCGCTGCACGTGTATTTCTTGCAATTCCGTTCTTGCTTGCAACTGAGCCTGCTCGAGCTTGAGTTCGGCTAACCGCTTTTTCGCCTCTAACTCCGCGAGGAGTCTCTTGCGTGAGGCTACGGAGCGGCGTGACCTAGTCTCGCCCGGCTTCATTGTGCACTGCGATCTTTCATCACCCTCTTGCTGGGTTTCTTCCGTTGCGGTTGTTCTATCGGTTGCAGAGGTAGCGGTCGTATCGCTAACCGTTGTGGTTTCACTAGTGGCGTTTGTTGAACCACTAGCGGCTGAGTCACCCCCGGAGGCCTCTTCTGTGGCCCCCTGGGTTGTTTGTTCATCCTTGCGACGCTTCGATGATTCTCCGCTGTTACTACGCGTAATCACCATTTTTCTTCACAATAATATTTTTTCGTTCTTGCGGTTTGCTTCTTTCTTCCGGCAATACCAAGACCGATATTGTCTTTTTCTTCTAGTAATCCGGCTTCTCGAAGGACCATTAATATTACGGATCGCCGTAACGCCGTGCGAAAAATGGAATAAAACGCGCTGGTCTTGCTTTTAACTGGAGGCAAGCGGCGGTGAGGAGGAACTTTTACTTTCTTTTCTTGCTGGTGCCTTTTCGGTGGCTGGAGAGCGACTGCCGACCCTAGCGGCCGGCCCGTCTTTTATATGATTTGGCCGCTGCTGGCCAGCGGACCCTTGCCTCACCCCCGCGCCTATCTTTATTTATCCAATAAACTTACGAGCTAACAAACATAATTAACTATATAATATTCTTACAACTAATTATTATACTAAGGTGTACATAACAATATTTTTATTTATTTACAGTGCTAAATTATAATTTTCAGCTGCTTTAGGCGGAGAATCCTTCCCCCCGCCTCAGCACTATAAATATAAAACGTCGTGGCGCGGTGCGCGTGGCTTCATTTGCTCCGCGGCCGCGTCACGATAACATGCTCTTTGGTTATTATATTATGTGCCTAATGGCTTAATATATTTATTATATTAAAAAGTAAATATTTACTATATTTGATAATTATAGTTTACATTTTAAGTCTATGCTAACTCTCCCTGTTCATACGGTGCCTTTATTTGGGAGAGTTATTGCATAGTTACAACTCAACCTTAAACATAGTTATAATAGAACATTATTTTTTATCGTTCAACATAAGTAATACAATTATTTACACAAAGTTATATTTTAATCCCGCATAAGGCTGCGCCTAGTTCTTCCGCACAACCCCAGCTAGTTGTCGAACCGGAGGCGTGGCCCGATAATTACACCGTCGTCATGCCCACTGCGCCTAGGTTGTTCAACTAGTGCCGGTTACAATGTCTTTTGTTTGTATCACGCTGTTTGCGTCGTGCACAAATATAGTGTAGTGTTATGCAACTTACATTTCATTGTACACTAATTCTCCATTCTGTTTTGATATTCTGCATTTTTTTTTTATAGGAAAAGGGTGACAAACGAGCACACAGTCCACCTGATGGTAAGTGGTTGCTGCGGCCCATAGACATCTACATCTATCCTCTATTACAAATCAAAATGTAGATGCGTTGTCACCCGTGAGGACTAAGATGGAATGCCTCATTTCCAGTAAAAAGGGCCTCCGGCCACCTGCACTCACCAAGCGAAACGCAGAGGTAAATCTCTACTTCACGCTGGTTTTCTGTGAGGTCGTGGTACCACCCCGGTTCGAGCCGGCCCATCCGTGCGACAGCAAAAGCTGCCGCGTGGCTCTACCACTGTTTATGTTTTGCATCACTTTATACTATTTTTTTCATTCTGTTTTTGATTCTCTGCATTTATATTTTGCATCACCTTTATTTATATAGGATCCTGTAACGTTTTTACACAATAACATATCATTTTACTGCGTATTTTCACACTATTTAGTACTTTTAAACTAGCTGTCAACGAAGCCTTACCTTTTTTTGGTCTTTTATTGAATTCTCTGTAACTCTACAATTTCAGGCTTCGGTGCGCTGTCGCGCATCAGTTTTTCCTATTTGAATAATATCTCATTTAATGTAAAGATTTTCCAATTATATTCCTAAAAACCAAAAATTTTATATTTGACAACCATTGTTTTTGTAGTTGTCATGGTAACTTTTATTCAAATTCGTCTCTGGTATGATGTTCTTTCTTCATAAATACTTTTTGGCTGTAGGTCATTTACAATAAATTTCGTTTTAATTTAAATAATTTCTCGTTCTCTCTAAAAAGGTATAAAAGCCAAACAATTGGAGAATACAGGACAGTCTCGCTTCAGTTCTCAAACGAGAAACATCTACTAAAGGCCTTATCCCGGGGCCGCTCTGCCCCGGGATCCTGCAAGCCTCCATCTACATCCGGCGAATCCTGAAGTCGTCGGCGCATCCTGCAAACCAGGCGCCGGGATCCTGATTTTCCCCCCGACCCTGGAAAATTTTTGACTCAGCAAAAATTTTGACATGTACATTCTAAAATAAACCATAAAAACACAGCTTTGCAGAAACAGACATCAACAGGCAAAATCAGATATACTATCTCTTACATTCATCATCTGCATTCAGGTAAGGGTGGAGTTCACATTCAACGACTACCACTCTAAAAGTGTGTTTTCAAAACGACATTAAGGCTTATTTAAGGAGTAGTCAAAAATGTAGTGTTATGCAACTTACATTTCATTGTACACTAATTCTCCATTCTGTTTTGATATTCTGCATTCATGTTTTGCATCACTTTATACTATTTTTTTCATTCTGTTTTTGATTCTCTGTATTTATATTTTGCATCACCTTTATTTATATAGGATCCTGTAACGTTTTTACACAATAACATATCATTTTACTGCGTATTTTCACACTATTTAGTACTTTTAAACTAGCTGTCAACGAAGCCTTACCTTTTTTTTGGTCTTTTATTGAATTCTCTGTAACTCTACAATTTCAGGCTTCGGTGCGCTGTCGCGCATCAGTTTTTCCTATTTGAATAATATCTCATTTCTTACTTAAATGTAAAGATTTTCCAATTATATTCCTAAAAACCAAAAATTTTATATTTGACAACCATTGTTTTTGTAGTTGTCATGGTAACTTTTATTCAAATTCGTCTCTGGTATGATGTTCTTTCTTCATAAATACTTTTTGGCTGTAGGTCATTTACAATAAATTTCGTTTTAATTTAAATAATTTCTCGTTCTCTCTAAAAAGGTATAAAAGCCAAACAATTGGAGAATACAGGACAGTCTCGCTTCAGTTCTCAAACGAGAAACATCTACTAAAGGCCTTATCCCGGGGCCGCTCTGCCCCGGGATCCTGCAAGCCTCCATCTACATCCGGCGCATCCTGAAGTCGTCGGCGCATCCTGCAAACCAGGCGCCGGATGTAGATGGAGGCTTGCAGGATCCCGGGGCAGAGCGGCCCCGGGATAAGGCCTTTAGTAGATGTTTCTCGTTTGAGAACTGAAGCGAGACTGTACTGTATTCTCCAATTGTTTGGCTTTTATACCTTTTTAGAGAGAACGAGAAATTATTTAAATTAAAACGAAATTTATTGTAAATGACCTACAGCCAAAAAGTATTTATGAAGAAAGAACATCATACCAGAGACGAATTTGAATAAAAGTTACCATGACAACTACAAAAACAATGGTTGTCAAATATAAAATTTTTGGTTTTTAGGAATATAATTGGAAAATCTTTACATTTAAGTAAGAAATGAGATATTATTCAAATAGGAAAAACTGATGCGCGACAGCGCACCGAAGCCTGAAATTGTAGAGTTACAGAGAATTCAATAAAAGACCAAAAAAAAGGTAAGGCTTCGTTGACAGCTAGTTTAAAAGTACTAAATAGTGTGAAAATACGCAGTAAAATGATATGTTATTGTGTAAAAACGTTACAGGATCCTATATAAATAAAGGTGATGCAAAATATAAATGCAGAGAATCAAAAACAGAATGAAAAAAATAGTATAAAGTGATGCAAAACATGAATGCAGAATATCAAAACAGAATGGAGAATTAGTGTACAATGAAATGTAAGTTGCATAACACTACAATAGGCAATTGGTGAAGAAAAATTAATTTAAAAAAATCTCTAACATTCTGTCCTTTTTATCTTTTAAATTCAAAATGCGTGGTAATGCATTATTTTAAGTGATTTGACTGCGCACGCACACATTCGTAAGGGTCGATCGGTAGGCAAAAACGTTGTTGCCCATAAATCACATTCAATTTGGGATAATTTCAGTTAAAAGTAGCAGCCTTATTTACTCGTATTTTCAAAAGCTGCAACAATGGTATATCATTATTTATATATTTGAACTTAAGTTTAAAATTTGGTTACCCTTTGAAAAATAATCCAGTATAAAGAAAAATAAAAAATAAAATTCGATTACAGTTATAAATACAGTTACCATTCGAACAACACAAAAAATCACACAGAACGAGAAATTATTTCAGTTTAATTCACATTAAATCACGAAAGATGTGCTCATGGCGTTCAGTCACCCGTTCCCGCCATTAGAGACCCGCCATTGTGTAGTAACCCTTTTCTCTCTGCGGTGAAACCGTTTTGTATTGTAGACGTTTAAAGATCGATGGATCTAACTGTCCCGTAATAATACATGCATTTGATATCTATTTTAAAACATCAATAGTGTACAGTAAGCGGTTTTTTCTCGGTTTCCGCAATGAAATAAGAAATGTCGCTTTTGTAGGTCATTTCGATAGAAATCGCATTGTTCAATTATTGTAGCAAATCTTCATATGATTTGTATTTTCTTGTATGTTATATATTTTTTTAAATACTAACAATGCTATTGACAATTCAAATATTCCTTTTAACCACTTCTGGTAAGCTGAAATGCTTGTGTAAGGAGAGGTTCACGGCAGTAGTCGAACGGCGGATTCGAATTTCGAACCCATGACCTATTGAGTTCGCGGTCCGTATCCTACCATTAGGCCACTGTCGACTATAAATCCATTCGTTATAGTCTATCGTTGGTCGTGGAACTGGGAATAGGAAACGTTGTTGTGGATTTTCCATAATCGTCAGATTTCTCGTACTTACTACATTCGTACTACTACAGTGTCAACACTGCTACTCGTCCCCGACATAGGTTATATCGCCGTTCTGACAACTATGTTTGACATAGATCTATAGTTAGGTTAGGTTCCGTCTACCAGATGCGAAGAGGTCTTTTTGGTCATTCCCATAATTCTGTACGAGGTAGACCCTTTGTACGTGGTCGATCCATGCTGCAGCTATATTATGGTTGTGGCACAAATAGAGTGATTCGATCGGGGTGCAACTATGCTTTCACAATACTAACGTAAAATACCAGTTTTATGCTGCTGTGTTTCGTATGGTGAATGTAGAGAACTGGAGACTCTTTTTAATACGCTTTTATTAGCTCCACGTGTTTTTTTTTATAGGATAAGGGTGACAAGCGAGCAGACAGTCCACCTGATGGTAAGTGGTTGCTGCGGCCCATAGACATCTACATCTATCCTCTATTACAAATCAAAATGTAGATGCGTTGTCACCCGTGAGGACTAAGATGGAATGCCTCATTTCCAGTAAAAAGGGCCTCCAGCCACCTGCACTCACCAAGCGAAACGCAGAGGTAAACCTCTACTTCACGCTGGTATTCTGTGAGGTCGTGGTACCACCCCGGTTCGAGCCGGCTCATCCGTGCGACAGCAAAAGCTGCCGCGTGGTTCTACCACTGTTTAAAATGTATGCGTGTATCTATTTATCTAGCGTATCGTAGCGGAATCTTACAATATATGTGGTCACCAACTTGTAGACGGCCGATTTAAGCCGGCTACTGACCTGCCTGCCGCAGGGGCAATCTAGGGAGCACAGCGATCGGAGCAATATCGAAGGTCGCAGGGCCGACTTAAAAAATTGCCCCTGCTTGCCTACACACATCACAATTAAGGAGGCAATTAAGGGTCATCCCCACTCCTACACCCTAGATTGCCCCTGTGGCAGGCAGGTCAGTAGCCACCTTTACTCGAAAATTTGCTTCGGTCGATGTCAATACAATAATGAAATCACTTTATCCTAGTATAATGATCGGGATCACCAGGATAAAATATAATAATCACCTTAGGATCGATGTACGTTGTTTAGATTTTTCTAATGTCTATATTACTACAAACGAGGCATTCCATCATAGTCCTCAGAACCTAAATTAAAGGAGCAAAAATGTGGTTGTAAAGCTAATCGTACCAACTATGCAAATATCCCCCATATAAGTTATCTGTGGGGGGTCTTTAGTTAACAGTGAACGTTTCGGCTGTAATCAATGAATAAATGAAAAGAATACTAATATAATTTATAATTTCTCGAAATATTATATTTCTCGGACATTTTTTTTATATATTTTACCATAGTTGCCAAGCTTGGGAGGCGGGTTGGCAACTGCATTTTGAGTGGTTATCGGAATGATTTTTTTATAGGATAGGGTTACAAACGAGCACACAGTCCACCTGATGGTAAGTGGTTGCTGCGGCCCATAGACATCTACACCTATCCTCGTTTGCGAATCAAAATGCAGATGCGTTGTCACCCATGAGGACTAAGATGGAATGCCTCTATTCCAATAATTTAAAATTAAAAATTTTGTACAGCCGACTTCAATATAGGTTATTTGAGAATAACTCAATAACTATTGGTCTGACCTTGATCAAATTCATATGGGACCACACGAGACCTATCAGCTTTCATATAAAAAAAGAATCATCGAAATCGGTTCGCCCAGTACAAAGTTATGAGGTAACACACATAAAAAAAAACGAAAAAAAAAAAACATACACTCGAATTGAGTACCGTCTCCTTTTTGGAAGTCGGCAGATAAAAAGGGTCTCCGGTTCTCTACACTCACCATACGAAACACAGCAGCATTGAGCTTCTATTTTACGCTGGTATTCTGTGAGAGCGTGATCCTTCCCAGGTCGAGCTGACCCATTCGTGCTACAACTATACTATTAATATAGCTGCAGCATGGCTCTACCACGTAATAAAACACGTGGGTTTCCTTACAAATCAGTTATTAAAATTGCAATAAATAATTTAATTGATGCCGTTGCGAATCGAACTCGGTTTGCTCGCGTTTTTTTTATAGAATAAATGTGACAACACACATTCCGCTTGATGGTAAGTGGATGCTGTGGCTCATAGACATCTTTCTCTATGCTCGATTAAGAATCAAAATGCAGAGCGAAGACTTAGATGTAATGCTTCGTTTTCAGTAAAAATTGTCTCCGGTTTTCTAAACTCACTATATGAAACAGCAGCATTAAGCTGTCATTCTGCGCTGGTACTCCATGAGAGCGTGGTAATACCCGTTCGAGCCGACCCATTCGTGCTACAACCATAATATAGCTGCAGCGTGGCTCTACCATGTGTAAAACGTACTGTGAAATTAACGGCGAGGACTTACACGCTGAGATGTAGGTACGGCTGTAGTTAATAACGTACCTAATTAAAAATTAAAATTATCTCACCATACTCATAAATTTTCAGAAGAGCGTTCGGCCCAAGTTCGGTCTGTGTGCAGAAACTTCTTCATTAACAATCTATTCGACGATTACGAAACTGTTTATTTATTTAAAGTAATAATTTCTTAAATATATGTACACAGACTGCAGACTTCCTGTGAACACGTACAGGATCTCTCCCGTAACTACATCAGATTTGAAATACCACAAATCCTCGTGAACCTAAAGAACACTGATTCTTTCCAAGGGTGATTCGCTAGGCTACTGAAATTGAAAAACCTAAATTCAAACCTACTTTCTATAGAGAAGAGGAATAGGTGATGTCATAGCCTTAGGATTCTATAATTATTTAAATTAAATTTAAACCCAAAAATGCTACTGCAAGCAAGACTTCAAGATACTTTAAGCTAAACATTGGTATTCAAAAGCTAAAACTGTGATATTGGGATATCAAACATCTCTATCTTCGTCGTGACCATGGGTGCTCTAAAACACCCGAAATGTCAAAATCAAAATAAATTAAATTAAACTCAAATTAAATCCGTAACATTTGATTTATTTAATAATAATTTGAAATATCATGAATTGAAATTAAATCGTTTAATCGGTTTTTTTTTTGGGTAAGCTTGCAACAAATATGCAACTGACCGTAGTTAATAGTATTGAACGTCCATACTTTCATAAAATCAACTCAAGCGTCATAGGAAGCAACTGTTACTGTATGATTCTATTCCTTATTGTGTCCGCGCTTCCGGCAGCCATCTTGTCAACGCGCAAAGGAACCATTTACCACGGTGGTCTGATTTATTGTCCTGGACACATTAAAGGGTATAATACCAGAATGGCCATTGATGGAACAGATCAAGTGTTTTGTGACGGAGCTGGACATAACATAATCTCTCTATTGGCGGGTTGAATGGATATCGATTCCGATGTTTTTTTTTGTTAATATTTTCTCACGGGAAAAAAAGAGCAATGGCAGAAAAATAGTTGAGAAAAATTATAGCGTCTAGAAATAAGTTATATATAAAATGAGTTTTATTATTTTTCTATGATTTTTTAAATAAAAATGTATTTTAATTAAAGCCACAGAAAAAAACTAACATTTTTGGGAATATCAAATGACTTAAATCATTTTAGTCTATTCAAATGTTGCCATTTAGTATATTCATACCGTTTTCGTATACACTTTGTAACACTACCAATACAACATTCAAAATATTTTTATATTAAGTTATTATTAGTAATAACTCTACTATCAGTAATAATAATAATAAAAGTGATATGGCTGAGAATAAGTCTCTTACAAAGAATTTCCTACAATAATACATTATCTCAATTATAGTACTATGTAACAATTCCATTTAATGTTATGCCAAAATAAAATGTCACTTTTTTTACTGTCTTTACGGCTCTGGGTTCTAGCCCTTCTGAGAAAGTCACTATGATACAAAAGCCCTGGAGCCATGCCAGAAATATACATTCATAGTATGCAAATATATAATAGAGATACAATAATCTAAAAACTCTCAATTATGTATCATTTACTAAGCTAACATCAATCAACCACAGGAAGCATGACTCTTTCCAAGTAACATAGGATATAACCTAAAAAGGTTCAAATGTAAATATCTTTTTTTTGACGCCTTCTCAGTACAAAATTCTTTGACAGAGTTATTAAAGGACTGACGCTTAACATTTTAAGATATTTTTGGTATATAGACGCTACCATTTCTTCTCAACTAATTTTATATATGGAAGTCTGCCATTGCTCTTTCTTAGATTCGGTAATTAATTCATGAACATTTTTTTTATAGAATAAGGGTGACAAACGAGCACACAGTCCGCCTGATGGTAAGTGGTTGTTGCGGCCCATAGACATCTACATCTATCCTCTATTACAAATCAAAATGCAGATGCGTTGTCACCCGTAAGGACTAAAATGGAATACCTCATTTTCAGTAAAATGGGTCTCCGGTTCTGTACACTCAGCAAACGAAACACAGCAGCGTTAAGGTGCTATTTTACGCTGGTATTCTGTGAGAGCGTGGTCCTTCCCCGGTCGAGCCGGCCCATTCGTGCTACAACTATACTACTAATATAGCTGCAGCATGGCTCTACCACGTAAAAATTCATGAACATGTTAATAGCAAATGGGCAGCAACATCTTCCTGATTTCTGAAATAATAAAAATCCGCCTGCCTAGCGTGCTAATTATGGCAAAAAACCCTCCTATGAGGCAATCTGTGTGGGGGGAGGGGGGGGGGGGGGGATGGAATGATCAGCTGTGGACTTTCATGGACTGTAATGAAGATAATTACGAAAATGTGTGACTTAATAGCTATGGAGAAGGATATAGTCGAAGTTTCGTAAGGCAACCGACATAGCCCAACGAATCAGTAAGAACCGACAACTGAAGGGCTAAAATGGTTGACGAGTGGAAGCCTCGTATCGGTAAGCGAAGTGTGCGGCCTCCTCTAGATAGAGTGATGATTGTAAGACTTCATTACGAAGACAAATTCAAGAAGTCCAGCTGGAATTCTAGCTGGTTCTTCATATCACAGAGGACTTTTACGAACTAGTGCTAAAGGCAACAAAATTTATGATAAACATTAAATAAATAATTTTACACGTGATAGAGCCATGCTGCAGCTATATTACTGGTATAGTTGTAGCAAAAATGGGTCGAATCGACCGGGGAAGGAGTACGCCCTCACAGAATACCAGTGTAAAAGTAGCTAAACGCTGCTGTGTTTCGTATGGCGAGTGTAGAGAACCGGAGACCCTTTTTACTGGAAACAAGGCATTTCATCTTAGTCCTCACGGGTGACAACGCATATGCATTGTGATTCGTAATCATTTAACAGTGGTAGAGCCACGCGGCAGCTTTTGCTGCCGCACGGATGGGCCGGCCCGAACCGGGGTGGTACCACGACCTCATAGAATACCAGCGTGAAGTAGAGGTTTACCTCTGCGTTTCGCTTGGTGAGTGCAGGTGGCCGGAGGCCCTTTTTACTGGAAATGAGGCATTCCATCTTAGTCCTCACGGGTGACGACGCATCTACATTTTGATTCGCAAACGAGGATAGATGAAGATGTCTATGGGCCACAGCAACCACTTACCATCAGGTGGACTGTGTGTTCGTTTGTCACCCTTATCCTATAAAAAAAAATCGAGGATAGATAGAATATAATGTGTGCTCGTTTGTCATTCTTATCCTATAATTTCTTTTTTTATTTACGGCTGATTTTTCAATCGTCAGATAAAAGTTATCCGTCGAATAAACTATAACCCGACTGAATATAAAAGTGAAACAATTGAAACATTTTGTTGATGCAACTGTAATTTTTAATTTGATTACGTTGTATTTTATTTCATATAACCGAGGATTAAAAAATCCATCCTTAATCTTAAGCAATTAGGCATCGGATGAACGATATTTATGGGCGGGAAAAGTACCGAAATACAATTGTATTGACTTTCTCATAAAATTGAGCGCCTTTTTGTTCTGTAGGTACCCGATGAATAATTTTGGACAGATTAAACGGTATTGTTTTTAATCCTATACATAGATAGATAATAGGCGCAAGCGGTCTGTATGAGTTCAGTTTCTTGGAAAAGAAGATATTATGACAACAAGCTTAATAGTTATAACAGTAATAAAAAAAAATCGACTGCGACTCGACTTTTTTTATAGGAGAGGGGGCAAACGAGCAAGCGGCTCACCCGATGGTAAGTGATTACCGTCGCTCATGAATCACTGCAACACCAGGGGAATCGCAGATGCTTTGCCGGCCTTTTAAAAAGGAGTAGGCTCTTTTCTTGAAGGTCCCTAAGCTGTATTGGTCTGGAAAAATTGCGGTAGTCGATTCCACAAGAAAATTGTGCGAGGAAGAAAACCTCTTGTAAATCGCACAGTGGTGGCCCGCCAATAATCCAGATGGTATGGATGGTGAAATTGAGCGGCTGGAATTAGTCCGAACAATTCCTCAGAGCACTCTCCGTGATAGATGAGAAACAATACGCAAAGAGTTGCAACATCTCTTCGCAGTGCTAGTGAGTCAAGCCGATTAGAAAGAGCTCGATCGCCGAGATTCGAACCGCTCTACGCTGGTTGCTATCAAATGGATGGAGCTGGCACCGGGGAGCCCCAGCCCAGAGATGGGAACAGTTTTCCATGTGAGGCCGAATCTACGCCTTGTAAGGTTCCGGTATAAATACTGTCCCGCTCTGCTCAGATAAATGATAATGAAAGCTACGGTGGTATGATTTTTTTTTTAATATGGTGCGATTTTATAACTATATATAGTACATGTTTATGAGCAAGTAAACTAGGCGTAAATAGTTACTAATCGATATTATAATGTATTGAGCGAGGAAAGTCATAGTTTGAGCTATATAAAAAATTTACAACTAAGTTACTAAGTTAAACATTTTGTTTCTATTTCCTCTCAGGCATTATATATACGTGGTAAAAATGTTATTTAATGCAAACTTTGAATATTTTAAATTGTGGGATTTCGTCACAAAAGTCGATTAATCTGATTTTCGTATCAATTTTGTTAAATTATAAAACCCGTTTTTTCTATATTATATTAAAAAGTCCATTTGTTATCAAATTTGATAACATTTATAAGGGTTTCTATTTTGTTTGAAAGATTTTCTTAATCGTCGTAGTTTTTATCGACACTGAATTTATTAGCATCGATTATCTACATGTTGCAAAACTATATTATATATATATATATATATATATATATATATATATATATATATATATATATATATATATATATACTCGTATAAGTAGATAGAATTGTGCATTCCAAATACTTTAGTGCCAAATACATAAGGGCACAATTTATTGTGTATTGAACACAGTTATATTTCTTTCAAAATATCACAATTAATAAATTAAAATGTTTAATTTTATCTTGTACGTAGTTTCTTGGCTCGTGACCACTTTGTTTGATGCGTTGTCACCTGTGAGTACCTACTAAGATGGAATGCCTTTTTTCCTGTAAAAGGGTCTCCGGTTCTCTACACTCAACATACGAAACACAGCAGTATTAAGCTGCTATTTTACTCTGGTATTCTGTGAGAGCGTCGTCGCACCCCGGTCAACCGACCCATTCGTGCTACAACAATAATATAGCTGCAGCATGGCTCTACTACGTACATGATTATGAGGCAGACCTCATAATAAATAATAAAAATAAAATTCTGCAATTGCTAACCCGCTTGCCAAGCCTTGCTTTTTTGCCTTCTCACTTATTCGTTTACTTTACCACTGGTGTGTGAAAATATCTGTCCTGAAAAAAACCATTAGATACCATTGCATTACTAATCATAACTCTGACGTCTGTTACACAAAACCGGCGACTACGGACATCCATGTGGCACGATCTTAATGATCTTGCATCTTTCACTTTTTTATAGAATTAGGATGACAATCGAGCACACAGTCCACCTGATGGTAAGTGGTTGCTGTGGCCCATAGACATCTACTTCTTCGTTTACGAATTAAAATGCAGATGCGTTGTCAGCCGTGAGGACTAAGATAGATTACCTCTGTTCCAGTAAAAAGGGTCTACATTCACGCAAACATGCTCTTCGGTTAAGAGTAGGTACTCTTAATTTGGTCCTCTTGTCTCTGATCTCGTCTACTGATGCTCTATCTAATAGTATCTACTCAATATCAAAAATAATGTTTTTTTTTAATTGTTTGTATGTTTTTATTTAATAATTCTATTCGTTGTTAACGAATATTTTAGAGCAGTTACAGTTTTATTATAACATATTATTTACATAACTTATATATTTATTTGATTAAAAAAAGTAACTTCTTATAACTTCTTTTTGGCTAGACAGTAAACACGCTACAGCTATATTGTGCTTATAGCAGAAATGGGTTTGCTCGCGTAAAAAAGCAGCTTACTGCTGAAGAAAACGAACCTAGACGAAGAACGAGAAACGACGCAATCCATCCCAGTCCTTAGGGGTGACAACGCATCTGCATTTTGATTCTTAATCGAGGATATAATATGTAAATGACTTGGGCCACAGCATCCACCATTAGGTGGCAATGAGTGCTCTTTTGTCGCCCCAACCTTACTTTAAAAGAAAGAAACAAGGCGCTCTTAAAAATACATTGTTATTCTCTATACATAGATTTTCTTCTCTAAAACAAAACATCATGCACCCCATGAAACAGTACAGCAAGGCAAACGTTTTCCGGGAACGTTCCGGTTCCGTTAGAATTAACCGCAGGTAGCGGTTCTACAACCCTTCCTTTACCCTCACCCTTTATCACAAGCCCCGCCCACAACATCCCCGCGTCGCCTGAGCATAGTTGTTTTCAGTAGTGCACCGTGCTTTTTGTGTAGCGTACAAGTATTGAGGTTACCATGTCCCTGTGGACCCCATACTCGGAGGAGGCTTTAGACTTAAGTCGAGCCACATTGAAGAAGGAACAAGCGTCTC
Source organism: Parnassius glacialis (assembly GCA_033319125.1). Lineage (NCBI taxonomy): Eukaryota > Metazoa > Arthropoda > Insecta > Lepidoptera > Papilionidae > Parnassius > Parnassius glacialis. The sequence goes on along the minus strand of JAVANC010000022.1, from coordinate 41,624,882 downwards.
CAGCACCGGTGAACTTGACTTACACCAACAATAATGTTCCCGGATATATATACCCTCAACAGGCAGTGTCTCCACCCGACAGGCTACCTAACCCACACCCGTACTATGTTGGATATCATGAGCCTGCTTGTGTACCATCTGCCCAGATATCTCCGGACTCTGTCGGAAGCACATGGTCACCCAGGTCTTACTGCAAGTCGTTATCGTCGCCGGAATCTCAAGACGCTTACGAAGCTGAGTCTCTTTCCGATGACGTCGAGTACCAGGCCTTCGAAAGGGACGCATTAAGAGCCATGGCGGAGAAGAACGGAGGAACCCTTTTGGGAAACAATCCGAGAATGCGACGGGCTGTGCAGACGAATCAGGCAGCCGACGACTCTTACAGAAAGCAGAGAGAGAGGAATAATTTCGCGGCGAAACAGAGTAGAGACAGGAGGAAACTAAGAGAAGTCCGGCTTGCTTTTCAAGTTACATTTCTGAAGAAGAAGTTGGCAGATTTAAGGGCACGGCTTGAGGAGAGGATCTGTATCCGTTGCCAGCAGCAATGTAGATGTTAAAATTATAATATACGCGCCATATTGTTTTAAATCAAAAACAATAGAAGGAGATATTTTAGGCTAAAGAAATTTTGTGTGATAACCACAGAATAAATAATAGTTGGTAATACGGACTTTTTGTAAATATACGTGCAAGTTTTTCTTTGATATATCTACTATCGTGCCATACGGATTAGAAACTATTTATGTAAAACAGAAGGAATAAATATGTACGGGAAATATTTTCTATAACTGTAAATATAACTAATTGTAAGTAGTGTTGAAGGATCGAATGAATATTTTTTTAATGGACTTTTATCGCGCTCAATTAACTTATGTTATATTCCTGACATTTCTATTAAGTACCATGTGCACACTTGGACAGGGGGGTGGCCATAGATCCTGCAAAGTACTTGAAATGATCTATAAGTTTAATTTTTATATTTTTTTAATGTTTTCTGTAACCGTCTTCGTTGTGACATCACTACCCAAAGGTTGACTGGCAGAGAATGATTTTAGCATAAAGTCCGCCTTTTAATCTTAAACTGTTTGTAAGGTTAAATAAAGATTAAATAAGTAAACGTTGTGAATATAAAATAGTTTTCTACACGCCCTAAAATTCGTTTAAAAGTAGCTTAATTCCATGTGTAGTTTTCGCGTAAATATAAGAAACCATTGTATGAATCAAGTGTGAAAAGTATTTTTGTATATACGAATTTATAAATACACAGTATATTACAAAACTTTAAATTGTAATTTTATTTATAACGTTATAAACATAGAATTATTACCCAGTAATATACGTAATATATGGTTATAAATATGCTGACGGTTCCGGAGCGTAGTGACTTAGAGCTACGGCGCCGCGGGCTTGAATTTCGCACGTAACAAATTTGCATAGCCTACAAATAATTGTTCCTGGTATGGAAATTAATTGTAGGGGTAATGTTTTTTTTGGAACGAAGTTCCTTATCGGACGGTACGGGTTTGGCGGATGGGAGCTAGGCGACAAAAAGTGTAAGATTTTTTCGTCACTACCCCTTGTTTCATAGTGTATTCTATTTTAAATGACGCTTCATTTTAATTGACGCTAGTAATATATTTATTTGTATTTGTTAATAATCAATAATATAATACGTTTATAAATAATAAGAATCTTCCTTCCAACCGAGTGTTCAACGACCTCACGCATGTTTTTTTTTTTTAATAAAACATATTATAATATGAAAGATAAGAAATATATTTATTCAGTACTAACACGATACACAAGCATTAAAAGTTTTCGTAAGTTTTATAACAATATAAATGCGCCGATTTCTCAATAATCAGATAAAAGTTATTCATAGGATACATATTATAAATTACCGTTATGAACAAAATAGGTCAATTGTTTCACTTTTATAAGCTAAGTTCGAATCCGGGTTGCTCGCGTAGGTCAATTAGATAGAGTAAGATAGAGTAGGTATCTACTTTATAATTTACAACGAGCACTTAGTCCCTTAAATACCACATACCGCAATTATTAATATAAATAAAAACTCTTTTTTATAAACACAGTGCTTATATACATTAAAATATTGTTTGTTTATTTTAATTCTAATGCCGCTGATTCAAAAAGACCGACAAAACTCTAAGGCACATATTTACATAATGTTTCAACCGTTACGTTTATAATTTATTACGTTTTTAATTTATTTGAGATGAATTTGTTTCATTCTTCAAAGTCAAGAGTCAGCAAATAAACAGATCGATTACCGATTTCGCAAATACGATGTTTGTCAGCTAACGACTTTGTTGACGACGAAGTTTTGACAATTTAAGACATTATCGACGCCATTAACAAGTCGTTTGGAGATAAATTCAACAAGCTTCTGTCCGCGGCTCCTCTCGCGTGGAATAAATACATACGTGGTGGAGCCATGCTGCAATTACATTAGGGCTGCAGAACGAATGTGTTAGCTCGACTTCCTCAGTTGATGATCGATCAACGAAGCCCTGGCGACCGACTAAAATGAAGTTACAGTCCCACAGCTGGTGATATGAAGAAGGTGTATTTTCAGTTGCTGACCACTTTTTTTAAGTGATACTGGTAGGTTTATCGCGGTTTTCTGCCGACTTCCAAAAGGAGACGGTACTCAATTCGAGTGTATGTTTTTTTTTTTTGCTTTTTTTTTTTATGTGTGTTACCTCATAACTTTGTACTGAGCAAACCGATTTCGATGATTCTTTTTTATATGAAAGCTGATAGTTCTCGTGTGGTCCCATATGAATTTGATCAAGGTCGGACCAATGGTTATTGAGTTATTCTTAAATAACCTATATTGAAGTCGCTTATATTGAAGTCGGCTGTACAAAATTTTTAATTTTAAATTATAGTGTTACGTTACGTGGTAGAGCCACGCTGAAGCTATATTATGTTTAGCAGGAATGAGTCAATCGGGAAATGACCAGTTTATGCTGTTTTGTTTCTTATGGTGAGAGTTGTGTACTGGAAACGAGATATTCCATCTTTGTCCTCAGGAGTGACAAGACATCTGCATTTTGATTCTTTATTATATAAATGTAGACGTCTATGGGCTACATTATCCACTTATCGTCAGGTGAAGTGCGTGTTTCCTTGTCACCCTTATTCTATAGAAAAAATGCGTAAATGTTGCCTTATGTGTTAGTCCAGGATATGATCTAATATTGTAAGAAACTTCATCTAAATGTAAATCTGGTAATAAATGCTTACTGTTAACCTTAGCAGTGGACTTTTAATAAAAAGTCCACTGCTGTACATAAGCCTCGATAGGAGACTCGATAGGAGAATAGATTATCTCATAGATAGAACTGTTGCCATAGCTGCCACATGCAGGCGGAAAGATACTGTTGCCCATATCCTGGCTCGTTTCCCTGTATCGCCTCTTACGACACCCACGGGACAATATGGGTAGTGGATTTCCTAATATCCTTACACCGCCACTACACGGTCAAATGAATGAATACTTGCGTGACAAAAATATAAACGTAAAATAGCAGCTCAATGCTGCTGTCTTTCGTATGGGGAGTGTAAAGAACCGGAGACCCTGGAACTGGAAAGGAGGCACTTCACCTCAGTCCTCAGGGGTGGCTGCGCATCTGCATTTTAGTTCTTAATTGAGGATAAATGTGGTGTCTATGGGCCACAGCATCCACTTACCATCAGGTGGACTGTGTGCTCGTTTGCACCCTTATTCTATAAAAAAAAAACTTTTTTAACAATTTTTACTTATTATATTATATTAGCATACATTACGCTTGATTTAGAGTTCAAAGATAATAACTGATACCAGTTTTTCCTAAACTATTGTATATAGTATATATATATATACATTACGCCGTGTAGTGGCGGTCAAGAATATCCACTACCCCATATCCTCCCGTGGGTGTCGTAAAAGGCGACAAAGGGAAACAGGCAGGAGATGGGCAGCAGCATCTTCCTGATAATAGCCAAAATTACAATAAAAAAACTGCGGTTGCCAACCCGCTCGCCAAGCGTGGCAACTATGGCAAATACCCCCCAATGATCAAAACAACAAATAGACGGCCCCCAGTCCCCGGCGGCCCCGCAATTCCTGGCTACGGTGGCGACCTTGGTAACGGCGGGGCAGGGGGTGCTAAGAATCTCCGATGGAGGTTCGGTTGCCACCTACGACGACTCGACCTGGCAGCGTACAACGCACGCACCCTGAGGACTGACGAGAAGATCGTGGAGCTGGAAGAAGAGATAGACAAGTTGCGCTGGCATATTATAGGATTATCCGAAGTCCGAAGAGAGGGGCAGGACACGGTAATCCTCGAATCCGGCAACTTGCTCTATCACCGGGAGGGCGACCATCTGTCCCAAGGAGGTGTCGGATTTATCGTCCACAAGTCTCTCGTTAACAACGTTGTAAAGATCGGGAGTGTGTCGACGAGGGTTGCGTACCTTATACTCAGAATCACCAAACGGTATTCGCTGAAGGTCATACAGGTTTACGCACCAACCTCGACACACCTCGATGAGGAGGTGGAGGAAATGTATGAGGATATCTCTAGAGCCATGCATTCCTCCAAAACCCAATATACGGTGTTAATGGGAGACTTCAATGCAAAACTAGGCACAAGAGAGAACGGTGAGCTGAAAGTAGGGAAATTTGGAATAGGGCAACGGAACCCAAGGGGCCAGCAGCTGGCCGACTTCATAGAGAAAGAGGGACTCTTTATGATGAACTCTTTCTTCAAGAAGCGACCCCACAGGAAGTGGACCTGGTCGAGCCCCGACGGTTCGACAAAAAATGAGATTGACTTCATTATGACGACCAGACGACAACTGTTCAGTGAGGTCTCAGTGATCGTGAGGGTGAAAACCGGCAGCGATCACTAAATGGTTAGAGGCACACTGAACCTAAATGTTAAGTTGGAGAGGTCTCGTCTGATGAAGTCAACGCTCCGTCCCCCTCGTGCTCTAATCCAAAGTCCCGAAACCTTTCAGCTCGAGTTACAAAACCGCTTTCAGTGCCTAGAAGACTGCAATGAAGTGGACGATATGAATGACAAGCTCGTGGAAACTGTCCATGCGGTCGGAGCTAAGTTCTGCAAGACCCGCCGCAGAAGAACACAAAAACTCTCCGATCACACTCTTAATCTCATGGCTGTTAGACGGGAGATGAGGCTACATTCTTCAACAGATTTGACAGCATACAGGCAATTGAACAGACAGATCTCCAAATGCATGCGGCGAGACTTACGCAACTTCAATACAGCTCGTATTGAAGAAGCGATCGAGCGGAACCAAGGCTCCAAAGTCTTTGCCAGAGATCTGTCTGCCAGAAAGAGCCAACTGTCAAAGCTGAAGACCGAATGTGGCACCTGAGATTTTGAGTGAGATTGAGAGCTTCTATGGGCAGCTGTACACGTCATCGTTGGAGCCACACGCAAGTGTGAGTAACGATCCAAGAGCGAGTCTTATTCGACATTATTCCGAAGATATCCCGGACGTCAGTCTGAGCGAGATAAGAATGGCTCTCCAGCATCTTAAAAACGGCAAGGCCCCAGGCGAGGATGGAATTACAGCGGAGCTTCTGAAAGCGGGTGGAAGACCGGTACTTGAAGTCCTTCAGAAGCTCTTTAATTCCGTCCTCCATGGTGGCATTACACCGGAGGCGTGGAGCAGAAGTGCGGTGGTCTTGTTCTTCAAGAAAGGTGACAACGCTCTCTTGAAGAACTACAGACCGATTTCCCTTCTGAGCCGCGTCTACGTGCTGTTTTCGAGAGTCATTACGAATCGTCTCGCGCGCAGACTTGACGACTTCCAGCCTCCCGAACAAGCCGGTTTCCGAAAGGGCTTTAGCACCATAGACCACATACATACCATACGGCAAATTGTACAGAAGTCCGAAGAGTACAATTTGCCACTATGTCTGGCGTATGTGGACTATGAGAAAGTCTTGGATTCCGTCGAAATTTGGGCGGTGCTGCAGTCCCTTCAGCGGTGCCAAGTTGACTGTCGGTATATCGAGGTGCTGAAGTGTTTGTACAGTAGAGCTACGATGGCTATCCGAGTACAGAACCAGAGTATGAAACCTATCCAATTGCAGAGAGGTGTAAGACAGGGTGACGTTATATCCCCGAAACTCTTCACCGCTGCATTGAAAGACGTTTTCAAGCTTCTGGACTGGAAATGATACGGTATTAACATCAATGGCGAGTACATCACTCACCTTCGATTTGCCGACGATATAGTCCTCATGGCAGAATCGCTGGAGGAACTAAGCACTATGCTCAATGACCTCAATAGTGTCTCTCAACGGATAGATCTTAAGATGAACATGGACAAAACAAAGATTATGTTTAATGTCCATGTCAAACCTATGCCGGTAGTTGTTGGGAGCACTAAGCTCGAAGTTGATGACGAGTATGTTTACCTGGGACAAATAGTCCGACTAGGTAAGTCCAAATTCGACCGAGAGGTCAATCGACGGATTCAACTCGGCTGGAGAGGGCTATGCTCGGAGTTTCTCTGCGTGATAAACTTAGGAATGAGGATATCCGCAGTAGAACCAGAGTAACCGACATAGCCCAACGGATTAGTAAGCTGAAGTGATAGTGGGCCGGCCATATAGCTCGAAGAACCGACAACCGATGGGGAAGAAAGGTTCTCGAGTGGCAGCCTCGTACCGGTAGGCGAAGTGTAGGGCGTCCCCCCACAAGATGGAGTGACGACCTGGTAAGACATGCAGGAAGTCGATGGATGCAGGTGGCTCAGGACCGTGCTTTGTGGCATTCTTTGGGGGAGGCCTATGTTCAGCAGTGGACTTGTGAAGGGCTGTAATGATGATGATGATATATATATATATAATATAATATAATAGGTATATATATATATATATATATATATATATATATATATATATATACCTATTTATTAATATGTATGTTGTTTATTTTTTTATGTATTATTGTGGTATTTTAACAAAATATAGTTTAGTTTATTTAGATATTAGTATGTAAGTGTAACATAAAACGCACCACCTCCTACTGTTCTTAATTCCAGTTTCTCTTTAGCCCAAATGTTGTCTGGAAGAGATCGCTCTTTAGCGATAAGACCGCCTTATTGTACATACGTATAGATTAAGTTTTCTCTGTAATGTATTTATTCGTTGTATATGTGTGGTGTACAATAAAGTATATACTGTTCAATTAGGGAACATGAATAAAATAGGCGACTCACACGATAGGCAAATTGTGTATTTAAAATGAATAAAAAATACAAAATAATTTGGTGGCGATCGGGTCGCGAGCTATCGGCGAGTGCCGGTCTTAGGCGCGGTGGTGAGAAACCCCCCCGCTCTTCACATGCTCCCCGCAAACCCCGTCGGTGCTGTCGTAACGGCGCCGACATACTCCCGGCGCTGGAAAGCTTAACAGCTTTCAAGATCTTCCAACTCATCGGGCTTCGGTAGTAGGACGATTCTGTTTAGGGCGCGCCGCACAATTCCTCTTGCAGTGTCTATATCTGCGACGCGTGTCAATCCGGCAGTTCCCGTGAAGAGTCTTCTTACACGTCCGAGACGCCAATAGAGCGGTGGAGCGTTTTCCTCTTTCAAGAGGACTAGCTCATCAATTTGTAGGCTCTCTTTGGACTTCGTGCGCCACTTCGTCCTCAACTGCAGCTCCGCAATGTACTTGTGGCTCCAGCGTCGCCAAAAGTGTTGCTTAAACTGCTCGATGCGCTGGAATCTGTCGAGACGATTGGCATTAGCGGATTGTAGACACGGAGATGGCAGCGAGCTTAGTGGTCTACCAATTAAAAAGTGGCCCGGAGTTAAGGGGATAATAGTCAGTGGGAGAGGAACTTAATGGACATAGGGGGCGGCTATTTAGGATACATTCTATTTGTGTGAACAAAGATGACAATTCCTCATAGGTTAGGTGCGTAGTCCCTAATATCCTAGCCAGGTGGAATTTGGCTGACTTTACACCGGCCTCCATCAAACCATTGAAGTGAGGAGCGTATGCAGGCGAGAAACAAATTCAACGCCTTCGTTAGCGGCAAAATCAGCGATAGTTTTAGCATTAACTTCAAAAAACTCTTTAAGTTCCTTTGAAGCAGCAACAAAGTTTCCACCATTGTCGCAGAATATCTGCTTTGGTAGCCCTCTCCGTCAAATTGGCCCAGCGAAATCAGTCCATACTGTAATAAAAGGATAGTCGGATATTAGTCTTTGAGCAGGTAAGTTGCCCATTATGGTTTTCATAGACTGACCCTTAAACGGCTACATACGGTGCAATTATGCACAGTACGTCTAGCCAGACTAAGGCTTGGGGCACTAGAATAGAATAGAATAGAATAATTTTTTATTCAATATAGATCACATGTGTAATACTTATTGAAAGTCATTTTTTACTTTACCACTGGTTCGAAAAAAAAACCTCTGTCCTGGGAAGAACCAGCAAGAAACCCAGCGGGACTTTTTTTTTTAAAGCAAATTTTACAATAATGGTTGTACTAACTATATAAGTACAAAATTTATTTTAGAAACAGCTTGGAAGCGATCACCTCATTCCCAGGGGTTATTATCAACCATGTATTCATTTATACTATAATAACCCTTTTTATACAGGTTCAACTTAACAAAACATTTAAACTTGCTAATGGAGAGAGCCTGTACACTTTCCGGGACCTTGTTGTAATAGCGTATACATTGCCCCAAGAATGAATTACTGACTCTGTGGAGTCGAGAAACTGGTATCACTAGCTTATGTTTGTTCCTAGTGTTTACAGAATGCACATCACTTTTTTTACTAAAACTACCTTTGTTTTTGTGAACATACATTAAATTTTCGTAAATATACTGAGAGGCCAAAGTTAATATATTTATTTCTTTAAATTTATCTCTAAGAGACTCTCTCAGTTTTAGGTTGTAAATAGCTCTAATGGCCCTCTTCTGTAAAACAAAAATAGGTTCTGAATCAGCCGCATGTCCCCATAGCAAAATCCCATAAGACATTATGCTATGGAAATAACTGAAATAAACTAATCTAGCTGTCTCGACACTAGTGAGACCTCTAATCTTTTTTACAGCATAGGCTGCAGAACTTAGTCTGCTTGCTAGTTTGGATAAATGGGGGCCCCACTGAAGCTTTGCGTCGAGAGTGATGCCAAGAAAAACAGTGGATTCAACAGGGCTCAGTTCTTCCCCATTTAAAAACACATTGGTACTCAGATTTCTAACATTCGTTGTTGTAAATTTAATACATTTAGTTTTATTTCCGTTTAAATGTAAATTATTAACGTTAAACCAATGCACTAATTTTGATATAGCATTATTCACTTCGTCACATTTAAATGATTTACGTTTAAGTTTAAGAATCAAAGAAGTATCATCAGCAAATAATACTATATCATGATTATCCTCTACAATAGAAGGTAAGTCATTAATATACACTAGAAACAGGAATGGGCCGAGAATTGAGCCCTGAGAGACACCCATTAGTACAGGTGAGCCGGAAGAACTTTTACCATTAATAATAACTTTCTGCATTCTATTACTTAAATATGAAATTATAAGTTTAAGCGCTGTGTTCTTGACACCATAGTACTGTAGCTTCCTGATTAATGTCTCATGGTGAACGCAGTCGAAGGCCTTGGAAAGGTCACAAAATATACCCAAAGCATCCTCTGAATTCTCCCATGCACAAAAAATATGTTTAATAAGCTCAACTCCAGCGTCAGTTGTTGAGCGACCCCTTGTAAAACCGAATTGATTTCTATGTAGCAATTTATTAATATTAAAGAAACTTAACATTTGATCTAAAATTATTTTTTCAAAAATTTTACTAAATGTTGGTAGTACAGAAATTGGTCTAAAATTGGCGGGGTCTAATGTACTACCAGATTTATATAAAGGTATGACTTTACTAAGTTTCATTAAATCAGGAAACACACCAGATTCGACGCTTGTATTAAATATAGTGGCTAGATAAGGTGCTATTATATCTATTATAGATAAAATAACTTTAACGGAAATCCCCCATAAATCTGCCGTTTTCTTAACATCAATAGTTTTAAAATATTTAACGATATCTTTTGGCAGTACTCTATGGAATTTAAAAGTATTTGAACAAGCCTTTACATTTTGTTTAAGCAATGATTCGGCGACAGTAGGAGAAGAGTTTAATGATTTAGTTGTCAAAAAAGGAACATCAGTAAAATGTTTCTCAAAAGCCATAGCAACTTCTTGATCAGATCGGGTTAAATTATTGTTAATATTCAATTGAAAATCCGAGTTGCGCGGTTTGACCTTGCCCGTTTCACTATTTATTATTCTCCAGGTCATTTTAATTTTGTTTGATGCAGTTTTAATTTTGTTACTTAAATGTAAAGCCTTAGCTGTGGCGCACACTTTTTTAAATATTTTAGAATATGTTTTTACATAATCTCTAAATATAACACTACTATTAAATGATCTTTCATTATAAAGCTCGTATAACCTTCGCCTACTCTTATAAATTCCTACTGTCGCCCATTCATTAAATAATTTGCGACTGTTAGAAGAGAAAGTTTTAGAAGTAAATATCCTACTAAATTCACAAGTTATAATTTTAAATAACGTACCATACAAATAATTAGCACTGTTTTTAAATGAAAGTGATGGAAGTCTTTTTATTATATTACTTCTAAACCTCTCCAAGCGATGTTCATTTATTGGAACAAACACAACTTTCTTATTTTTCTGTTTCTTGTGTATGTAAGGCAATGATACCAACTGCCCACAGTGATCTGAACTTAAATTTTGAATAATTGATTTATGCAAGGGCTTAACATCTGTAAAAATATTATCTATACAGGTCGCACTAGGACCAGCAATACGTGTTGGTTCTAAGAATAAATTAACAAGATTATACGATTTAAACAATGAGCTAAACTTAATACTAATGGAAGAAGTTTCAAGGAGATTGATGTTAAAGTCTCCACATATTACAACAGACTTGTTCTGTTTACTAAGTTTGAGCAAAACTTCTTCCACAATCCTTTCAAAATAGTCATAAGTAGCACATGGGGGTCTGTAAACACTCACAACAATGAGGTGCTCGAGCTCGACACAAGCCATTTCTACAGTTCGCTCAACAGAGAGGCTCACTACATCCTTACGTTCTTTATATAATAATGATTTATCTGCTAGTATTAAGGAGCCACCACGTAAACTTTTTTCTCTATTGAAGGAACTGACCACCTGGTGATTTCTGAAATTAAACATGAAATTATAATCTTTTAGCCAATGTTCAGTAATACAGAGGATATGTATGTTGTTACTATTTAAAAACAATTCAACTTCTAATTCTTTGCCCATCATGCCTTGTATATTTTGATGCACCAGGTGTAAACAATTTTTATTACTTATTTGTGGGCTACATTCAAAGTTAATTAAACTCTCATTATTGCTAGAGATTGCCTCTATTGTCGCATTTACTAATTTAAATTAGTTGGAACTGATTCCAAATTAATTGTCAAATAATTATCCTGCCCAATAAAAGCAGTCTTGGTAGCCAAAAACTTGGCTGAGTTAAAAAGTAAATAATAAGATAGCACATTTGCTATCAGTCTTAAATTATATTTGGATAGGTAATACCTATCTTTTGTCCAAAACTTTTTTATTAAATTATTTATGTCAATTACATGAAATTTGTCATTATTATCACTAGATGTAGAAGCCGTGCGTGTTCTTGTTGGAATAAAAGTTGAGTAAAATGGTGTTTAGAGCTTAACAACATGGGTTGCTTCATATCGAAACTATATTCAGAAGCCTGAATTTGACCACCTACTCTTATCACTCCTTGATGTAAAAAGGGATTAAGTGCCGAAATGTGCGACTTAGGACTTAGGGAATTTCCTTTTAATAATAAATCGTATTCTTTAGGGAATGCCCCTAATTGGGAAATATACACTAATGAATTAAGAGTTTTATTGAGCTCGGCGGTAGTTAAGGAACCTGTAATTTTAGTTTTAGAATTTTTACAGTTATTAATAAATCTATGTACATAGGCTAAAATGTGTTGTAATTGTTTTAATTTAGAATATTTGTTAAAGTTAATAATTGATTGATAATTATCACAAATAGCAACTGGATGTGCTTTAACTTCCGGCAAATTCTTCATCTCAATAATAGTCTGCGACTGCATAGAAGGCCACTCGGACTCTGGCAACGATAAAAACTTAGGTCCATACCACCACATATCACATGCAGCGATCTGTTGTGGGTTCACGCCACGGGATAGCAGGTCAGCTGGGTTGTGTTCTGTAGGAACGTGGTGCCATGAATTTGCGTCAGTCAACTCTCTAATGGCGGCGACTCTGTTGGCAACGAATGCCTTCAAGTTAGAAGAACCGCAGCGCAACCAACTAAGAACTACGCTCGAGTCAGTCCAATAGACATGACGCGATATTTTACGTCGCAAGGCTTTGGTCACAGATGAGCTCATTTCAGCTGCCAGAAGAGCACCTGAAAGCTCCAAACGAGGAATTGTAATAGGGCTGGATGCTGGGGCAACGCGAGATTTCGCACATAAAAGTTGGACATGTATTTGTCCTTCTTTATTTGTAGAGCGAAGGTACAAACATGCACCATAGGCGCGTTGCGATGCATCGCAAAAACAGTGGATTTCAGCAGAGACTGGATATTCTATTGATACCCATCTAGGTATATTTAGTGAAAAAGGCATTTAAGTCCATCAACAAAAGGTCTCCAGACATCTACAATATCCTTTGGAGCGGACTCATCCCAGTCCAATTTGAGAGACCATAAGGTCTGAATTAAAATTTTGGGAACGATAGTGGACAAGGATAGGAGGCCCAAGGGATCGAAGATCTTGAAAGTTGAAGAAAGTATAGTGCGCTTAGTGACGACCTCAGACTGATCCACTGCAATGGGAAAATTAATGCTGTCGGTAGAAGGACTCCAATCTAGGCCCAGCGTATTTGTAGACTGACTCAATGTCAGGTTGCCGGATGACTGGACAACGTCTGAAGGCAGTAAAGAAGGTAAGTTGGATCGGTACTTACGTAAATCAAAACCAGCCATAGAAAGAGCCACATGTGTTGATTTCTGTATAGACCGTAATTGATCTTCATCATCGCTAGAAGTTAGTAAGTCATCAACATATATGTCCTCCTGTATGACTGCCTTAATAACGTCATCGTCACACTCCTCGCCCACTTGCCAGAGACACCTGGTGGCAAGGAAACTAGCGCTAGCAAATCCGTAGGTGACCGTGTTAAGCCTGAGTGTCTGTAATGGTTTGTCCTCCGCATCACGCCATAAAATCAGCTGTAGGTTTCGGTCAGACTCATCTATTAAAACCTGCCGGTACATTTTTTCAATATCCGCTGACAACACATAACGATATTGCCGGAACCGGATGAGGATATTGAAAAGAGAGTCTTGAACTGTAGGGCCTATCATTTGAATGTCGTTTATAGACAAACCAGATGAAGTGCGAGCTGATGCGTCAAAAACGACGCGTAGACGTGTTGACTCACTGTCTTCACGAATGACAGGATGATGCGGAACAAAATAGGCAAGCTCAGGTCGGTCTACCTCAGATATTGCTAGATGTCCTAGTTTGCGATACTCCTCAATGAAATCAACATAGGCGGACTTAAGTTCCGGTTGCTTGCGAAAGCGACGTTCCAGGTTTATAAATCGCCGCCTGGCCATGAAATAGGAAGTGCCTAGGCAGTCTGGTTTGTCGATCAATGGCAGCTTGACACAAAAACGACCTTCTTCAGTGCGTTTTGTGTGCTGTAAAAAATGTTGTTCGCAAGCTTTCTCTTGGTCTGTAAGAAGGGGCTTTTGTGGCAAGCTTTCAAGCTCCCAAAACCTCTTCAAATCATTGTGAAGCTCAACTAAAGTATTGTTGCTTTCAATACTTACAAAATTACATTTCACTGGGGAATTTAAATTGAGATTGTCATTTTGAATATGGTGCATGGGACCTGCGATAAGCCATCCTAATTTAGACTCATGTAGAATAGGATTTCCTTTGCCTAAAGAGTGCTGTTTGGTTCCAATAATGGACCAAAATAGGTCAGCACCGATGGGCAGTCCTATGTCAGACGGCTCATAAAAGCTGGGGTCTGCTAATGCAAAGGACTTCAGGTTAAGGTGTGTAATAGACACAAGAGACTTAGGTATCTTACCTGATAATTGGGGTATGACTAAACATGACGTCATAACGCTGAAAGAACCTACCTTTGAATGAATTCGAACATTGCAACGTTCAGCATTAAGCTTGACAATAGTGTTACATATGCCGACCACATTCCTAACATCAGACGTGGAAGAAGTTAAATTTAACTTTGATTTAAGTGCTTCTGTAATAAAGCTAGACTGACTACCGTTGTCTAAGAGAGCTTTAGTGGTAATGTAATTGATTTTTTTGGGATTAAAAATATCAACCAAAGCCGTACATAGTAGTGTCTCAGAAGCAGAAACAGCTGACATTGAAACTGGCTCAGAGACTTCAACATTAGTGACTGCCACATTGGTATCAGAATCCGTAGGTTTGTGTAAAAAGGTATTGTGACGTTTTTTGCATATTTTGCACGTACCTGGAAGCTTGCATGCGCGCGTATTATGCCCTTTGCGCAAACAGTTGGGACAAAACTTTAGCTCGGACACTAATGAAAGTCTATCATCAATAGATTTCGATTGAAATTGTGAGCACTCATAATTACGATGACCTTGACCACAGAAAATACACTTGTGAGAGGCAGTTGATGATGAGTCGCCCTGCTCAGCGCTGACGAATGACTTAGTATGAGAAACGGGATTTTGTTTGACGCCTTGATTGTGATTCGGGTTTGACTTTATATTTTTGTCTTGTTTACTGCGATAAACAGACTCTAAAACTTTAGCGCGGCCCTTAATAAAAGTCATGAAATCATCTAGGCTAGACATATCCGAAGCATTAACATTAGCTTGAATGTACTCCTCCCATTTAACACGCGTGTTGCTGTCTAATTTCGCTGAGACTATGAATATGATCAGGGTATCCCAATGATCAGTTGGCTGTTTTAAAGTATTTAAAGCACGTAGGTTTTTTGTGACGTGGTCTACTAGAAATCTTAATGACTTGTCAGACTCACGCAACGGCTCAATATTAAACAAAGATTTCAAATGATTATTTATTAATTGACGAATATTATTAAAACGCTCACAAAGAAGACTCCATGCCTCAGGATAATTATTGTCGCAAACTTCTAAATTACATATTACACGAGCAGCTTCACCTTCTAGATAGGAATTGAAATAATGAAATTTGTGTATATTTTTTATTTTTGTATTATTATGTATCAGAGAACTGAACGTATCACGAAATTCCAACCATTTGTTGAACGTACCATCAAACTTATTAATTTTAATGACTGGTAAACGAAAGCCGATAACTTCGTGATCATCTTCATCAGCTGTGTAAATACTGCTATGCTGAAGCGACGACTTTTTTGTCGTACTGCTTACGGAAATAATTTCCTGAGCCAATGCGATCGAATTGTGGAAAGCTTGTTCGATAACTTCTCTGGTATCCAATTCTAAGCTTAAATTATTTTCCTCCAATGCTTCAATCTGATTTTGCACGTTATCGAATTCGCCAAATAAAGTCTCAAGTTTAACTGATCGCTGCGATAGCACGCTAACTTCCGTAGGAGTAAGCTTTTTACCTTTTAATTCTTCTAAATGGTTATTAAATTTCGGAACACGGCCTCTAATTGAAGCGCGTTTTAAATTAAGAGTTTTGTACTTTGCCTCCATACTAGCAAAGTTAACGCGCAGACAATCAAAACAACTAGTTATGCGCTGTACTAATCAAATAAATAAGAATTGCATACAATACGCTCCTCGCTTCGTAGCCGCTGTGACGGAAACCGGTTCAAAATCAGCAGAAGCGCGGTGAAAGGTGGGATTGATGACGCGCGACGCCCGCGGTCCAGTACCACGACGTGAGCCCGCAGTGCTGGCAGTGACACGGGATGCGATGATAGTCTCGAGCGACCGCTGCACCGTAGCTGAAATTGATTGTTGGAATGCTTTGCAGATATCTACGTACATAACATAATAACGGGAAGCAAGGTTGATCGTAAAATTCAATGATTTGTGCAAATAATGGTTTAATTAGCGTAATATAGGGCTTAGCGAATGATTATGCTATAGTGATGACTAATTTATTTGCGTGCATAAACAGCTAACAGTGAATAGCGAGAAGTGAATTTACTTGCATTGAGAAGTTAAGCTCAAATTTTTGCGTAGCTATGTACATATGTATGCTTACGTTTAAAGAAATAGGTTCAGCTATTTAAATTCTAACTATTTAACAGTGGCTACTAACTAATTAAATGCTAGTGAAGACTTTCAAGTCGTAAAATAGGCGCAATGAATGCAAATTATAGGCGGCTTGAAAAATAGCACTGATTGCCTAGCAAATGATACGGCTAAATAATAGTAAGAAATAATAGACAATTAGCTGATAGGTAAGCAAATAGGTGATTTTAACTCGTTAGGTATGTAAATTGTCGGTAGGTTTATCTAGGTAATTCTTTTAGGATTGTTTTAATAGGTATTTTATTTGGTAGGATTATTGAGTAGGAATAGTTTATTTAGATTAGCAGTTTTATATACGAAAGGGTATAAGATAGACAAGGAATATAAAGGATGTTGCTTAAGAATAGGTAGGTAGGGTAAGGCAACAAAAAATAGGACTAGATTCCTTGTTTCCCTGTTCACACAAACAGAATTTTTAGGAATAGTGGGACACGAAGAGGTAAAATAATAGGAACGGGCTCACTTTTAGCTGGCAAAACCGCTGCTGTGGCGCGTAGACTCCGCTGGACCTCAGCTTGGCCGGTTCTCAACAGCTGCCCTCTTGTCTTCTCTCCGCTCCTAATGAATCCTTCTTGACTGCTTTGTTGTTCTTAGGACTCGGGATAGTACGCCAATTTAATAATCTTCTTAGCAGATGTAGTAGATCGGCGTGGCTTCTTTTGTTCTCGTAGCCCGTAGTACTTGCGTTCGCGACGTTGTAAACGCGGGGTAAGTGCTACGATCTTTGGACCGTGTTACGCGGCGGAATCGGAATTTTATTTTAATTTATCACGGTCGCCACTATGTTCAAGTGGGAAACCTGATTAAAATAGGCGACTCACACGATAGGCAAAATTGTATATTTAAATGATAAAAATACAAAATTATTTGGTGGCGATCGTGTCGCGAGCTATCGGCGAGTGCCGGTCTTAGGCGCGGTGGTGAGAAACCCCCCCGCTCTTCACATGCTCCCCGCAAACCCCATCGGTGCTGTCGTAACGGCGCCGACATATACTACCACTACTACTACTATTATAAAGTGACAATATTACGATTATTGTAGGTATCCGTGGCCTTCTTTGTTTGAAATTGCTTGCAGGCGTCCATGGACTGCATTTGCCATTTACAGGTGCGCTGTAAGTTCGTTTACCATTTCAATTTAAAAGAATACATTGGTAGTCTATTTTTTGAACAATCATAATTTGTTTACGTAATCTGAAGACAAAATCTGAAACTACATAATCGTTTGGCACGCGGCGCGGCGCAAACAATAGGCGAGCAACGATCTACAGATAATATTTTAAGGATAGTGACAGATATACGATAAAGGATTATTTTTATTGTTACGAAACTAGGCACAGGCCATATTTCGCCCTTCCCTTGCTAACGTTTACATGGAAAGATAACAACGTACCAGATGTTCTTAAAATGAGTTCTTCTTTACATGTCTCAGTTATGGTCATTCTTGTAATATTTCTGTATATAATATAATGCATTCGATCGTGCGTTCGACCACAGCGTATTGTAGTGGGACTAAATGCATTAATAGAAACAGAGCTGTCAGTAAATAAAAGGAGAAAAAGACGATCATTTGAAAGCGTATATATAAACGATTCATAGCTAAAAATCTGGCAAGATTTGTCAATCTAGGAGCTGAGTTATTGTAGAATAAATAAAAGTGACAGTGGTAGAGCCACGCGGCAGCTTTTGCTGTCGCACGGATGGGCCGGCTCGAACCGGGGTGGTACCACGACCTCACAGAATACCAGCGTGAAGTAGAGGTTTACCTCTGCGTTTCGCGTGGTGAGTGCAGGTGGCCGGAGGCCCTTTTTACTGGAAATGAGGCATTCCATCTTAGTCTTCACGGGTGACAACGCATCTGCATTTTGTTTTGTAATAGAGGATGATGATGGTAGATAGAGATGTAGATGTCTATGAACCGCAGCAACCACATACCATCAGGTGGACTGTGTGCTCGTTTGTCACCCTTATCCTATAAAAAAAAAGTGAGATTATCTATTACCTACCCTGTAACAGGTGATTTTTCACTGTTATTACACTGTAACAGGTTATTTTCAATATAATAACTTAAAGATATAAAAGCAGTATCAGTATAAACCCACCAAAAAAGCTGTGGTTAGTAATTAAACGAAATGGTGAAACGATTAACGAAAGTTAAAACAACAACAACTAAGTGAAGTGAATATTAGGGATATTGATCTGAGATCGATTACTTCAATTGTTGTTCTAACTGTTAGATATAAGTGTGACGATTAAGGAAAATTAAGTAGTGATAAAGTAGATTCTCTATATATCAGTGGCCGCGCCATACAAACCCTTTTAATACCCATTTTATCACATATTTTGTCTATTAAATTCTTAGATTTTTTTACATTACCCCCACACTAGGATATTCTCCTGTATCGTGGGGGCAGTATACAAACACAAATTTCACAAGGACAAACATCCAGACCCGGAACAATTATTTGTAGGCGATACAAATATTTTGACATTTTTTAATTTATTCAATGATACATAAAACATATAACAATAGTGCATAGTTACTATTCAGCACCATTAAACCGCAAAACGGTTTGTATTGGTGCTTGCAGACGTCTATACGCATAAACATATTATTTTTAATAACTACCATCGTAAAATTGATAAAGTTAAGGATGATAACAAGTAACAACCTATTCATTGTATTAGCGACATGACGACAAACAGGTTTCGCTAGTTTACTTAAAAACTCATGCCTGTCACCCAGAGGGGTAGGCAGAGACTACGGACTTCCATTTGGCGCGATCCTGATACACCTCTCTCGCCTCCTTTACATCCATATACCTACGCATACGCATACATGCTCGGCGTTTAAAGGTACTCTTAATCTGTCCCAGTTTCAATATATCGCCAATTTGTTCGATAAACTTTCATCTAGGGCGTCCTTCCCGACTCACTCGTTCACTTCTGCAACATAGATTTGCTTTGTCTCTCTTTGTAGTCAAATATTTGTTCCGCGCGAGATTTGAAGCCGCAGCCCTTGGCTAAGCCACTGCGCCACGGAGCCGTCAAATGAAGAAAACTAATAAATTCCAGATTTTATACTAACGATTGAGGCAAAAATAGCCTAAAAGGAGAATGGGATTTTTGGGCCTTTTTTTTTGCGGATGGAAAATCATCAAATGACGCCTTTCGCTCTGGGTGGAGCGGAAGGGAGTGTCAGACTTTTACTGACTAAAAACCATCCGTGTTCCTTCAGTGCCCTTACGTTCCGGAGCCGCGGTATCTCTTTCGAACAGCCCGCAGCAGGAGTTTTGGGCCTGAAGTTAACTAATTGGTTTATACATTAAAAAATTGGCCATATTTTTCTTAAGTAAAATACGAAAAAGTAGATCTTTTTATAAACTAGATTTCGAAAAAACAATAAAATAAAAATAAGTTAGATAATCGTTTGTATATTATTTATGGCAAGAAATCGATTACTATAAAGAATACACTAGTGAAATTCTCGTTTATGAAAGTTATCTTCCAATCAAAGACATTTAAGTAGTAATAGTATATATTTAAATCTCTTTGCTTCCAATAGAGGATTTCTCATATTGAAACTTGACTTAACATTTCAAACTTCAAACTATTTACATAAAAGAAAAAGACAGATTTTCGATTCGATTTGAAACGAGCGCAATATAATCGATTCTCGAATAAACAGAGCATTTAAATACCTAATTTCGATTATTTTTCTGTGTTAACTAGGGAGATAAAAAATGCACATACCTACAAAATAATAATAAAATTACAAAATATCAAAATTCCAACAAGTAGATACCTATACGTGGTAGAGTCACGCTGCAGCTGTAATGAAGTTGTATCAAGATTAGCTTGGCACGACCAAGGAAGGACCACGCTCTCACAGAAAACCAGCGTAAAATAGCTGCTGTGTTTTGTATAGTGAGTGTAAAGAACCGGATACCACTATTAGTGAAAACGAGGCATTCCATCTAATGTAGTGTTACAGTATCCCCTTACCATTAGGTGGGCTGTGTGCTCTGCTTAACGACCTGTTAAACTAACTATGGAAGGCCTGTTACAATAAAACGAATGTAGAGTACTTTTAAAATGCAGATCGAATATATACTAATAATTTATACTGAGATGGTTGTCACTTAGTGAAACACCAGCTTCATTTTTGTGATTTGATCGAACACTTGTACTTGTTTCACAATATTTATTTCAAATTATTTATTTATTAATTATAATAACCGATCTTCGTCTCACGGCTTTATCTATTTATCTAAATCTGTGTAGCTTTCCTTTTAAGAAAGTATACCAGTCAGAATATCAAAAAGAAAAAACCGCGTATTGTGTTACTTTTCATATAATACTAGCCATTAATACTCTAAGAATACTAGCTGGTACTCGGGGCGTGCTGCCAAAAAAAAATTGTCGAAATATCGTTTTAAATTTGGAAAAGTTATATTTAATTTTATTTTATTTTAATTTTTAATTTTTTTATTTTATTTAGTTTAATTAGGAATGATAATACATTCATTGAAGTGGAATGATATATTATATAACGTGGTAGAGCCACGCTGCACGTATATTAGTAGTAAGTACTTATAGTTGTAGCACGAATGGGTCGGCTCGACCGGGAAAGGACCACGTTCTCACAGAATACCAGCGTAAAATAGCAGCTTAACACTGCTGTGTTTCGTATGGTGAATGTAGAGGACCGGGGACCCTTTTTACTGGAAAAAAGGCATTCCATCTTAGTCCCCACGGGTGACAACGCATCTGCATTTTGATTCGCAAACAAGGACAGATGTAGATGTCTATGGGCCACAGCAATCACTTACCATCAGGTGGACTGTGTGCTCGTTTGTCACCCAATCCTAAAAAACTATACGCGCGCCACCTACTGGAAGTTAATTGTACTATTCCTATAACCTTCGCGATAACATTCCCATACATATCTTTAGGAACTTCTGCACGTGGACCCCACGAACCGATAGTCTCTACAGCAAAAATTAATTAATTAAATTATACAATTAATTATGTTATTGTTTAAATTAAATAAATTGTATTAATTAAATTAATAAGCTGACTGTCATTTTATATCGGCCATGCATCAAAACGTCAATAATATTACGTACATAGCGTCTTGTTGAAGGGGTGTCAAAATAGGGGAGCGACAAACCCTTCATGTTCAATTATGCACCGCCCATGGGAGTCTAAAATAAAGGGGGAAGTAAGAAGACATTGTATCAATAAAGACTTTTGAAGATTAATATTTTAGGTTTGATGGAAATGAAAAAGATTACAAATGCACTTTTTTATTATAAATAAATAAACATTTATTAATAGAATCAGGCGTTACTTTGAGGAAATCCATTATAGTAAAGTTGGTAGAACTTACCTCGCGTACATCTGCTCGATAAAATAAAATGATTTGTCTTACTTAGTTTGAAGAGCACCTCCCGCCCTCCCCCAATTGCGTGCACTATCCACGTCACCACTAATCCTAGCACCACTACTCCTAACACCACTACACTAGGAAAGACACACCACTGACGAAAATACGACACGTGTTTCAGCTGATGTAGACTTGCGGTGGCTGTGTGTTCAAACTAGGTAAGACACATCATTTTATTTTATCGACCGGATGTACGCGAGGTAATTTTTACCAACTTTAATATACTTTTATTGATTCCTTACACGAGTTACAATCACATCTTGTTTTTTTTTAATTAAGCGCTTTTTACTTATTACTATAGATATATTTATTTTTTATTTAGATTTATCCATAAGTTTGTACAAGTGTTTTGTTAAATTATCTTACAAAGTATTAAAGAAAATATATGTGAGAAATATTTAATATACCTACAACATGTAACAAAAACGCTGTGGTTCCCGTTAAGTGCGTTATCAGAGTCAATATTCAAATGTAAAGAAATAGCTTTTTTCAAAAATATTGAATATTAAAAAATATTTTAATTTAAAATAAAATAATTTGCAAATTGTATGTGGTTTTATTACCTCTGCATTATCCGGAGAATAAGAGGATTGTGAAAGAACCCCCTTCACCGATGCTCATGTCAGTTAGAGGTAATAAAACCACATACAATTTGTAAATAATTTTTTTAATGAAAATTAAATTTTTTATTGTTCAAGTTTTTTGAAAAACGTTATTTCTTTACGTTTGAATACTGTCTCTGATAACGCACTTAAAGGGAACCACAGGGTTTTTGTTACACGTTGTATACTTAATATTATTTTATTAAAAATATGTATAAGAGGTCGAAAACGAGCATACGGCTCACCTGATGGTAAGTGACTACCGCCGCCCTTGAACAACTGCAACAACAGGGGAATTGCAGATGCGACGCCGGCCTTTTAAAAAGGAATAAGCTCGTTTTTTCAAGGTCTCTAAGTGGTATCGACTCGGTGAAATCGCCGGTGTTTGTCGATTTCACGAGGAAATTGTGCGAGGAAGAAAACCACTGGTAAATCGCACAGCTATGTTTATACGTAGTAGAGCCATCCTGCAGCTATTAGTATTATAGTTATAACACGAATGGGTCGGCTCGACCGGGGAAGGCCAACACTCTCACGGAATACCAGTGTAAAATAGCAGCTTAACGCTGCTGTGTTTCGTATGGTGATTGTAGAGAACCGGAGACCCTTTTTACTGGAAACGAGGCATTAAATCTTAGTCCTCGCGGGTGACAACGCATATGCATTTTGATTCGTAATCGAGGATACATAGAATATGTGTGCTTGTTGGTTACTCTTATCCTATAACTTCTTTTTTTTTACAAGATAAGGGTGACAAACAAGCACACAGTCCACCTGATGGTGAGTGGTTGCTGCGGACCATAGACATCTACATCTATCCTCGATGATGTAGATGTCTATGGGCATCTACATCATAAGATGTAGATGGGCAATTTTAAGGCTGATTTTTCAATAGTCAGATAAAAGTTATCTGTCGAATAAATTATAACCTGACTGAATATAAAAGTGAAACAATTGAACCATTTTGTTGATACAAATGTAATTTTCAATTTTATTACGTTGTATTTTATTCCATAAATAAATTTTAACTGAGGATTAAAAAATCCAATCTTTAGGCATCCGATGTACGATATTTATGAGCGGTAAAAGTACCTAAATACAATTGTATTGACTTTGTCATAAAATTGAGCGCCTTTTTGTTCTGTACCCGATGAATAATTTAGTACAGACTAAAAGGTCTTTAATCCTATACATAGATAGATAATAGGCGCAAGCGGTCTGTATGAGTTCAGCTTCTTGGAAAAGAAGATATTATGAGAACAAGCTTAATAGTTAAAACAGTAATAAAAAAAACTCGACTACTTAAGCTGCTGCAGTGTTTCGTATGGTGAGTGTAGAGAACCGGAGACCCTTTTTACTGGAAACGAGGCATTGTATCTTAGTCATCAAGAGTGACAACGCATCTGTATTTGATTCTTAATCGAAGAGAGATGTAAAGTCTATGGGCAATTACATCCGCTTACCATCAGATGGACTGAGTGCTCTTTTGTCATCCTTATTCTATAAAAAAGTTTCCTCACCCTCAACCTCAAATCACCGATAGTAGTACCATTGACATTTTCATTTGCTATACTCTGCCAACCCACATGAAATGTTGGATCCAATCGATAATTCTTACCTAACACGATGCAACATGGGGGCGCAGTGAAGGGTCCCACCCCAACTGATTTTGTGTAAGCACGGCCCCCTATTTACTGTGTACCAACAATAGCCCATACGGAATACAATTCGAGTGCAATAGTATAGACTTAATAGTTTTTACTTTATGAATTATGTTTGTTTGAAATGGTACATAGCTTTAGTATTAACGACATTTTGTTTTTCTTTAACATAACGTTACCCTAGGACTACTAGTTGCACTAGGATTTTTTCTGTATTGTGGAGTCATTTACATACAAAAATTTAAATAATAAAACCGGCATGAAGGGTTCCGTACCATTGTAAAACACGTTTCTAGTAGGGGAGCCCCTATTTGATTTTAAATGTATTTTTATTTGTATTATTTGTTGTTATAGCGGACAACAGAGGTAGCCTACATATTCTGTGAAAATCTTAAGTGTTTACCTATTACGGATCATGAAATACAACAGCCCGTTGACAGAAGGACGGACGGACAGCGAAGGCTAAGTAATAGGGTCCCGTAGGTTACCCTTCGGGTACAGAACCCCAAAGAGGACAAACATCCGTACGGGTTTCGAACCCGCGGCCCTCAACGCCGTTACTAGCCTCTATTCCGCGGAGCCGCTTGAGTACCTATATTATGTAATGTAATAAAAAAAATCATGCAACTCATTGCACTTCACCACAGAGCCGTTAATTATATCTTACTGCATTTACATATTATAATCTATACATCTACACAAATTACTGTTTTCTTAAGCTGAGGGGTTATTTGTAGCTACTGAGACATAAGTAGCCTTCTTAAAAAAATGAAAATTTTGGTCTGTTTGTCTGTTCGGGCTAATCTTCAAAATTTGTGAATGGATGATGATGAAATTTTTCGAACACACAGCGAGCATTACCAGGAGGGATCTATGCTAAATTTTATCCAAGAAACGAAAAGATTTTTTTTAAATGATTACTTTATTAAAAATCTAAATAATGTCATACTAATCCAGGTGAAGTCAGGGCAAGTCGCTAGTCTAAACACATAAATAAAATTTAAATATCTGTCTTTAATATTGAAATAACTGCCTTATATTGAGCTGAGTGTTTTTTTTGCATGCCATTTAAGATATAAATAAACATTTTTAAAATTTATACCAGATTGCTGTCTGTCTGTCCGGGCCAATCTTCGAAATGGCTGAACCAATTGGGATAAAACTTCACGAACAGATAGAAAGCAACGTCAATAGTAATCTAAGCTGTATATATCCAAAAAAATTGTTCCGAGAAACTGAAGATTTTATAAAAACTAACGGTCTTTTATGATTATTTTTATCTAAAAAAATGTGTATCTAATTAATGCCACACTAATAGATCAAATAGGGCCGTGGTAGCTCAGATGGTTAGCGCTCGCTGTAAGCTTCACGGTACTCGAACAACCAGGGTTCGATCCCCGCCGGCACCAATGAAATTGTTAATTGCAATTTTAAGTGCTGATTTACCACGTGCTCGGCGGTGAAGGAAAACATCGTGAGGAAACCTGCATGTCTGTGAAATAAGAAAAAATATTTCGTAGACATGTGAAGTTCGCCAACTTGGGGCAGCGCGGCGTACATATCCTTGCCCTAAAACCCTCTCAGAAATGAGAGGAGGCCTGTGTCCAGCAGTGGGACGTAAATAGGCTGCTTTTTAATAGATCAAATAATAAATAAATAAGTATATTAAAAAAACATTTTTTTATATAATAAGGGTGACAAACGAGCACGCAGTCGTGTAAGTGGTTGATGTGGCTCATAGACATCTACATCTATCTTCGTTTGCGAATTAAAATGCAGATGTGTTGTCAGCCGTGAGGACTAAGATAGAAAGCCTCTTTTCCAGTAAAATGAGTCTACGGTTCTCTACACTCACCATACGAAACACAGCAGCATTAAGCTGCTATTTTACGCTGGTATTCTGTGAGAGCGTGGTCCTTCCCCCGTGGAGCCGACCCATTCGTGCTACAACTATACTATTAATATAGCTGCAGCATGGCTCTACCACGTGCAATTAGAAAGAAAGAAAGAAAGAAAGAAAGACCATATATTAAGGTCAAGCCCCCCAGATATATGAAGAAATGTTTATTTCATTTATTACCTCCTTTTGCTAACAAAATACATATAAGATTTTCTCTGTATGTAACAAATTATGGATTTCATGGTGTGCAATAACAAGGAAATAAACTTATTAAAATATTTAGCCTTAAATTAACATCAATAAATTAGGATTTAAATTAAAACAATGAAGTTTATAAAAATGAGGTATTAAATATTTTTTTCTATATTCTTACGATTCTGAACTATGTTAAAAAGTTCAAGTCACTAGTTTATCGAGAAGTAAGTTTAAAATTAATTACTAAATTCAACTCGAACAGATATATACGAAAGCAAGTTAATATAAACGTGGAAATAAAAAAAATGAGACGGTCGCAGGATCTAATAATAATAATAAACCTAGCAAGCTAACAGCATAGCAAAGTGGCGAAGCAATCAGCTTTTTTTTTTCAAAATAGGAGGTTCAGATGCCTGGGTGATCAGTAATCGATTGCTGAAAACAGAATTTGAAAATTCGAAACCGTTCTCGAGATAACGGTTAACGGACGGACAGACATCGTGAAATCAATAAGTGTCTTCGCAAGCTTCGCCACTTAATAATAGTGTTCTTCAGACTGCATTTCGGTCACAGCGGTCAGTCTCAACTGAGACTATAGCTGTTTGCGCGGGATAGGCTTATACCTGGTGATACCAACTAGATTATTAGTACCTAGTAGTAGATACTATAATTTATTCTGTGCTAGTGCTCAAGTGTACTCTATAT
This sequence comes from Parnassius glacialis, assembly GCA_033319125.1. Lineage (NCBI taxonomy): Eukaryota > Metazoa > Arthropoda > Insecta > Lepidoptera > Papilionidae > Parnassius > Parnassius glacialis. The sequence goes on along the minus strand of JAVANC010000022.1, from coordinate 41,597,953 downwards.
TCCCTCAACTCTACCAGTCCGATAAGACAGCAATCCGACACGACCGGAGAGAGATCAGGCGCCCTGCGGCTTTACGTGCTTTCCGAGGTACGGGGGTGAAACTCCACCATCTCTCTGACTCGGAGCTGTTTCTGTGAATTACTTGACAGACAAAACTAGTGTGTTTTTTTAATATAGAATAAAATAAATTAGTAATTTTTTTTAAAGTTTTAAAGCCAAACTGCACTGTATGATTGGGTCGTTTCGACTGGAGAAGTAACACGCTTGCACCCTTTACAAGTCCGCTGTTGAAGATAGACCTCCCCCAAAGAATGTCACAAAACATGGTCAAGTGCCACATGCATCCATTGACTTCCTACTTGACAGCACACGGTCCACCTGATGTTGAGTGGATGCTGTGGCCCATAGACATCTAAATTTATCCTCAATTAAGAATAAAAATGCAGATGATGTGTTACCCTTGAGGGCTAAGATGGAACTACACTCACCATACGAAACACTGCAGTAATAAATTGTTATTTTACGCTGGTATTCTGTGAGAACGTGGTCTTTCCCCGGTCGAGCCGACCCATTCGTACTATGGCTGCTGCGTAGCTCTACCATCTATGTATACGTATCTATAATAGTCATAACCGTAGGACCGAAACACAGTAGTGACACCTAGCACAATAAATATTAATTTCTCGTATTTGCGTTTTAGGTGTGCTATATTCAATTTAGTAGGGCATTAGAAGCAATGGCCGACTTCTATTCAAAAACAATGCCGAATATTTGCTAAGAAGATTTAAAGGGAAATATTATTCCGTGTCCGATCTTCATCTCTAAAGGCGCCTAACACTTGTATGTAACATAAAGCAAACGGGACAGCCGATACTGTTCCAGGTTCGATCTCGCCGCGTCCATTGTTCATTCACCGTTACGTAGTGGGTGTCCGCTGGATTTTTTGCACGGGGACAAACAGACTGACAGCTTTTATCTTAATCCCTTGAGAGCATTGCGGTGTACTTGAAATATTTGCATGCCACGTGACTATGTTTCACTATTGACATTCTCTTATACAAAATCCCCGTTATGTTGAAGATTTGTAATGTTGATATAATAATACGTTAAGATAAAACTTTGTATCCATATTTAAGAATATTGCGCGCAGTGAGATTAAGCATAGTTAAAATTTATATGATAATTATAAACTAATTTCCCGATGAGTTAGAGAATTGCTACTTCAAGTATAGTTCAAAACTGGAAGGTGACAATAAATTTTAGCACATTTTAGCTATGTGCTAAAATTTAACCACTTCGATTTACTATCGATTAGATTCACATCGCACCAGATTCGACATAGCTTGCTTTTAAATAAAACTTGTCTTTAACATTCAGCTTGCTTTTCTCCCAAGTCTCATTCGTTTGCGTATACGCAAGTGGGCAAAGAAAATGTATTAGGTACTCACAAAAATATGAATTCTAGTGTAACGAAATGCTTTTATAATTTTAGCCTATAGAAAGCTATCTGCTGAACATAGAGCTCCTCCATAAAATACATCACAGGCGGGTTGGGTAACACAGTTTAGTATTTTATAGTTGCTTTTAGGAAAACGCTACTGCCCGTCGACTGATTATTTTCCGTCTGTCGCCTCTTACGACACCCGAGGGATGATATGCGGTAGTGGATAATCTTACACCGCCACTACGCAGTCAAATGTGATGCATTAAATTTGTTTAATAGCTTCAAAAAGCAAATTCCTCTCGTCACAACGAGAGCTGCCCCAAAGCCAAGGAGGAGAGAGCCACACTATTTCAATGCAGTTATCGAACCTCACCGGTCTAAACTAGACTCTATTTCAATAAAAAAGTGCTGTGGAAAATATGCGAACAAAACTGTTAAGAATAGAATATGACAGCAAATGTAAATTCTGCGAATAGTGTGGCGCTGCGACTAACGAACTTTTTTATAGACAAAGACTCATCGTTATACTCAAGGCTATTAATAAATCAGCTTTTGTAATAAAACAATCATATCATCATCATCATCATCATTACAGCCTTTCATAAGTCCACTGCTGAACATTGGCATCCCACAAGGAATGCCACAAAGCACCATCATATGTTTTTGAAATATTTACGATGGTTTCACCGTCTAACAAGACTTTATCACTTAAACCATCACCTGTTTAGCCTGTCAAAAGTTTACAGCTGAAATATAGGCCTCCGCATAGTTATCTCATAGGGCCATATTTGCCATAGTTGCCTCGCTTGGGAGGCTAGTTGGCAGGGTAGTTTTTACGTGGTAGAGCTAAAGCAGCTATAATAGTAGTATAATTGTAGCACGAATGGGTCGGCTCGAACGGGCAAGGACTACGCTCTCACAGAATACCAACGTAAAATAGCAGCTTAATATTGCTGTGTCTCGTATGGTGAGTGTAGAAATCCGGAGACCCTTTTTACTGAAAACGAGGCGTTCCATCTTAGTCCGCACGGGTGACAGCGCATCTGCATTTTGATTCGCGAACGAGGATAAATGTAGATGTCTATGGGCCACAGCAACACTTACAATCAGGTGGAATGTGTGCTCGTTTGTCGCCGTTATCCTATAAAAAAAACAGCAGTTTTTTATAATTTTGAGCTGTTATAAAGAAGCTGCTGCCTCTCATCACCTGTTTCAATTACCCTCTATCGCTTCTTACTACACTCACGAGACGATATGGGGTAGTTGATATTCGTATACCACCACTACATGGTACACTTTTTGGAACGAAGTTCCTTATCGGACGGTATGTCGTTTGGCGGCTAGACGAGAAATAGTGTAAGATTTTTCCGTCACGACCCCTTCTGACATAGTTTTTTTTTCATTTATTTATTCATACAAAGGTAAGTACATATTTTTTACTGTTCTCTCGCCAAACTGCAATCAGTTTGTCGGTAAGCGAGTTTGTGTAGACGGCTTTGGCGGCTGTAAGTAAGTCCGTCTCCCTTGCACTTTTTCTTATTTTGCCATGAAACAAATATTTTTTTTATTTTAAGTGACGCTTCATTTTAATCATCATCATTGTAGTGTTTGCACAAATACACAAACATACATTTATATATAAGTCACAGTCTCGAGCGCACCGCGTCAGTTACACGAGAGCCTCGGGCGAGAGTGGACGTGTTTAGTTAAGTGCGTGCCGAGCCTGTGTTACACTACAGTGATTAGAGAAGATAGCAGACAATACAAATGGCGACGAGGAAAAAGATAAGTACCTATTTAGCATAAAGATATAATCAAAAATAGGTTAGCAATGTGCAACTATTAGCATTGCAATTGTAAATTAATTCCTAGAGTACCCGCGGAAAAAAAAACTGTGGATTATGAATTATGATTTATTGTCTTAACCCTGTTATGATCATTTTAATAATTTATATAAATTATATGTTCGCATATGACCACGCTTATGGTGTGCAAAAATTTATTTTCTTTATGTCTTTAAGTTATTTATTATTATAATATTAAAGAATTTATAGATGATAATAGCCCATGGAAGTGAGGTGATCGCTCCCAAGCTATTTCTAATTTGTTGTGTTGTTAATTTGTGTAACATACATGATTGTAAGCTGTTATTTAAAAAAAAAGTCCCGCTGGGTTTCTTCCTGGTTCTTCCCAGGACAGAGGTTTTTTTCGAACCAGTGGTAATTATACAAAGGAGTGACTTTCAATAAGTATTATTTATAATCTATATTGAATAAAAAAAGTTTCTGTTTCTGTAGCAATGATAAAATAATGATTTATTTTAACATATGTCTATTAGCACAACTTTTATTTAAAAATATTTTGATGTAAAAATAGTAGATGTAACTAATCACTCCTCTCGATTCGAACCGAAATACAATGTCGTTAGCTAAATTTTAGTGGCATTTTACATGTAGGTGTGATATTTATCGCCTTTAATGAAAATACTATTTTACCGCTTTCAGGGCTTACAAATCTCTTGCAAAAAATCGTGGACACTTCACGACTTCTGTAAATTGCATAGTAGGTACTACTACTACTAGTAATACTGTAAATGCGCATTATAGGTATTGAATTCACCCAAAGCCTGAATGGCACAGCAATGGAAGTAGTTGGTATAACAAATAAACCGAAAGAGAAGGGCGAGTGTTTTGGAACATATTACTATCATGGAATTGAGTTTGGGTATCAAGATACCAACCATTAAATTGGTGTTGGGTACTAAGATACCATCATTAAATTGAGTTGGGTACTAAGATACCATCATTAAAGTGAGTTGGGTATTAAGATACCACCATTAAATTGGAAGTTGGGTATTAAGATACCACCATTAAATTGGAAGTTGGGTATTAAGATACCACCATTAAATTGGAAGTTGGGTATTAAGATACCACCATTAAATTGGAAGTTGGGTATTAAGATACCACCATTAAATTGGAAGTTGGGTATTAAGATACCACCATTAAATTGGACTTTGGGTACTAAGTTACCACCATTAATTTGGACTTTGGGTACTAAGTTACCACCATTAATTTGGACTTTGGGTCCTAAGTTACCACCATTAAATTGGACTTTGGGTACTAAGTTACTACCATTAAATTGGACTTTGGGTATTAAAATACCAGCATTAAATTGGAAATAAAAATATAAGAAACTGTTTCAGTTTGCCCCTAAAATAATAATAATAATGATACCGTTATCAGTTTTAATGTGATAGCACATCTATGGCTATAAGGTGTGAAAAATGGAAAGGTCTCTACTAATCTATCTGGACGCAGCTGAAGTTACATCAGCACTCAAGTAACGAGCTACATTATTGTATTTTGGTGGCTCTGGGATACAAGAAATATTCTACAATTTAGCGGTTGCCAATGTCGAATCATCAGAAACCGATGATGCATTTAAAGTAGCCATAAAAAACTCTACGAGTATTTTCAAACTAAACGGAGCAAAGTTTATGAGCGGCATGTTTTTCGATTGCTAAAACATTAAAAAGGAGAAAAATTTGGAAAGTTTTTGATAAGATTGCGTCAACAGGCTGAAAAGTGTGCATTCGAAAAGCAAGATGACCATCTCATAGATCAAATTGCGGAAAAGTGTAATTCGAAATTGCGCAAGAACCTTATATCTTACAAAATTTGGGAAGAGTTAAAAAGCAAAAAAGTATATGCTTTTAATCAAATGTAAAGACCAGACAAGACATTATTAGCATATAGTAGTAACTCTCCTTTGGCAATAGAGGGTTCATTTGAAACTATACTCGAAGTCGATGGACGAAAGGAACATACAACCATTTACATGATTTCGGGGGGTACTAGAGACCTGTTGGGTAAGAACACAGTCCGTCTAGGTGTCTTAAAACTTGGTATCGGGATAAATCAAGTAGAGAGTACCGATCCCCATTAAAGAGAAAGTTGCAATCAAAATTAAGGAATCACTAAACAGTGATATAATTGAAGAAGTTCAAGGCCCGTCTAAATGGGTTTCACCAATGTTCCAATCATGAAAGAAAATGGTGAATTACGTTTGTGCGTAGATATGAGATGTACGAACGCCGCTATGTTGCGAGAAAACCACCCCCTGCCTACTATGGACCATATTTGCCTAAAATGAAGAAAGCTAAATATTTTAACAAATTAGACATAAAACAATGCCTTCCATCAAGCGGAAATTCACTCTGAATCTAGACACATAACGACTTTTATAACCCCTAAAAGATTATATAGATATAAAAGAATAATACTTGGAATTACCTGCGCTTCCGAGATTTTTCAGAAGATCATTGAAAGGATGCTGATAAACTGTGAAGAGGTCGTCAATTTTATTGATGATATCCTGGTATTCGGGAACAGTGAAGAAAAACATAACGCATGACTAAAGAAAGTTCTACAGGTACTTAGTAAAAACAACGCCGTGCTGAATATCAATAAATGCATATATAAAACGCAGGATGTGAATTTTCTGGGACACAGGCCTACACATGAAGGAGTAAACCCTTCAACAAGTACGCTGAGAGCATTATGAAATTTAGGGTCCCAAAGACCATAGAAGAACTCCAAAGTTTTTTAGGGCTCCTAAACTACATAAACAAATGGATACCTAACTTGGCCGCCATGACAGAACTTCTGAAGCACCTGCTAAGACAGAAGATGAGCGAAAGGAAGAGCTTGAAAAAACAATGGTCTGGGGAACAAGATAAAGCATTCCAAAAAACTCAAACGGAAGCTCACGGAAATACAGATTTTAGGGTATTATGACTTCAGAGATGCAAGACAGGTGATAGCAGATGCTAGCCCTGTCGGACTTGGTGCTGTCCTTGTACAAAATGATACAAATGTCCCTAGAATTATTGCCTATGGTAATCGAACTTTGACAGACTGCGAGCGCAGGTATAGCCAAACGGGAAAAGAGGCACTAGCATTAGTTTGGGGGGTCGAACATTAATATTTTTTTATTTGGAAGCTCTATTGATTTAGTCACTGACCAAAAGCCGCTAGAGATATTGTTCGGGTCTAAATCAAAACCATGTGCGAGGATTGAACGATGGGTACTGAGGCTACAGTCTTATTCATTCAAGGTTGTATACAAGCCAGGAAAACAAATATAGCTGATCCCTTGTCACGATTATGTAACTATCCTGATAACCCACCAAAAGGAAAAGACCAGCATGTATACCACATAGTGGAATATTCTAGACCAGTTGCTATACCAATGAGTACCATTGTAGCATATTCAGAAAAAGACCAAGAGTTTTACAAAGTGAAAAAAGGTGTCTATCAGAACGACTGGGACGATTCAATTAAGAGTTACAATTTTTTTGAAAACGAGTTGTTTCCACGATAGCATTCTACTTCGTGGAAATAAAATTGTAATACCACAACAACTCTTCAAGAGTGTATTAGATGCGGCATATGAGGGTCATCCAGGTATCTTAGCGATGTAGGGCCGCTTGAGATCAAAGGTATGGTGGCCCCGTGTCGATAAAGACGTAGAACAATTTGTAAAGTTTGTACGTTAGTGGGTTTACCAAACCCACCTGCACCAATAAAGAGACGAGAGTTGCCTGCAGCTCCATGGATAGATGTCACAATGGATCTAATAGGACCATTGCCAAGTAATGAGTATCTGTTAGTAGTGGTCGACTACTATAGTCGATACAAAGAAATAAAAAATTACAAAATCATCACAAGCTTACAGATTATTAAAATTGTAAAAGAAATGTTCAGTAGACTTGGTTATCCTATTTGTATCACCGCAGACAATGGCAAGCAGTTCGTTAGTGAAGAGTTTCGATCTTTCTTCAAAGAATATAACATTAAGTTATTTAGTACTGTACCATATTGGCCTCAAATGATCGGCGAAGTTGAAAGACAAAACAGAGATATATTGAAACGGCTTCGTATCAGCCAGATCGAGAGGAAGGATTTAAAATAATGTTTGTGGGAGTATCTTCTAATGTATAACAGCACCCCTCCTTACAGTTACCGGGATGTTACCGTCTGAACTGTTTTTTTCAACGAAAAAGTAGGGATAAAATTCCATAAATAGGTGAAATAAATTACAGACAATCATTTAGATTCAGATATCAGGGATAGAGACAAAATACAAAAAAAAATCTTGATAAGAAAGAGATGTAGTGTTTGCACAAATACACAAACATACATTTATATATAAGTCACAGTCTCGAGCGCACCGCGTCAGTTACACGAGAGCCTCGGGCGAGAGTGGACGTGTTTAGTTAAATGCGTGCCGAGCCTGTGTTACACTACAGTGATTAGAGAAGATAGCAGACAATACAATCATCATCATCATTACAGCCCTTCACAAGTCCACTGCTGAACATAGGCCTCCCCCAAAGAATGCCACAAAGCACGGTCCTGAGCCAATTGCATCCATCGACTTCCTGCATGTCTTACCAGGTCGTCACTCCATCTCGTGGGGGTCACCCTACACTTCGCCTACCGGTACGAGGCTGCCACTCGAGAACCTTTTTTCCCCAACGGTTGTCGGTTCTTCGAGCTATATGGCCGGCCCATTGCCACTTCAGCTTACTAATCCGTTGGGCTATGTCGGTCACTCTGGTTCTACTGCGGATATCCTCATTTCTAAGTTTATCACGCAGAGAAACTCCGAGCATAGCCCTCTCCATAGCTCGCTGAGCGACCTTGAGCTTCCTCATCCGGCCAGCAGTGAAGGACCACGTCTCAGTACAATAGGTCATCACTGGCAACACGCACTGGTTTTACAGTCTTATTTTCAAGTTTTGAGGTATACCTGACGAGAAGATGTGCCGTAATTTCCCGGACGCTGCCCAACCGAGTTGAATCCGTCGATTGACCTCTCGGTCGAAGTTGGACTTACCTAGTCGGACTATTTGTCCCAGGTAAACATACTCGTCAACAACTTCGAGCTTAGTGTTAATTTTAATAGAGGATAGTAATTCATTTATTTCTATTTGTTAATAAATAATATAATACGTTTATCAATAATAATATACTACGAAAGAAACTTCGTCCCGACCGAGTGTTCCACGACACTCACTCATGTTTTTTATAATTAAATCGTATTTGAAAACGGCTGTAATATTATGGTTAAAATGGCATCCGTTATTATAATAAAAGTATTAAACTTAATACAAGATTGTAAAATTAATATCAATCCTTAGTTTCGTAGAAAGATTAAGTTTTTTATTGTTTAGAACAGTAGTAATAAAATGAGTCTAGCCCGACATCATCGGGCTTAGGTGTGCGGTTTATGGCCTAACGGCGTTATAGCAAGGGATTACGTATTAGTTATATTGGCGGGATTAAACAGATACTGAGGATTGACTTAAACATTAAATAATCAAATTATTCTGTAAAGTAGTTGCGGCGGTATAAGATCCCATTACAGCATTTCACCCCGTGGGTGAAAGAGGAGATAAGAGAAAGCTGTTTTGTGTTTCGTCGCTTCGTAACAAAAAGTGTTTTATGGCTTTTTTCATAGAATAAGGGTGACAAACGAGCACACAGTCCACCTTATGGTAAGTGGATGCTGTGGCCCATGTCCTCGATGAAGAATTAAAATGCAGATGTGTTGTCACTCTTAAGGACTACGATGGAATGCCTCGTTTCCAGTCAGAGTCTACGGATCTCTATACTTAGCATACGAAACACAGCAGCATTAAGCTGCTATTTTACGCTGGTGTTCTGTGAGGCTTGTGACAAGGCTAGGTCTGTGTGTTCCCGTAATGAAGTAAAGTAATGAAGAATATAAAAGTAATGAAGTAAAAAAGTAGAGTTAAAAGTGTAAGACCTTTGAAAATACAATCACCCATCCTGCCTGAGGATTAGGATGGAATAACTCATAGCCAGTAATTATAGTGGCTCTCTTACCCTAGACGCTGTAAGAGGTGACGAAGAGTAACCTATTTTCTGGCTTAAAATTAATGGTTATTTTCCAACAACTGGAGTGAAAGGAATGAGAAGTCTGGAAATACGATTGCCCGTCCTCCTGAGAAATAGGACGATATCCCTTATAGTCTGTAAGTACATTGACTCTCTGTAGATGTCTTGGGTAGAGCCACGCTGCAGCTATATTAATTGTATACTTAGTTGTAGCACGAATGGGTCGGCTCGACCGGGGAAGGCCACGCTCTCACAAAATACCAGCGTAAAATAGCAGTTTAACACTGATGTGTTTCCCATGGTGAGTGTAGGGAACCGGAGACCCTTTTTACTGGAAAAGAGGCATTCCATCTTAGTCCTCACGGGTGAAAACGCATCTGCATTTTGATTCGCAAGCGAGGAGAGATGTAGATGTCTATGGGCCTCACCAACCACTTACCATCAGGTGGGCTGTGTGCTCGTTTCTATAAAAAAAAACTATTAACCAGATCTTGATCAATATGGGACCATGCAGTAATGAATGAATGAATGAATGAAAAGTAGTATTTGAGTGGATCTACACACATTTGAATAAAATTAAAGTCCTTTCTGTAACATTGAAATAACTGTGACATTGAGCTGGCGGGGGTTATTTGCATGTCATTAAGCAATTTTATCTTTTTTTACAAAATTTTTTTCTTTTTTTACTAATATTGAATTGTTATCATAAAGAAGCTTCTGCTCTCTTGTTTCAGTTTCCCTCTGCCGCCTCTTACAATATCCACAGGATTATAATGATCATTTCATAATGTTTCTCTTTTTTTAAACTTTACCACTTTTATACTAGGATTTTCTGCTGTATCGTGGGGGCAATTTACATACATAAATTCCACAAGGACACACGTCCCAAATGTGCCTCTGTACACTTAGATCTTTCTAAACTACGCAACTGATTTGAAAGCGGTTTTCATCAATAGATAGGGTGATTTATGAACAGGAAGGTTTATACATATTATTTAATATTGTTTTGTGCTAATTTTATACATTGCGCCCGTGCGAAGCCGGGGTGGGTCGCTAGTTTTTTTTATATATATTCTTCATCATTTCTAGTGTAAAAAGGAAAAAAGAGCATCCAGAAAATTAAAACGAAAACGGCTTATTAATAAAATCCAACATCTTGGATTGTTAAAACCGTTCTTATAGGTAATCATTGTTTCGCATACTTGTGAGAGTAGGTACTTAAACAAAACTACAACTACGTAAGTGTTCATAATACTTATTTAATAATATCAAAGACGTATTAAATATTAAAAACATCTTAGATTAATATCAACAATTATCAAACAACATGTAGGCTCACAGCGTACCTATGCCACAAACATTATTCCGAGTCTTCATAGTTGGATAAACTTATGTCGTCCACATCCTTTTGGTGACGTACGTTCCTCACAAGATTTATTATATTAACATATGTTGCAGATCTTTTTTTCATTGGAAGAAGATCTAATTCGTAAGCGATCAGTTGAGCAAACGCTTTGTTTCGGTGGTCAGTTGGTTCCCCGTTTTCAAAATTCAAAATCGGGTAATTGTGATACGTCACATTTATACTCATTAGAATGGAAAATGTTGCATTATATAAATTTGCATCCGGAATTTGCACCCGGGACAAATATTTGTAGGCCATACATCACACCAATTTCCATAATGTTGAATTGTTTGAAATACTTTGAACATATATTTATATCGTTATCAAACAATAAGCCTAAACATTAAGTAGGAATCATTTTATATATTTTAGTCATTGCTCGAAAGCGTGATACAAACTAAAGGGACTGTATCGGCAACTAGCTAACAGTGTAACACGTGGTAGAGCAATACTGTAGCTATATTAGTAGTATAGTTGTAGCACGAATGGGTCGGCTCGACCGGGGAAGGAAAACACTCTCACAGAAAACCAGCGTAAAATGGCAGCTTGACACTGCCGTGTTTCGTATGGTGAGTGTAGAGAACCGGAGAACCATTTACTGGAAAGGAGGCATTCCATCTTAGTCCTCACGGGTGACGACGCATCTACATTTTGATTCCTTATTGACGATAGATGTAGATGTCTATGGGTGGACTGTGTGCTCGTTTGTTACCCTATCCTATATTATAAAAAAATATAGCTGTCGCCACAGATGACAGAAAGGCTTACGTCGGGATTATCTTTTCCTTTATTCTAAGTAGATATTGTAATTCCGCGAGGAAACTCCTTAGCTTTATGCATTGTTAGTAAAAGATTGGGCTTATCATCATTTCAGTTTTCAGTATCATTTATTTTTTAATAAAAATGAAGTGACAACCGAACTCACAGTCCACCAGATGGCAAGTGAAGATAGAACGCCTTACAGCCTGTTATTAAACTAGCTTTTCATTCCCTTCAGGCCGGAAAATGGCAATGCGAGCTGATACATGCTTAGTGCGGGATTCGAACCCATACCCTCAGCGCTGTAACTCAATTGCTAAGCCACTGCGCCGAGATTTTTTAATTTTATAGAAATAGGGTGATAAACGAGCGCACAGTCCTCCTGATGGTGAGTCGTTGCTGATGCCCATATACATCTACATCTACTCCTCGCTTGCGAATCAAAATGTAGATACGTTGTCAGCCTTGATCACTAAAATGGAATGCCTATTTTTCAGTAAAAAAGGGTCTCCGGTTCGCTACACTCACCATACGAAACACAGCAGCGTTAAGCTGCTATTTTACGCTGGTATTCTGTAAGAGCTTGGCCCTTCATCAGTCAAGCCGACCCATTCGTGCTACAACTATACTATTAATATAGCTGCAGCATGGCTCTACCACGTAAGATAGTATAGTAGTACGAGTATAAGTAGAGATAATGAATACATACTCGTAATAATCTCCTTTCTGCTTTACTAGAAATATTCAATAATTTTACTATAGTTAGTGAGGTAAGCATTAAGTAATCTACCGTTGTTTTAATAATGCGGGTGCATTTTGCAGGGAATACGGCGTCTGCTCAAACGGAAGTTTATTGCCAGGATTAACGCAACTCCAGGTACGCGGCACGCTTCTACGAGATTACACACTCTTTTGCTTTTCTTAAAATTACTTTATAGAGTAGAAACTACATATTTTTGTAGTAATTAAATAAATTATTTAGTTTGTATTATATTGCTGCCCGTAGGACTCCGAAGGAGAGATATAGTACGCGTCACGTAAAAAGAACGCTGGCGGTCAAGCTGCGCATAGGCGATTTATCGGTCTACCGATGCGCTATTGGTTCACCGCATGTTTACCGATGCGCTATTGGTTCATCAGTTGAGCTTTGCTTGTACCCATTCGCAAACACACTCCCACCACTTTCTTCCAGCGTTCTTTTTACGTGACGCGTGCTATAAAGTACGCCACACCAAGATAAGAGAGAGAACAAAACAAATTGATTTCTTAAGCCACTCGATGAAATTGAAGTGGAGATGGGCAGGACATCTAGCTAGAGTAGAGGACGCTCGGTGGACGTGTCGTGTCGTGGTATGGAAAGGGCCCAAGGGTAAAATAAAACGAGGGAGGCCATGTAGAAGATAGATTCACGATATCAAAGATATAGCAGGTGATGATTGGCATACAAAGGCGAAAGCTAGAGAACAATAGTCAAAACTGGAGGAGGCCTTTATACCCTGCAAAAGAAGGGTTCTCTTTAAGTAACTGAAACTATTATATATATTTTTTAAACTGAAACTTTTATATTTACTAATCAAATAATAAATTGAAAAATAAATTTAAGTATATTAAACATTAAAAATTACAAATTTAAATTAATTATGTAACTAATAATACGATTTTTTAATTTGTTATAATTTATTTGTGTAGTGCCTCTTTTCCATTCAAAAGGGTCTCCGGTTCTCTACACTCACCATACGAAACACAGCAGCGTTATGCTGCTATTTTACACTGGTATTCTGTGAGAGCGTGGTCATTCCCCGGTCGATGCTGCCTAATGAAGCTGCAGCATGGCTCTATCAGGTAAAGATATGATGAAATGTAATTTCAATTTAAATATGCACTTCTTTCTTTCTTCTTCGGATTTTTCCTTAGAATTCAAAGTCCTTAATATTTTTGTTAAGTTCTAGTTTTTATAGTTATTTAGTTAAAAATAAAGTATAACCTGACTGAATATAAAAGTCAAACAAACGAACTATTTTATTCATACAACTGTAGTATTTAATTTGTTAATGTAGTAACATATCCTTTGAATAAATTTAAACTGAGGACTGAACTACAGATAAATATTAGAAAGCAGATAAGCGAATAAATATAATTTATTTCTGACGAAGAAAAAAGGAGTCGACATATGCCAGTATTACAAAATTAAAAAAAAAAAGATGTAATTATTTACGCAAAGCCTAATTCAAAGCGAGCAAGCTCGGTGATCAGCAATTTGACAGAAATTAATAACCGTGTCCGGCTTGGTATTCATAACATGCGCTCTAGCGTATCTTTTTGAAGTGTCGCCATACTGTCCCTTCCGGCAGAAGAACCGAAAAAGCATAAGGCATCGTAAGTTTGATGGCGGCTGTACACGCTCGTCGAGACACCACGAGACAGGCCGAGTACGAGTGTGTACATGGTGCCCTAGTCGCGTCGCGTCGCGTCTCGCGGCCCTCGTTCGCTCTCGGAAGCGTGTCGGTTTTTTTGCGCTCGAGTCAAAGGGTCTCGTGAGTCTCGCGATGAAAACGAGAGCGCGCCTGTACACACTCGTTCGTTTTCTGATAATTATAAAAATTATCAAAAAACAAAAGTTCAATATTGTTAAATACAATATAGGAAATTACATTGTTCTATTACAGTGAATAAAAACCATCCACCATGGCTTATTAATTTTCTTTTTTTGGAAATATGTAAAAAATTATAATAAAAAATAGCAAAGGCAAAACACAGCAACAGTTTCTTCTACGTCCATCGCAGTGCGCATCTGGAGTTCAAGTTATACAACGAGTGTGTACATGATGTGCTCTCGTGTCGAACCTCTACGCGACGAGAGACACGCGAGGCGACGAGACGAGCGTGTACAGCCGCCATTAAACCTTTTGTCTCTTTTAATTAAAAAAAAACTTTTTTTATAATATTAAAGTAATACACGAGCTTGCAGATTTACATCTGCGGATATGTTTTTAGATACATAGGTTTATATACGTGGTAGAGCTATGCTGCATATATATTATGGTTGTAGCAGTAGTACGAATGGGTCGACTCGACCGGGGTAGGACCGTACTCTCACAAAATACCACCATAAAAATTGCTGCTATGTGAGTGTAGAGAACCGGATAACTTTTTTAGTGGAAACGAGAATCCAACTTAGTCCTCAGGAGTGACAATGCATCTGCAGTTTGATTATTAATTATCTAAGGATGAATCTAGATGTGTGGGTCACACCATTTACTTACCATCAGATGGATTGTGTGCTCGTTTGTTACCCTTATGCTATTAATAAAAAAAATGTCCATGCTGTGGCGACACATCCATCCTCGGTTAAGAATCAACAGTTGTCAACCCTTGATATATAATTATATATTTTTACACGTGGTAGGGCCATGCTGCAGCTATATTAGTAGTATAGTTGTAGCACGAATGGGTCGGCTCGACCGGGGGAGGACCACGCTCTCACAGAATACCAGCGTAAAATAGCAGCTTAAAGCTGCTGTGTTTCGTATGGTGAGTGTAGAGAACCGGAGACCCATTACTTACTGGAAAAGAAGCATTCCATCTTAGACCTCACGGGTGACAACGCATCTGCATTTTGATATTTTATTGAGGATAAATGTGGATGTCTGTGGGTCACAGCAACCACTTACCATCATGTGGACTGAATGCTCGTTTGTCACCCTATCCTATAAAATATATATATATATATATATATATATATATATATATATATATATATATATATATATGGCTATATCTACTACATATAAACACACCAACAAATCATATCAGTTTTGATAATATTGTGCGTAGTATCATATTAATCCTTGCATCGTCCATCCTAACGATCGTTTAGTTTACTACGTGTTTCACCGGTTGTACCTACCAAACGCACTAACGTCATACAGGCAGATCGGCTCCATTCCATTCACATAAGTGATCTATACGCTATTGATACTAAATTAGCCATCCTAACAGTTTAGTCAATCCATGTCGCTTCTCAGAATATGATAATGTATTCCGTCACCGTTACAGAATATTAAAGTTTACTGTTGAACATAGGCCTCCATCATTGCTTGCCTCATAGGGGGATATTTGCCATACTTAGCTAGCGGGTTGGCAACCGCAGTTTTTTTATTTTTAGGTCTTATTAGGAAGACCCTGTTGCCCGTCTCCTGATTTGTTTCCCTCTGTCGCCTCTTGCGACACCCATGTGTTATAGGATACAGGATATTCTCACATTGCATTTATACGGTGATAAAGTATTCATTCTGTAGTTTTTTTTTAAACAAAATAAATAAAATATAAAATTAGTCACCAACTCTCCCCTGGCTGTTTAAAATAACACGTAAACAAGTTAGTAAGATCAATATCTAATGATGTTTGACAAAAGTTGCGTCTAATAGTTTTGTTGTTCATTAACGAGAGTGTCAGATACATCATAGTTTGCAACAGTCATCAACTAATTTGTTTACGAGTTTGTCAACTGAACTCCGCGAAATAGAATTAATACCTTAATTACACAAAAAAATTACATCTTATGTACTGATCTAGTGATGTAGCTATTATCTACGAACTTTACAAATATTGTCTAGTCATGTGTTGTCTATGAATAGATACCTATCTATGCGTATTAATGTAGGTACGTTATGAATTGTAAAAGAATAAAAGTCATATAGGAAATATAGGTAGATGTTAATATAATGCCTATATTCCAAAATCAACTTTCAATAATGTCTAGAACAGATAAATGAAATTGTATACTTGGGGAGTGCTTTTTTAACCGGGATGGAAGATGTGATTTAGATGTGGACAGGCGTGTCGCTGCCGGGAACAAAGTCAATGGTGCCCTAACTGCGTTAGTCAAAAGGCAAGGCGTAGTGAAGAGTGCACGCCTTGCAATACATAACACAGTGTTGGTACCGACTTTTTTATATGGCAGCGAAACCTGGGTATGCCAGAAGAAGCATAAAAGCAAGTTGAATGCAGTGGAGATGCGATCTCTTCGTAAAATGTGCGGTGTTACTATGGCCGACCGAAAGCGAAACGAAGAGATTCGCAATATGGCAGGTTTGAAAGATGACCTTATCACAAAAATTGATAAGGGCGTGCTTCGATGGTTTGGGCACGTTGAGCGAATGAATGAAGACCGAATGGTGAAGAAAATATATAGCGCGAAAGTTAATATTAAAAGGTGTCGAGGTAGACCGAGACTAACTTTCGAAGACCATGTGAGCAAACTGCTCGAATAGGGGAGGGTCGTGAGTACTCGGATACCTAGACGTGTATGTATGAAGAAGATAATGAATCTGAAAGAAGCGGATGAGGTATGTAAGGATCGTGACACTTGGCGATCTGTTTTCTCTGGCTACCCCGTCAGGGATTGTGCGTGATGATAAGTAAGTAAGTAAGTAACTTTCAATATGCGATCAAGAATGCCTATGAAAAGAATTTACTCATAAAAGGAACTATCCAAAGATTAGTGCGAGAATCAATCAATTAGAGCAATCTGATTAATTTCAACAATTTCTTTAGGTACTACCTAGATATTGACCTTTTTTAATTTTATTTTTAAAATTGTTACTGGCCGTTGCTCTAAAAGCCACAAACAAATTAAAAATATTATTACGTAAAATTATTTATGACGAAAAAAAATAACAAAATTAATATGCTTTTGTCATGTGTTAGAGAAACAGCAAATTTTTTTCCAAATTAATTTTTATATACAAATCTTACAATAAATATTGAAAAATAAAAATTCCGGCAACTGCACATCATAACTTGGAAATAAATATCTGCAAAGCAGGGGAATTATAACTTAATACAATGGAATATAATCCGCAAAACTACGCAAGGATTATAAATCGCAATAAACCGCAATACGTCATTGTTTTCTTTCAAACGGAGACCCGTTAAGATTCCCGCAGGTAGCACACGCTCAACCCTTGCATTAGGGTGTCGAGTGGGGCTAGTAATCCTATCCCTCCACGTTCAAGCTCCGCCTCTAACGACATTAAGGGCGCTTGAGCAATCGACGGGGGTGCTTGTCAATTGTGATCGATATCTCAAGTTGGTAACACGTCTTGCGAAATCATGGCTTTGTGGACGCCTTACGCCGATGACACCGCCTTGGATTTGTCAACGAAGTGCAAGGTAGAACGAGTGTCACCGGACTTCCATGCGAATAACCATGTACACTCGTACCAGAACGTGTCCAAAGTGCCTTATCCTTACCACAGTTATCCGCAGCAGTACATACCTGCAGCGGAGGCTTCACCTCTATCCGGCGGCAGCACGTGCTCGTACATGACAGCACCCATCAGCCCTCGTATAGGGATGATCTCGCCCCCAGCATCGCCGACCTCCCAACACGTATCACAGCCGAGTGCGAAGCGGCCAAGTTACATGGTCGATGTGGATTCACTGTCCGACGATCCGGATTTCCAAGCATTCGAGAGAGACGCATTGAGAGTTATGGCGGAGAAGAACGGAGGAGCTCTCCTTGGTAACAATCCAAGGATGAGGAGAGCCGTGCAGACAAGTCAGGCAGCCGACGACTCATACAGGAAGCAACGGGAGAGGAACAACTTCGCCGCGAAACAGAGCAGAGATCGAAGGAAGCTGAGGGAAATCCATCTTGCTTTGAAAGTGACTTACTTGAGGAATGAGGTGGCTAAGTTAAAGGGTCAATTGGCTTCAAGGTCTTGCACCCGCTGTCATCAGACATATCCCTACTAATATTGTGAGACATTAGTGAAGAAAAATTGGACATTGTGTACAAAATGGTAATTTATATACTAAATGTTAGTTTTAAGTTAAATAATAAGGTATATACCTAAAGGATAGAATTTTACTCGAATTGTACAATAAGGAATAACAGGGTGCAATATTTGATTTGTAAATATGTATTTATTTGTGTAATGTGAAAATTAATCTAAGTTATAAATTAAATTAAGGCTGTCCTACAATTTTTATAAAGATTAAAATACTGATAATCAAGCCTTTGTTTTAATTTCCTTAACTACAAACTATAATTATATATGTACAGAATATAAATTTGTAGGTGATATAATTATTTACTTCTTCTTTCTTAGTTTTATGGCCCCTCTTTTTAGAATTCTGCCAATGTCAAGTCAGTCATGGGAGTGACAAGAGAGTGTTTACAATAGTTACAAGTTATTATTGTTTGTGTAGGTCTTCACAAGCTACA
The DNA here is from genome assembly GCA_033319125.1 of Parnassius glacialis. Lineage (NCBI taxonomy): Eukaryota > Metazoa > Arthropoda > Insecta > Lepidoptera > Papilionidae > Parnassius > Parnassius glacialis. The sequence continues at coordinate 41,579,189 of JAVANC010000022.1, read as the reverse complement.
ACAAAAGACGCCACAAGTTTATAACCATCACCATGTTAGTAATCTTACAACTTAATTTTATTAGTTCTAATATAATCACACAAAATATTTACAAAGGGAGTAAACACAAGGGACAATAAGTATGAGAAATTAGTAGGACGAGGGATGTAGTTAGGGAGTATATCATAAAAGGAGAAGGAGACCTTGGGGCACTCAAAAAAACAGGTGGTTAACTGTTCCTTCGCCTAACCCACATTCACAGATTGACGTATCCCTAATCCTTAATTTAGCTAGGTGTACAGGTGCGACCGAATCGGAGACGGCAAACAGTTGAGGTAATCACTTTACTAAAGTGACGGGTTTTAAAGAACCAAGGTTTTAGGGGGATATTATTTTGGACGTTAGCATAATTTTTGCATTTTATAAGTTTTGACTGATGCCAAATGGTTTGCCATGAGGAGTGTAAACTTAAGTTAGCCTTCGACAGGAGGTCATATGAATAAATATTGTGTTTGGGTAGCAATCCGGATTTAGCTGCTTCCTTAGCTATCCGATCAGCAACCTCGATGCCCTGAATCCCACAGTGAGCAGGTATCCACGCCAAGACAATCCTTAGTCTCTTTTTATGACATTTGAATAGAGACTCTCTGATATTTAAAATTAATGGGTATTTTACTTTTAATTGAAATGGGCTGGAAGCAATACTTTGTAAGCAGCTAAGGGAATCTGATAATATGAGAGTTTTTTCAGGCTGTGAGATTCAGCATACAAAACTGCCTCTAATATAGCCAACGACTCACCTGTGAATACAGAAGAGTCAGAAGGGGAATTAAAATTTAAAATAATTTTATATTTAGGTATCCACACTGCGGATCCTACTAAACCTTTTTCGCTGTCCTTTGAGGCATCAGTGAACATAATCACCCAGTCAACCCACTTTTCAGCTAGAATCATGTTTAATTTAATATTTGGTTCAGTGCTGTCGTTATAAATGCCAATATTTAAAAATATGTCTGGCTTATATATTAGGGCCTCATAGGGAATATTGTAGAGAGGGTTCCTAAGTGACTTGGAGATTGGAGAAGGAAGATTGACAAGTTTGGAATAGCTTTTTATAATGCATGGCAAATCCTTATGTGACCAATATTGGGATCGCTTGACTAACTGGTTATTTATAACTTGAATGTCATAATTATGGAGTGTAGAGTAGAAGGAGGACCATCTCTATATATGAAAAGTGTCCTTAAAAACGCGTCCAATAAGGGTGGCACTGCAGTAGCATAGGATAAATTAAAAAAAAGCGCCAAAATTAATTAAAATAAGATGGAGAAATAAACAAAGACCGACCAATCCGCTTGGTTTTGCACTACGTAAATAGTTGAGGTTTTGTATACTGGCATTTTATTAACTACTCTAGTCATTAAATTTTTTAAATATTTGAATTCAGCTGACTTCACTCCGTTTACAACAGCTATATTCATATCGTAGTTTTTCAGACGCCAGCGCTATTGTGGTAGGTTTTGGAACCTCTATTTTCAGTATATAGTGGACACTTTTTCAACTTTCGCACCTTATAAGATGGTTCTCCTTCTACTCTACACTCCATAGTCATAATGCATTTACTATTTTAAACAGTATACCTACAAAAATTTGACTGACGTAGTTCTTATCGATTAAAACCAGGTAGGTATTAATTAGGTGTTTATTTGACTGCAAGAAATTATGAGATATAAATAATAAAAGGTCATTTTGTGGTATTTACATTTTATTTATAATATAAGGGTGACAAACGAGCACATAGTCTAATTGATAATAAGTGGATACTGTGGTCCATACCATCTGTATTTATGAGGAAAAATTTACCTTTAATCGAGGGATTAAAGGTAAAAATTCAGATACATTGTCATTCTTGAAGACTAAGATGTAATGTCTCGTATCCAGTGGATAGGGTCTCCGGTTCTCTACGCTTACCATACAAAACACAGCAGCATTTAACTTATATTTTAGGCTGGTATTCTGTGAGAGCGTGGTCCTTCCCCGGTCGAGCCGACCCATTCGTGCTACAACAATAATGTAACTGTAGCATTGCTCTACCACCTCATCTACATTTTATCCTCAATAAATCGAGAGATGTAGGTAGATATCTGTGAGCCATAGCATTCACTTACTGCAATTTTTACAGTTAGGTACCTACATCCAGCTTATGAATATACAAAATAATCCTGTTTCCTCCTTTTTAAATCGTCGAAAAATATGCTAGTCGTTCATTCAAGAACTTTTAATTACCTACTTGATCGCGATTTGCTGAACATATATTTATTTTTATTTTATTTATTGGTACGTGAGGGTAATATGGCCATCCGGTTAATATTGTCACTTTCTTATAACTCAAAAACTACAGCCTAATTTGCATAGATGGCTTTGTGATACGATAGCTCTTCATCAGTCATTCAAATAATAAAAGGTCAAAAGGCCGCCGCTTTATCGACACCATTTTGACAGTTGATATTATAGTAAGTACGTGAGGGTAATATGGTCACCTTAAGCTTCATCGCCCTATCAAACCAAAATTAGGCGGAGAACAGAGACAAAAACACAAAGTCGTATACTATAACTAATATAATAAGAAAAAAAAATAGCAAACAAGCTTTGGAAATAATTAGGAACACTTCGAAAAATCTACTTAAAAAAACCAACTACACTACACAATACAAAAATCGACTAAAATATTTACAATAATATCAACTGTCAAAATGGCGTCGATAAAGGAGCGCCTTTTTGACCCTTTATTATTTGATAGATTGATCAAGAGTTATTGTATCACAGAGCGCTCTATGTAAAAGACGCTGTAGTTTTAGAGTTATAAGAAAGTGATCATATTAACCGGATTACCATATTACCCTCACGTATTATACCTAGTTAGTATTTTTTAAGTTGATTTTTCGAAGTGTTGCTAATTATTGCCAAGGCTTGTTTGTTATTTTTTTCTATATTAGTTATAGTACACGCCATTGTGTATTTGTCTCTGTCCTCCCCCTAGTTTTGGTTTTATAAGGCGGCAAAGCTTAAGGTGACCATATTACCCTCAAGTAGGTAATACTTAAGGTCAAATTTTATGGGTATACGAGTGTACAAAATTTGACCTCCTCAAAGTTTAAAAACTAATAAACGTAGTTTGTACAAATTATTTTTTTAAAATTTGTACTAAAAAAAATAATTAACTTTTCTTTTTTTCATATTCCTACATTGTCATCTGGTTCTGAGCTATGTCCAAAATTTCAAGTCTCTAGCTATCGTTCCATCCGGAACGACAGACAGACAGACAAACAAGAAAGTGACTTAATAATAATTAAAAATTTTGTACAACCGACTTCAATATAAATTTTTAATAATACCTAACTTAAAAAATATTTAAGACCTTGATAAAATTTATATGGGACCATATGAGAAGCGCCAGCTTTCAAATAAAAAAAAAAAAGAATCATCGAAATCGGTTCACCCACAAAAACTTATGAGGTGACACAGAAAAAAAACATGCAGTCGAATTGAGTACCGTCTCCTTTTTGAAGTCGGTAGAAAACGGAGTAAAAAGGGTTATTATAATATTATGGAATTTATGGATGATAATAACCCCTAAGAAATTGCTACCAAGTCATTTCTAATTTATTGTGTGTGTAACGTATTATTGTAAACTATTTTTTTTTCAAAAATAAGACTCGCCGGGTTTCTTGCTGGATCTTCCCACGAGAAAGGTATTTTCCGAACCAGTGGTAAATTAAACAGTAGAGTGACTCAATAAGTAATATTTATAATCTAAGTATATATTAAATAAAAAAAAGTTTCTGTTTCTATTACAATTTAATATACCTAATATACACAAACCGTAGTCAAAATCGACATAGAGTATAGTAAATGGTATCCCCTTTACCTTGACATTATGTAGTTTTTGCATTGCGCAATAATAGGGAGCACTTTAGTGGGTGCGGTCTGCGCAGGCGCCAAAATTTACCCCACCAATCAGAGCAGACGTGGGCACAGATAAAAAAGTAAGCCCGAGGAACCGACATTTTGTTACATAAAAAAAATGTAAAATTGTAATGTGAAGTTTTATGTAGGTATCTCTATATACGTATAAAACAAAGTCGCTTCCCGCCGTCTGTACGTTTAGATCTTTTAAATTACGCCACGCATTTTGATGGGGCTTTCATCAATAGATAGAATTATATTTTTTTTTATAGTAAAGGGTGACAAACGAGCACACAGTCCACCTGATGGTAAGTGGTTGCTGTGGCCCAAAGACATCTATATCTATCCTCGTTTGAGAATCAAGATGCAGATGCGTCGTCACCCGTGAGGACAAAGATGGAATGCCTCGTTTCCAGTGAAAAGGGTCTCCGGTTCTCTACACTCACCACACGAAACACAGCAGTGTTAAGCTGGTATTTTACGCTGGTATTCTGTGAGAGCGTGGTTCTTCTCCGGTCGAGCCGACCCAATTGTGCTAAAACTATACCAGTAAAATAGCTGCAGCATCATGTCTCTACAACGTATGATGCAAGAGGAAGGTTTATATGTATAGTAAATACAATTTACCTATATAACTCTTCTGTCCGTGTGTATGTGACTGAACTCCTAAACGACTGGAACGATTTTGATGAAATTTTGTGTGTGTTTAAGTCGATTAAACAATGGTTTAGATTCACAATTGGACCCGATAGGTGGCGTTGATGTCGAGATCGAGGAACCAACCGTGCGAAGCCGGGGCGGACCACTAGTTTAGTTTTATGGTGTACCTAGTTACAGACGGACATTTAATATACTACTTAGTGTAGTAGTTTAGTTTTCCTACCCCATATCGTCCCGCGGCAGTCGTATGAGGCGGCAGAGGGAAACTGGAACAGGAAATAGGCAGCGGCATCTTCCAACAACTCGAAATAATGAAAAACTGTGGATGCCAACCTGCTTGATAAGCGTGGCAACTATGTCACCCCCCCCCCCCCCCCCCACGGCCATACGAAATAACCTATGTGGGTGACCTATGTTCAAGAGTGGACTTTCATAGGCTGTAATGAATGGATGGATGTTTACGCGAACACTACACACTTAAATAAAACCAGTTTTAACGGATTTTATCGCGTTTATTAACTTATTATAAATTTCCTACGTTTCGAACACTTTACAGCACCCATGGCCACGGAGGGACTGAGGTGGTCCGACGTCCCAATGTCATGGTCAACAACCGCTACCTTCAGTTTAAAATATTATTAATATGTTTATGTTTAGTTATGGATTTAAATATTTTAAGGTCAACAGAAATGATACACTTTTAATCCTTAAACTAATTCGCTATATTTACTGTAATCTGGCAACACTAAACACTAAAAACTTCAATCAACATTAGACTTTCTGCTTTACGACGTGTGAAAGGTCGTATTTGCCGCGCACGCATTTCAGTTTCACTCCGGGACAGTCCTTTACTCTGAAATAAAGAAATATTATATAAATACAGATTCTATTAATTATATTGGATGAGTACCTATTGTACAAAATTCTATATGAAATGCTAACACAAAATAAATCGTTCTACAAAAAAAAATATTAAAAAATTAATATAAAATAACGAGACTTGTTTTGCCTACATACGGCATTAAAGAAACAGTAAGTTGATTAGTATTTTTGTATATGGCCACTAATGAAATAAATAAATGCTTATAAGCTTATAACTGTTATCGTTTATTGGCCGTGTGTTTACACTTATCTTATCACTACTACCCCTTATCGTCCCATGGACGTCGCAAGAGTCGACAGAGGGAAACTGAATCAGGAGATGGACAGCGCCATCTTTCTGACAAAAACTCAAACGAATAAAAACTGCTGTTGACAAAGCGCATGCCAGGTGTGGCAGTTTTTAACAGTGGTAGAGCCACGCGGCAGCTTTTGCTGTCGCACGGATGGGCCGGCTCGAACCGGGGTTGTACCACGACCTCACAGAACACCAGCGTGAAGTAGAGGTTTACCTCTGCGTTTCGCTTGGTGAGTGCAGGTGGCCGGAGGCCCTTTTTACTGGAAACGAGGCATTCCATCTTAGTCCTCACGGGTGAAAACGCATCTGCATTTTGATCTGTAACAGAGGATAGATGTAGATGTCTATGGGTCGCAGCAACCACTTACCATCAGGTGGACTGTGTGCTCGTTTTTCACCTTTATCCTATAAAAAAATACCTGAGATAATGTAAGGGGGGGAGGCCTACATTCAACAGTGCACTTTCATGGGTTGTGATAGATGGAAATACTTATAAAATAAAGTATGGTGGCGATTTAAGACAGAACAACACCGTTTCTTGCCATGAGTGATGAAAGAGGCGTCAATGGGAAATTGGGAACAGCTAGAAAGATCTTATGGCCTTCGACGGATGGCAGTATAACCAGTGCAGATTTAGGTTTAAGGCCTAGGCCGGCAAAATTAGAAAAGGCAATTATACTCCAACATCGATAGTTATTGCATATCTTAAGCGAAAGCGCAAGGTAATGTTCTACTATCGCCTAAAAATTAAAATTCCAACATTTTATCAAATAAAATCGTATCTAGCAATCATATTATACATATAAATGATATAAAAAGCACATTGTTAGAAAGATAAATGATTGTTGAACTTATTAATAATTTTTTTAAATCGATTAATTGCTAATTTTAAATAAAAAAAGGGTTTTAGTGGCTTATGGTGTGGATTTATCATGTCCCTGTGGCTTGTAAACACTATAACTTTTGAAAATATCAATTGTTTAACTCAATCTATTTTTTAATCTCTTCATCTATCATGTGGGAAGCCACTGAATGTAAATGGCAGTGTAATTTTGTTTTGTTTAGCTATAATTAATTTTTTTCGGCTCCAAAATGGCGAAAATTTCGTTGATTTGTTTGCCTCGTATATAAATTGTTTCTGTTAATGGGGATCTACAGCCACAGAGTAGTTTAGTTCACAGAGTACCTTTGTATTAAGTTTAGTTCGGCTTCAGTCGCCGTCGTAAGCGGACATTGTTTCATTGTTTTCAGCGGCTCAAAAAGATCGCTGTACAAATACACAATATTCGAATAAACAAATTTCTTAAATACTTGATTATAATAATAATAAGAGATTTTTTTATTACAATATTTAAAAGCACATAATAAATAATAGTAGTACGTACTAAAAGTAAGTAGTATAATTTTTTTGTCATGGGTGACATTTTCATGCTTTTCGAGGGTGTCGAAACCGATAGGGTTGTCGAAATGTAAATCCAAGATGGCGGCCGCAATAGGTATAAATATTTTCATCATGGGTGTCATTTTCATGGTTTTCGAGGGTGCTGAAGCCGATAGTGCTGTCGAAATGTAAATCCAAGGTGGAGGCTGCAATAGGTATAAAATTTTTCATCATAGGTGTCATTTTCATGGTTTTCGAGGGTGTTGAAGCTGATAGTGCTGTCGAAATGTAAATCCAAGATGGCGGCTGAATTAGGTACCAATTTATTCATCATGGGTGTCATTTTCATGGTTTTCGAGGGTGTTGAAGCTGATAGTGCTGTCAAAATGTAAATCCAAGATGGCGGCTGCAAAATATATCAATTTTTTCATCTTGGGTGTCATTTTCATGGTTTTCGAGGGTGTTGAAGCCGATAGTGCTGTCGAAATGTAAATCCAAGATGGCGGCTGCAATAGATATAAATTTTTTCATAATGGGTGTCATTTTTATGGTTTTCGAGGATGCTGAAACCGATAATGCTGTGGAAATGTAAATCTAAGATGGCGGCTGCAATAGATATAAATTTTTCATCTTGGGTGTCATTTTCATGGTTTTCGAGGGTGTTGAAGCCGATAGTGCTGTCTAAAGGTAAATTCAAGATGGCGGCTGCAATAGATATCAATTTTTTCATAATGGGTGTCATTTTCATGGTTTTCGAGGATGCTGAAACCGATAATGCTGTGGAAATGTAAATCCAAGGTGGCGGTTGCAATAGGTATCAATTTTTTCATCATGTGTGTAATTTTCATGGTTTTCGAGGGTGTTGAAGCCGATAGTGCTGTCGAAATGTAAATCCAAGATAGCGGCTGCAATAGATATCAATTTTTTAATCTTGGGTGTCATTTTCATGGTTTTCGAGGGTGTTGAAACCGATAGTGCTGTCGAAATGTAAATCCAAGATGGCGGCTGCAATAGATATCAATTTTTTCATCTTGGGTGTCATTTTCATGGTTTTCGAGGGTGTTGAAGCCGATAGTGCTGTCGAAATGTAAATCCAAGGTGGCGGCTACAATAGGTATCAATTTTTTCGTCATAGGTGTCATTTTCATGGTTTTCGAGGGTGTTGAAGTCGATAGTGCTGTCGAAATGTAAATCCAAGATGGCGGCTGCAATAGATATCAATTTTTTCATCTTGGGTGTCATTTTCATGGTTTTCGAGGGTGTTGAAGCCGATAGGGTTGTCGAAATGTAAATCCAAGATGGTGGCCGCAATAGGTATAAATATTTTCATCATGGGTGTCATTTTCATGGTTTTCGAGGGTGCTGAAGCCGATAGTGCTGTCGAAATGTAAATCCAAGGTGGAGGCTGCAATAGGTATAAAATTTTTCATCATAGGTGTCATTTTCATGGTTTTCGAGGGTGTTGAAGCTGATAGTGCTGTCGAAATGTAAATCCAAGATGGCGGCTGAATTAGGTACCAATTTATTCATCATGGGTGTCATTTTCATGGTTTTCGAGGGTGTTGAAGCTGATAGTGCTGTCAAAATGTAAATCCAAGATGGCGGCTGCAAAATATATAAATTTTTTCATCTTGGGTGTCATTTTCATGGTTTTCGAGGGTGTTGAAACCGATAGTGCTGTCGAAATGTAAATCCAAGATGGCGGCTGCTATAGGTATCAATTTTTTCATCATGGGTGTCATTTTCATGGTTTTCGAGGGTGTTGAAGTCGATAGTGCTGTCGAAATGTAAATACAAGATGGCGGTTGCAATAGATATCAATTTTTTCATCTTGGGTGTCATTTTCATGGTTTTCGAGGGTGTTGAAGCCGATAGTGCTGTCATAAATGTAAATCCAAGATGGCGGCTGCAATAGGTATCAATTTTTTCATCATGGGTGTCATTTTCATGGTTTTCGAGGGTGTTGAAGCCGATAGTGCTGTCGAAATGTATTTAAACTACTTTAATAATTCCGTATAATCATGTTATACGTAATTTTTTTAATGCGCTTAAGGTATGCCCAATTGGATTTACCAATATTTTTTTGTCTACTATGAGTTTAGTTTACCGTGTAATGACGGTGTAGTAATATCTATTAACTCTCACAACCAGTAGCATTAACCTATTATTTTACGCTGGTATTTTGTGAGAGTTGATAGATCTTTACTTGTAGATTATACGTGGTAGTGCCATGCTGCAGCTATATTAATAGTATAGTTGCAGCACGAATGGGTCGGCTCGACCGGGGAAAGAACCACGCTCTCACAGAATACCAGCGTAAAATAGCAGCTTAACACTGCTGTGTTTCGTGTGGTGAGTGTAGAGAACCGGAGGCCCTTTTTACTGGAAAAGAGGCATTCTATCACAGTCCTCACGGGTGACAAAGCTTCTGCATTTTAATTCGCAAACGAAGATAGATGTAGATGTCTATAGGCCACAGCAACCACTTACCATCAGGTGGACTGTGTGCTCGTTTGTCACCCTTATCCTATAAAAAAAAAACGTGTTATTAAATATTTCGTATGGCGAGTGTAGAGGAGGCCCTTTTTACTGCAAACAAGGCATTCCATTTTAGTCCTCTGGGGGTGACAACGCATCTGCATTTTGATTCTTAATCGAGGATAGATTTAGATGTCTATCCACGGTACCCACTTACCTTCAAGTGGACTGGCATTAGCACTTAAATTACAAATAAATTTACTATCGACACTTTCAGTAGCCCCTCTATGCTATATTCTATAAAGAAGCTGCAAAACATTTTATCGTGCCGAAAATGAAATTCACCACACACCTAGTCCCGAAAACCAACAATTTGTGTTTTCCAATGCTGGGATTCGAACCTAGCTATCGCAACGTAGTAGCTTTGTACTTTCTGAGCGGTCGTATAGCTACGTACCTGCCGACTCGCACGAGAACAATATTGTGCTCCTGTAAGTTGTGCCCGATGCCGGGCACGTACGCGACCATCTCGCGGCCGTTCGACAGTCGGACCAACACGCACTTGCGGTTCGCCGAGTTGGGCTTCTTGGGTTTCCTGATCAGCGTCTTTAGCACCACGCCCTGTGGACAAATTAATATACAACACTCTCAATCGATTAAATTAACAAAAATAAACAAAATATAGAAGGAAAATAAAGTTATATTATTTTCTAGCTATCTGCTCCGATGTGAAAAAAATCGCTAAGCGTCGAGTTTGTGGCTTTGTCCATGGAAAACATGGTGAAAACGAATTTTATCAGGAAGGAGAATTCTACTCGTAGAGTAATTTTTCGCACCGCTAACCCCTGTATTCCGAATTTCATCGAAATCATTACAACCGTTTTCGAGAACACGACAAATAAAATATATAAATAATTAATGATTTCTTATATTTACGCGTACACTATACATCGAATAAAACTGTTTTTTTTACGGATTTTATCGCGTTCAATAGCAATTAAACGCAATAAAATTTTAGGTAGCGCAACGCAGCAGCTAATATTATGGTTATAGCTCGAATGGTTCGGCCGGGGAAAGATCACGCTTTCACAGAACACCAGCGAAAAATAGCAGCTTAATACTGCTGTGTTTCGTATGGTGAATGTAGAGAACCGGAGCCCAATCCGCCAAATTCTTACCGTACGATAAGGAACTTCAACTTTAACAGTGGTAGAGCCACGCGGCAGCTTTTGCTGTCGCACGGATGGGCCGGCTCGAACCGGGATGGTACCACGACCTCACAGAAAATCAGCGTGAAGTAGAGGTTCAGCTCTGCGTTTCGCTTGGTGAGTGCAGGTGGCCGGAGGCCCTTTTTACTGGAAATGAGGCATTCCATCTTAGTCCTCACGGGTGACAACGCATCTGCATTTTGAATTGTAATAGAGGATAGATGTAGATGTCTATGGGCCGCAGCAACCACTTACCATCAGGTGGACTGTGTGCCCGTTTGTCACCGATATCCTATAAAAAAAATCCAAAATAAAAAACATCATTAAATAGTTTACTTCAATGTAATCTATTTCAAATATATCTAAATTAGCAAGCAGACTTAGTTCTGCAGCATATGCTGTAAGAATGATTAGAAGTCTCACAGATATTGAGACAGCTAGATTAGTGTATTTTAGTTACTTTCATAGCGTAATGTCTTATGGAATTTTGCTATGGGGTAATGCGACTGATATTGAAGCTATATTTGTTTTACAAAAGAGAGCCGTACGGGCGATTTATAACCTAAATTGTAAAGAGTCCCTCAGAGAAAAATTTAAAGAAATAAACATATTAACATTTGCATCGCAATATATTTATGAGAATGTAATGTATGTGCATAAAAACATAAATAGCTTTAATAAGAATAAGGATGTGCATACTTTAAATACTAGGAACAAACATAAGCTTGTAATGCCAGTTACTAGACTCCACAGAATCAGTAATTCATTTATGGGGCAATGTATACGCTTTTACAACAAAATCCCAGAACATATTCAAAGTTTGTCAATAAACAAGTTTAAAAGTTTTATTAAAGAAAAACTGTACAGGAAGGGTTATTATAACATCAAGGAATACATGAATGAAAATAACCCCTGGGAATAGGGTGATCGCCACCATGCTGGTTCTATGAAAATATCATTTAAAAATTGTATATACAAAATTATTGTTAAGTGAAATTATGTTTAAAAAAAAAGTCCCGCTGGGTTTCTTGCTGGTTCTTCCCAGGACAGAGGTATTTTCCGAACCAGTGGTAAATAAAAAATGACTTTCAATAAGTATTATGTAATAATCAATATTGAATAAAAAATTATTCTATTCTATTCTATTCTAATAAATAAAATTGAAGTGTCTGTTTGGAATGTCAAAATAACAGCTTTTTACTAATTGCATATGAAAGTATATACGGTACCTATAACAGAAACACAATTTTTAAAATTTTTGTCTGTTTGTTCCGGCTAATCTCCGAAACGGCTGAACCGATTTTGACGGGATTTTCACTGGTAGATAGCTTATGCTATAAGGAGTAACTTAGGCTACTTACATTTTTGAAAAATAATTAGGGTTCCACGCAACAAAATTAAAACCCTAGATTACACGCGGGCGAAGTCGCGAGGAACAGCTAGTATAGACATATAATTGTTCGTGTAACAGTACAGGAGAGGATAATCAAAGCGGCCATTTAAGTCGTAGTTGGGTTTTTAGCCTTTATCGTTCAAAAGATTAAATTTAAGAGGATTATAGAAACAGTTTTATATTTTGAAACAATTCGCCTTCTGCGCACAATAACAAAGTAACAATTAGGTAGGGCTCCTTTATTGCATACAAGTTACAGTTAACAAGCAGCCTCTAATTTCTGAGAGGGTTTAGCGAGAAGTTTGGACCCTGGTATTTAAGCGCTTGCTATAAATTTTCCTTTTCCTTCACCGCTGAGCATTTGGTTAATTCCTACTTGTATTACTTTTTTTGCAAAGCTTGACTTTTTTATAGGATAGGGTGACCAACGAGCATACAGTCCACCTGATGGTGAGTGGTTGTTGTGACCCATAGGCATCCACATTTATCCTCGTTTGCGAAACAAAATGCAGATGCGTTGTCAGCCTTGAGGACTAAGATGGAATGCCTCTTTTCCAGTAAAAAGGGTCTCCGGTTCTCTACACTCACCATACGAAACACAGCAGTGTTAAGCTGCTATTTCACGCTGGTATTCTGTGAGAGCGTGGTCCTTCCCCGGTCGAGTCGACCCATTTGTGCTACAACTATACTACTAATATAGCTGCAGCATGGCTCTACCACGTATAAAATACTAGTAGACTACAATCCCAACTTGTGAAAAGTAGGGATCAATAGAATATAATAGAATAAAATAATTTTTATTGAATATAGATTAATACATAATACTTATTGAAAGTCATTTTTTATATACCACTGGTTCGGAAAATATCTCTGTCCCGTGAAGAACCAGCAAGAAACAAAACAAGCTTACCCTTTTTTATTTTTTATTTTATTTATTTATTACAAGATCCACAGCCCTAATTACAATGTAAATGAACTTAAGAAATAAACTTACAGCCAATAACGGATCTACTTTATACATTTTTTAACTTAAATTAATCGACCGACAATCAATAAGTTTGAGCCACAAAAACATACAATTTTAGAATTAACAATTAAAAACATCGTGTCTATCTTTCTCTCTGATCTGTGATGTTCGTGTACGCGCGCGCTTGTGTTTGTGTGTGTGTTTGTATGTGTGTTCAATATACATATTAACCATTTTCTTCAAGTACTTCAATAACTTCCTTCTTAAACACATGCCTACTACTATGAAAAATGTCAGTAACATTAAATTGGTTATTAAAAGTTCTATGCAATCGACTGACCAATGCGTTTTGTGCGTAATTTGATTTTGATCGTGTTACAGCAAATAATTTTGTGTGTCTCGTTCTAACTTTCGGGCCGCAGAAACTCAGTATTTTGGTTGATAGTTCAGGGCTATCTATATATCCGTTGCATATTCCGTGTAAAAAGGACATGTCAGCAAGTACACGCCTATTTTTGAGAGTCGTGAGATTATGATAATGACAGGATTCATCATAGTTTTTAAACAGGCAATGCGACCGATAATTTAAGTGTTTTATGAATTTTTCTTGCATTTTCTCCAAATCTTGAGTATAAATGATATACTGAGGGTTCCAAACTATGCTACAGTATTCTAGGATGCTCCTAACATAAGCGTAATATAGTACTTTTAGGCAACCTATGTCTGAGAAGGGACGACTAACACGCAATATGAAACCCAGGCTTCTGTATGCTTTGTTTTTAATAATTTCTGCATGATCAGAAAATGTCAACTTGCAATCAATGTGAACACCGAGATCCCTAACACAAGCCGATTTTGCAATTTTAACATTACTAATATAGTATTCAAAATTGATTGGATGTTTCTTGCGAGAAAAGGAGATAAAAGAACATTTATTTATATTTATTCCAATTCGATTATTAGTATAATATTGTTCTAGACGGTTAAGATCAGCTTGTAGGCCAGTACAATCCATATCATTTTTAATTTTCATAAATATTTTGGTGTCATCAGCGTACATAAGGAATCGAGCGTGTTCGAAGCAAGCACCTACGTCGTACAAATATGAAGCGTACAGAAGTGGTCCCAGTATGGATCCTTGTGGGACGCCGGCAGGTATCGCAATAAAATCTGAGCAAAATCCTCCTATAACGACAGCTTGAGACCGATTGCGTAAATAAGATTCCATCCATCTAAGCAAGTTACCCCGGATACCAAGTTCATAAAGTTTACGTAAAAGAATAATGTGATCTACACGGTCAAACGCCTTCTCAAAATCCGTGTAAATCACATCAACCTGAGACCCGCCATCCATGTTTCTTAATACGTAATCGACAAATACTCCCAGATTGGTGGCTGTGGACCGACCTTTCATGAACCCATGCTGCTCTATTGGTATTGAGACAGATATTACAGGATAGATAAATTTATGTACGACCCTCTCGAACACTTTGCTCAACATGTTAAGTATAGATATAGGTCGGTAGTTTTCAACTGAAGTCCTCAATCCTTTTTTATGAATTGGCACTATATGGGCCTTTTTCCAGATATTAGGAAAGTATCCATCACGAAGACACCTGTTGAAGACCAATGACACAGGACCCGATAGAGATTTAGCACATTGAACGAAGAATACCGGTGGAATACCGTCGCAACCAGCTCCCTTTTTGACGTCAAGATTTTTAAGCAGTTCATAAATACATTCTTCAGTAACATTAATGTCATGTATAGTGTCTGATCGTGGAGTTTCATTTATTGAGTTAGCTGGGTATTGATCCGCTGGTTCATCGAAGTTTCTCTCAAAAAAGTTGCTGAATGCGGAACAGATATCCGATGGTGCATTTAACACATTCTGATCAAAGGTCATTTGATGTGGATAAGAGGAGCCTACTTTTCTCTTGGACTTTATATAAGACCAAAAATATTTTGGATTAGTCTTAATTCTTTGTTGCGAGAAAGCAATGAATGATTGCTGGCTTTCGGTCTGTAGTTTCTTAATAGTCCGTCTGAGATAGCTAAAATGTGCATAATCAATCGGGTTTCTATGACGCTTCCAATTAACATGAGTCTTAACTTTTTCTTTAATTAGTTTTATTAACGCTATATTATACCAAACTGGGTAAATGTATGTACTTGAGCAACGAACTTGTGGTACGAAGGTTTGTATTTTATTATTTAAAATAGAGTAAAATTTCATTAATATGTGCTCTATGTTACTATTTTCGAGTAAAAAACTCCAGTCCTGATTTCGAAGCGATTCGTTGATACTATCAAAATCAGCTCGTTTATATAGATATTTAGTGCGAGATTGAGGTTTAATTGGAGGGACTAGAATATCGGAAGCTACAATAGAAAGAGTCGGATGTAGAGGATCTTCCTTTACTAAAGGCATCGTAGATTTCTTTATGGTGACGGATGAATCAGAGAAAATTAGGTCCAATGTATTGTTACAGTTATTAGTGTAATTGTTAAACTGTGACAAGCCAAGAAAGGAAGACTGAGTGACAAAACTCGATGCAGCATTCTGAAGCTCGACGGAGCCCTTCCTCAGAATTATTGGTTCCCCATATTGCCAGTCAATAACAGGAAGGTTAAAGTCACCCGCAATTATAAAGTGATCATTGCAGTTTTGGCTTTTGATTTCAGAGAGTTGATTCATAAATATGTGCAATCTTGATGGAATTTGATCATTGGGTGGGATGTACACTGTAGCAATATGTAAATTATGCCTGGCTTTGATAGCTTTAGCAGGAATAGTTACCCACACAGACTCCAGGCCACTACAATGCCATTCTGATCTGGCGCGTGCCTGTAAATTCGAAGCACACATAATCATTACACCACCCCCCAACGACCCTCTGTCCGTACGAAAGACTGTAAATCTGTCATCACACAGCTCAGCATCAAAAATGCTATCGCAGAGCCATGTTTCAGTTATCATAATAATATCGGAGTCCTGCAGTAACACGTTTTTAAAAAAATCATCGGTTTTGGTTCGTAGTCCTCTCACGTTTTGATAGAATAGCTTAATTTTCTTCATATTATTGTTGTTCATCTTGATTAAATTGAATGTGTTGAAAAATATAGGCAAGACATATATAATTGCAGTTGGTTATATGGACGGTCGAAATCAATTGAACCGCACAATAATAAACGAATGGTTCAAATAGTGAGTAGGTATTACGCAGAGTTTGAATGACATATATGTTAATGAGCATTGGATGTATTCGTACATGCAGTAAGGATAAGAGGTTAGGATAATATGCAATTGTTTCTAAGGTACGTGATGTGTATATGTAGTGAATAATGTGAATATGAGTGTAAGTAGATTTTATAATGTATGTGTATTTGTGTATGCTGTGTGTTAAAGTGACCACTGGAATATAATAAGAAGTGTGAGAAGTGTAAGAGTAGAGAGCAAGGCAATTAATTACAATATCTTTCCAAGATCGCTCGTCGAGTCTATCGCAAATGGAGTCGAGGTGTCGTTTCTTCTTACATAAATTCGGCAGTTTTTTGTCCACACATACTTGTACCCTGTCTCTCTTGCTTTTTGCCTACAAGAACCCAACAACATTTTATTTTCTTTAATGAGATGTTCATTGATATAGATTCTGCTCTCTTCACCTCCCATCCCGATATCTCTGGTGGTCATGTTGCGATGTTTACGTGCTGCAGCGATCACTCGGTCCTTAATAGAGCGCTGTCTGAATCTGACGATTACTGGGCGTGCTCTATGAGCGCTTGCGTTACGCCTCGGCTGTACTCTGTGAGCGAATTCTATGTCTGTGGGTTGGATGTCAGCACCGACGTGATTCGCCGTTTTCAGCACAATGTTCAGTAACTCCTCATCCTTGTCTTCAGGTATGTTAACAAGTTCAAGGTTTTGCAATCTCTGCCATTGTTGCTGTTTTCGGTTCTCCACCTCTAATTCCTTGACTCGGGCAGAGCAAGTAGTAAGACTTTCTTTAAGCATATTGTTCTCCTCTTTCAGGGACCTCAATTCTAGTGAAGTAGAATTGAGCAGCTTTTTCAAGTCAGTAATTTCCTTTTTCAGGTCTTCGTATTGGCAGTTTATGTAGGTCATAGACTCTTGAAAACTAGTAAATTGTATATTCATGCCTTTAAGTTGTTCGGATAATCCCTTAGAAGAAGCCTCAACAATAGCCCTTGTCTCAGCCCTCTCATCTTTAAAAAGCTCCTTTAGCTCACTATTAGATAAGTAATTTGGCTTTTTCCGCAGTGTTATGTTGCTGTCCGAGTAGCATTCAGTGTAGGTTTCATCATAAGGAGCAGTTGGTGCATAGTGGGCGGACGGTCGCACTGGCGTGTTAGTGTTATCTGTTTTTGGTTTCTTACTTTTGCATTCCAAGCATCGCCATTCGCGTTTATTCTCAGCATTCATCTTATTCAGTCGTTTCGGCGAGAGACTTGCACACTCAAGGTCATACATCTGCTTGCATCCATGACAGCTTATGAAGTATTTATCCTTAACAATCATCTTACAGCCGCCACAAATAACGTTAACATCCATATCGGTGCTTGTTAAGGTTTCTCAGCGCCTTACACAATATAAGAGCAAAGCAACGCAACGCAGGAGCGATACGGCTGTGGCGGTCGATTGACAAGGAGCGGCCAGTACTCACAACAACACAGTAGCTACGTCACAGCAGCGGGCACTCTGCGGGTTGTCGTAGGTCAGGGTAGTGTCGTGTGCAAAAATTATAATTTAACGAATTAACTTATTACTCACTGGATTCTTGATAATTATACGATGTTATTATACCAGGAGATAGGTCACTTAACGAGCTTTATCCCGGTACACGTCACAAACACATCAGAACACTTAGACACCACTTTTGAATAATTATTTACGGACAATGTACGTGAAATGTTTACTTTGCGAGTGCCGGTAGTTGTTTTTGACTCAAGGCCCCCTTTGGGCCAATCTCGTACCCTGGCCGAAAAGAGGTTGCTTTCCAAGGAGCGCCGTATGGGGCGCGACCCAGCCTTGCGTGACAAATATGTCGAGTTCATGCACGAGTATCAAGAGCTGGGTCACATGTCACCGTCCAACTTCGACTGGCGGTCACAGGAGCACTACTTCCTCCCTCACCATGCGGTCTTGAGGACCCCGGGGAGTAAGATTTGGATAGTTTTTGACGGCTCCGCCCCCTAGTCAAATGATGTGTCCCTGAACCAGTGTCTCCACTCTGGTCCTAAATTGATCAAGGACATATCCGACATTTTGACCTACTTCCGTCGGCACCAAGTGGTTTTTGTAGCCGACATTCGGATGATGTTTCGACAATCAGTGGTCCATCTTGATGACCGTCGATATCAGCTGATATTGTGGCGCAAGAAGCCCAGCGATCCGATACAGGTGTTTGAGTTGAACACCATGGACCACCAGGAACCAGGAACCACCTATGGACTCCGGTCCAGCCCGTATATCGCCATGCGAACCCTCCTTGAACTCGCTGAGAGAGAGAGCGTCTAAAATACGCTCGGGGGGCTTCTATTTTGGAGCCTTCGGTCTACATGTACGACATTTGCACGGGCGCCTCCACCGTCGAGGAGGCTCTTGTATTGCGAGACGAATTGATTGCCATCCTGAAGTCCGGAGGTTATGAGTTGCGCAAATGGTTGTCGAACTCCCCTCATATTTTGAAGGACCTCCCAGGAGAGGATCAACAAGACCCTCATCTATTCGAGCACCCTGAAAATCATAATTTGATGACTGTGCTGGGCATTCAATATCAGCCTGTTCAGGATACTTTCACGTATCGAGTCAAACTCGAACCCCCTCCTAAAGCATGGACCAAGCGCTCCGTGCTGTCTACAGTAGCCCGCACCTTCGATCCTAATGGATGGATCACTCCGGTCATTTTTTTGGCTAAGTGCTTTCTTCAAAAGCTCTGGATATCCGGGTTGGGTTGGGACGAGCCTATTAGCGGTGCTCTCTTGCGAGAGTGGCTCTCCATTGTGTCCTCCCTTCCGGACATCAACCGGGTCTCCATGCCAAGGTGCTTCCTCCCTCCAGGGAAATGCAGGGCTACCCTACATGGATTTTGCGACGCCTCTGAGAAAGGCTATGCTGCTGTCGTATATTTGCGGACTGTGAGCTCTTCTGGCCATACTTCCGTCCATCTCGTACTTGCTAAAAGCAAGGTATCTCCCATTAGGTTCCGCTTAACTATACCTAAATTGGAACTGTCCGGAGCCGCTCTTCTCACGCGACTCCTCAACCACGTTCACTCGTCTTTGAAGTCTGTAATCGACATTACGGACGTCTACGCTTAGTCAGACAGTGAGATAGTACTTTGTTGGCTAAGAGCTACACCTCACAATCTTGAGGTCTTTGTGGCGAACCGTGTGTCTCAAATCCAGAATTCTGGGAGGTCTCTAAGCTGGAGACATGTCCCAGGGGAGTTGAATCCCGCAGACTGTGCTTCTCGCGGCTGTGAAGCTGCTCTTTGGTTGACCACCCGCTGTGGTGGGGTTCCACTTGACTGAGTCTCAGTAATTCTGGCCCCAGAATAAATACTCCGAACCGATTGAATTGCCTGGCCTACGAGCCCGAGAAGGAGTGGGCAAGGATAAGCCCACTCGGGATTTGTCCCTGCTAGAACGGCACAGCTCTCCCGATAAGCTCTTAGGAGTGAGTGCTTGGTTGCGTCGATTTGTCCGCAATTCGAGAGACCCGTCCAACCGAATCTCTGATTCCGTTTTGTCCCCTAGCGAGCGTCGCGAAGCTTTGATGCATTGGACCCGTATGGTCCAAGCAGAGCATTTTGAGCCCGTGATTGAAACCTTGAAGCGGGGCTCCGTTGTCAAGGGCGCTCTGGCCCGTCTGAACCTCTGGATGACGCTGGGATGCTGCGCGTTGGCGGACGTTTGAAAAATTCTCAACTGCCGTTCGGGGCTCGACACCCGTTACTGCTCCCCAAGGACGGCGCCTTTGTTCGGTTGCTGGTAACTCACCATCATGTTAAGAATGCCCACGCTGGATGTAACGCTCTTTCGGCTATTTTGCAGCGGGAGTTTTGAATTTTGGCTGGCCGACGCACCATTCGGAGCGTCCTCTTTAAGTGCATACCTTGTTATAAACTGGAGGCCACCATATCGCAGCTTATGATGGGTGACTTAACACCCGACCGCGTCAGGGCCATCCGACCATTCGCTGGAGTCGGAACAGACTTTGCTGGCCCTTTCCTCGTCAAGTCCTCCAACCTTCGTAACGCGCGTTCACATAAAGCCTATCTGTGCGTTTTCGTGTGCCTCGCCACTAAGGCCGTTCACTTAGAACTTGTAAGTGCCCTCAGCACTGAAGCCTTTGTGGCCACGCTGGTCGCGGTTTGCTGGACCTGATCCGGTCTGATTGCGGAACGAATTATACAACAGCAACAGGATTTATTTAGGTACTGCGATGTCCAAGAAGTCTCGCCTCCAGTGGAAATTCGACCCTCCGGCTTGCCCACACTGGGGCGGTATTTTTGAAGCGGTGGTTAAGGTTGCAAAAACGCATCTCCGTCGCGTTATTGGCGAAATTATTTTGACATTTGAGGAGCTTGCCACTGTATTCTGTAAAATTGAGGCGGTACTCAACTCTCGGCCCCTCTGTCCCCTCTCGTCTGATCCGAATGATTTGGAGATTCTAACCCCGGGCCACTTCCTGATTGGCCAGCCGCTTAACGCCCTACCCGAGTACCCCTTCAGGGAAATAAACCCTTCGCGGTTGAGCAGATTTGACCTGCTGCAACAGATGACTCAGAGTTTTTGGCACCGATTTTCTCTGGAGTACCTACTCTTTTGCAGCAGCGCGTTAAGTGGTCTGACAAGACGGATCCTCCTCGGGTTGGAGACCTCGTGTTGGTTAAAGAACCCGACGCTTTGCCTTTGTATTGGCGCCGTGGGCGTATTTTTAAGTTGTCGTATGGATCGGATGGGGTGCCTAGGGTGGCCGAGGTTTTGGTTGGAGATTCGGTATTGCAACGTGCCGTCGCGACCCTATCCCGTTTGCCAATTTACTCGTGGACATAAGTCCTTTTGCCTGGGACGGGGGTTTGTTTAAGCCTAATCTTAAACATTTAAAACTTGCATTCAAAACTGGTTTGACGGCTTTGGCCGGCCGGACTCGTCTTGCACGCGGCGGCCGCACCCTCACGAATAGTCTGGAATAATGAATTGTCCGCGACGGCTGTGTCAGTTAGTCGTCTGGAATTTACGATCGGAACGTTAGGTCGCGTTAAGACCGCCTCTGATTGCGTTGTCTTATATCGTGCGTTTACGTGACAACGAGGCTTCTTTGAGTTTTGAGAATAGAATAGAATAATTTTTTATTCAATATTGATTATTACATAATACTTATTGAAAGTCATTTTTTATTTACCACTGGTTCGGAAAATACCTCAGTCCTGGGAAGAACCAGCAAGAAACCCAGCGGGACTGTTTTTTTAAACATAATTTCACTTAACAATAATTTTGTTTATACAATTTTTAAATGATATTTTCATAGAACCAGCATGGTGGCGATCACCCTATTCCCAGGGGTTATTTTCATTCATGTATTCCTTGATGTTATAATAACCCTTCCTGTACAGTTTTTCTTTAATAAAACTTTTAAACTTGTTTATTGACAAACTTTGAATATGTTCTGGGATTTTGTTGTAAAAGCGTATACATTGCCCCATAAATGAATTACTGATTCTGTGGAGTCTAGTAACTGGCATTACAAGCTTATGTTTGTTCCTAGTATTTAAAGTATGCACATCCTTATTCTTATTAAAGCTATTTATGTTTTTATGCACATACATTACATTCTCATAAATATATTGCGATGCAAAAGTTAATATGTTTATTTCTTTAAATTTTTCTCTGAGGGACTCTTTACAATTTAGGTTATAAATCGCCCGTACGGCTCTCTTTTGTAAAACAAATATAGCTTCAATATCAGTCGCATTACCCCATAGCAAAATTCCATAAGACATTACGCTATGAAAGTAACTAAAATACACTAATCTAGCTGTCTCAACATCTGTGAGACTTCTAATCTTTCTTACAGGATATGCTGCAGAACTAAGTCTGCTTGCTAATTTAGATATATGGGGGCCCCATTGAAGTTTCACGTCAATAGTTATACCAAGAAAAACAGTGGTATCCACAAGACTCAACTCCTCCCCATTTAACAGCACATTGGTATTCGAATGTTTTACATTAGGTATTGTAAATTTAATACACTTTGTCTTATTGCCGTTTAAGAGCATATTGTTGGCGTTAAACCAATGTACCAATTTCGATAGAGCATTATTTACATCGTCATAACTAATTAACTGTCGTTTGAGTTTGAAAATCAAAGAGGTATCGTCAGCAAATAATACTATATCGTGATTGTCCCCTACAAGATAAGGTAAGTCATTAATATAGATTAAAAACAGGAATGGGCCAAGAATCGAGCCCTGAGGAACGCCCATTGATACTACCGATCCGGAGGAACCTTTACCATTAATCACTACTTTTTGAATTCTGTTACTTAAATATGAAGTAATAAGTCTAAGCGCTAAATTTTTTACACCGTAATGTTGTAGTTTCCTGATTAATGTCTCATGATGAACACAATCGAAAGCCTTGGAAAGATCACAGAAAATACCTAAGGCATCTTGTGAATTCTCCCAGGCATTAAAAATATATTTCATAAGCTCAACACCGGCGTCCGACGTCGAGCGACCCCTTGTAAAACCAAATTGGTTTTTATGAAGTAATTTATTTGTATTAAAAAAAGTTAACAATTGATCCAAAATTATTTTTTCAAAAATTTTACTGAGAGTTGGTAGTACAGAAATAGGTCTAAAATTAGCGGGGTCCAATGTACTACCAGATTTAAATAAAGGTATTACTTTACTATATTTCATTAAATCAGGAAACACACCAGAATCGATACAAGTATTAAAAATAATAGTAAGATGAGGTGCAATTAAATCTATTATGGACGCAATAACTGTAACGGAAATCCCCCACAAATCTGCGGTCTTCTTTACATCAATGGTTTTGAAGTATTTTACAACATCTTGCGATAATACTTTTTCAAATTTAAATTCTTTTAAACAGCTGTTTGAGTAATTGAGTAATGACTCGGCGACAGTTGGAGAAGTATTCAATGACTCGGTTGTCAAGATAGGAATATCAGTGAAATATTTCTCAAACACCGCTGCGACTTCTTGATTTGATTTAGTCAATTCATTGTTAATTTTTAATTGATAGTTTGAGTTACGAGGTTTGTCTTTATCGGTTTCATTATTAATTATACTCCACGTCATTTTAATTTTATTCTTAGCCGTCTTAATTTTGTTGCTAATATGTAACGATTTGGCTGTGGAGCAAACTCTTTTAAACATTTTAGAATAATTTTTAACATATTTTTTAAAAGCATCGGAAAGATTATATGATCTTTCATGGTAAAGGTCATATAACCTTCGTCTGCTTTTATGAATTCCTACTGTCGTCCACTCATTAAATGCCTTGCGACTGTTTCTGGAGAATGTTTTAGAAGTAAATGTTTTTTTAAATTCATTGCTTATAAGGGTAAATAATTGTCCATATAAATAGTCTGCATTGTTCTTATGGAAGGTTTTTTATCATATTACTTCTAAATCTCTCCAGGCGTTTTGTATTAATAGGAACAAACACACTTTTCTCAATTACCTTTTTTTTGTGCATATAAGGTAATGAAACCAGTTGTCCACAGTGATCTGAACTAAGTTTTTGAATTATTGATTTGTTGATTGGTACAACACCTGAGTGATTAAATTAACGTCGATTGCCGTTAATTTGCGTCGACGAGTTGCTTGTGTGGCATTTTAATATCGTACGAAGGAATTTTGCTTTGTCGGGTGGAACGCTAAAACTTTGTGACCCGTGAGGAGACCGCGTTCCTCTTCGATTATTAAAAGTGAACGCCCACTGGAGTGATCGCACATTGTGGAGCAGAGCCGCGCATGTGGGTTTGCTGCCCGATTACATCGGGGACGTCAGGTTATATTTACACATTTTCTTACACCACTTACACGCACCACTACTTATCCCTGACGGTACCTTGTGGTCGACCCTACCTCCGGATCTCGGTAAGTTTGTGTTTGTTTATCCAGCCACTATATAATAATTATCCATAGGCCTTGGGCCCGAATCCTCTGGTTGCCCGTCGAGTGTGCTACTCATGGGCCGTAGTACCGTCGACTTCTGTCGGGGCAACTGAGGGCCGTAACAATAACTTTTTTATATGTGGTAGCGCCACGCTGTAGCTATATCATAGTTGTAGCACGAATGGGTCGGCTCGACCGGGGAAGGACCACGCTATCAAGAATATCACACAACACAACATCAAGAGTAATATTCATTATAGCTACAATTATATCTATTGCATTTCCACAATTAAATTATTTCATTGTATTATTTATATTAGAATGTTCAACAATGATGTAAATATTAATGATAATAACAATGCCATCAAAAACATAACTTGTAAAAAAAGCCAAGTCTCGCAACTCAGTTCTTCTACTGTAAAAAGTTGTGAGATCCATGTAATTCCAAGTCGGTTAATTTATTCAGTCCATAGATTGATACATAGATTGACTTGGAAATCGCATGAAAACACAATATATCTCACAAGTAATACATATTATATTAAATTACATTGTTTAATGCGATTGCCAAGTCAATCTATTTATCAATCTATGGACTGAATAAATTAACCGACTTGGAATTACATGGATCTCACAACTTTTTACAGTAGAAGAACTGAGTTGCGAGACTTGGCTTTTTTTACAAGTTATGTTTTTGATGGCATCTCATTTCTTTTTGTAGATAGTAATATCTAGGTAGCTATTTACACCTATTATTCCATTATAAATATATAGGTACACTGATTCATTCACTGCAAATGTAACTTTGTAATGCTATATGTTAATATGAGATTACAAAGTTATTTATGCAGTTGATGTATCTCGAAAACTGGACCGAAATTGTAAAATATTTTAATTTTTCCTTGATTTGTATATTAAACAATAATTGTATTCCAAATTTGAAGTTTCTATGTCTGCTAGAAGTGCCTCAGAGTTTTGATGATCGGTCAGTCAGTGAGTGACAAAATTAAGAAACTTTGACTAGTTATAATTCTTAAACTACTAGTTCAAATTTAATGAAATTTGAAATATACCGAGTTTATACAATGCCTACTTGGTTAGTAAAAACTAAGGCTTCTAGTTTTATCCATAACGAAGTTATAGGGTTTTGGAAAGCGCCTGAACTGCTTCGAGAAAAGGATGGTACGGCCGTGCCGGTTTTTTGCTCGACTTGGCGGGGGCACTGCCGTGCCCCCAGATTAGAATAGTATATTTTATAATATATAACCAGTCAATCAAATGTCAAAAAATTATATATGCAATGTCATTACTGATGCGTCGCTTAAATATTCATTAATTGAGTAGTAGCATTTCTCAATTAGAAATGTTTTAAATTATTTTTTTAAATTTATGAATATTTTCCATTTCATGAAACATAGATGGAACCTTATTATAGAGTTTAGATAACCGAAAACGCTTTTTCTAAGTAAAGCTGTCTTTGCTGAAATTTTTACGTTGATTGTTTGAAATATTTCAGGATTAGTTTTTACAAATGTCACAACTTCATAAATATACATTGCAGGAAATGGCAATAACTTCATTTTTTAAATTGTGGTTTACAGCTTTCTGTAGGTACTCGGTATTCATGCAATAGCACGCACACTTTTTTTGCGCTTTGTATATATCTTCGCGCCTTGTAGCATTGCCCCAAAAATTATACCATAGCAAACAGTACAAGATACGAAGCCGTGATATACCGTCCGTAAAGCATCTTCATTAACTAGTTTGGATATTACATGTAGTGCCTAAGAAAATTGGATTAACTTTTTGCAAACACATATATTCTGTATGAGACTCCCACTTTAAGTTGTTGTCGATATAAGAGAGAGCTAAGAATTTTGCTACTTTGGTTTCACTAACGGTCTCACTATTGTAATTAATCTATATAAATTATTGAGATTAAAAAAAAGACCTACATCTGGCAGACAATGAAACTATGGTCAGTTTTGATGTGCAGTCTCTGTTCACATGCTTACCTGTTGAGGACTGCATCTCGATTGTTACTAGAAGACTAGAGGAAAACAACATGCCCGTAGAATATGCAGTATTACTCAGACACTGCCTTACATCTGGCTACCTATTGTGGAAGGAGGAGTTTTACAAGCAAGTAGATGGAGTGGCGTTGGGCTCACCTGTATCTCCCATTGCCGCCGATATATTTATGGAGGACTTTGAGGAGAAAGCGCTGCTTACTTCTCCTGTAAACCCAAGATTCTACAAGCGGTACGTAGACGACACTTTCACAATTCTACCTTTAGATAAAGTAACTGCATTTTTAGACCATCTTAACTCCTTAAATTCTAAAATTCAGTTCACTATGGAGTTAGAGGCAAACAATTCTTTAGCTTTTCTAGATGTGTTAGTAATTCGGAATCCTGATAACACCTTGAGCCACACTGTGTATAGAAAAAAGACCCATACAGATAGATATTTAAACGGTGATTCTCACCACCATCCTTCACAGTTAGCTACCATGGGTAAATCTTTGTTTCAGAGAGCACACGGGATCTGTGACAGTAAACACCTGGCCGCCGAGCTCCAACACGTCAAGCAAGTTTTGCACGACAGTAAGCTTCGTCACAGTGAACAAGTGAAGCCGGCCACAGTCGAGCGAGTGCCTGCTGTACTGCCATATGTCAGAGGTGTCACTGACAAGATCTTGAAGCGTGCTTCCATTAAAACATACTTCAAGCCGCCGAAGAAGATTAGTCAGCTTTTACCATCAGTCAAGTGAAATATTCCTCTGCAAGATGCAGGAGTGTGCAAGATTACACAAGATTGTACAAGCTTGATTGTGAATGTGGTCTCTCTTATATAGGACAAACTAAAAGATCTATAAAAACCCGCGTTAAAGAACACATAGCTGATGTGAAGAATCGACGTTCCGGGAAGTCTGCAGTCTGTGAACATATACAGGATCGCCCCCGTCACTAAGTTAGATTTGATAGACCACAGATCCTCGCTAAAGAACAGCGATTCCTCCCCAGGATGGTTCGCGAGGCTACTGAAATTAAAAAACATCCTAATTTCAATAGAGAAGATGGCTGGGTGCTGCCATTTGCTTGGGATCCCATAATTAATAAAATTAAATCCCAACCCAAGCATACAACTGCAAGACTTCATGGTACTGTAAGTTCATACTGCGTAGATCGGAACAAAAATTAATAATTTTTAATCTGAAGGTAGCCATGGTTAACTATGACATTGGGACGTTTTACACCTCAGTTCCCCCGTGACCATGGGTGCTGAAAAGTGCCCGAAACGTCGGGAATATAAAATAAGTTAATATACGCGATAAAATCCGTAAAATTAGTTTTATTTAAATATCCTAATTAATGTTAAGTAAATCAAGGGGCCATTTTCGTTGATAAAAATTCATTATTGATTCATTATTATTTGCGTCTTTTTTAAGTTTATTATTAAATTATTTGACTTAAGCCAGCTAATCAGATTCTTCAGACTGTTATTAATTTCATTTTCATAATTATTTATGTCTTTACATGTAAACACCATAGAGCTATGATCAGCAAATAGAGTCATAGGATAGTTTACGCTGTTTCGTAAATCGTTAATATATACTAAAAACAATAAAGGGCGAAGTACGCTTCCTTGAGGGACACCAAAATTTGGGGATCGAGGATAAGACCAATACATATGTATATTAATTTCTAGTCTTTGGACAAATCCGTGATACTTGAGTAATTTGAATCCTGTTTGTCAATTAGGAGTAAGATCAAGTGTCTTGCCTCTTATACCGTATTTATTTAATTTCATAATTAATAAGTCATGCCTGACAAAATCGAAAGCCTTCAAAATGCCCATATATAGGGCTGTCACTGGTACTTTTCTGTCACCATTTGTAAATACTTGGTATAAAAATTCATTAATTGCTACATTAATAGATTTGTTTCTACGAAAGTCTTTTTGTTCTTTTGTAAAATATTGAATTTTTCAAAGTAGTTATATAGATTCTTATAAATAACTTCTATATTTTTTATAAATATAGATGTCTTAGCAATCGCACTGTAACAGGATAAGTTCTCCCATCTTCATCATCATATTTTTTAAATAGTGGTATAATAATGGACGTAATAAGAACTTCAAGATATACACCATCTTCAACACATAGGTTTCTAATATGACTCATTACGGGGGCAATTGTGTTTTCCATGTGTTTCATCACTTTCGTTGAAATGTCATCAAAACCAGTGCTATTTGTGTTTTTTAACAATTTTACATTTAATAGAATATCATTAGGTGTAACAAAATTAAAGAAAATGAAGTGAACGCAAGACGAAAGTGATGGTTTTTGAAAGAGAAGAAATTTTTGATTGAGCAAGTGGATGAGTTTGTATATTTGGGATGTTTATTTAGCAGGGATGGTAGATATGATAAGGATATAGAACGACGAGTAAACGCGGGAAATAGAGTGAATGGGGCTCTACACTCTATTGTGGAAAGTCAGAATGTGTCCAAAATGGCACGTATGGCAATTCACAACGCTGTGTTGTCCCTACTTTAATGTATGGTAGTGAAAGTAGGGTGTAGCAGAAGAAGCATGAGAGTAGAATAACTGCTGTAGAAATGCGGTCATTAAGGAGTATATTAGGGATAAATCTGAATGACAGGATGAGAAATTGTTTGATTAGAGAAAAGTGTGGTTTGCAAGATGATGTTGTGACCACGATTAAGAAAGGAATGCTTCGATGGTTTGGTCATGTAGAAAGAATGAATGAGGAAAAAGTGACAAAGCAAATTTATGTTGCAGAGGTGAACGGCAGAGTCAGGAGAGGACGCCCTAGGCCTAGGCGAAAGTTTATCGACCAAATTGGCGATATAGTGAAAATGGGCAAAATTAAGAGTACATTTAACCGACGAGCGTGCATGTGTAGGTAGGTATATGGATGGAAGTCCATAGTCTCTGCCTACTCCTCTGGGTGACAGACGTGAGTGTTTATGTATTATGAATTGTATTTATAATATAGCAGCTGTTTGCTGGTATATTTCGTATGGAGTGTTGAGAACCGGAGACCCTTTTTCCTGGAAATGAGGCATTCCATTTTAGTCCTCGGGGTGACAACGCATCAGCATTTGGATTCTTAATCAGTATATGGGTCACAGCATTCACTTACCATCCAGGTGGACTGTGTACCCGTTTGTTACCTTTCGTTTGTCACATTCTATAAAAGACGTCTACATCTAAAGAATGTATAATCTAAGGTCTAGAATAAATGATAATACGACATCAGTCAAAGGTCACTATACTCCGTTAAATAAAAGTGCCGTCGAATACTCCGATAATAGTACATAAATGTTGAGTTATGTACTTAGGTATACATTGATATATTGTGCTGGGTTGTGTACTATCCATGTGTCCGACACGAATTTTAGTTCGGAGTAGTCCTTCATCAGATGGGATAATATCATTTATTCTGGACCTTAGAGTACATTTCTTGGGTGTATACAAATAAATATTCGGACATGTGGCGGAGAGCTATCTGAACAATTCATCGTGGCATACCTTAGCAAAAGGCTTTCCATTGAGTGGATTCCTCGACTTCCTGTCCTTGATGTGGGGTCCGGTCCTGTGCATCTGTGCCAGTGAGGCCATCGCTCTAGTCACCAGATCTAGTGGAGTTGTTGAAGCATTCTGTACAACTGGTGCATATAACTGTGGTATGGCTGAAACAAAAATGGTTAGTAAACAACGGTTAAGAAGATGCCTTGTGGAGTAATAACCTATAATAATAATTATTCATTCTGGTATTAACTACAGCCCATCACAAGTCTAGAGCTGAAAGTAGACCTCCTAGGCCTCATAGAGTTAACTATGACACCGGAACGTCAAACACTGTCTCCCCCGTGACCATTGGTACTGTACACCCGAAATGTCGGAAATTAAAAGTTTAATGTTTTAATGTTTATTATACAAAAATACATTCGATTATTTCTTACACTACCTTGGCCAAACTGTAGGGCAGTTTGTTAGCGAATACATCACCCACTTACATTCTAAGTACCTACTGTAATTAATAACTTAATCTTGGACTTACAACTTAAAATAGAAGAAAAATAATAACAATAATAATAAAAAAATAGAAAAATTAAATTTAAACTTAACAGTATTATTTATATACTTAATTATATTTAAATTTATACGTATTTAAACTTATTAATAATTTCACATTTAACTATTAATTAAGACTATTTTTTAGATAGTATTAACACGTATCTAGCAACCACGCTTTCAACTTCCTTATTAAAAAATAAATCTCGTTAAAAATACGTGGCACTAGATATTTTCTCGTCCTCTTGCCGTAATAATTGCTCAACGTATTTCTTTCGAGAAGTAAATCTAATATTATTGCTAAATGTTCGAACTGTTTTAAACTCTTAGAGATTTAAATTGATCTATAATAAAAAAAGTGGCCAAATGCGAGTCGGAATCGCCCATGAAGGGTTCCGTAGCTGCAAGTAACATCATTTACGATTTATGACGATTAAAAAAAACTACTTACTAGACCTCGTTCAAACCAATTTTCGGTGGAAGTTTACATGGTAATGTATCATATATTTTTTAGTTTTATCATTCTCTTATTTTAGAAGTTACAGGGCGGGGAAGGGGGGGGGGGGACACACACAAATTTTACCACTTTGGAAGTGTCTGTCGCGCAAACTATTCAGTTTAGAAAAAAAATTATATAAGAAACCTCAATATTACTTTTGAAGACCTATCCATAGATACCCCACATGTATGGGTTTGATGGAAAAAAGTTTTGAGTTTGCGTTCTAAGTATGGGGAACCCCCAAACTTTATTGTTTTTTTTATTTTTGTGTGAAAATCTAAATGCGGTTCACAGAATACATCTATTTATCAAGTTTCAACAGCATAGTTCTTACAGTTTCGGAAAAAAGTTGATGTGACATAAGGGTTCCGTTTCTTGCCATTTGGCTACGGAACCCTAAAACTAGTTAAAGTAAAAGTGATAAAATCCGTCAAATTTGTTTTATTCAATAGGCCATAGATTGGCTCAAAGAGAAGATATTTGCCACAGTAGCCCCGCTAGGCAGGCAGATTAGCAAGTAGGGTTGATGAGAATTCCTCTTTCTCACAATACAGAAATTCCTCCGCCATTCTACATACACTTCCACGTCCTCAAAGAGTGATCCCTTGACCCGCTTCCTCATAATTTAAGAGGAATTCGTGAGGAAGTGTTCATTTTTGTACTATTTTAATAGTGTCGTTTTGAAACGAAGTTCCTTCTCTCACGGTACGGACTTGGCAGATGGGGGCTAGGCGAAAAAAAAGTGTAAGAGTTTTCCGTCACGACCTTTGGAGCTATAAGGAAGCGAGATAGAATAATACCCATTTCCCTCACACTTTTTCTAATCTTGCCATGAAAGACATATTATTTTAAATAACGTTAATACGTTTATCAATAATAACATACTACGAAAGTAACTTCGTTCCAACCGAATGTTCCACGACACTCACGCATGTTTTATTGTTTATAGTTATTCTGCTCTTTCACAGTGGTATTCTGAAAAAGCGTGTTCGTACCCCGGTCGAGCCGATCCATTCTTACTATAGCTACAATATAGCTGCAGCATGGTATCTACCACGTACAAATATTTAATGAAACTAGTTTTTTTTGGATTTTATCGCGATTTATTTTCCTTTATTTATATGATAAGCGTGACAAACGAGCACACAGTCCATCTGATGGTAAGTGGTTGCTGTGGCCCACAGACATCCACATCCATCCCCGTTTGCGAATCAAAATGCAGATGCGTTGTCACCCGTGAGGATTAACATGGATTGCCTCGTTTCCAGTAAAAAAGGTCTAAAGTTCTCTACACTCACCATACGAAACACAACAGGGTTAAGCTGCTATTTTACACTGGTATTCTGTTAGAGCGTGGTTCTTTCCCGGTCGAGCCGACCCATTCGTGCATTTTGATTCGCAAACGAGGATCGATGTAGATGTCTATGGGCCATAGCAACCTCTTACCATCAGATGGACTGTATGCTCGTTTGTCACCCTTATTCTATAAAAAAAACTTTAATATAATACTACTTGTCAACACACTACCCACTCCGAGACAAATTGTTCGTATATATACACTACAGTTATAAACAACAATATGCCTTTTAAATAAGCAGGTGCTATAAGATGCGCTGCCATTTCACGGATTATCCGTGGCATAATGGCCCGGTTACATGGATTCCGAGATCTGTTATCTAATAGAAATTAAAATTTGCAATTTTCTACTTTAAATAATCGCACTAAGAATTAGATTTCATTGAAGGGGGTAAATGTAACGCATTAAAAGGGCTGCATAGTTAGTACTTTTTAATAAATGGTAGGGCTCTTTTTCCTTGGATTCTAACTGGTAGATCACCACACTCTTATCTACTTCTTCAGCCAATTTTTTCTTTTTTAGGGTTCCGTACCTCAAAAGGAAAAAAACGGAACCCTTATAGGATCACTTTGTTGTCGGTCTGTCTGTCTATCAAGACCCTTTTCTCAGGAACGCGTGGAGGTATCAAGCTGAAATTCATATCAAATACTCAAGTCTACTGTCCCTTAGAGCTGTGAAAAAATTAAACTTCTAAGCCAACGCAATCAAAAGATAGAGCCGTTTATGCCGCAAATTTTCGACATTCGCAAGGGAATCAAAACCTACAGGGTACTTCCCGTGAACTCAGAATCTTGAAATTTGGTACGAAGTAACGTTTTATAGCACAGATAAAGGAAAAATTGCATAAATATAAATTTTTAGTTACATCATATAATAAAAATATTTTTAATTATTTTAAAATTATATATCTACGGATTTGTTCGGAACCCTCGATGCGCGAGTCCGACTCGCACTTGGCCGGCTTTTTTTTATAAAAAAAGGTTATCGCCACACTAGGATTTTCTCCTGCATCGCGGGGGCAGTTTACATATATAGATTTTTCACAAGGACAAACATCCAGACCCAGAACAATTATTTGTAGGCCGTACAAATACTACGGAGCCGTCAAAATAGTTGTACTTGAACTGCTGTATTCCGATCCGAAGGATATAGAGAACCAGTACAGTTACAGGCTGTGAGGCATACCGTCTTAGGCGCGTATTAATAAACGTTACTCAGCTCAAGTACACGCACTCGAGTACAATCTTGAGGTTATGATCTTATTAATAAACATACAGTGGACCCCCGGTAATCCGGCCCCTGTCTAATCCGGCAGCCCCTGTAATCCGACATTGTCTATCATTTTTTTTTTGACAATCTTCGCAAATGCATGATTGAACAAGTTATAACTTGTACGCACCACCACTATTGTGCACAACGCGTAGGGTATTGTTTTGAATTTTAATTTACTAAATTTGATATACATAATGCAGTATAATTTGTACTTCAAAGTACATATACATAACATATAGAATCTTATCATTGGATCTGGAATTTATCGGTTTACAAGGTACTTTTTATAAAAAAAATTCGGACTATAGTCTGTCTTAGGCAGTAAGTACTCTATAATCCGACAAATTCGATAGTCCGACATTGCCCTGCAAAATGTTTGTCGGATTACCGGGGGTCCACTGGTTACTGTTTACGATATCTGTTGAGTTCCACATTGATTAATAAACGAAACTCGACTCTCAAATGTGTGTGCTTGAGTGCAAGTCACAGAACAGTATTCCTAAGTACAGCGTTTTGAGATACTGTTTTATGTGTTTATTAATTAGCAACGATCTTGAGATGCTAATATCGTAATGAGGGCGTATCAAATTATTACGAACTTAAGTTCGTCGTTGAGTAACGTCTATTAATACGGGCCTTAGTCCTTAGAGGTGACCTATAGTTTTCTATCTTGCTGGTGTACATTTATGCAGACACTTACTATCAGGTGGACTGGAGATCGTTTGTCGCTTAAATTTTATGAAAATAAAGAAAACTTTCGGTTCTGCTTATGATAATAATATGATTTCGACTAATATCAAACTTAATCCACTACGCAGTAAATATCATCCTCACGCAAAGACGTCGCACACAGTTACATTCATTACTAGCGGCTTGTTTATTAATGCAGCGCTATTTAAACTTATAATAATCGTCATAAAAAAAGTAGATGAATTTCTAGATTTCTCAAAAAAAAAATCCAATTTTTTTAGATAAAATATAACCTAGATCATTCCTGGTATTGCCTCTATCTGTTCGTAATGTTTCATCACAATCGGTTCAACCATTCCGAAGATTAAGCAAAACAGACAGACAATTTAAAAAAAATGGTTGTTTATGTCTAATGGCATGCAAATAACTCTTGAGCTTAATGGAAACCAGTTATTTCAACATCACAGACAAACACTTCAATTTTATTTACATGTATTGATGTATATTAAATTTTTGTTGTATTGCGTGCGTCGATGTAGGTAACTTTCTCAATAATTTTTTTTATAGGATAGGGTGACAACCGAGCGCACAGTCCACCTGATGGTAAGTGGTTGCTGTGGCCCATAGACATCTCCATCTATCCTCAATAAAGAATCAAAATGCAGATGCGTTGTCACCCGTGAAGACTAAGATGGAATGCCTCTTTTCCAGTAAAAAAGGTCTCCGTTCTCTACACTCACCATACGAAACACAGCAGTGTCAAGCTGCCATTTTACGCTGGTATTCTGTGAGAGCGTGGTCCTTCCCCGGTCGAGTCGACCCATTCGTGTTACAACTATACTACTAATATAGCTGCAACATGGCTCTACGACGAAAATAATTTTTCGTTTTGAACCCACAATGTGAGGACCAGAAGACAGGTATGCGAATCACTAAACAGCTTCGTCGCGGAAATTCTATTCAATTTGTTTATACAAACCGAGTACCACAGTGTTCCCATATAGGATCCATCAAACATACAGACATGTCAATCACACCTTTCAAGTCCCGCTACATACAGAACACCGCCCCCGGCGACGCGTGGTTAATCGCCACACCCGTCACTATCACAATCGACACAATTGCCACAATGAGAGTTATGCTACGCCCATCTCTATAGAGAATATATATACATATAAATAAAATTGAAGGGTCTGCCTGTAATATCGAAATAAAGGTATTTTATTGAGCTACGGGGGGGGGGGGGGGGGGGTAAATTGGTAGTAGTAATAGTATTTTATCGGACCCGTTATCAGATGATGCCAAAAAACTGTATTTATTAGTTAATAAGAGATTAAGTAACTAGTAAGTAAGTAGAATAAGTTTATTTGTTAGTAATTATATTTAAGATTTTTTTGTAACTACCATGGCGGCATAATCGCATCCGCGACAAAGCCATTTATTTATAAATAAAAAAAGATACCATTTTTTTTTAATTTTGTCTGTCTTTGATCGACCGCCCATGAACAACTGCAATACCAGGGACATTGCAGGTGCGTTGCTGACCTTTAAAAATATTTTTTTCTCAGGTCTTAAAAGTCTGTCTGTATGTCCGTCTGTACGGGCTAATCTTTAGGACAGTTGAACTGTTTGTGATGAAACTTCACAAACATATAGAGAGTAATGCCAGTAGAGATCTAAGCTATAACTTTATGAAAAAAAAAACTTATAGATGGATTTACATGTCGTAGAACCACGCTGCAACTATTTTACTATATTACGGTTGTAGCAATAGGTGGGCTCGACCGTGGTACGACCAGGCTTTCTCAGAATAACAGCGTAAAATGAATGTAAAGAACCGGAGACCCGTTTCAACGGAAACGAGACATTACATTTTAGTCCACAGATGTGGCACCGCATCTGCATTTTGATTCTTAATCGAGGATAAATGGAGATGTCTATGGGCCACAGCATCACTTACAATTAAGCGGACTGTATGCCCGTTTGTAACTCTTACCATATAAGTAAACAGAGGCCTCAAGATCCTGTTATAGAAGCTCGGACAACTTTCAGAATTTAAAATTATATTTCCCTATAATCCCTGAGCTCTGGATAGGTTTTTTTACTAAACACGAGGCATTCCATACCTAGCTCAGGTGTGGTCTATAAAGAAAAGCGTAACCAAGTGACAGTAAACAGAGGGCTCAAGTTTGCATTCTGTTTTAGGAGCAGGACACCTTTCGGGAGTTCAAATTATTTGTGTACCAACTAAAATAACAAACGCACTAAGACCAGCATCCCCGAGCTCTGGAGACGTCACGTTCGTGTCCGGCAGAATGTTATTGTTTGCGATAACACTGTCCAGCCGCGCGTCCCACGGGACGCAAAACTTTGCATCTGCTAGCGCAAGCAAATATCGCGGTATGGCCTAAGATGTAAGCGGATGCGTTTTAATTTAACGTTGTAACAAAGCGAACGCCTAGCTATAAAGCCTAGATCACAGAAACTTCAGTTCTAATAGAGAATAAATAACTTTTGGCAAAATTATTTATTCTCTATTTTTTTATATGAGTAGGTATAATATATATAATTTTATAAATAATATAATTTTCGTGTTTTCGTTCCCGTTTTGTTTACGGTTATGTTGTTTGATCTCCCGGCCGATTAATTATTACCTACGCACTTGTTGTACAAGTGATTGAAAATGGCTTTACTATCACCGTCTTCAAACTGATGAATGTAACCAATTTAGGAAGCGACTGATTTAATATTTAATGATTTTTTATATTTTCACGAACAGTACCTACATATTGAATGAAACTAATTTTACAAATTTTATCGCGTTTAATACTACCTATTTTAAATTCAGGTTCTTTGGAGCACCTATGCAACGTCGAGAATAAATACTATAATAAATACTATAAGACGCGATAAAATCCGTAAAAGAAGTTTTATACGATGATTTAAATATATATTTAGAAAAATATCAGTTTCTTGTCCGTTTCATCGTAAACCTTTTATAAAACGATACGTTTTGTAACATCAAAGAAACTTAAATACGTTTTTAAAAATACTAATAAAAAAAATATATTTAAAGTAAATTTATACATGCAATTAGTGCTTAAAATACGTCTCCAATGAGCTATAATAATAAAAAAACCTTTGTCTTTCCGTGTTTCGCTGTTCTTGCAACTGAAGATACCGTAAGAAGAACAAATCGTTTTTTTATTAAATAAATAAAGAATAACAATAATGCAAGTACATACAAGCAGGTACAATAATACACACTACTTGTATTATTGTAATTCTTAATCCCTATATATAAAAATCAATTCTTGTCCGTTAGTCTCGCTAAAGCTCAAAACTGGTTCGACCGATTCTGATGAAATTTTTTGAGTGTGTAGATGGTTTAGATTTACAATTGGACCCGGTAGATGGAGGTATTGTCGAGATCCAGAAATCCAATCACCTGTGCGATGTCGGAGCGGATCGCTAGTTTAACTAATTAAAATCGACTGGTTCCTGTTACGGTATCTTAATCCCATTATTAAGTATTTATCACGGAATTCAACTAAGTGAAAACTCATAAACCGCTTCCGCTCCCTCCTTTCCCTTAAACGAGAAGTACCTGCTCTTTTTGCAGATTATAATCCGCTAATAGTGGGCATTGTCCGCAGATGACGGGCGCAGATTTAAAATTATCTCCTCGCCAGTGACTCCTATTCGTGGAGTTTCAAAAAACCGAGTACGGGTGACAATGGGCAAGAGTTGGCCCCGGGAGCATTGTCCGTTCCGGGAAGCGTTGTAAATCATATTTTTGCAAGAATACGGGCATCGCACGTAGGGTTGCCATCTCCCGTTTTATATTTTAGAGGATTTGATAAGAATAAATAAAGATCATAGAATGAATTTAATACTAGTATCGAATCTGGTGTGTTTCCTGATTTAATGAAGTATAGTAAAGTAATACCTTTATTTAAATCTGGTAGTACATTAGACCCCGCTAATTTTAGACCTATTTCCGTACTACCAACACTTAGTAAGATTTTTGAAAAAATTATTCTTGATCAAATGTTAAATTTCTTTAATATAAATAATTTTCTTCATAAAAATCAATTTGGTTTCACAAGGGGTCGCTCGACAACTGATGCCGGTGTTGAGCTGATTAAATATATATTTAATGCATGGGAGAATTTACAGGATGCTTTGGGTATATTTTGTGACCTATCCAAGGCCTTCGATTGTGTTCACCATGAAACATTAATCAGGAAACTTCAACACTACGGTGTAAGAAGTGATGCTCTTAAATTAATTATTTCATATTTAAGTAAGAGAACGCAAAAAGTTGTCATCAACAGTACGAGTTCTTCCGGGTCGATGGTACAGATTGGCGTGCCTCAAGGCTCAATTCTAGGCCCCTTTCTGTTTCTTGTATACATTAATGACTTACCTTACATAGTAGGAGATAACCATGATATAGTATTATTTGCAGATGACACTTCTTTAATTTTCAAATTAAGTCGACAATTGCTAAAATATGACGAAGTAAATAATGCTATATCTAAATTAGTAAATTGGTTCAATGTTAATAATTTGCATTTAAATGGCACTAAAACGAAATGTATAAAATTTATGACTCCAAATATCAAACAATTAAATACTAATGTAATTTTAAATGGGGAGAAACTGAGTCTTGTAGATACCACCATTTTTCTTGGAATCACACTAGACGCGAAGCTTCAATGGAGCCCCCATATATCAAAACTAGCAAGCAGACTTAGTTCTGCAGCATATGCCGTAAAAAAGATTAGAAGTCTAACTAGTGTTGAAACAGCTAGACTAGTTTACTTTAGCTATTTCCATAGCATAATGTCGTATGGTATTTTGCTATGGGGACACGCAGCTGACACTGAAATTATATTTGTTTTACAGAAGAGGGCCATAAGAGCAATTTATGATTTAAAGCCTAAAGAGTCGCTGCGACAAAAATTTAAGGAAATTAATATATTAACTTTGGCCTCTCAATACATTTATGAAAATGTAATGTACGTACACAAAAATAAAAGTAGTTTTACAAAAATAAGTGATATTCATTCTGTAAATACTAGGAACAGACACAAGCTAGTAGTACCAGTTACTCGACTCCATCGAGTCAGTAATTCATTCTTGGGGCGATGTATACGCTTTTACAACAAAATTCCAGAAAATATACAAAATTTGACCTGCTCAAAGTTCAAAAACTTTATTAAACTAAGTTTGTATAAAAAGGGTTATTATAGTATTAAAGAATTTATAGATGATAATAACCCCTGGAAATGAGGTGATCGCTACCAAGCTATTTCTAATTTGTTGTGTTGTTAATTTGTGTAACATACATGATTGTAAGCTGTTATTTAAAAAAAAAGTTCCGCTGGGTTTCTTGCTGGTTCTTCCCAGGACAGAGGTTTTTTTTTCGAACCAGTGGTAATTATACAAAAGAGTGACTTTCAATAAGCATTATTTATAATCTATATTGAATAAAAAAGTTTCTGTTCTGTTCTGTTCTGTTTCTGAAAATAAAGGATATTATCATTTAAATGTTATCGATATTATGGTAGTTATGTTATCGGTGGCAACGCTATTCAATAAAAAAGGCAATGTAGTTTGTCCCTAACATCGTGCGTCACCACAAAGTGATTTTTGAACTCTTTCACCTCAACTAGCAGAGGGGATGTCGAATACGCGCGATAATGCCTTGTGTCCTCTATCAGATTACAAATTAATGGACAATACCAATTTGTGGGTCTGAAATAGAGGATGTCCTTTGAAATATAGGACATCTGGCAACCCTAATCGCACGTCTCTATCAGACGCGCGGTTAGTGCGCAGTCCTCCATTGTTACGTTAGCTCCGCAATAGTCAATCGCTACTTACACAATGTAGTTTGCTCGTCGCAAATAACTGTTTTGTTACCAACTCTAATCTTAAGATGGAATATTAATAGAAACATTGATTCCTAGAAGGATGGCGTTTAGATTTGGAATGATCCTGTGAATGCCGTTTTAGGTCTATTGTTTCTTTATTAATGAAATATGTAAGGAGTATTTTTCTTTAAAATACACTACCGCATAATAGAATTTTCTCTGCCTGCCAAGCCTAACGATTAAGACGAATTCTTCCTACAAAGGAGGTTCACGTCCAGTGGACTTTTCCATCAATCCATCCTGTAATGAACAGCCTGTAAAAATCTACCGATGAACGTAGGCTTCACCCATAGATATCCCAATGGGATATCTCCTATAGATATTTTTAAAAGTTTTTACGGATTTTATCGCGTATAATGACTTATTTTGTAATCCCTACGCTTTTTAGTCCCTCGAGTATTATATATATATTTTACAGCACCCATACCCCCCCCCCCACCCCATACTATATGGGGTAGTAGATATTCTCATAATGTCACTAGTACTACTAGTGGAGTTTGACGAGATGATATAAGAAAAATAAGCAATAATATTCGATAAAATAATTTTGGTCAATTTTGGAGTACAACATAAAAACCCTTTTAAAGTTTAATAGTTATAAACAGAAAAAAAAGCCGTCACACATAAGGCCTATTGATGTAAAACTTTCTATGGGAAAGTTGTGATTGTGCAGGTCGCACGCGGACCACTACTGTTGTTTACCGACCACCGCGTAGTCCGGTGTGGAGTACCTGAGTTCGAATCTGTGCCGCAAATAGAATTTACGTAAAAAAAAACAATTTATTTAGGTTTAGGTTGTATGGTGAGTGTACCTGTGCTTTTTCGTATACCACTACATCCGAGTCTACGTCCAATTTTTTAAAGAATAAAGGTGACAAATGACCATCCTGTCCCTTTGATGCTAATTGGATGCTGTGGACACTTAACTAAGAATCAAAATACAGATCCGTCTTAGACCCATGAGGACTAAGATGGAATAAGTCGTACCAATAAAAAGGTCTCCGGTTCTCTACACTCACCATTCGAAATACAGCATGAAGTAGCAGCAATATGCTGCTACTGCTTCTGCGGTCGAAGCATATAATTCGTGCTACAGTCATAATAAACTATAGCGTCGTACTACCACGTTTAAAATCTTATAATAATATCCTTTAGACCGAAATTCGCTCATGCCGACTAGCCTCAACGTAGACTAGCTGTCTGCGCAGGGCAGGATTATAGTGCCCGACTGTATGTGCAAGCACAAGTGCATTCTCTATTACCTAACTCTCATAGACGCATGGGACGGTAAACTAACACGAACGGAGAAAGATCAGGCGCAATACCAACGGATTTACGTGCTTTCCCAGAGCGTTCTACAAGTCACAAAGGAAGCCTCGTCAAATTTCACAAAGTTTAATATAGGCTATGAATTTAACCACAACTCCATCGAGTCATATAGTAGAAAATAGAAATAGAAACATTTTTATTCAATATAGATTAATACTTATTGAAAGTAACTCATATGTTTAATTTACCACTGGTTCGGAAAATATCTCTGTCATGGGAAGAACCAGCAAGAAACCCAACGTGAAATTTTTTTTGAAAAAAGAACAGTTTACAATCATATAATATGTTACGCAATTAACAACACAAAACAACTTAGAAATAGCTTGGTAGCGATCACCTTAATATTATAATAACTCTTTTTTACAATCTTTTTTTGAACTTGTAGAGGAAAAATATTGTATATTTTCTGAGATGACCGAGTTCTTTTTTTTTTATAGGAAAAGAGTGACAAACGAGCACACAGTCCACCTGATGGTAAGTGGTTGCTGCGGCCCATAGACATCTACATCTATCCTCTATTACAAATCAAAATGTAGATGCGTTGTCACCCGTGAGGACTAAGATGGAATGCCTCATTTCCAGTAAAAAGGGCCTCCGGCCACCTGCACTCACCAAACGAAACGCAGAGGTAAACCTCTACTTCACGCTGGTATTCTGTGAGGTCGTGGTACCACCCCGGTTCGAGCTGGCCCATCCGTGCGACAGCAAAAGCTGCCGCGTGGCTCTACCACTGTTAAAATCGACTCTAAAATCTCTCTCTTTGTAATCGACTCTATTCACTGATAGATATTGCGAAAGGATGTTGCATCCCTTTGCATTTTCTGTTGCATTTACCAAATGGAGTGCATTGACGAATTATTTGGATTAATTATAGCCGCCAAATTTCACGAACGCATATCGCGACAAAACTCACGATACCATCCACACCGTCTGGATGCTTGACGGTGCACCACTGTACGTTTTACTAGGAGTTTTTTTCCTTGTACGACCACTTTTTGGAATAATTTATACCCAGCGATTTTTCCAGATTGATACTACTACGGGACCTTCAAGAAAAGAGCTTACTCCCATCTAAAAGG
This sequence comes from Parnassius glacialis, assembly GCA_033319125.1. Taxonomy (NCBI): domain Eukaryota; kingdom Metazoa; phylum Arthropoda; class Insecta; order Lepidoptera; family Papilionidae; genus Parnassius; species Parnassius glacialis. The sequence goes on along the minus strand of JAVANC010000022.1, from coordinate 41,536,529 downwards.
CCGCCACCGCACTTGCAGTTCCCCTGGTGTTGCAGTTGTTCATGGACGGCGGTAGTCACTTACCATTTCAGGTGAGCCGCATGCTCGTTTTCCCCTTCTCTATATAAAACAATTTTGGTTACGAAACACAGCAGTAGTTCCTAGTATTTATAGAGAAATATCACTTATTTAACTACATATATTTTTGTGTACATACAATAAACACATTTTCGTAAATAATAATAATGTTTACTTTATTTGCTCTCACAAGTTTACTTTGCCTTGTAATAATATTGGAGGTATAACCATTTTAATTTGTGAGAGCCTGGTGTTAGTACTAGGAAATAGAAAGAAATGTATTGAAAGGCTTAAAGTTAATATATTAATTTCATTAAATTACTGTTTTCAAGTTCTATTAGCAAAAGAGCCGATATAATTACAGATTGTGACGATCCCACTTAATCCTAAGAGGTGACAACTGACAACGCATTTGTGGCCTACTATCTCGTATGTTTGGAGTTGGTTGGCATGCAGTTAGCACTTTCTTGGCTGTAGGCGTCCATGGACGGAAGTAACCATCATCAGATAGGCTGTATGTTCGTTTGTCACTTCAATTTTAAAAAAAACCTGCCAAGTGCGAGTCGAACTCGCGCATCGAGGGCTCCAAACAAATCCGTAGGTATATAAGTTTAAAATTATTAAAAATATTTTTATTATATGATGTAACTAAAAATTTATGCTTTTCGCAATTTTTCCTTTATCTGTGCTATAATACGTTGCTTCGTGCCAAATGTTCAGATTCTGAGTTCACGGGAAGTACCCTGTAGGTTTTGATTCTCTTGCGAATGTCGAAAATTTGCGGCATAAACGGCTGTATCTTTTGATTGCGTTGGCTTAGAAGTTTGATTTTTTTCACAGCTTCAAGGGACAGTCGACTTGAGTATTTGGTATGAATTTCAGCTTGATACCTACACGCGTTCCTGACAATAAAAGGGTCTTGACAGACAGACAGACGGACAACAAACAAAGTGATCCTTTAAGGGTACCGTTTTTTCCTTTTAGAGGTACGGAACCCTAAAAAGATGGACTAATAGCTCATCATCAATATTATAAAAATGCATTGAAAGTGGCTATGATTTAAGAGTTTGAAGTAGATTTGAGACTATTTAAGCCAAGCGCTGGGAACTGAGATATGGACTTTCAAAATTGCGTATAAGTTCGTCATTTCGAGGGCCATTGAAATCAAACTGAACATCAAGGCTTTGAAAGCTCGGGGTGTCTCAATCACGAATACAAGAATAAATAGCATGCAAAGTGCGAGAGCGTGCACAAAATGCATCAATATGCACAATGTACGACAATATGCACAATGACCGACAATTCTCACAATACCGAGGTGTGAATGGCGATTACGTCGTGGACTCGACAATTTTGAGCTTGTGGTCAGATAGACGCTGACTCACGCTAGCCCGGCAACCCTTATTTGGCCGGTAGAGTTCGAAAAAAAAATTATTATAAATTTATGATAAATTAGGATTAAGATTAATTCCCTAAATCGATATACAAATAGACTTCTTTTTGGAAACATATAAAAATTATCCAAAAGCTGTATATGTGTGTTAATAATATTAGAGGTCGCCTAGTGGCCGAAATTCGACCGTACTTCATGAAATTGTTAGGTTTGTATTTTACTTTCAACTCTCGGCCTATATCTATGTGTTATCAATGCTTTCAACTGCACATTAGTATACAAAATATAGATATCTAATGTATAACATATAAAATAAACGCTTTTGCCTTGACATACACTTCACAGACTATTGAAAAAATCGGCCAAGTGCGAATCAGTCTCGCGCATGAAGGATTCCGTACCATGGTAATACACGTTTCTCGTAGGGGAGCCTCTTTTATAATTTATAATTTGTTGTTATAGTGGGAACAAAAATACACATTGACACAACAGAAATACACTGTGAAAATTTCAACTGTCTACCTATTACGGATTATGAGATATAGTACGCTGACAGACAGACGGACGGACGGACGGACAGCGGAGGCTTAGTAATAGGGTCCCATTGGTTACTCTTTGGATAGGGAATCCTAAAAAGGAACATTTTAAATCACACAAAATTCACAATTCATTCAGTTAATCTGTCAGCAATTATTTCTTCTTGATATTCTGAACCATTGGTAAAAGCATAAATGACCTTCAACAGATATTACTTGTCTTCTATGTTGAATAAAATTTATTCTATTCTATTGCTAAAATACCGGTGAACTTGAAATGTTGTTGTTGCTTTCGATAAACCTATTTCAATTAGATACCTATCCAATTCAAATATACTATTAAAGCCAATCCAAGTCCAATGATGAACATAGGCCTCCCCCACAGATTGATATTCCATAGGATCACAGGAATGGAATTTTGCCATAGCTGCCACACTTGGCAGACAAATTCGAGACCGGAGTGCTTTCTAACTTTAAACTGTTATCAGTTATTTTGAACCGTGGTAGAGCCACGCGGCAGCTTTTGCTGTCGCACGGATGGGCCGGCTCGAACCGGGGTGGTACCACGACCTCAATAATAAGGATAAGGATTTATAGGATAAGGGTGACAAACGAGCACACAGTCCTCCTGATGGTAAGTGGTTGCTGCGGCCCATAGATATCTACATCTATCCTCTATTACAAATCAAAATGTAGATGCGTTGTCATCCATGAGGACTAAGATGGAATGCCTCATTTCCAGTAAAAAGGGCCTCCGGCCACCTGCACTCACCAAGCGAAACGCAGAGGTAAACCTCTACTTCACGCTGGTTTTCTGTGAGGTCGTGGTACCACCCCGGTTCGAGCCGGCCCATCCGTGCGACAGCAAAAGCCGCGTGGCTCTACCACTGTTAATATAATATACGGGTTTAATTTAAGAATATATAAAAATAAATATCTTTTTATTTTTGAATATTTTTGCTGACGTTACCACTCCCAAAGGACATAATCCGGGTCCACGCGGAAGGGTTCCACGCAAAATACAGGCGCGATATAACAATCCCTCGCTAATGCCTTGACCACATAGATTCACCACGCCAAAATAGTCACACAATCAATACCGATAATGCACACAATCCCGTATCTTGGGGGCAGGCAGCTGCTAAATCTGATGCAGATGTTGATGTTGCATCGCAAAGTGACGTGCCCGCTACGTTGACAGTTATTCAAAGCTGTTGGTTTCCTATGTAAAATTGTATGGAAACGAACGAGTGCAAAAGACAAACAATGGACCGAAGCACCCGCTAAATGTTGCGGTAAATTTTTAAAATCGAAATTGTACTTTCTATTGAAATTATAATCTAGGCGATTCGCCATGTTTTTGCCTTGGTTGGGTCTATTAATTTGGCGTTATGTATTTAGATGTAAGATAATTAGAAACCATTGTTTTTTTTTCTTAGAATAGAATGATTGAAAGAATAAAGAAGAAGAAGAATTATTTTTTATTTTTTATTCAATATTGATTATTACATAATACTTATTGAAAGTCATTTTTTTATTTACCACTGGTTCGGAAAATACCTCTGTCCTGGGAAGAACCAGCAAGAAACCCAGCGGGACTTTTTTTCAAAAGTACTTACTAAAGCACTCCCTTAACAATAATTTTGTTTATACAATTTTTAAATGAATGTTCATAGAACCAGTATGGTGGCGATCACCTTATTCTTAAAAACGTTACCTGCACACTAGGATTTTCATCCAGACCCGGAACAATTATTTGTAGGCCATACTTCTTCCGTGCGGGATCCGAATCCGCACTCAATCAATTTTTCATTTCTTCAAATAAAAAATAAAAACTAGTTTTTGGCTAAAATATCGCCAAGATCACTCCTGCCATTGCTTTCTATCTGTTCGTGAAATTTCATTACAATAGGTTCAGTCATAGTACCGAAGATTAGCCTAGACAGACAAACAGACAAAAAAATCTAAAAATGGTAAAATTTATCTCTTAATGACATGCAAATAACCCCCTCAGCTCAATACAGTAGGCAGTATACATACAGACAGTTATTTCGAGAGTTATCTTTTATCGCTATCCCGTTAGTCTCTCCTCACAGCAGGTCAGGCAAGTAACACATTGGTACATACTTTTTTGTTACGTTTTTTTTTTAATAGGATAAGGGTGACAAACGAGCACACAGTCCACCTGATGGTAAGTGGTTGCTGCGGCCCATAGACATCTACATTTATCCTCTATTACTAATCAAAGTGTAGATGTGGCTGACAGCGACGACCATCCGCGCGTCTACGGGTGCCTCTATAGGTCCCATAGCGGTAATGCCGAAACAGACCGACTCATCGACCACGTCCAAATGGCTACAGATTCCTTGCTACAACAGGTCCCATCCGCAGAGATCGTGATCCTTGGCGATTTTAACGCCCACCATGCCGAATGGCTCGGTTCACGTTTAACCGATCATGCGGGAAGATCTGTTTATGACTTTGCCTTGGCATATGGTCTGACACAACTGGTTACTTCGCCTACGCGGATTCCAGATGTGGAGGATCATACACCTTCCCTGTTGGACCTTCTGCTGACCTCTCATCCGGACGGATATCAGGTTTCCGTCGATGCCCCTCTCGGCTCTTCGGACCACTGTTTGATCCGGAGTATGGTGCCACTCACGCTCCCTTCGCGGTTGCGTTCTGCAGGTTGCCGCCGTGTTTGGCATTACAGGTCGGCGGATTGGGACGGAATGCGGTCTTTCTTTGCATCCTACCCATGGGGGCGGGTTTGCTTCTCGCCGGATGATCCCAGCGCTGTTGCTGACTCTGTCACTGATGTGGTGCTACAGGGAATGGAACTATTTATTCCATCATCTGTGGTACCCATCGGAGGCAGATCTCAGCCTTGGTTTGGTCGCTCCTGTAAAACTGCATTACGCAGTAAGCAGGAGTGTTATCAAGCCTGGGCTGCGGCTTCGGCGACTCGGGATGTAAACACCAGCACACTTAAAAAGAAGTATAACTTCGCCTCCAGGTCCTTCAAAAGAGTTATTGCCAAGGCAAAGTCAGAGCAAAAGCTGCCGCGTGGCTCTACCACTATTCAAAATAAGTCTCACATAAACATAGAACCTTTAAATCCCAGACTACATGACACAAATTTTCAATTTGAATTCACATTCAATATGGAAGCCGTGTAGTGTTCTTCTAGAATTCATAATCTACACAAGTAAAAAAAATTGAAGTGTCTGTTTGTAATGTCAAAATACCAGCTTTTTACTAAATACATATGAAAGTATATACGTTACTTATAACAAAACACAATTTTTAAAATTTTTGTCTGTCTGTTTGTACCGGCTAATCTCCGAAACGGCTGGACCGATTTCGACGGGACTAAAACACTGGCAGATAGCTGATGTTAGAAGAGTAACTTAGGCTACTGATATTTTAGAAAATGAATAGAGTTCCGCGTAACATAATTAAAACCCTAAAGTTCCCCGGCGAAGCCGCGAGGAACAGCTAGTTAAGAAATAAAATTCAGATGCGTTGTCCCACTGAGGGCTAATATGGAGTGCCTCGTTTTCAGTAAAAAGGGTATTCGGTTCTCCATTCTCACCATACATAACAGTATTGTGTGAGAATGTGGTCGAGGTCGAGCTGATCCATCTGCTACAACAATAATACACATACATTACAGTACATCAATGCTGATCCTGTGCTTGGTACGACCACCTCGAATATGGCAGTATAAAATATTTAGACCAAGGAGGGAGAACTAGTACTATGACCACTAATTCTTTTATTATAAAATCGAAGTGACAAATAAACTCAAAGTCCACCTTATGGTAAGTGGCTACTGCAATGGATACCGTAGCCACCTTCAAATAAAAAGACTAGAGATGTTGCCACCTCTGAGGGCTACGATGGAATGCTTAGATCGTTATATTGAGCCTTTAAGCCCTTGGTACTGGAACACAGCAGTGTAAGCACTGCTGCTTGGCAGTAGAAAATGGTAAGAGGGTGGTAGCTACCCAGACGGAATCCTAGCACCTAGCAATCAATCTATTGCCAATAGTGGAGTATGATGAAAATGTTCCTTAATACGGATGAGCCCCTCGTCCAGCAGTTAAATGGCTATTCGGGACCCAAGCTTTATAACTTTTATTTATTTATAGATAAAACATACACAAGATAATTAATAGAATCAGGCGTTACTTTGCAGAAATCCATTATATTTCTCAGCAGTCAGCCATCACAGTCTACATCACCTGAAGATGCCTCGTGTAGAGGTGAAACACGTGTCGTATTGTCGTTAGTGTTGTGTCTTTCCTAGTGTAGTGGTGTTGCGAGTAGTAGTGCTGGGATTGGTGGTGACGGGGATAGAACACTCAATTGAGGGAGGGCGGGAGGTGCTCTTCAAACTAGGTAAGGGACATCATTTTATTTTATCAAGCGGATGTACGCAAGGTAATTTTTACCAACTTTAATACATGCACAACAACATGACACTGAAAGCCTTATATAGGTTTAACTGTGGCATGTGGCCATCTAAATCTCGATGCAACTTGTATACTGTTACCATTACATCCTAATACAGTCCACTGCTGAACATAGGTCTCCCTATAGATTGCCTCATAGGGGGGATATTTGTCATAGCAGCGAAACTTGGCAAGTGGGTTGGCAACTGCAGTTTTTTAATTTTAATCATTATTAGAAAGACACTGCCGCCTATCACCAGATTTGTTTCCCTCTGTTATCTCTTATGACACTCACAGGATGATATGGGGTAGTGGATATTCTTACACCGCCACTATACACTACTACGGCTTTGTCACTTGACTACTTGTATACTTAAATAATAAGTTAAGTCCAGTTTTACATTTTCTAGTAATATTAATGTGGTAATAACATCTAAAATTTCCTTCGGTAATTTGAGAAATGGTGATACATAACCTCTTTTCCACATACCATATGTATTTTTGTACTTAGGCAATACATAAACGGAACATTTAAATCTAAAACTACATATAGTGCAAAAATTTATGTTTTCGCTCTGATGTTGAAACACAGTAATAATCAGTGTTTTTGTAAAAATATTCTTTTGGGTTAAGATGATGGGTTTGCCATTAAGTCTCTGTTTATATCTCTGTAAATGTTTCCACTCAGCCCCCATAATTTATCAAAATGTTACCATTACAGCTTATTAAGAGTCCACCGTTGAACGCCCCTATACATTGTCTTATTTACCATGGTTGCCGCTCTTAGCAGGCAGGTTGGCAACCACAGTTTTCCTTTTTTTAATAGTTATTACAAAAACACTGCTGCCCATCTCCTGGTTTAGTTCCTTGTCTAGCATCTTATAATGCCCATGGGACAATATGTGTGGGGGTAATGGATATTTTTACAAAACCATTAGACAGTGACATCAAATTGTATTACAGTCATTGAGTTATATGTACTACGTACTAGAGAACTCATTCCAAACAAAAATTGTGTCCTACTCTATGTCTTCGCACATGCACGGGAGTAGTAGTTGCACATGAGAGTAGACTTTAATTTGATATAAAATAAGATAAATATAAGATATTAATATAAAATATCTTAATTTAATCTAAACAAACATATTTCTAAATTAAATGTAATAATTATTATTTTATGGAATTCACAAATCTTCAATTTACGCAATATTTAGTTTGTACGGATTGCAGTACAGTTCAGTTGAACATAGTCAATGTTCGGAATGGCTTCTCTAGTACGTAGTACATATAACTCAATGATTATAGTATTATTTTCTGTTTATCTATGATTCTATGATAGTTTTTTTGATAGTAAAATGACATACTATTAGACACATTGTTTAGAAAAATAAAAGTCTTTAATCAAAGCTAAAAATATTTCACAAAGAAGAAAGTAGCATGTGATCATAATATTGTCAATGTTTTTAATTTTTTTTATAGAATAAGGGTGAGAAACAAGCACACAATCCACCTGATGGTAAGTGGATGCTGTGGTTCAGAGACACCTTCATCTATCTACTTAAGAATCAAAATATAAATGAGTTGTCAACCTAAGTCCCTATTTAAATAAATACTAAAAATGCAGAATTATTTTTATCCCAAGTTAAAGCTTTCTATATATAATAAATAAAAGGTTGGAAAGCCCTCATCTACAAGTATAAGTAATTTCCATAAAAGGAATTTCTAACATGTTAAAGATATGAGACAAAAATAACTATTTAAAATATTATAACAGAAAATTAATATATTTTAGCAATGTACATATAAATGTACACAGAATAATATACATACTGTAAATTATTTTTAATTCAAATATCGTTTAATAATTTAAATTTTAAAGAAATACCAAATGGAAAAGTTGATCAATAGGATTATTATAATAAAGTTAAAAACCAAATTATATTATAGAAATGTAACATAAAAGATTATATTCTAAAAGAATACCTGATATTTGAGTGCATTGCGCCTTAATTCCTTTGGCCAAAATAGATATACCTCTTCTTATAAGATTCATCTAAAATGAAATATTAAATTAGGTTAGGTTAAGGTTTAACGAGTTTAAAATATTTTTAAATGATATCACAAGGAAGGTATTTATTTATTATACGCACTGTAACTTACCTTAGACTTATTATATTAGGAAATTAAATTAAATAAGTAAATTATTAAAGGAAAAATAAAACATAACCTCAAATGTAAGTTTGATTTGACGTATGACAACTACTAAGCAGTGACAGATGACAGTTGACAGAATAAATCTGTAGTAAGTATTCTATGGTATTTTGTAACCCAGTTCTGGTAAATCTTCCTAAACGAAAAAGCGCTGCCAAATTAATAATAAATATTTTTTTAGAAACTTTTAAAGTAGCAGAAATGGAATATAAAATGAATAAGGATATTAATAAAGAAATTTGTTAAGTATCAATAGATGGCGTGAGATGCTTAGAATATCATGCGCTATTCGTCGCTAGATGGCAGATATCGACATTTTAGATTGACATTATATTAGGTACCTACGAATATCAATTATGATATATGGAAATTCTTATCGCTGTTTACTAAGCAATTTCTTCTATTTAAAAATTTATTCTTATCGGATCAAATTTTAGCTAATAACTAAAACTTTATTTCTTATATTTATCTGATTTAGGCAGGAGCTATTCGAGTAATAATTCTATCAACAAATACGTTTTTGCTTTCTATATCACAAAAAAAAAAAGATACAAACGCCAAAAAATTAAAATACAGTTTAGTATTTACTATCACTCAGGTATATTAGCTGCATGGTTGGTCTAGTGGTCGCTAGTGCGTCTGCTCAACATGAGTTGCCAGCTTCGAATCCTGGGTTGGACCTTGGTGACTTTGACCTTGAGTACTTGTGTTGTTTTGTCAGTAACACTCAGTATCGGCTAGGAATTAGGAAGTTAGTGGCGTTTCACCCCCGGTCCTCAGAAAGCACGTAAAGTCGTTGATACTGCGCCTGATCTCTCTCTGGTTACTTCAAATTGCCGTCCCATCGGATTATGAGAGTGTGGGAATAGAGACTCAGTTTGTTGCGCACAAATTCGTGCACTATAATCCAGTCCTGCACAAATGGCTAGTTTCCGATGAGTCTGGTCGCGTTGACCGCAATCCGGTCTGAATGAAATTATCACTCACATTAAACAAAATCAGTTTTAGATTGCCGAGAACAACGTTCGCACTTTACAAAACAAAGAACTAGTCTCCTCGCCCGCTCGCAGTCCACTCAAGAAGTTATGGAGAATTGACCGTAAATTAGAGTGCAACTGCAATGTGTTAGTATCGTAAAAGTTTTTGGTTGAAGATCTGTAAAAATGGTGAGACAGCACCAAAAGTTCGATACGAAATCGCATCAAAAAGTATAAAATTATATAGAAGTAACAGTATCAACAAAAAATTTTTTTACTATGTGGTACGAGTATCTATTGTTTATTATTAAAAGTAATATAGTTTTTAATAATAAAAACTAAAAAATAGTTTAATACTATTTTGCCAGCAATAAACTCTACTTGGAATCTGTTTTAGACAAAATTTTGAATCAAGTTGTGATTCGAACCCTGGACCGGTGGCTTCATATTGATGTGTATATAAACAACCTGTACAGTGACCAGCTGTGGGGATGCAATTTCACTTTAGTCGGTCGCCAAGGCTTCGTCGGTCGATGTGTTCCTATGTAGTTAACAAAAATTGAACATCCTTAATTAATCGTTGATCTATATTAACTATCACTATCACTACAAGCCTTCACAACTGCACTGCTGAAAATAAGCCTCCCTTAAGTAATACCGCAAAGCACAGTCCTGAGCCTCCTGCATCTATCGACTTCCTGGGACGCCTTACACTTGGCCTGCCGCTACGGGGCCGCCACTCAAGAAACTTTTTTCCCCAATGGTTGTTGGTTCTTCGAGCTATATGGCCGGCCCATTGCCTTTTTATTAAACTTATAGAGATTGCTCAATAATTAAGAAGTAACTGTTACACAATTGACAACTTCGTGGCACATAGTAACATTATTTAATCTGTTGCCATGAGTTTTAAGTGGTAGAGCCATGCTGCAGCTATATTAATAGTATAGTTGTCGTACGAATGGGTCGGCTCGACCGGGGAAGGACCACGCTCTCACAGAATACCAGCGTAAAATAGTAGCTTAATGTGTTTCGTATGGTGAGTGTAGAGAACCGGAGACCCTTTTTACTGGAAAAGAGGCATTCTATCTTAGTCCTCACGGCTGACAACGCATCTGCATTTTAATTCGCAAAGGAAGATAGATGTAGATGTCTATGGGCCACGGCACACCCTTATTAATTAGTGGCGAGGCTTGCGAAGACACTTATTGATTTCACGATGTCTGTCCGTCTGTCCGTCTGTCCGTCTGTCCGTCCGTCTGTCCGTCTGTCCCACGATTATCTCGAGAACAGTTTCGAATTTTCAAATTCTGTTTTCAGCAATCGATTACTGATCACCCAGGCATCTGAACCTCCTATTTTGAAACTGATTGCTCAACGGCAACCGTTAGAAACTGCTACAAAGCTGATTGCTTCGCCACTTTGCTATGCTGTTAGCTTGCTAGCTTTATTGTATATTAAAAAAATGGCGCTCAGGGCCGCGGGCTCGAATCCTGCACGGAACAAGTATTTGTTTGGCCTACAGATAATTGTTCCGGGTCTGGATGTGGGTCTGTTTCCATTACAACCTATAAAATTCCACCGCTGAACAAACCTCCCCCATAGATGGACTCATAGGGGGATATTGTCATAGTTTACAATATTGGCAGGCGGATTGGCAACCGGTTTTTTTATTATCTTTAGTAGTTATCAGGAAATATGCTGCTGCCAATATTTCAGTTCAGTTTCCTTCTGCCGCTTCGCACGACACCCAACACGGTCTGATATGCCACTACACAGAATTTCAACTTTAGTTGTTAACACACTTTTATTAGTTTCACGTGTATCTATATATGTAACGGAATTATTTAATGTAATTTTCAACAACTTGTAAAAGGCTTATCGACTTGAAACTTTGCAGTCGTATCAATGACCAATAAGAATATAATAATTTAATAACTTTATCCTATATCCTGATCAGGATTACTAGGATAAAATAAAATAATTATCAAGATCATCACACCTCACGATCAATGCTGTTGAAGATTTTTTTTAAACGCTAGTATTGTTTATTTATAAATCTCTTTATAACGTGGAACTGAAAAGGTATAATACGCCTACGTAGGCAATATATTATGATTGAATTAAAACTTCTTGTGGAACTCCTCAAAGTTTTATTGAGTCGCCCCACGCCCGACGCCTGAGTGTCGAACTTTAACATTTATATTGGATTTTTTACATAATCCCCGCGTGTTGGGAAGCGGCCATTTAATATCTGGGCCCATTATCGTTTTATTAAACTTTCGAGCACTTGAACGATTTGGTTTTATTGCGTTCTCTACGCCCATTGTTTGATTTTGTTTAAAAGTTACAACTCATTTCAGATAATTTGAATTGAGTCGTCTTTAATGACGGCCATACTCCACGTTTATGAGTACGTAACGTCCATGCTCATAAACAATTATAATTCAAAATATCAGCCATTTTACCATGTTTCTAGTCCTCAGTTATATTTAAAGTTTCAAATCTCTAACTCATTGGGAAGTTAGTTTAAAATCGATTGTTAAATTTGTACCGAACAGGCAAACGAACAAACAGACAGATAATAATGTGAGTTTATATTGCTTTGTCATTCAGGTCTGAGCTTTATTTAAAATTTTAAGTCTCTAGTCCAAATAAATTCTAAATTTTTACTGAACAGACAAACAAATAAATAGACTGACAAGATATAAAGCTTATATTACACAGTCATTCAGCTCTAAGCTATATTTAAATTTTCAAATCTCTAAATCAACGGGGGATGAGTCGCTCGCGTCCGTAGGCTTTGACCACCTAATCCTAGGCCCACCCTACACGTGTCCCCCGGGTGGTGCTAAACAAGCGACAAAGCCGAAAGAACTGACTCGGCTCCTCGCCGTGTGGTAGCGGCGTAAAAAATACCACACCCTACTTTCGCACCATGAGGCATAGTATTAAAGAAATGGCCCCGAGTTCCCGGCGCCCCTTTAATGGGGCAGGGGTGCGAAGAATCTCCGGGAGGAAAACCGGCGACGAGGTTCGCCACCCGTCACGTTCTGTCCCCCGGAGGGGCGAAAAGTGGATTGCGGAAGCCCGTCTGGCTACATTGAATGTATGTGGAGGAATGAATGATAAGATGGATGAAGTATGCGATATGATGCATGATAGATGAATAGACGTGTTATGTGTAAATGAGACGAAACGGAAGGGAAAGGATGCTACTACACATGGCATGTATACCGCGTACTGGTCTGGTGTAGACGAGACCGAGCGGGCATGCCAGGGAGTCGGTATCATCCTTTCAGAAAGAATGGGTCATTGTGTGAAAGAGTATGAATGTGTAAGCCCGAGACTGCTATGGATACGAATGAAAGTGGGCTTAAAGAAGTTGTTTGTTTTAGGGGTCTACGCCCCAGACATGTCTAAGCCCACTTATATCCGAGAGCAGTTTTGGGAGTTGGTAAGGATGGTGCTAATGAAATGCAAGGTTAATGAAAATATTGTGATATTAGGCGATTTTAATGGAAGGGTTGGGGTGAGGAGGCTTGGTTATGAAAGGATATTGGGAACGTTTGGTGATGAAAGTATAAATGAGAATGGTGAAAGCCTTCTCGCCGTATGCGTGGAAAAGAGTCTTTTTGTGACGAATACTTTCTTTCGTCATAAGAAGATTCACACGTATACATGGGAAAGAGGTGATGATAGAAGTATGATAGATTTCATAATTGTTGATGAAAGAATGAGGAGCGCGGTGGTAGATACAAGGGTTTACCGGGGCTCTAACGTAGGGACGGATCATTACTTGGTCTTATGCCGAATTAATGGTCTTTTCAGACGTTGGAGGCATCGGACATCTGTGTCTACCACTGCTTTACAGCGTATAAGAACAGAGAGGTTACAAGATGAAGGTGTGAGAGAGAAGTTCAAATATAGATTGAGAGAAAATATAAGTGGTATGGCTGAATTGTGTATGAATGATTTAGACTTGGAGACTGTGTGGTATAATGTCAAGAAAGGTTTAGTGGATGCAGCTACCGAAGTATGTGGTGTAAGTAAGAGAACGAATGAAAGGAAAATTAACACGTTATGGTGGGATGATGAGGTACGGATGGAAGTTGAAGCAAAGAAGAAAGCATGGCTAGATTTACTAGCAACCAAGGCTAGTAATTCTAGCAGTATGAATGATGATATTGAAAGGAAAAAGGCAGTCTTTAGACACCTAAATAAGAGAGTAAAAGAAGTAGTTGAAAGGAAAAAGCAAGAAAGAACGGATATGAATGATAGAAGAATATCGGATAACTTCCAGGCAAACATTAAAATGTTCTGGAAACTCGTAAGAACTACCAGGGGACATTCAAAACAGCCTAGAATTAATGCTATACGAGACCAGAATGGCTGTATTCTGAATGACGAAGTTTTGAGTTTAAGGAGATGGAAGGAATACTTTGAAAGCGTGTTTATGAGTGATGAGACGTTTGAATTAAATGAAATAGAAATTCCGGAAGAAGAGGAAATAGATAGAGATATAAGTAAAGATGAAATAATGAAAGCAATGAAAAGTATGAAAGCAGGTAAGGCAGCCGGTTATGATAGAGTATCTCTCGAAATGCTAAAGGCTGGAGAAGGAGTGGTGGCAGACCTGCTGTGCACCTTGTTTAATTTATGTTGGGAACTTAAGCGGGTACCGGGAGACTGGTGCAAAGCCGTGATAGTCCCAATATATAAGGGAAAAGGATCACAGCAGGACTGTAAAAACTACCGTGGTATCAGCCTTCTTAGCATTGTGGGAAAACTGTATGCTAAGGTACTAATTGAAAGAGTTATGAAAGAAACTGATGGAAAAATTTGGGATGTGCAAGCGGGATTTAGAAAGGGAATGGAATGTACGGATCAGGTCTTTTCCATGCGCATGATCGCGGAGAAGTTTTTGGCCAAAAACCAAAAAGTTTTTTGTGCGTTCATAGACTTGGAGAAGGCTTATGACAGAGTGGACAGGGATGTGTTATGGCAAACACTGAACTCATTTGGGTTGAGCGCTGGCTTGATACAGGCATTGAAGTCTCTATATAGGGACTCTAGTGCTTGTGTCAGGATCAACGGGGCCTACTCGGACTGGTTTGGCATCCATAAAGGTGTCAGACAGGGCTGTGTGGCTTCCCCGTGGCTGTTCAACCTATTTATGGACAGTTGTTTGGAAAATTTGAAAGCAGAAGAATGCGGGTTAAGAATGGGTGAGTTAACCGTCAAATGCCTTTTGTACGCCGATGATCAAGTCATACTTGCGTCGTCGGCAGCCGAGTTGCAAATGATGGTTACATTAATGAACAGGACATTAAAAGAAAAGGGAATGAAAGTGAACGCAAGTAAGACGAAAGTTATGGTTTTTGAAAGAGAAGAAAGTAAAACGATATGTGAAATAAGAATAGAAGGGGAGTTGGTAGAGCAAGTAGATGAGTTTGTGTATTTGGGATGTGTGTTTAGCAGGGATGGTAGATATGATCAGGATATAGAACGACGAGTGAATGCAGGAAATAGATTGAATGGGGCTCTACACTCTATTGTGAAAAGTCAGAATGTGTCCAAAAAGGCACGTTTGGCAATTCACAATGCTGTGTTAGTGCCTACTTTAATGTATGGTAGTGAAAGTTGGGTATGGCAGAAGAAGCACGAGAGTAGAATAAATGTGTAGTATGCTAGGGCTGAATCTGAATGACAGGGTGAGAAATAGTGTGATAAGAGAAATGTGTGGTTTGCAAGATGATGTTGTGACTAGGATTAAGAAAGGAATGCTTCGGTGGTTTGGTCATGTAGAAAGAATGAATGAGGAAAGAGTGACAAAGCAAATTTATGTTGCAGAGGTGAATGGCAGAGTCGGGAAGGGTCGCCCTAGGCGAAAGTTTATCGACCAAATAGGCGATATATTGAAAATGGGCCAAATTAAGAGTACCTTTAACCGACGAGCGTGTATGCGTAGCGTAGGTATATGGATGTGGAGGAAGCGAGAGAGGTGTGTCAGGATCGTGCCAAATGGAATTCCATAGTCTCTGCCTACCCCTCTGGGTGACAGGCGTGAGTGTTTTATGTATGTAAATCAACGGGAAGATTGTTTGAAATCGACTGCTAACTTTGTCACCAACAGACAAACAAACAAACAGACAGACAAGAGAGTTTATATTGTATTGTCTTCCACCTCTAAGCTATATTAAAGGTTAGTCTTTATCTTATCGGAAAGTTAGTTTAAAATCAATTACAACCGAACAGACAAGTAAGCGAGTAAATTAAAACGTGTTAAAAATCTACGACCTCATCCTCTTCACTAAATGACAATAGAAAGAGGTAGGTATAATGAGGACTAAATATTATTCCACTCACCAGATGTCGCTACTTGACACTGCGGTAAAGTTTTCTTGTTACACAATGTCATTTATTTGAGTAGTAAGTTTTAAATAAAAGTTTCTAGAGTATTATATTAATACACAAAACAATGCCTCAGTGGTATGCTCTTTAATTTCTTGCACATATTTAATTTTTTTTTTAATTTTTCTACTTTTATTACTATCTGTGGTTTGGTTTATTTATTTTTAATATAAAATATAGCTAAGAGTACAGAAAGAAACATTAACCTTAACATTTTCCGAACTAATTAACTTTCCCGCTATGAAATCTGTCAAATATATCCTCAATTTTAAGTGGCGCCGCCCTGGTGGCAGAAAAAGTCGTGGATTAGAGAGATAGTAAATGAATATGGCCGTTAGTCGATGACTCTTTTTCTGCCTATGTGGCCGTCTGAGTTTCATTGTGTAGTTGCGGTGTTAGAATAACTATTAGTCTAATTCGCCTCGTGGGAGGGAAACAAGCCAGGTTATGAATTAAAAAATTAAAAAAAGCTGCTAAGCATGCTGAGATACACTGCATAGTTGAACTACAGTCCCGACTTCAGAATGTGAAACAATTTTACCATTTACTACCGACTTCAAAAAGGAGGCGGTACTCAATTCGACTGTATGTTTCTTTACGTGTGTTACCTCATAACTTTGTTCTAGGTGGACCGATTTCGATGATCCTTTTTTTATTTGAAAGCTAGTGCTTCTCATGTGGTTTGAATTTAAGCAAGGTCTGACCAATCGTTTTTTTTATAGGATAAGGGTGACAAACGAGCACGTAGTCCACCTGGTGGTAAGTGGTTGCTGTGGCCCATAGACATCTATCTCTATCTTCGATTACGAATCAAAATGCAGATGCGTTGTCACCCGTGAGGACTAAGATGGAATGCCTCGTTTCCAGTAAAAAAGGTCTCCGGTTCTCTACACTCACCATACGAAACACAGCAGTTTTAAGCTGCTATTTTATGCTGGTATTTTGTGAGAGCATGGTCCTTCCCCGTTCGAGCCGACCCATCCGTGCTACAACCATGATATAACTACAGCATGGCTCTACCACATATAGATTATAGTTTTTGAGTTATCCTTAATAATATATATTCAAGTCGTTGGTACAAAAATTTTAATTTTAAATTATTAGTTCTTTGAAGTCGGCTTCTACTTTTTATTAATCCTAATGTTTTGTATTTTCGCCTTTTAGAGTGGACTTAGGAATATAACAATCTGAATGTCGTCTAAATAGTTCCATTAAAAAGTTCACACCATATTTTGCCACCCTTAGTAGGGGAGATTTTTCCTATATCATATGGGACCAGCCCTGAAGCATAAACTATTTAATAAAAAAAGAATCATCAAAATTACAATTAACGAAGATATCGCTTTACATGCATCCAAAAAAACATACAGTATATACTCGTCCTTCTTTCTGAAGTCGGTTGAAAACTAGCTTCACCGAAGCGCGATCATCGTGACAAAAATTCGTAGTATCATACGCCACAGGGATGGACGCGTTTAGAAGACCTGCAAGACATTTTCAGGCTGTTAAATGAGACCGACCCTGATGACATACTGAGTCGCACGTGATCTCAACAAGCTGCCTCCCGTAACTTTCGATCTCGTAGACGTGACCGTGATTGTTGAAAGGCCACGTTGAAAGCCGAAGTCACCGACATCCATTTTAAATTTGGAATAATCAGAACGAGCCGCAACATAACTGAGGAAAGAAATCACTATGTTGTGCAGTATAATTGCAACATCTGCGAAATCATCGCCGTCGCAGAATGTAAATATGACACGCGGTAATATTTTATATGCTATGCGGTTATATCGTAATAGTAGTCACAATATTTCACCGATAATTGCGACTCCGTCACCCGATACCGTATGTCAGCGGGTTGATGACTGTGACACTAGGGCGACCTCGGCCGTCGTTGCATCACCGCCTCAGCCCTTGACTGAATCCATGAGTGCTCCTGCACAGAAGTCAATCTTTCGACAAGGGAAGACGTTTGTGCAAGTTGCTCGAAAATCTTCACGTCCGGCACCCTTTTGAAATCGAAAACGAAAGAATATGGATATTAAATCAGGTACTGTGGTGACCCGAAACAAGATCGATAATGACTGGTTTTATTCTTGTTGAGAAGAGACGTCGGTCGCGACCCGTCTATAACAAGCGTGGGACCGCAAAAATAAATGCACGTACAACTCTACATTTCCAGTTTGGAAATGAGTACGTTTCGTGGAAGAACGAAGCCGATGTCGCACAGAGAATCCGATCTCTTTACATTTGCAGCGTCCGGAGTCTAATAGGTCAACAATTGTCAAATCCTATCCATCCAACCTGTATAGGCATTTTGGAACCCGCAAAATACAAAGAGACATTCCTCGCTCTCGATTTCTGGCCCTCTGTATCCCAGAGTTGTTCCCCGATACAAGGACGCGTCAAAAACAGAAGTTCCCTAAGTAGTGTTAAGTTATGTTTATCTTTTATATATATTTTTAGGTTAAGGTATATATTGCTATGGGCTAATGTTCTTAACATTTAAGTCCTTGATGCCTGAAATAAAGTTGTTGTATTGTGTTGTGTTGTAAAGAGCGTCTTCAGCTCTCGTCCATACCCAAGACTAAATGTGGTAAATTAACAGGGATTAAGAAACAAAAAACAATTCCGTGTGTTTCATATAAAATGTAACTAAACATAATATTTTCATTACAATAATTTAAATACATAATAAATAAGTACGTAAATAATTAGTCAATAACATTTTCATTAAGTCTAATCTTAGCGTAAATTATATCTTACTATTTGCAAATAAATAACTTAATATTAAATGATTCAAATATTTTTTTAGTCAGTTTGTGTGTGCCAGGAGTTTTCTAGGTCCACTTTGCAGATGAATGGCTGATTGCGGTGACACCACCAGTCCCTGAGTCCTGGGTTGACAGCGTCCAAAACTACACAGTGCGGTTCTTTAGGTGATGCGCTGTGGATAAAGAAACTATTTAAATCGTGTGAAAAGACTTGATATAAATGGTTCCATTTTTTACCACGATTTTACTAACTCGCTTTCGTGTATGGCTGTTCGGATCCAATTTACTAATTGATTTTAAACTAACTTCCCGATCAGCTAGAGACTTGAAATTTTGAACAGAATTTTTAGCAGAAAAAAAAACGTGGTAGGTATATTAAAAATGTTTAATACATTTTTTTTAGTTTGACTTATTCAAAATTGAAAATTCGGATAATCGGACATGGACTGGTATGTAATATAGAAAAATGAACTGTCACACAGAATAAACTTTATTATATAAAGTTTTATAAAGTGTAAAACTAGCTACACCCACTTTTTCACTGAACATTCGCGCCTTTTCACATAAAATCGATCCTGAAATCGGTTGTCCAATAGATCGTTGCTACAGAAACCACGTAAAAACAGCATTCTCTAGCTATTCATCCTTTGCTTTTTTCATTAGTTTTCGCGACGCACATGCATCACCACTTTCCAACGCAGTCACAAAACTTAAAATTTTTTCACTGTTATTTTTAATATCAGTTAACCAAGTACTATATAAGTAATGTAAGTAAGTACTGTATAAGTAATGTAAGTAAGTAATGTTTCTTACTGTACTTGGTTTTAATTTTTTATATTACGGTTAGGACCGATTCGGATAATTGGCGATTCGGTTAATCGGCGTTCGGATAATCGGCATTCTACAAAGCAAACCAACAGTGCATCTGATGGTAACTGTCTACAACAGCCCACCGACTTTAGCAATGTACTTTAAACAAAGTAGGTTTGGTCTGGGACTGCTTATCTACCTAGAAGCCCGACTAGGTAGAAACCATCTTTTTACAGCAAAGCAATTACAGTGGATTTCATTTATTACGGCCTTGGTTGTAGCGACCATTTGCGTATAGCGAAGTTAAATCTAAGTCCCTTGAATTTAAAGCATATTTTAGTACGAAATTCAGGTGGCTATAGCGACTTTGGATGTAACACCGGGTTCGGGTGTAGCGACTATTTTTAATGAATCATTTGATCGACCGGAGTCGGCCGCCAAAGACACAAAGATTTCTTTCTTTTACAAACATTTCTTATCTTTTGTTTACATCCATACAGATGGTCAGCAAGTGTGGAGACCTTTACCTTTTGTTTATAGATATCAGCTAAGTAGGTAGGGAAGCGTGCACGTTTCGGATTTAAATTTATGGTTCAGTTACAAGTTACAAAGTGATATTCTGAGTAGCAACTGTAATGTATTAAATTTGTTACTCGTACCTTTGCCTGTAACGACTTCCGGATATAACGACGAAAATAGAGTGGTCCCTTCATCGTCGTTATACCCGAAATCCACTGTAATTTAAATAGCAAAGCTTGCACTGCTGTGTTACGATCTGAAATGTATAGCGAGCAAATATAATTGGACGTGGTTATGCCAAAAGGATCCAACTCGAGTTTGTGTCAAAAATGTTGATTTGAAGAATAATCTTTGTGGTCTATACTATTATGTGATGTAACAATTTTAGCAAACGTAACACAAATAAGAAGAAAAATTACAAACAGATAGAAACCATTCCGATAATTTGAGTTTATGATATTTGAAGTATGGATACTTCAATTATCATAAACTCAAATTAACTTATCGAGGATTGGATCCTTTTTGCATAACTACGTCCAATTACACGCTGTGAGGCATTCCGTCGGAAGTCATCAGTGATGACAACTCGTCTGTAGGCTTCTTTGTTTTAAGTTGACTGCAGGTGTCCGTAAAGTAGCCACTAACCGTCGGGTAGACTGTATGTTCGATTGTCACTTCAGTTTTAAATAAAAAAAACGTATGTACGTACCTAATCTGGCCGTTCATTCCTGACCATCTAGCAAAGCCAGTATCTTTGATGTCCTTACCTGAAAAAAAAAAGTTTTACATGACTTATAGTAAGTTTATTTTTAATGGCTTTGCATAACCTATCTATCTGTACATTTTATAATTTAATATATAGTATAAATTAGCATTAATACGATTTGAAATCTATTCAAAAACAAGCTCTTATAGGCATTGCTAGGGCCAGCATCCAGGTCCATCAGCTCCATGGTACCATTTAATTGCATTGTTATCGCAGTTTCTCGACTCCACAGAGTCAGTAGTTTATTGTTTACAAATGGACGTAACAAAATAAAATAAAATATGGTCGCTGGTAAAAATGATATAATGACTTGCTAATATCTGGTACAATGGTAAGAACTTTTAAAAGAAGATTGCCGCTGGGCGCCCCCTGGCGCCTTGTTTTATACCGCTGATTATTAGTCGGTGTTGCCGCAACATTTATTCATGGTGCAATGTATACACTACTAGAGCCCAATGACTTCGTCAATCTTACTTAGCGGTACCATGTAGCGACATCTATGGAAATGTATTAAATAAAGAACGATGTATTTAGCGCGTCAAATTTTCATATCGATATACATCGCAACCGCTTCCGTAGATAGATAATAGATGGCGCTAGAGTAGTCAAGTGAGCTCGGCCACGGTCCTTATTGCTTTGTAAGAGAGATTATAACAAAGTCTCAGAAAATATAGAAGTTGTCTCTATTTCCATGTTTAAATATTTTATTAAACAAAAACCAACAAAAACAGTATAAAAGGGTTATAAAAACATACATCAATATATGGTTGAGAATAATCCCTGGGAATAAGGTAGTTTGTGCAAAGCGTGTTTTATTGTATAGGTAATTTTACTTTAAAAAACGTCCTGCTGAATTTCTTGCTGGTTCTTCAAGGATACGTTGTTTCCGAACCAATGGTAAAAGTAAAAAAAATATTTTAAATAAGAATTATTTTTAAACTATATTGAATAAAAATTATTCTATTCTATTTTAGTGCTTCAAAAGTTGATTACAAATTTTAAACCGGAAAGCCAGTGGTGGTGTGAGAAAATCCAATATATCATATGGTCCCGTAGGTGTTGTATGAAACAAACAAGCAACATCTTCCTGATATGAACTCAAAATAATAAAAAAACTCAGGTGCGCCAACCTGCCGGCCGAGCGCGGCAAATATTCCCTCTATGTAAAGAATGAAGGATTAAAAGATTTAAAAAAAAAACATGTGTGCAGTTCACACGCGGTAATAGACTAGGAGATGGTGACAGAAAATATTCTCACATTTTTTCCTGCATGCCTTTTTAAGAATTGATAACTAACCCTAAAATATGAAAGATAGAGGGGTCACGAGCCCTTGCGCGCTTGCACTTCATAAGGAAAATGGCTTCTCTTTGTGTAAAGAATTTTAGTATTTTTCCGTGACATTATATTGCATGCCTTTGTAATATAACGTAGTTGGAACAAATTTAAGCTATAATAATTGATGGCATGCAATTCGCAACGGCCGACGGGGCTCAAAGGGTTACTTAGAAATGAAAAAAAATAGAACACTTCCATGTTTACAAATTGCATGCCGTTGTAAAAAAATTAATTTTTTTTTATCTCAAAAATACTCTACGAAAATTGGCATGCACCCCTCGTATGACCATGGGTGGAAAATATTAGGAAAAAGTTGTGAAAATTTAATACAACTTTTCCGTGATTTCAAACTGCATGCCATTTGAACAATACTTAATTTTTATAATTTATTGACGTTAGCAAATTTGGCATGCAAAATAGGAAGTTGCAAAGTCAAAAGGCATGCATGACAAAAATTGCAAAAACGCTGTTATAATTTCCGTGACTTTATTTTGCATGCCACTCAATATTTCATTATAAAATATTATTTTGAGTTGATAAAAAAATGGCATGCATATTTCACAAGCCTGACATAAAAAACTTGTGCAAAAATAAAAGTAAAAAAAGTTTTTTAACGAAAATAAAAATAAGGAACATTTCCCTGTTTTTTTGCATGCCTTTTTGTACATTGCCTGTAAATATTATTTTAAACTTCAATAACAAATGGTATGCATGTTTATTGATAAAAAATTACTTAAATAAACAAAAAAACCGCTGCCAATACATTGGTACGTGGCTTTCTTCAAACTAAGTTATTGTTTCTATTATTACTCGGGTTTACTTTATTAAATAACTGAAATATTTTATATAGTATACGATGTTATGTAGTTCCAACAAAAAGTCATGTAAAATAAAAAAAAAATGTTTTTTGGTGATTTTGAAATGCTTGTAATTTTTTATTTAAGCATACATTTCTTTCATTATTATTAAAATACGATGGTGTTATATAATACGCCTGCCATTGTCGATATATACTTAAAATAATATGTTTTTATGAAATGCAAAACGGCATGCAAATTAAAAACACGGAAATATTTCATATATTTTATGAAACTTTCATTATTACATATTTAAAATACGATCGTGTTACATATTTAATACGCATGCCATTTTTTTATGATATACAAAACGGCATGCAAATAAAAAACGCGGAAATGTTTATTAAATTTATTGCAACCTTTGTTATTATTTATAATATAATGATCATGTGCAACATGCATGCCATTTGTATTTCAGAATTATTTGGCATAAAATTAATATTTATCTTTATTAGAAGTAGTTTGAAATAACGGAAAAGTTGATTGAAATGATTTATTTAATATAATAATTGTCAACTACAAATCTGGCATAAAATATAAGATAAAAGTTTAATTTAATAACTAATAAATATTTCAATCCTTATTTTGAAACATGTCGAGCCTAAATTTAGTGTAATAAATCAAAAAAATATTTTCTTTAGAGCAAAATTGCTTTGCAATGCGCCGTGAACTTTATTTTATAGGTTAAGTAATTTTATCGAACAAAAATTTATTAACTCTCAAGGTAGTACGTAAAATAGCCACTAGATGGCCTAAGCATGACTAATTTAATATAATATTCTATCTCATTTTCTCGCTAGTTAAATCCTATAGACGTACATATACGTTTGTCTCTTTTGCGTCACTGTTTCGTTTCATCGAGTTTCAAATCACAATAATCTTGAAGAAGTTTTCACTTGAAAAAATGACGCAGTTGCGGATTGATATCCACCAGTAAACAATTGTTTCTTGAGTTACTACACAATGCACACTGCAGCTATTTTCTTTAGCTAATGTGTTCTATACAAATCACTAGTATCACTCTAGTACCTCATCCTCCATCCTACGTTCATCCTAAAGATGCTAGTGCTACCGGTCATTACGCTTTTAACAACCCTGAGGCCATTTGTTTGCCTGACGTTTACTTAGCACTCCCGCGTAATGGCTGGCTAGTGGAACTCGGAGTGCCTCGCTGTTTATAGCTCGTTACGTGCTAAATAGCGCTCCCGGTGTTTTACTGCTAAATTCTTGACTGATACAACTTTATAGTTGTGCATAAAGAGGAGTCTGGATAGCAATTCTGAGACTGTATCGCTGCAAGTTATTTCCCAGCCGATGGGCTGCAGGAAGGACGAATATTCACTGTGGTAGTGAGCCTGCACGCTAAAATTACAGAAATAATTTGTTTCTTAGAATATAATAAAAACTTTTTTATGCAATATCGATTATAAATAATACTTATTGAAAGTTTCTCTTATGTTTAATTTACTACTGGTTTGGAAAATACCTCTGTGCTGGGAAGAATCAGGAAGAAACTCAGCGAGACTTTTTTTTAAAATAACAGTTTTCATTAAAGTTACTAAATAGATAACAAAACGAAACGAATTAAAATAATGTCCTTTCCCTTTTTAAGTGTTTTTTAATGGAAGGTAAGGACTTACCAGTCCTAGATGTATGTTCGCTTAAGGTCAAAAAGTTGCACATGAAAAAAAAATTTGCATTAAGTTGATGCTCTTAACCTTTGCTATGCTATATAATGGCTAATTTTTAATTTGTAATTGCCGCCAACATTAGCATTAACTCAATTGCTGACATTTTGAAATATTATTTAATTTTTTTTATGTTGTGATATTTATGTCGCACATGAGTAGTGTTATTTTTACGCAAGCAACTCAAGTTCGTCGCCTAGTAAAGTAAAGTAAAAGTAAAGCCACCAAGCTTTACTAGTTAGGACTCCTTTTCTGCCCAGTTCGTTAGAATACCAGCGTAAAATAGCAGCTTAATGCTGTTGTGTTTCGTGTGGTGAGTGTAGAGAACCGGAGATCCTTTCTACTGGCAAAGACACGGGTGACAACGCATCTGCATTTTGACTCTTAATCGAAGATAGATGTAGATGACTAAGGGCCATAGCAATCACTTATCATCAGATAGACCGTGACGAACACACAGTGTCACCCTTATTTAAAAAAAGTGCGCGTACTGTGAAATTTAACACCTAGTCGCCCAGCTATCACGGTCTAATTATGCTAATTATTTAACCACTCTAGTGTGGTTGCGTCCTAAAATAAGATATTAAACTCCCTGCTTTGCTTGCTTAAATTTTACTGCTAAAGTAATTACAAAAGCCAACATTACGCTGATGGTTAAGAGTTGGTTAAGTGCAGAGTGCTGTCCAGAGTTCGTTCTATTGTTATAGAATATTGCATGCATTATTTTTAGCCGATTTAAAAAAAGAGGAGGTTCTGATTTCGAGTGTATGTTTTTTTTGTATGTATGCCACTCGATATCTTCGTCTATTATGGACAAATATATGACTACCTTCTTTTAATCATTCCTTATTTTAGCCTTCGAGAAAAAATTCCACCCTTAAGAAAATATAAAAATAGAGGATAAAGTTTTCAATGTAACTATTTAAATGACATTCGGGCTTTTGTGATTCCACAGTCCATTCTAAATGATAAAAAAATAATATTTTTAAAGAAGAGTGTAAGCCGATTTCAAGGAACTAAATAATTATAACTTTTAAGAAAAAGTACAAACCTTAACTAATAACATTTAATAAGAAGTTATTTATTTGCTACCATTAGGGGGTGGAATTTTTTTCCCTATTATGGGACCACCGTTGAAGTAGAACAAATTTAATTAAAAAAGAATTATCAAAATTGGTTCACAATCTGCGAAGATATAGCGTAACATTCAAAAAGAAACTATACACTCGTAATTGAGAACCTCCTACTTTTTGAAGTCGGTTAAAAAGTAAATTTAAAAAAGTTAAAGTTACAGTCTATGTACGTCCCACTGCTGGGCACAGGCCGCATCTCATTTCTGAGAGGGTTTTAGGGCAAGGAAATGTCCGCTGCGCTGCCGCAATGCCTGTTGGCGAACTTCACATGTCTTCGAATTCTTTTTCTTATTTCTTAGACATGCAGGTTTCCTCACGATGTTTTCCTTCACCACAGAGCACGTGCACAGCACTTAAAATTCCAATTAACAATTTTATTGGTGCCGGCAGGGATCGCACCCGGGTTGCTCGCGTACGGTGAAATTTACAGCGAGCGCTAATCATCTGAGCCACCACGGCTCTAAAAAGTAAATTATTTCCGTATAACTCCACATCATCTATACTCGAAAGCCTTCCATTTCTTTGTAATATTTATAAAAAAATAATTAGAACGTTATCTATCTTACCAAACTGTGGAAGTAAAATTATTGGTATAGTTATTAAGAAAATTACCCCTGACGTATTCAATAAATAAGTATATATTTATTGGTAGAGCCATGCTGCAGCTATATTAGGGCTGTAGACGAATAGGTCGGCTCAACCGGAAGGACCACACTCTCACAGAATACCAGCATAAAATAGCAGCTAATGCTCTGCTGTGTTTCGTATGGTGAGTGTAGAGAACCGGAGACCCTTTTTACTGGAAAAGAGGCATTCCATCTTAGTCCTCACGGGTGACAACACATCTGCATTTTGATTCGCAAACGAGGATAAATGTAGATGTCTATGGGCCGGACTGTGTGCTCGTTTGTCACCCTATCCTATAAAAAAAAAATATAAAAGTTACGTGTCACGTTGTTTGTCCGCGATGGACTCCTCAACAACTGATTTCAATAAAATTTTGCACACTGCGTTCAGTTTGGTCCAACTTGAGAGATAGGATAGTTTTTATCCCGATAAATGACCCTCAATATTTTTTATTACGAATTTAATGATTTTTTATAGGACAAAACAGAAAATATTTTTAACAGTGGTAGAGCCACGCGGCAGAATTGCTGTCGCATGGATGGGCCGGCTCGAACCGGGGTGGTACCACGAGCTCACAGAATGCCAGTGTGAAGTAGAGGTTTACCTCTGCGTTTCGCTTGGTGAGTGCAGGTGGCCGGAGGCCCTTTTTACTGGAAATGAGGCATTCCATCTTAGTCCTCACGAGTGACAACGCATCTGCACTTTGATTCGCAAACGAGGATAGATGTAGATGTCTATGGGCCGCAGCAACCACTTACCATCAGGTGGACTGTGTGCTCGTTTCTCACCTTAATCCTATAAAAAAAAAACAAAAGGTCGTCGGAGAGGGCAGAACAACGTCTGCCTGGCCAGCTAGTTATATTATAAGTACATGTCTATGGATCACAGCATCCACTTGCCACCAGGTTGGCTGTGTGCACGTTTGTCACTTTTATTCTATAAAAAATATACTTAACAAGAATGTTACCGTCAACACTGGTCCAGATTTTGTAGTTGTCCACATTGCTGATGCCCAGCCATACAACTAATTTATTTGAGGTGTTGGTTATAGCTGGGTAGTGCATACCGCGCACCAGCTTCTGGATGAACAGGAACTCCTCCTGTAATGTTATGAGGGAATTACTTACGCGGTGAAGAGAATCCGTCACTTCATTTCATCTCGTAGGTTGCTTCCAATAGATGTCTCACACCTTAGATGCTGCGAGACGTCTGGAATTGTTATTGCCAATTCGACTGCCAAGAGTGACGATTGGTACAAGTCCTCCCGTAATAGTTCTCCGTAAATATTCTCCGTATGTATCCGATATATTCATGCCTATAGCCCCATAGACGTAGGCCTATCTAGATACTCATATATCCAGCGGTGGACTATTAAGTTACAGCCTACAGACGTCCCACTGCTGGGCACAGGCCTCCCCTCATTTCTCAGAGGGTTTTAGGGCAAGGAAGTGTTTACCGGGCTGCCCCAATGCGTGTTGGCGAACTTCACATGTCTTCGAAAAATTCTTCTTAGTTCTTATTTCTCAGACATGCAGGTTTCCTCACGATGTTTTCCCTCACCGCAGAGCACGTGGTAAATCAGCAATGAAAATTGCAATTAACAATTTCATTTATGCTGGCGGGGATCAAACCCGGGTTGCTCGCGTACTGTGAAATTTATTACAACCCAAAATTATAAAAAAAACTGCGCTCGTGAAACCGCTTGCCAAGTGTGGCATAATCCCCCCATGAGGCAATCTCTGAGGGAGGCCTATGTTCAGCAGTGGACTTTAATAGGATGTAATGGATGGATGGTTATTTGATGATGGATATTTGTCCACTTACCTCAGACCTGGGTACGGCCAGCTTCGCTCCTTCTGCTTCACATATTTCTTTGGCTTCTGCCCACGGTTGGGAACGATAAAATAATTTGTATGCTGTTCCCATTTCTGTATTTTTTACATAACCTAAAAATTATGTAGAATTAAAATATATATACCTATGATAAATATATCTACCTATATGCGAGTAAAGTTTTTCTATCTGCATTCAAATACAATTGAAGTAAATATCTGTTTGTAATATAGTGGAATATCGAAAAAACTGACTTATATGATATTATTATATTGAGCTGAGGGGATTATTTGCATACCATTTAGAGATTAATAAAGAATATTACATGCCTTATTTTTTAGCCGATTTAAAAAAAGAGGAGGTTCTGATTTCGAGTGTTTTTCTGCCGACTTCAAAAAAGAGACGGTACTCAATTCGACTGTATGTTTTTTTATGTGTGTTACCTCATAACTTTTTACTGGGTGAATCGATTTCGATGATTCTTTTTTTATTTGAAAGCTGGTACTTCACATGTGGTCCCATATGAATTTGATCAAGGTTTGACCAATAGTTTTTGAGTTATTCTTAATAATTTATATTGAAGTCGGCTGTGCAATTTTTTTAATTTTTAATTATTTTGTATGTATGCTACTCGATATCTTCGTCCATTATGGACAAATATATTATGACTAACTTCTTTTAATCATCCTTTTTTTAAACTTCCAGAAAAAGTGACATCCTTAAGAAAATGGACAAATAGGGGATACAGTTAAAAAAGTAAGGATTTTTAAAATTTTTGTCTGTCTGTCTGTCCGGATCAATCTTTGGAATGGCTGAACTGATTGTAATGAAACTTTAAGAAGAGATAGACAGTAATGAGAGGAGTTTTTTTTAAAAAATTGAAATTAAAAACTTGATAAATAAGTTATCATTGTTATCTACTTAAAAAAAATCCCAGCTGAAGCCTTGAACATGCTTAAAATTTTTTATAGAATTAGGGTGACAAAGGAGCACACAGTCCACCTGATGGTAAGTAGTTGCTGTAGCCCATAGACATCTATATGTATCCTCGATTACGAATCAAAATGCAGATGCGTTGTCATCCGTGAGGACTGAGATGGAATGGCTCGTTTCCAGTAAAAAGTGTCTCCGGTTCTTTACACTCACCATACGAAACACTGCAGCATTAACCTGCTATTTTATGCTGGTATTCTGTAAGAGCGTGGTCCTTCCCCGGTGGAGCCGACCCATTCGTGCCACATCTATACTATTAATATAGCTGCAGCATGGCTCTACCACGTAAATTAAATATATTTAACTACGTTAAATACGCACCCTTTAACGATATGCCGCTTGCAACGCTAAAACTTGTTGCCACAATGAAAGCGATAGAGATCTGCAGCCTGTGAAGAAATGTTAAGCTATTATATTATTCCTTTATTACAGCCTATCCAAAAGTCACTGCTGAACATAGGCCTTCTCATAGCGGGGAGGGGGGGGAGGAGGAGGAGGAGGAGGAGGAGGAGGAGGATATTTACCATATTTGTCACGCTTGGCTGGGGGTTTCTCCTGTTTCAGTTTATTCTGTCGTCTGTTATGACATGGTCTTACTATCTTTATATATTTGATCCTAAACGGCTGGATCGATTTTGATACATTTTTTTTGTTTGTATTTGCGCGGGACCCTGGATGGTTTAGGTTCACAATTAGAACTGGTAGGTGGAATTGTTGTCGAGATTCAGAAAAGTGGTGAGTGTACAGAATCAGAGACCCTTTTCACTGGAAACAAGACCGGAAAGGCATCTGCAATTCCCTCCTTGGTGTTGCAGTTGTTCATGGGCGGCGGTAGTCATTTACCATCAAGTGAGCCGCATGCTCGTTTGCCCCCTCTCCTATAAAAAAAACAAGGTATTCCATCTTAGTTCTCAGGGGTGACAACGCATTTTGATTCTTAATCGAGAATAAATGCAGATGTTTATAGGCCACAGCATCCACTTACCATCAGGTGGACTGTGTGCTCGTTTGTCACCCTTTTTCTACATGGACGTAGTTATGCAAAAAGGATTCAACCCGCAATAAGTTAATTTGAGTTTATGATATTTGAAGTATCCATACTTCAAATATCATAAACTCAAATTATCGGTATGGTGGCTGTCTGTTTGTAATTTTTCTTCTTAATTGTGTTACGTTTGCCAAAATTGTTACATCATATAATAGTATAGACCACATATATTATTTTTCAAGTCAACATTTTTTGACACAAATTCGGGTTGGATCCTTTTTGCATAACTACGTCCATATATAATAAATAGTACTGTGTTTACAAAAAATAGTACTTAAAAACTAATAATACACAAACTTTTATTTACTCATTCTTTGGTACTTACCTCATTTTGCCTGAATAAAATCTATCTTACGTAAATATTATTACAATAAATATCTCGGATTCAGTTTTTCGCCTCAGTATCTGCAACAAAATATCATCTTTGTTTATACGTGGAATCAGTTCAGTCTGACCTATTTAAACCGCAGGGCGGTTGGCAGTCATGCTTCTAACGAGTGCATTGAAAAGTGTTACAATCAAGTTAATAAGGCGTTACGCACACATTCATGTTTATGTGTCGACAAACACGCACACGTTATGAATGATACAATCTCTATATATATAAAAATCTGTCCGAATAATTTTGATGAATTTTTTTGGGTGCGTTTGAGTGTGTCCTTGGACGGTTTATATTCACAATTGGATCCGGTAGATAGCGCTGTTGTCGAAATTTAGAAATAACCCGAGAGAAGCTTATATACGAGTATATATATATTATAATTTTTAAAATAGAGTCGAGAGAATTCGTCTAGGGCTAAAGTTTATCGATGAAATTGGCGTTATGTTGAAGATAGGCCAAATTAAATTTATACACTTAACCGACGAGCATGTATGGATGTAAAGTAGGTGAGAGAGGTGTGTCAAGATCGTGTCAAATGGAAGTCCCTACCCCCTGGGTGACAGGAGTGAGTGTTTATGTATTATTGAAATGAAATGGTCGCTTGTTAGCCTATGCTTTGAATATTTCTATAATGAATTTATAATCTATTTAGTCATAGTTTTTTTCTAAGTTCATTTTAAGCAAGTTCATCTGAAGTTTGGTCAGAAGAAATCGGTTTTAGCGTTAATTCCACCCATTCTACTGTCATCTAATGTAACGTGTTCTTTTGTATTTTTGTTTCTTGTTTATTTATAAAGTATTTTATGAGTGTTTTTATTGTTCATTAGTTATACAGGGTTATTTTGCAATGACCAGCCAAATTTGCAAAGAGGATTCAAAATAAGTAATATAGGCAAATGGTGAAGGACAATTAATTTAAAAAATCTCAAAAATTCTGTCCTTTTTATCGTTTAAATTCAAAATGCGTGTTAATGCATTATTTTAACATCGGAGACTCTCGCCTCGCACCTCGCCTGGTACCTCGCCTCGTACCTCGCCTCGTACCTCGCCTCGTACCTCGCCTCGCAGCTCGTGTGTTGTTGCGAGGTAACGAGTACCTGTTTACACTCTCGCGATGCGTTCAGTTTCCTGTATATACTTATTATATTCTTTGCGTTCAGCCAGCAACGATGGAAGACGTCGAAATAATAGCGGCATCAACTCTTACCTTAATAAGTATTTATCGATGTTTGACCATTTTAAAAAGAAGGAAATAAAAGAAAATACGTCGTTGAGGAAGAATATGGTGGATGATATCTATTCATCGAAACAGAACCTTTTCAGTTTCATAATTTTATATAAATTGCTAGTACCTATTGTGCAAGATTAAATAATATTATTTTATTAAAATTATAATTTTAAAACAAAAGCAATTCGAATGTTATTATGGAAGGGCGCATTAAACCAACTGAAACGAGAGCGCGAGTCGCTCGCGTCCCTCGCGAAGCCTTTTGCCTCGTGCCCAAAAAACCGCCTCCGACGCGAGCGCCGCGAGTGGCGAGGCGAGCTGCGAGGCGAGCCACGAGCTAGCGTTTACACTCCCGCCTCGTGGTTCGCCTCGCGACTCGCCTCGCCGCTCACGCGAGAGTGTAAACAGGGGGTTATTGATCTTACTGCGCACGCACACATTTATAAGGGTCGATCGATATGCGTTGGAAGGGTAAACGTTGTTGCCCATAAATCTCATTCAATTTGTGATAATTTCTAATAAAATAAGAAGCCTTCTTTACTCGTATTTTGAAAAATTACAATAACGGTATATCATTATTTATATATTTAAACTTAAGTCAAATTGGCGATATATTGAAAATGCTTTATCCTTTAACCGACGAGCGTGTATGCGTAGGTATATGGATGTGGAGGAAGCGAGAGAGGTCTGTCAGGATCGTGCCAAATGGAAGTCCATAGTCTCTGCCTACCCCTCTGGGTGACAGGCGTGAGTGTTTATGTATGTATGTTATGTTTGAAAAATAACCCTGTATAAAATATATTTGACATAACATAACATATTATTTGTTTTATTGTGTTTTTTTTTATTACAAACTATTCCAAAAAAGAAATTGTGTGAAAGAGTCTTTATTTTTAATTTGAAACGTTATAAAGTTGAACTTATCTAAGGTCAAAGTATCAACCGTTTTTTGTTCACGTGATAAATGCATTGCTTTGTGAGTCATAGACGGATAACAAAGATCATTTGCAAATATCTTTAACACTTTAAAGTGCGTGCTATTCATCGGTAAATTAGATTATAGAACAAATTGGCCTGTAAATAATATACTGTATGATTTTGGATCTGCATAGATTCACAAAAATCGCCAATCTTGACGGGCGGATTGGGATAAATACGAGATCAATTGGATACTACAATATATCTGGACATCTAAAACATTATAGTTGACTAAATGGAGAAAGCTGGATGTAAATGAAGAAATAATGGAATCTCTAATGGTGCTACTAGATGGCAATAATCTATCTATCTATCTTCTATATTCCTTTCTATATTATAATAATACTAACACGACGTCTGTCTGAAAACGCGTCACACAAAAACCTGAGAACCGATTTGAATGGGCTTTTCACTGGCAGATAGCTGATGTCATAAGGAATAACTTAGGCTACTTTTATTTTAGGAAAAAAATTAGGGTTCCGCGCAAAAAAATTAAAACCCATGAAATTTAAATTCCACGATTTATAATCAAAATTCATATCTTTATATCTATAAAAATAAATACAATTAAAATGTTTGTTTGTAATGTTAAAATAACAGCTTTTTACTAAATGAATATGAAAGTATATAAGGTACATATAACAAAAAATCAATTTTACAAATTTTTGTCTCTCTGTTTGTCTGTCTCTTTGTTTGTTCCGGCTAATCTCCGCAATGGCTGGATCGATTTTGACGGAACTTTCACTGGCAGATAGTAGACGTTATAAGGAGTAACTCAGGCTACTTTTATTTTAGAAAAAAAGATTAGTGTTCCGCACAAAAAAATTAAAACCCATGAAATCCAATCTTAATAAATCCCACGCGGATGAATTCATGGGGAACAGCTAGTTTTTCAAATAAAAGTAAACTTTTAATTAAAAATAAATACCAACTTCAAAGAACTAGAGAGATTATTGTCCAAATTTATATATAAAGTAAGTCATAATTTATTGTAAAATTAGTTATTAAAATCGGTTCACAAATGACAAACAAATCGCGTAACATAGGTACGTAAAAAGGAAAATACAGTCGTATTAAGAATTCCTTTTTTGAGGTCAGCTAAAGTAGAATTCCAAGGTAAACACAAATATATCGTCAGTGCTTTAGATCCAATTTGACAATTTAGTCAGACGGTAGATTTGCAAAGTGAAATTCTGATATGGAGGATTAAATCGCATACGGGTGTTAGTTTGTTGAAACTTATTTTCTTGTTATAAAAGTTTTCACGTCTATCTCCTGATTTTTTGTATATATTCTATTTAATATTTTAGACGTATTGTGGCATATTAAGAGTGTCATTTACGCAGAAAGATCCCATGGCTTCAGATAGATTACAACATTACGTTGTTTACGTGGATACTCTAAAATATATTTTACTAGCTGATACTCGCGTTTTCGACCGCGTTGCTTGAAATATTAACAAAGTTTTTGTATGTGCGACGGAAAAAATATCAAAAAGATCGCAAGCAAAAATATACTTTGCTTACAAAATTTCTTTATTAACAATGTTATCCATTGCTCCGCTTGTAGCTAAACTGTATAAATTATCTGGGTTAGTAACGCGAGAGCAAGCGACGCACAGTTAACCGTGTGAAAAACCCTGTATAAAAATCGTTGTTTCTTAAAAGTTTAATAACTTTATATTAAATGAAAAAATCGCATTTTCTTTTAGATAAGGGATAAGTGTCTAAGAAATAAAACTTAGATAAACTAATTGAAATTTATCCAGTAGTTTTCCGTGATGCGGGCACAACTGCAAACCTCTGTCATTTTATTTATATAGGAGATTAAAATATGATCTGATAATATTTAAAAAAATTGCGATCGGGATTAGGCGGGATTTTTTTTTATAACAAGTAACTAGCTTGAACAACTCGTTGACGCCGCGAAGGGGCCTCAATTTGGCAAAAACTTACAGGAGAGCAAGAAAACATTTATTATTCCCCGATTACTAGTTTTTTTTCATCAGAAAATTAAATATATCACACTTAATGGAAAACTACAAATAGGATTAATTTTTGAAGAAAAAAAATTTGTAATCGGGGAATAATAAAGGTTTTCTTGCTCTCCTGTAATTATTTGAAAAATTGAAAAATATCTAGTCTGAAGGCGGGTAGCTGCGATGAAGGTGCAAAACAAGCACAAAGTCCACCCGATGGTTAGTGGACATTATGACCCATTGACGTCTATATCTATCCGCGATTAAGAATCAAAATGCAGATGCGTTGTCACCCATGAAGAATAACATGGAATGCCTCGTTTCCAGTTTAAAGGGTCTCCGACTCTCTATACTCACCATACGAAACACAGCATTAAGCTGCTATTATAATCTGGTATTGTGTGAGAGCGTGGTCCTACCCCGGTCGAGCCGACACATTCGTGCTACAACCATCATATAGTTGTAGCGTGGCTCTTCCACGTATTAAAGTCTAAGTAAATAGTAAGTTTAAACAACTAATACCCAAATGATACAAAATTCTCAGTATCAGAATTGCATAGACGTAAAATACTGGGCACCTTTAACGCAGCTAGCATTAAAGGTGCGAGACGCCTGGTAGGTACTGTCATTATCTCATCTTCAAAACTGAACCGAAATGAACTTACAGAACTTACTTATAAAAAAAAAGTCGTTTTAAATTTGAAAGAGTTAAATTGTGAAATTATGAATAATAAAATAATACATTCATTAAAATTTAATGATATATAACTCTCAAATCGATTTGTACTGTAAGTTAATTGTACTATGCCTATAACCTTTGCACAAGTGCAAGCAATAAGTTGTCAACGTTTTAGCGCAATCTTACGAACGGTATGGCAGCGCATAAAATACGAACAAACAAAAAAAATATTAAATCAGATTAACTTACTTGTCGAAGTTCTGGAATTGATGTTATAGCTCCAAAAAGCTCGCACAATTTTTTTGGTATTTTGAATTAATTGATTGGTATTATTTTAGCCGTTTCACCAGAAACCGGTCCGAGAGTGTCGCGATGTGTGACACCACTGGCACTGGTCGCCAAACAATTGTGAACGGTAAACTGGCCTCGCGGCGATGTACCGGTGCTGTTTTAAAGATAACGAGCACCTCTTGACCTTGGTATTGGGGTATCACGCTTCTGTCATTGACCTGTCAAAGTTGCCAACTTTTTTATTTCAAAATATTATGTTTTTTTTAAATAAAACATCTACGGTCGGGGAAAAAGTTTATTCGTATTTTGTTTTATAAAATTGAAGAAAAGTCTCTTTGGTTGTACTGTTGTTATCTGGCTGGTTTTAATATCAATACATATAGGATATAAAGAAAAAGAAAAAATAAAAAGTAAAAAACACTTTCCCGTTATTATTACAATTGTTTTTCTGTCCACCAAAATAAGTGAATCTAACGAAGAAATTCGATATATTCTAAAGTTTTATTATAAAAATGGGAAAAATGCGATTCGAGCCGCGAAAAAAATTTGTGACATTTATGGACCTAATGCAGCTTCAGTAAGAGTAGCACAAAGTTAATTCAAGCGTTTTCAGTCCACGAATTTTGATGTCAAAGATGTAGCTCGCTCTGGTCGGATATAGTAAAGGATAAAGGATAAAATAACGGATTCATTTATTCATTCGATATCCATACGGATAGAGTCGATGCCATTTTTGAAAAAGTGGAGCAAGATCGGTATATAAGTAATTAGGATATAGCTGAGAAATTGAGGATTGACCACAAAATAGTTATGAACCATTTGAAAAAGTCTGTCAAAAAGCTCGATATTTGGGTACCACACGAGTTCACTGAAAGAAACCTAATGAATCGTGTACTCATTTGCGATTCTCTATTGAAACGAAATGAAAACGAATCATTTTTGAAAGTATTAATCACTGGTGATGAAAAGTAGGTCACCTATGACAACAATGTGCGAAAAAGATCATGGTCAAAGGGTAGTCAAGCTCCACAAACTGTAGCGAAACGCGTGTATGGTTGGATTGCAAAGGCATCGTTTGTTATGAGCTTTTACCGCCGGGCAAAAGCATCGACTCGGATGTCTACTGCCAACTATTAGTGAGACTCAAGCAAAAAATTGAGAAAAGACGCCCGGAAACGATCAACAGAAAAGGAGTGGTCTTTCATCATGATAACGCTAGACTACACACATCTTTGGCTACTCAGTAGCAATATTTGAGAGAGCTTGGTTGGGAAGTGTTAATGCATCCACCATATAGTTCTGACCTTGCACTCTCAGATTTTCACCGGTCTCTTTGGAATTCTTTGGATAGTGTTAGGTTAACATCAAAAGAGGACTGTCAAAACTGCTTGTTGATTTTTTTTGATCAAAAATCCCAAGATTTCTACAGCAACGGGATTATGTCACCACCTACAAGATGGCAACAAGTTAACGAACAAAATGGTATATATATATTTTATAATTAAATGAAAAAGGAATGTCTTGAACTACTTTGCCTATTATATAATATATTACACACAGAATACCAGCGTGAAGTAGAGGTTTACCTCTGCGTTTCGCTTGGTGAGTGCAGGTGACCGGAGGCCTTTTTTACTGGAAATGAGGCATTCCATCCTAGTCCTCACGGGTGAAAACGCATCTGCATTTTGATTTGTAATAGAGGATAGATGTAGATGTCTATGGGCCGCAGCAACCACTTACCATCAGGTGGACTGTGTGCTCGTTTGTCACCCTTATCCTATAAAAAAAAATATTATTACTACGTAAAGGTAACACTAACCCTTTTTCAAAACTCAAACTGTACGCATGTGCGTTCTGGCAAAGCAGAAAGCTAAAATTTATATACTGTATGTGTTAAAGTATATGTATGTAAATGAGGATAGCGGCAGTAGAAACAGAGTGACCTACATAGCCCAACGGATTCGTAAGCTGAAGTGGCAATGGGCCGGTCATATAGCTCGAAGAACCGACAACCGACGGGGAAAAAGGTTCTCGGGTGGCGGCCTCGTACCAGCGGACGAAGTGTAGGGCGTTCCCCCACTAGATGGAGCGACGACCTGGTAAGACATGCAGGAAGTCGATGGATGCAGGTGGCTCAGGACCGTGCTTTGTGGCATTCCTTGGGGGAGGCCTATGTTCAGCAGTGGACTTGTGATGAGTTGTAATGATGATGATGATGACAGTATATGTACACAATTTTAATAGAACCAACATGATGGCGATCACCTCATTCCCAGGGATTATTTTCATTCATATATTCTTTGATATTATATTATCCCTTCTTGTACAATTTCTTTTTATAAAACTTTTAAACTTGTTGATTGACATACTTTGATAAGCTGTAATGATTCATGACTCGTATGGTGAGTGTAGGGAATCGAGGACTCTTTTTACTGGTATCCTTAAGGAGTAGTAGATAACGTATCTGCATTTTGATTGTTAATCGATGATGGATAGCTATGGGCCACACCGTCCACTTACTATCAGGTGGACTGTGTGCTCGTTTATCACTCTTATACTTTTTTTTATAGGATAGGGTGACAAACGAGTACATAGTCCACCTGATGGTAAGTGGTTGCTGTGACACATAGAATCAAAATGCAGATGCATTGTCACCCGTGAGGACTAAGGTGGAATGTCTCTTTTCCAGTAAAATGGGTCTCCGGTTCTCTCTTCGTCCGTTTGACACTTTAACATACACGTTCTCACGCGCATATCAGCAAGTAAGTCATACATGTCTGTCTGTAATATCGATCAAGTGGTTGTCTGGAAAATCTAGACTATCTTATCTTTAATCTGTCTGATATTAAAAATATTCATATGCTCTTTTGACAATGCATTAATATGTATTCATTCATACTACACTGTAGACTACGTTGGTCTAGTGTCCAAGGTTCGAATCCCAGGTCGATCAGATATTGCGATTTTCTGTCAA
Source organism: Parnassius glacialis (assembly GCA_033319125.1). Taxonomy (NCBI): domain Eukaryota; kingdom Metazoa; phylum Arthropoda; class Insecta; order Lepidoptera; family Papilionidae; genus Parnassius; species Parnassius glacialis. The sequence goes on along the minus strand of JAVANC010000022.1, from coordinate 41,497,590 downwards.
GCATTTCTTAGTGGCAGCCCGGAGTCGGTGGTGTTTTCACCCCCGTGCCTCAGAAATCACGTAAAGTCGTAGATCCTGCACCTGATCTCTCTAGTCTTGTCGGATTACCGTCCCTTCGGACTATGAGAGTGAGGCAACAAAGGGTAAAAAAAACTCGGGCACTATAATACTGTCATGCGCTAGGCTCCGTCGAGACTGGCTTTTTTTTAAAACGTTACCACCACACTAGGATTTTCTTCTGTATCGTAGTCAGTTTACAAACAAATTGCACGAGGACAAACATCCAGACCCGGAACAATTATTTGTAGGGTCATACAAATACTTGTTCTGTGCGGGATTCGAAACCGCCGCCCACAGCGCAACAACTCATTGCTAAGGCACTGCGCCACGGAGCCGGTAAAATCAAAAAATCAAAGTCAATATTATTATTTATTTATGTCTTTATGAAATATTAAATTAAATTAAATTAATATTTTGTACGTGATAGCCATGCTGCAGCTATATTAGTAGTATAGTTGTAGCACGAATGGGTCGGCTCGACCGGGGAAGGACCACGCTCTCACAGAATACCAGCGTAAAAGAGCAGCTTAACGCTGCTGTGTTTCATATGGTGAGTGTAGAGAACCGGGGACCCTTTTTACTGGAAAAGAGGCATTCTATCTTAGTCCTCACCGCTGACAACGCATCTGCATTTTAATTCGCAAACGAAGATAGATGTAGATGTCTATGGGCTACAGCCACCACTTACCATCAGGTGGACTGTGTTCTAGTTTGTCACCCTATCTTATAAAAAAAATTAGCGGCAGAATAAGAGTTAGGCACCAATCCAGGCGGACGCTTGGGTAAGAAAGCAGATTCTAAAATGAAGGTCGAAAGCTTGCACTAAAGTGCAATTGCGGTCGGGGATGAAGTATTGCCGGCATATACTTAGTCCTCTTACATTTGTCTGTTTTTTGTACGAGTTATTTTTTTGACATCTATTACTTTTAATGATTTGATTAGAAAATAATTGTATTGTACAAAAAAATTTAATTTGATTATTTATTTTAATATTACTTAAGTTTAATTTATTTGATGTTTACGACACAGTGCATATTGTTTATGTGAGAAATAAATCAAATAATAATAATATGAACTGGTGTTGTAAAATGCAGTTTGGACTCAATAAAAAGGCGTGCTCAGAGGATAATTGGTAGTATCCTTAATCTTTTAAAGCTAATCCTTGTTCTCCAAAATAATGGAAGCCATTATAAACTGCCAGCTCATGAGGTACCTTGAGGATCACCAGCTGATTAGTGACCGCCAGTACGGTTTTCGTCGGGGTCGATCAGCTGGTGATCTTCTAGTCTACTTAACTCATAGATGGGCGGAGGCAGTAGAGTCCAAGGGGGAGGCATTAGCCGTTAGTTTGGACGTAGAGAAGGCCTTTGATCGGGTCTGGCACAAAGCGCTTCTTTCGAAGCTTCCTTCCTATGGACTTCCCGAGAAATTGTGCAAATGGATCACCAGTTTCCTTGCTGATCGGAGCATCAAGGTCGTAGTAGACGGTGAATGCTCTGATTTCAAGCCTATCAACGCTGGTGTTCCACAAGGCTGCGTGCTATCACCAACGCTGTTTCTCCTGCATATCAATGATATGTTGCTAACTGGCAGCATTCATTGCTATGCGGACGACAGCACTGGTGATGCCTTATATACCGGCCGTGCCAATATTTCTCGGGAAAACGTCGCCGAGTACCGGGACAAACTTGTGTCTGAAGTCGAGTCTTTGCTTAACAAAGTCTCGGATTGGGGGCGACTAAATCTAGTCCAGTTCAATCCCCAGAAGACACAAGTTTGCGCGTTTACCGCTAAAAAGAACCCCTTTGTCGTATCTCCTCAGTTTCAAGGCACTCCCCTTACTGCCTCAGCCAGTATCGGAATCCTTGGCGTCGACATATCGAATAGTGTGCAGTTTCGTGGTCACTTGGAAGGGAAGGCCAAATTGGCCTCTAAAAAGCTTGGCGTGCTCAGCAGAGCGAGACAGTATTTCATGCCGGCACATCGCTTGCAACTTTACAAAGCGCAAGTTCGGCCTCACATGGAATACTGTTCTCATCTCTGGGCCGGGGCACCCCAGTGCCAGCTCCTTCCACTTGACCGCATCCAGCGCAGAGCGGTTCAAATCGTTGACGACCGAGTTCTTTCTGATCGGCTCGATACACTGGCACTGCGTAGAGATGTTGCATCTCTTTGCGTATTTTATCGCATTTATCACGGGGAGTGCTCTGAGGAATTGTTCGGACTAATTCCAGCCGCTCAATTTCACCATCGCACATCGCGACAAAACTCGCGTTACCATCCATACCATCTGGATGATTGGCGGTCCACCACTGTGCGATTTAGAAGAAGTTTTCTCCCTCGCACGACTTCGTTGTGGAATCAATTACCACCAGCGAATTTTCCGGACCGATACGACTTAGGAACCTTCAAGAAAAGAGCTTACACCTTTCTAAAAGGTCGGCAACGCATCTGCAATTCCCCTGGTGTTGCGGTTGTTCATGGGCGGCGGTAGTCACTTACCATCAGGTGAGCCGCATGCTCGTTTGCCCCCTATTCTATAAAAAAAAAATCTTACCAGTCTTAGGGATAGGGGCGGAGTAGCCAGCTTTTCGGTTTTTATAGGATACTTACATTTCAGAGTATGCACAGGAACATAATATTCTGCGGATATTTAGCTAATAAATTTTTTAACAAATATAAATAAATAAAAATAAAAATAAAAGTAGTCATATAAATAGGTCGTGGATATTTCGTGATCAGTCGATCAGTTACGGGACGGATAAATCAATGTCAACAGGTTCTTTACAGTATTATCAGGTAATCAGTATATCAAGTACTTGACATTGTATGAAGTACATATTAGTACAATAACGTGAGAGCCCGTGGAAAAACGAGCGTTTACCTTAAGGTACCTTTTATTTAAACTTGTTCGGAGAGAAGAACAAGTTTTGATCGCATTTTAAATATAATTTTGGACACACAAATTATATCTGGGGCACGGCAGTGCCCCCGCCAAGTCGAGCAAAAAAGCGGCACGGCCATACCATCCTTTTCTCGAAACAGTTCAGGCCATTTTCGACCCCCTATAACTTCGTTCAAACTGTTCAGTGATGTCTCCGTGATCGCGAGGGTGAAAACTGGTAGCGATCACCGAATGGTTAGAGGCACACTGAACCTAAACGTTAAGTTGGAGAGGTCTCGTCTAATGAAGTCAACGCTCCGTCCCCCTCGTGCTCTGTTCCAGAGCCCCGAAACCTTTCAGCTCGAGTTACAAAATCGTTTTCAGTGCCTAGAAGACTGCAATGAAGTGGACAATATGAATGACAAGCTCGTGGAAACTGTCCATGCGGTTGGAGCTAAGTTCTGCAAGACCCGCCGCAGAAGAACACAAAAACTTTCCGATCACACTCTTAATCTCATGGCTGTTAGACGGGAGATGAAGCTACATTCTTCAACAGATTTGACAGCATACAGGCAACTGAACAGACATATCTCCAAATGCATGCGGCGGGACTTACGCAACTTCAATACAGCTTGTATTGAAGAAGCGATCGAGCGGAACCAAGGCTCCAAAGTCTTTGCCAGAGATCTGTGTGCCAGAAAGAGCCAACTGTCAAAGCTGAAGACCGAATGTGGCAGCATCGTTTCCGGGACACCTGAGATTTTGAGTGAGATTGAGAGGTTCTATGGGCAGCTGTACACGTCATCGTTGGAGTCAAGTGTGAGTAACGATCCAAGAGCGAGTCTTATCCGACACTATTCCGAAGATATCCCGGACGTCAGTCTGAGCGAGATTAGAATGGCTCTCCAGCACCTTAAAAACGGCAAGGCCCCAGGCGAGGATGGAATTACAGCGGAGCTTCTGAAAGCGGGTGGAAGACCGGTACTTGAAGTCCTTCAGAAGCTCTTTAATTCCGTCCTCCATGGTGGCATTACACCGGGGGCGTGGAGCAAAAGTGCGGTGGTGTTGTTCTTCAAGAAAGGTGACAACGCTCTCTTGAAGAACTACAGACCGATTTCCCTTCTGAGCCGCGTCTACGTGCTGTTTTCGGGAGTCATTACGAATCGTCTCGCGCGCAGACTTGACGACTTCCAGCCTCCCAAACAAGCCGGTTTCCGAAAGGGCTTTAGCACCATACAACACATACATACCCTTCGGCAAATTGTACAGAAGTCCGAAGAGTACAATTTGCCACTATGTCTGGCGTATGTGGACTATGAGAAAGCCTTTGATTCCGTCGAAATTAGGGCGGTGCTGCAGTCCCTTCAGCGGTGCCAAGTTGACTGTCGGTATATCGAAATGCTGAAGTGTTTGTACAGTAGAGCTACGATGGCTATCCGAGTACAGAATCAGAGCACGAAACCTATCCAATTGCAGAGAGGTGTAAGGCAGGGTGATGTTATATCCCCGAAACTTTTCACCGCTGCATTGGAAGACGTTTTCAAGCTTCTGGACTGAAAAGGATACGGTATTATCATCAATGGCGAGTACATCACTCACCTTCGATTTGCCGACGATATAGTCCTTATGGCAGACTCGCTGGAGGACCTAAGCACTATGCGCAATGACCTCAATAGTGTCTCCCAACGGATAGGTCTTAAGATGAACATGGACAAAACAAAGATTATGTTTAATGTCCATGTCACACCTATGCCGGTAGTTGTTGGGAGCACTAAGCTCGAAGTTGTTGACGAGTATGTTTACCTGGGTTAAATAGTCCGACTAGGTAAGTCCAACTTCGACCGAGAGGTCAATCGACGGATTCAACTCGGCTGGGCAGCGTTCGGGAAGCTACGACACATCTTCTCGTCAGACATACCTCAAAACCTTAAAACGAAATTGTACAACCAGTGCGTGTTGCCAGTGATGACTTACGGAACTGAGACGTGGTCCTTCACTGCTGGCCGTATGAGTAAGCTCAAGGTCGCTCAGCGAGCTATGGAGAGGGCTATGCTCGGAGTTTCTCTGCGTGATAAACTTAGGAATGAGTATATCCGCAGTAGAACCAGATTAACCGACATAGCCCAACGGATTAGTAAGCTGAAGTGGCAGTGGGCCGGCCATATAGCTCGAAGAACCGACAACCGATGGGGAAGAAAGGTTCTTGAGTGGCAGCCTCGTACCGGTAGGCGAAGTGTAGGGCGACCCCCCACGAGATGGAGTGACGACCTGGTGAGACATGCGGGAGGTCGATGGATGCAGGTGGCTCAGGACCGTGCTTTGTGGCATTCCTTGGGGGAGGCCTATGTTCAACAGTGGACTTGTGTAGGGCTGTAATGATGATGATGAATGATGATAACTTCGTTGTGGAAAAACTAGAAGCCTGAATTTAATAAAGTAATCTATATCTATACAAATAAATAAAATTGAAGTGTCTGTTTGTAATGTCGAAATTATAGCTTTTTACTAAATAAATATGAAAGTATATACGGTACTAATAACAAAAATACAAATTTTAAAGTTTTTGTCTGTCTGTCTGTTTGTTCCGGCTAATCTCCGAAACGGCTGGACCGATTTTGACGGGATTTTCACTGGCAGATAGCTGATATAACAAGGAGTAATTTAGGTTACTTTTATTTTAGAAAAAGAATTAGGGTTCCACGCAAAATAATTAAAACCCCAAATAACATGCGGGTGAAGACGCGAAGAACAGCTAATTTAATATAATATGTATTACTTGTGAGATACAGTGTGTCTTCATGCGATGGCCAAGTCAATTTAATTAAAACATAAAAGATTTTTAATATTGATATGGTCACCATAAGATGTTGTTAGGTTAGCTAATTACGTAATAACTTGAGACAGAAGGACCCTTAAGTAGGGATCGAATAAATTAACCGACTTAGTATTACATGGATCTCACAACTTTTTACAGTAGAAGAACTGAGTAATATAACTTTTTAAAAAAACCAAGTCTCGCAGACTTGGTTTTTTTTATAAAGTTATATTTCTGATGGCATTTATTTTTAGCGGACTCGTTGGCTTAACGGTCGTAAATGCGACTGCTGATCATGTGGTTCAGAGTTCGAATCCCGGGTCGTTTCAAAATTATTTATTTGGTTTTGCTGTTAAGAAACTCAATTGCAGTCCGTAGTCAGGAAGTTGGCGGTGTTTCATCATCGTGCCTCGAAAAGCACGTAAAACCGTTGATCCTTCGCCTTATTTCTCTGGTTGTGTTGGACTGCCTTGCCATCGAACTGCGAGAGTGAGGGAATAGAGAGTTGTGCTTGTGAATAAATTCGTGTAATCTAATCTTGTCCTGCACCGATGGTTATTCTCCGTTAAGCTGCCTTGATCAAAATTCGGCCATTATTACTATATGGGATTTCAAAGATATTCTAGATTACTAGTTTTCAAGACCCATTTTCATTCATTCATTTCATTTCAACAGTAGTAGAGCCACGCGGCAGCTTTTGCTGTCGCATGGATGGGCCGGCTCGAACCGGGGTGGTACCACGACCTCACAGAATACCAGCGTGAAGTTACCTCTGCGTTTCGCTTGGTGAGTGCAGGTGGCCGGAGGCCCTTTTTGCTGGAAATGAGGCATTCTATCTTAGTCCTCACGGGTGACAACGCATCTACATTTTGATTTGTAATAGAGGATAGATGTAGATGTCTATGGGCTGCAGCAACCACTTACCATCAGGTGGACTGTGTGCTCGTTTGTCACCCTTATCCTATATAAAAAAAAATCTCTACTCTTATAATACTTTTAAATTTTTTTTATAGGATATGGGTGACAAACGAGCACACAGCCACCTGACGGTAAGTGGTTGCTGTGGCCCACAGACATCTACATCTATCTTCGTTTGCGAATTAAAATGCAGATGCGTTGTCAGCCGTTAGGACTAAGATAGAATGCCTCTTTTCCAGCAAAGGTACATCTTATATATTTATTTAAATTAAACGTCATTGTAAGAGTCGTTCCAATGAGCTCAATGACCTGCTCCGTTTACGTGCTCTCCGAATTTAACAGCAACTTAAATGTATGATTTTGGCTCCGATCGCATCCGTCATCCGATACTTTTCAAGCAAGTTTATCTGAATGGACCTTTAGAAAACAAGTTGTAAATTTGATTTTGCTGTCGCCACACATGTGACCAATGCTAATATATTAAATTTTATGTTTGTTTGTTCGTATTGCATGCGCTGCCATACCGTTCATAAGATCGCGATAAAACTTTGTCAACTTATTACTTGCACTTGCGGGAAGGTTATAGGCATAGTACAATTAACTTACAGTAGGTGGTGCGCGTATTTTACCGACAAATTCATAAATAAATATAATAAAACAAAACACTTGCTATCCCGCCTGCCAGGTGTGGCAACTAATGCAAATATCCTTGGTTATATCTAGGGTGGAGGCTTATGTTTAGCGATGGACTTTCGACAGGCTGTAGTTAATGAATTAAAACATGAATTGTTTGCTAATATAACTAACAAATAAATATACACACATACATAGGCTGCACTAAAAGTATCGAGAATGGAATATTTCCACTGTTCCTGTCATATTAAAATCTTTTTAATTGAAAACTCCTTGGTGTTAAAAATCGAATACCATTTATTTACTTAAAAAAAGATTCTCGGTCTTATCACAAAGTTTTGTCAAATTTGTTTAGTCGTTGAGAAAATGGAATTGACTCGAGAAAATTCAAGAGCGATGATTTATTATGACTTTCGAAGTGGTTTAACACAAAAACAGTGTGTTGACCGGATGATTTCTGCATTTGGTGACGAAGCCCCATTCAAAACCACAATTTATCGCTGGTTTGCTGAATTTCAACGTGGACGTGTCAAGCTCAGTGACGATCCCCGTCAAGGTCGTCCAAAAACTGCAGTCACCCAAGAAAACGTTGATGCTGCGCGTAAGCTGATTGAGGAAGATCGACATGTGACATACCGCGAAATTCAGGCAACTTTGGACATTGGCATGAGTCAAATACAAATAATCTTGCATGAACAATTAGGTGTAAAAAAGTTGTTTTCCCGATGGATACCGATGTTCGAAAATGAGTTAAAACCAACAAAAATTGTTCGTTCACGTAGTGTTGCAAAAAAAAATTGGTGGCCACGTTTGTCTCCAAAATCGGCCATGTTACGACTATCCCTCTTGAGGGACAAAGAACGGTTAATGCAGAATGGTATGCTAGCATTTGTTTATAGCTAGCATCATCCTCCATCACGACAATGCGAGTTCTCACACCGCACACAGAACAAAAGAGTTTTTAGAGCAAGAAAACATAGAATTATTAGACCATCCGCCGTACAGCCCCGACCTAAGCCCTAATGATTTCTATACTTTCCCTAAAATAAAGAATAAATTGCGTGGACAGAGATTTTCATCACCTGAAGAAGCTGTGGACGCCTACAAAACTGCCATTTTGGAGACTCCAACTTCCGAATGGAATGGTTGTTTCAATGATTGGTTCCATCGTATGGAAAAATGTGTCAAATTTCGCGGAGAATACTTCGAAAAGCAATAAATATATTTTTAAATAGTAATGTTGTGTCACTTCCTTGATTCCCGAAATTTTCAGAGCCGCCCTCCACCACCACTTTTTCCTTCTAAATCGTGTTTTTAGGTATCTATGTACCGCAACTCACACTTACTATTTGCTCGTTTTTTATCGAATATAGTTTTTTTTTTATAGAATAAGGGTGACAAACGAGCATACCTTACGGTAAGTGGATACTGTGGTCTTTGGACATCTACATCTTTCCTCTTCTACATCTCTCTAGGACTATGATGGAATGTCTCATTTCCAGTAAAAAAGTTCTCCGGTTCTCTACACTCACCATACGAATCACAGCAGCATTAAGCTGCTATTTTCTGCCGTCTTCTAAAAAGGAGACGGTACTCAATTCGACTGTATGTTTTTTATTTTTTATGAGTGTTACCTCATAACTTTTGACTGAGTGAACCGATTTCGATGATTCTTTTTTTATTTGAAAGCTGGTACTTCTCGTGTGGTCAAGGTTGATCAAGATCAGACCAATAGTTTTTGAGTTATTCTTAATAACTTATATTGAAGTCATCTGTACAAATTTTTTAATTTTAAATTATACATATCAAAGTCCACTTCAAACCATTATACGTATTCTGTTACAACGTTTTCTTTCCCGGCCGAGTCGATACATATTATATGCTACAATACAACTACGTATAAAAACATCATGTTATTCATGTTGATAGGGTCATCTTTTCTTTTGGTATTCTTTCTCAGATAACATTTTATGCCAGGGAATAGTTAAAACAAAGTTATAATAAATATTAATTTAATCACATACTAATTTATAACATACAAAAAATCAACTAATACTACCCGTAAGCGTAATGGAATCCATGACCAGCTCCATGGCCACCGTAAAACCACCCCGCACCATACCCTCCGAGGGGATTCCTGTAATTACTAACCGATTCATCATCACCATTGCTACGTTCAGAAACTTTAAAACCGATATTCGAGTTCTTGTGTACAGCGTGCAACGGTATAACAGTGAGGTCGTGCACTGGCACGTAATGATTGTAATGGACTGGGAACAGGACCGAGACTAGCTGAGTAGAATGTGTGACGTTGGTAGAACTGTGTGATACCGATTGGATGTTCGATGTTGGTATCACATGTAAGTTGGAAACGTAGAGTTGGTGCGGATAGTTGTGGTCATATATCGATATAGGTAGGTTCCGTCCTTTCTTTGTTTCTGCTTTTACCGGTTCTGTACCAACACGTATTGGTACAAATGGAACTATCTTCTCAATTTCGTGCTTAATCGGAGTGCCGACATGCTTTAGTTCGACAAGCGAACGCTTTTCAAGATAAGGTATACTCATCACTCCATTATATGTTGTAATTAAGATCAAAAGGACTCTGGAGTTCAGCATCTGCAATGTAAAAATACGAATGTTAATTAAAATGATACAAAGCTTTTCGTAATAGGTGACTGTGGGGAACAACAACATGTACTCTGACACATCTGACATTTGCCGTGTACACACAGTCCTCCTGATGGTAAGTGATTACTGTGACCCATAGTCACTGGCATACATTTTTTTACATACATTTATCCTCGTTTGCGAATCAAAATGCCGATGCGTTGTCACCCGTGAGGACTAAGTTGGAATGCCTGTTTTCTAGTAAAAAGGGTCTCCGGTTCTCTACACTCACCATACGAAACACAGCAGTATTCAGTTGCTATTTTACGCTGGTATTCTGTGAGAGCGTGGTCCTTCCCCGGTCGAGCCGACTCATTCGTGCTACAACTATACTACTAATATAGCTGCAGTATGGCTCTACCACGTACTGGCGCCTCGATGCCATAGTTACCTCGGCTACTCTAGCGCGCGCAAATCCAAACAGACATTTTACAATTTTTGAAGAAAAATTTTCTTAGAATAAAGATGACAAAAGAGCACACAGTCCACCTGATGGTAAGTGGATGCTTTGGTCCATAGACATCTACTTCCATAATCGATTAAGAATTAAAATGTTTGTCACCCCTGAGACCTAAGATGGAATGCCTCGTTACCAGAGAAAAGGGTTTCAAGTTCTCTACCATACGAGCTGGGCTAACTTTGAGATCGGGACGTCAAACACCTCAGTCCCCCACTTGACCATGGGTGCTGTAAAGCACCTGAAACGTCGGAAATTAAAAATATCTTAAATAAAACGCGATAAAATCCGTAAAATTAGTTTCACACAATGTCGCGTTTACGTGTAAACATAAGAAATCATAATATTTATCCAATTAAATTTTCCATTTCGGTAAAAACGTTAGTTAAAGTTTTGATTAAAACCTGAAACTTGCGACTAAACATACACTGCAGTTACGCTGATCATTAAACAGCGTCGTCTTTTGGGTCCTACAACTAGTTATAATGACTAAAGCACGTAGAAGACACAACTCTGAACCGTGTTATTGAATCGCTGGGGGCGTTTTAGTAATAATTTCAGACTAATTATCATTTTACTACTTTATTGCGGAACTGGAAGCCGCAGAGGATGTTTTGAATGTCTAGACACATCGTTCTCTTTAATTTATATCTTAAGTCTTTGATAGGCAATTTATGATTTTAACGGAAACGACTTGAACCTTTATGAAATTATAACGATTCTAAAATGTAACTATTAAATGTACATTTTTTTTTGTTATCTTACGTTGCTTAAGCTACAGTTATACTAGTTGTACATACATAGTTCTAGTATGAATGGGCCGGCTTCACCGGGGCAGGACCACGCTCTCACAGAACACCAGTGTGAAACAGTAGAATAATGCTGCTGTGTGAATTATGGGGAGTGTCGAGAACCGGAGACTTTTTTTTATTGGTAACGATGCATTCCATCTTAGTCCTCAAGGGTGCCAACCCTATTGCGTTTTGATTCTTAATCAAGGATATATATATATATATATATATCCTTGCCCTAAAACCCTCTCAGAAATGAGAGGAGGCCTGTGCCCAGCAGTGGAACGTAAATAGGCTGCAACTTTACTTAACTTTACTTTATATATATATATATATATATATATATATATATATATATATATATATATATATATATATATATATATATATATATATATATATATACTAGCTGACCAGGCAGACGTTGTTCTGCCCTTTTCGACGACCCTTCATATAAAAATGCATTAAATTCATAATAACAAAATATTGAGTGTCAATTATCAGGATAAAAACTATCCTATCTCTCAAGTTGGACGGAACTGCACACAGTGTGCAAAATTTCATTGAAATCAGTTCAGTAGTTTAGGAGTTCATCGCGGACATACAACGTGACACGTAATTTATATATATATATATATATATATATATATATATATATATATATATATATATATATATATATATATATATATATATATATATATATATATATATATATATATATAGTAGACAGCTTATTACAGAATAAAACTCTTGTTCAGTAACAGACCAATTTAAATCGGGGCATTTTAAGGCTTTTTTATGATAGCCTAAAGTTCTCATTTCACTATTATCATTTCTATCTGATATAGTACTCCGGAACTCACAGCGGAACAATCTGTTTGTAAACGATAGGGCTTATTAAAGTCTGGATGATGCAATTGTATTGTATTAATATATTGTTGTTTTATAAAATCAAATGCCTTCTGTTCTTTAGGATTGGAACTTACGTCCCTTTTTAAGTAATTCTCAGAGCGATATTATGCTCTTGCTATAATTTGATATAAACCTTCTAAAAACTTGTACGGGTTTTAATTTTATTTGCGAGAAACTAATTCTTTTTCTAAAATAAAAGTAACCTTAGTTACTTCTTATGACATGAGCTATCTGCCAACGAAAGTCCCGTCAAAATCGGTCCAGACGTTTCGGAGATTAGTTGGAATAAACATAGAGACAGGATTTTTTTTAATTGTATTTTTGTTATAAGTACCGTATATACTATCATATATATTGAGTAAAAGGCTGTAATTTTGACATTACAAACAGACACTTCAATTTTATTTATTTGTGTAGATATAGATAACACAATATGTATTTACTTACAATATTATAATAGATATTATGTTTAGCTCAGGGGCCAAGCACTCCTCTCAGAAATGAGAGGAGGCTTGTGCCCAGCAGTGGGACGTATGTAGGCTGTGAGTTTTATACATTATAATTAGCTGTTCCCCGCGACTTCACCCGCGTGTAATACAGAGTTTTAATTTTTGAACCCTAATCATTTCTCTATAATATAAGTAGCCTATGTTACTCCTTATAACATAAGCTATCTACCAGTAAAAGTCCCGTCAAAATCAGTCCAGCCGTTTCGGAGATTAGCCGGAACAAACTGACAGACAGATAGACAGACAAAAATTTTAAAACTTGTGTTTTTGAAATAAGTACCGTATTTACTTTCATATGCAATTAATAAAAAACTGTTATTTTGACATTACAAACAGACAGTTCAATTTTATTTATTTGTATAGATGTATAGATGAGTATTTATTTTAGTATTCTTCAGTTGCTACACCCATGTAAATTCTCACTACCCATGGGTGACTTTATGACTTTAGGCATTAAGTCCGCCCATTTCATCCTTTTTTTTCTAAGGGAATGCAATAAAGACTTTAAAACAAAATATAAATAAAATAAATATGCAAAAGCTTGAAAAAGCGTCGCATGGTTATGATAGAGACGTGACACTTCGTCAGCATCACGCAATAACTCACGCGAGTGTCAGGTGTGGGATTTAATAAGGCCTGTCAGGCATCACTATTGTTAGCCGGATAACGATGTGTCCGGCGTTCGTTTAATTTGGTGCATACTGTAAATACATACATATGGATTTATGATGTGACTAATTAATCATGTGATTTTTATCACAAGAACAATATAGCACCATGTTTCAATGTTCTGTTTAAAATTAAGCCAGACAACGTTTTTGAATAATTTATCTGAGAGAGACAAAAACATGCGTGAGTGTCGTGGAACACTCGGTTGGAACGAAGTTCCTTTCGTAATATATTATTATTGATAAACGTATTATATTATTGATTAACAAATACAAATAAATGAATTATGTACTAGGTTCTATTAAAATGAAACGTCATTTAAAATAACATTTTTTTCATGGCAAGATAAGAAAAAGTGCGAGAGAGATGGATATTATCCCATCTCGCTCGCACTATAGAAAGGGCTCGCACTATAAAAATTCGTCAAATTCGTATCGTGTGATGTCATTTTCCGCCTGTGGCACCGCTCTCGAGCGGTCGTGTCCAGGTAGTCCGCGCATCCGTCCCCGTACGGTAGTGCTCTCTCGCTCTCGCGCCTCCGCTGTCCTGGTCGCGCCGTACAGCGTCGACGCTTTGGTGAGTCATTTACGCTAACAGTTCTTGCCCCCCCCTGTCTTCGGGCGGGGAGGTTTGACTGACCTCTGCTTATTATTGTCTTAATTGTTATTTTATTGTTATTTTTTATTGTTGATTTTTGTTATTTCTCTTGTTATTCTTTGTTTTTCTTGTATTGTTATACGTGTATATTGTCTCGTAGTACGTCTCGTGTTCAAGTCCCTGTTCTTCTGAGAACAGGGACCCGTCCCTAATTCTTATTTTTCGTAGCATTACTGCCCCCAACATGTCCACAGTTAGTCAAATTAAGTCCCTCGTCGCCACCCTAAACCAAACTCTTCGTCTGGGCCTAAACCTCGATGAGACGGCTCTCGCCGCCATCGCCGCCCATGTTACTCCCGCTGCCCTCAGGCACTCCAACCGCCGCCCGTAATCGCGGCATACCTAGAGACTAAGAACTCTTTTGCCCCCTTAGAGATGGAGTACGCATGCTCCGAGTCCTCTGCGTCGGCCTCCCGGAAGAGGCCCGCCACCAATTCTGGCACCGGTTCATCGGAGTCCTGTGACTCCGATGGAACCGGGGATTCTTCATTCACCACGGTGAACTCCAAGCGCAGCGTTAAACGCGCCGCGAAAAACCGCACCCTCCCTGTCTCAGCTGCCCCTGCCGCTCCTACAACCTCCGCAGCTCCCGCTGCCGCCTCTGCCCCCACCGCCCCCGCCGCTGCCTCGGCCCCACTTATGTCACTAGACATCCCCGCTCCGACCAAGCCAGCCTCTCGCTGTGCTCCAGTCCTTGCCAAGAAGCAAGTCCCGCCCCCTGTCTTCCTAAGAGACAAGGTGAAATCTCTCCAAAACCTGCTACAACGCAGGTATTAAGTATGACCACGCCATAAACCTCGGGGAGGCTATTAAGATCATCCCCCAATCAATTGACGACTTCCGTAGTCTCACCAGGCTATTCACAGCCGAACGAGTTTCTTACCATACATACGCTCTTTCGGAAGAGCGTAAAGTCAGGGCCGTCATCCGCGGCGTACCCTTGGAATTTTCCAACGAGGAAATCCTTGAGGACCTTAAGTCCCAAGGATTCCCCGTAGAAGCCGTGCACAAAATGCACAGTAGAACGGGCCAGAGGTTCTCTCTTGCCCTAGTCATTTTAACCAACGTGCCGGAGGCAAAAGCCATCTTCCGGCAGGTACGCACAGTGTGTGGCCTGTCGAGAGTGAGGGTTGAGCCCCCACATAGGCGCGGGTTCCCGGCGCAGTACCACCGCTGCCAGCTATATGGTCATGCGGCGGCCAACTGCTCTGCCCCACCCAGTTGCGTTAAGTGCCTTGAAGCCCATAACACTAAAGAGTGTCCTCGGCCCAAAGACGCCGAATCCCCACCCGCGTGCACAAGCTGCCCTTGCGCACCTCATCCTCGCCCCAGTAGGCAAGCTCCACCGCCGGTCAATGACCGCTCATTCCCGGCTCTTTACCAACGGTTGCCCCGTCAGGGCCTTTCACAGCCCATCCAGGGCTTCTCTCGGCCCTCTCAGGGTCCCCCTAGGCCCCCTCAGGGCATTATTCGGCCCCCTCAGGGCATTATTCGGCCCCCTCCGGGCTTCTCTCAGCCTATGCAGCCTCCAGTCTTTCCCTGGGGCCCCAAAAAGGCAGACCCACCGCGGACATCCTCCGCCCCACATAAATCACAGCCCTCAATGGCTGATGACCTAAAAACGGTGTATTCCGCTATTAGGAACATCGACGTTGGGGAAATCGCTATGTTAGCACGCAAATTGCGCGCTGCGAGGTCCCCTCAGGACCGTCTCCTTGCTCTTGCAGATCATCATAAACTTTTGTGGTCGTTGTAAGTTAAGTTAACTTAATTAACTTAACTTACGATGACAGAGCAGGTTGCTCTACCAAAGTCTCACGATCGTATCAAACCTAAGGGTTTATCGCTTGTATCCTTTAATATTCGCGGTTTGCGAAATAACCTCCCAGAACTTAAGCTCTTTCTTCAAAATCGTGAAGCCGATTTCCTCGTCCTACAGGGAAATAATCTGAAAACTAAGGATACTAAAGGCCTTTCTATTAAAAACTTTTCTCTTCTTCGTTATGACAGGCACGACCGCCGAGGTGGCGGTACGGCCATTTATTACAAGAAGACACTCCACTGCTCTCCAATTTCTACTCCGCAGCTTACCAATATGGAAGCCACGGTATGCAGGCTAGCTATGACTGGACATCAGTCCATCCTCATAGCCTCCTGTTACATCCCTTCAGGAACCCATCCCCTCAAAAAAGATTTTGAGGCTATTTTATCTTTAGGCAATTCAGTCATTATGTTTGGAGATTTTAACTCCAAGCATACTGAATGGACATGCCGTACTACCTCCCCTAGTGGCAAGATACTGCTCGATATCACGCAGTCTCTTGACCTTACCGTTCACAAACCCCTCGGTGCTACTCACTATCCCGATGTCACCGACCACGCTCCCGACGTGCTAGATTTTGCACTGTTCAAAAGTGTTTCCCTCAACCTCAGGGCAATCGAGACACTAGACGATCTAGGATCCGACCACCGACCGGTCTCCCTCATTCTTGGCCATCAGCCACCCCCCTCAACACCCTCTACTAAAATCTTCACAAATTGGAAGGGCTTCAAGGAGTCCCTAGCGAATGCTCTGGACTCACAGGACTCTCCCATCTCCCTATCGTCGGACTTACACAGTCCCGAAAAAATCGACACCGCGGTCGATTCACTCTCCACCCTTATTAAATCCTCCCTGAAGGAGAATGAAAGGGTATTCCCGGTTGCTAATAATAGTGGGCTTCCTCTACATATTAGCAACCTATTAAAAGCCAAGAAAGCTGCTTTCCGGAGAGCAGCAAAATATCCCACGCCAGAATATAGGCACACGGCCAATCGTCTTCAACGAGAACTCCGTTTCCGCCTCTCTGAATTTCGAGACCTCGAAAAGAGTAAACTCATGGAGAATAACTCTCCCTCTCATACAGCGTACTATCGGATGGCAAGAGCCCTCCGCATAGACGCTATCACCCACACTCCCCCTCTCTCCCGTCCCGACGGTACGGTAGCCTTCGAGGACGAGGAAAAGGCTGAGTGCTTTGCAGACAGCATTGCCGCTCAATGCTCTCCTAGCTCTCAACCCGTTGACCCTTCACACGTCCAGGCAGTGGACGATGAGGTCCGCCGCCGGAACTCACCCCTACAGCCTCCGAACCTATCTCTGTGTCCAATGATGAGATTTCATCCCTCATCAAAGGACTTAAGCCCAAAAAGGCTCCGGGCGCGGATGGCATCTCCAACCAAGCCCTAAAACACTTTCCTGAGCAGGTGTTAACCTTTTTATCTATTATCTTCAACGCCTGCTTCAACCTTAGTTACTTTCCCACTACGTGGAAAGAGGCAACTGTGATTGGTATTCCCAAGCCAGGCAAGCCTCTCAACCTCCCCTCCAGTCATCGCGCCATTAGCCTTCTCAAGGCCATGGGCAAGCTCTTCGAAAGAGTCATCCAAACTCCCATGAGGCGCCATCTGTTTCCCACAGACGGTGACCCTCTCATCATCCCCCACCAATTCGGTTTCCAAGCGAAACACTCATGTCCCCAACAAGTTCACCGTATTGTGAAATATATCCTCAGCGGTTTTTATCCTCGTCGTCATAATACCATCGCGGTCTTTTTCGACATAGCTAAAGCCTTTGATAGAGTCTGGCATACAGGCCTTATCAACAAACTGTACAAAATAGGTCTCCCCGATCGTCTAGTACGTCTCGTAGCCTCTTATCTAAAGCATCGTACCTTTCGTTTCAGACACGAAGGTACGCTATCCTGTTCACCAACGACATTCCCATCCCGTCGAAAGGTGTTCAGCTCTCCCTCTTCGCAGACGACACTGCTCTCTACTGTAAAGGTATCTCGCTATCTTTCATACGTAACAAGGTTCAAAAGTCAGTTGATGACCTAGGGGCTTGGTTCAAAAAATGGCGCATCGATGTGAACCCGGAGAAGAGCTCCGCCGTTCACTTCGATTATAAATGACGCCGTCTCAAAAACACTCCACCAATACGTATGCTAGGGACCCCTGTCCCCTGGCATACGTATGCCAAATATTTAGGTGTCACTCTGGACACAAGGCTCACCTTCAGGCCCCACGTCAAAAGAGTAACCCGTCACGAACGTTTTTACCTGAGTAGGCTCAACAGTATGTTGGGCCGACACAGTAATATGTCCCTCAGAAACAAGCGTACTCTTTATAAGGTATGTATACGACCAGTCATGCCCTACGCGGGCCCCATTTTTGCCCACGCTGACCCTAAAATCATTAATGAACTCCAAATAGTTCAAAACCTTTTCTGTCGTCGAGCTGCGAACGCACCTTGGTACGTCCGTAATGCCGACCTTCATCGGGACCTAGAGCTCCCTACAATTCAACAATTTCTTAAAAAACTCTCTTAGAACTTCTTCAAAGCCTCAGAGTCGCACTCCAATCATCTTATTCGTGAGGCAGCTACTTATGCAGCCCCACTCTCCTCTCGCTATCGCGTCCGCAGGCCGAGAAACTCTCACACGGACCCGCCTAATAAACCGTCAAACGACCTGAACTGCCTCCTGGCGGCTCAGGCCAACTCTAATTAAAATATTCATAATTAATTTGCCTTCGTGGGCACTCCCTCAGCGGCTCGTAGCCGCCTGCGCCCTCTTTTCCCAAAAGAGGGTCGCTTCCGATACGGCATAAGAAGCTGTAAGCAGCTGGTTGCCAGTCCCCAAAGGCGGTTTTTAGAGGGTATCACTTAGTTTCCCCCGGTAGGTAGTGAGCCCCTCATAACCACGATAGACTGGCTGTCGTGGTATGCGTAATGCATTTTCCGCCTCCCTCTGTGGTAGCCCTTTTCCAATTGCTTCGGGCGCAAAAAAAAAGTATCGTGCGATAAAGAACTTCGTTCTAAACAATCTGTGACTGATTTGGTATCTGTCTGTTACAGATGTTTTTCTCTGTCTCTGAGTGCTATTCGTATTGTGTTTAGTAGATTGTGTGTAGTGGCTGATTTTTGGCGCAGTTATAAAATGTTTCTTCGCGTAAGTGAGCAGTATGGTTTATGGGCTTATCATTGATGAGGTAAAAAGGGCATTTGAAGATTTTTGAGGGAATTGTTAATATCAATTAACAGCTTTTTACGTGGTAGAGCCTCGTTCCAGTTATATTATGGTTGTAGCATAAATGGGTCGGCTCAACCGGGGTAGTACCACCCAATCACAGAATAACAGCGTGAAATGGCAGCTTGTGTTGAAGGTTGTAGGACCCAAAGGACCCTAGCGTAACTTCAGCATGTAGGCTTAGTGGCAAGATTTCAAGTTTGAGTCAAAACTATAGCAAAGGTATTTACATAAATAGAAAATTTAATTGGATAATTATTGGTTTCGATTATTTACACGAAAACTCGATATTGGGTGAAACTAATTTCACGGATTTTATCGCGTTTAATTTAACTTATATTTAATTAGAGCGGAACCAATGCTCCAAAGTCTTTGCCAGAGATCTGTTTGCCAGAAAGAGCCAACTGTCAAAGCTGAAGACCGAATGTGGCAGCATCGTTTCCGGGGCACCTGAGATTTTGAGTGAGATTGAGAGGTTCTATGGGCAGCTGTACACGTCATCGTTGGAGCCACACGCAAGTGTGAGTAACGATCCAAGAGCGAGTCTTATTCGACACTATTCCGAAGATATCCCGGACGTCAGTCTGAGCGAGATTAGAATGGCTCTCCAGCACCTTAAAAACGGCAAGGTCCCAGGCCAGGATGGAATTTCAGCGGAGCTTCTGAAAGCGGGTGGAAGACCGGTACTTGAAGTCCTTCAGAAGCTCTCTAATTCCGTCCTCCATGGTGGAATTACACCGGAGGCGTGGAGCAGAAGTGCGGTGGTCTTGTTCTTCAAGAAAGGTGACAACGCTCTCTTGAAGAACTACAGACCGATTTCCCTTCTGAGCCGCGTCTACGTGCTGTTTTCGAGAGTCATTACGAATCGTCTCGCGCGCAGACTTGACGACTTCCAGCCTCCCGAACAAGCCGGTTTCCGAAAGGGCTTTAGCACCATAGACCACATACATACCCTACGGCAAATTGTACAGAAGTCCGAAGAGTACAATTTGCCACTATGTCTGGCGTATGTGGACTATGAGAAAGCCTTTGATTCTGTCGAAATTTGGGCGGTGCTGCAGTCTCTTCAGCGGTGCCAAGTTGACTGTCGGTATATCGAAGTGCTGAAGTGTTTGTACAGTAGAGCTACGATGGCTATCCGAGTACAGAACCAGAGTACGAAACCTATCCAATTGCAGAGAGGTGTAAGACAGGGTGACGTTATATCCCCGAAACTCTTCACCGCTGCATTGGAAGACGTTTTCAAGCTTCTGGACTGGAAAGGATACGGTATTAACATCAATGGCAGAATCGCTGGAGGAACTAAGCACTATGCTCAATGACCTCAATAGTGTCTCCCAACGGATAGGTCTTAAGATGAACATGGACAAAACAAAGATTATGTTTAATGTCCATGTCACACCTATGCCGGTAGTTGTTGGGAGCACTAAGCTCGAAGTTGTTGACGAGTATGTTTACCTGGGACAAATAGTCCGACTAGATAAGTCCAACTTCGACCGAGAGGTCAATCGACGGATTCAACTCGGCTGAGCAGCGTTCGGGAATCTACGACACATCTTCTCGTCAGAAATACCTCAAAACTTTAAAACAAAATTGTACAACCAGGGCGTGTTGCCAGTG
Organism: Parnassius glacialis; assembly: GCA_033319125.1. Taxonomy (NCBI): domain Eukaryota; kingdom Metazoa; phylum Arthropoda; class Insecta; order Lepidoptera; family Papilionidae; genus Parnassius; species Parnassius glacialis. The sequence goes on along the minus strand of JAVANC010000022.1, from coordinate 41,476,923 downwards.
ATGACTTACGGAACTGAGACGTGGTCCTTCACTGCTGGCCGTATGAGGAAGCTCAAGGTCACTCAGCGAGCTATGGAGAGGGCTCGGAGGAGCTCGGAGTTTCTCTGCGTGATAAACTTAGGAATGAGGATATCCGTAGTAGAACCAGAGTAACCGACATAGCCCAACGGATTAGTAAGCTGAAGTGGCAGTGGGCCGGCCATATAGCTCGAAGAGCCGACAACCGATGGGGAAGAAAGGTTCTCGAGTGGCAGCCTCGTACCGGTAGGCGAATTGTAGGGCGTCCCCCCACAAGATGGAGTGACGACCTGGTAAGACATGCAGGAAGTCGATGGATGCAGGTGGCTCAGGACCGTGCTTTGTGGCATTCTTTGGGGGAGGCCTATGTTCAGCAGTGGACTTGTGAAGGGCTGTAATGATGATGATGATGATATTTAATTCCCGACGTTTCCAGTGCTTTACTACTACTTAGCTATGGTCACGGGGCGGACTGAGGTGTTTGACGTCCCGAAGTCATACTTACCCCGGCTCGTATGGTGAGTACAGAGAACCGGATACCCTTTTTACTGGAAGTAAGTTCTTAGTCTTCACGGGTGACAACGCATTTTTTATAGGATAGGGTGAAAAACGAGCACACAGTCCACCTGATGGTAAGTGGTTGCTGCGGCCCATAGACATCTACATCTATCCTCCTTTGCGAATCAAAACGCAGATGCGTTGTCACCCGTGAGGACTAAGATGGAATGCCTCTTTTCCAGTAAAAATGGTCTCCGGTTCTCTACACTCACCATACGAAACACAGCAGTGTTAAGTTGCTATTTGACGCTGGTATTCTGTGAGAGCGTAGTCCCTCCCCGGTCGAGCTGACCCATTCGTGCTACAACTATACTATTAATATAGCTGCAGCATGGCTCTACCACGTACAACATGCATCAGCATTGTGATTCTTTGTGCTTTTGTTAGTGCTATAAAACGTTCCTTCGTACCAAATTTCAAGATTCTGAGTTCACGGGAAGTACCCTGTTACGGCCGGCAGCTGCCTATCCCAGGAGTAGAATCCTTCGCGGCCCATAGACGAAGAAGCTACAGGCAGATGCTGGTCGGGCGTCCTCACGCCACGGGTTAAAAGTCTAATTACACTAAACAATCCGGGGGGAGCGTTACAATTATTGAACAGAGCTTACTTACCTCTATTCAAGGCGACTGGTCCCTCAGGATTCGGTCAGGTCTCGTGTGGATGTATTGTGCTAGAAAGTAAAGGTCAGTGATGTGTATTTGGGTGTGGCTGGTAGTGTTATTGACCTTATTTGACCGTTCCCCCTGCAGCAGTTCGGCCCTCAGCTCCTCTCCCAGCTAAGGTCGCCTTCCGCAGTCACTTTCTTCCTTTGTTACGATTGACTCGCGAAAATGAACACAGAACGTACGGGTCAAAGGTCACCGTTATTTCTAGAATATTAACTACCACACTAGTAACTAATACAGTCGAATCCACTTATACAGATTCTGCGTTAAACCTAAAGTCCCGGGTAAACTCTCAACACGCGCTACCATTCCCAGTGGTATATTTACTATACGCGCCTAACATAAAATTAGATCTAAGAGCTCCCAAACAAAACGGACTGCCTTCTCCTTCGACGCGAAGAAGACATCTAATCTTTCGCTCTCGACTCCCACCTTTCAGCAAGCTCGGACGTTCAACACGCACGAACGTCATTCCGTATCGACTGAGCCGAGTGCCATCTAACGTCGATGCCTGACACTAACGCTTTTGCGTGAACAAACCCCCGTCCCGGACATAAGGATTTAGGTCCGCGAGCAAACCGGTCAGCGGGACAGGGTCGCGACGGCAAGTTGCAAGATCGAATCTACAACCAAACTAGGCCACCTTACGCACCCAATCAGATCTTGCAACACTAACCAACGCCCCAAAATTGCAGCCCCAACGTGGGCTAGCCGGAGAGTTGAACTGGATGCCCTTCCTGGACATCGCAGCACATAAATAAGTCCTATTCCTAGACAGAAGTCAGACGACCTCCTTCAAACACCTATCTGCGCTCCTATGATTAGTTCCGCAATTCGACCGGATCAGGTCTGCAAACAGCGACGCGACACGAAGCGGCCCAGAGGGACCTTCAAGCTTCAGTGCAGAGAGCACCCCCAAATTCCCCATGAACGTCGTCTGTGGAGAGCTGAACGAAACGCACAGATGGTCCCTAGCAGGTGATCGTATGCTCATATTTCAACTAATTTTTCAAAAGCATCAATGTTCAATTACAGAATTAATTAAAACAAGTAATCACCGATGCACATAGGTGAACTTGGCAAAGTAAACAAAACAATAAACGTAAGGGACAGCCCTATTTCTTATTTCAAATAAATATCTTAGACAGTGCCAACAAAATCTAAACCAAAAGAGAATTGACTCCTATTTCCTTCGGCAACCACAGGGTTATCTAATTTCAACCTTCCTTATCACAAAGCAAAATGATTAAACACTATCACAAGCATTAAACAAGGGCACACAATTTAATCTCAATTTTTCGTGCAACAACAAACGCAGTGATCAAATGTATTTACAAAACATATGCAGCAGCATTTAAAGGAGTATTTTAAATTCATTTCTTTTAATCATAACCACTACAATATGAATTTCGCGGAAAACCCAAAAGCATTTTAATTTAAATTTAAAGAATTTTTAACTAAGTGCTCGACCAAACCAAATCCAATACCCCTTGAGAGCGTGATTCAACTCTCCAGGGGGCCCTAATCTTCCCACCACCAAGTGGAGGCCACACCGCGTGAACCCGATACTAACAGAGCGCAACCGCTAACGGTCGCCACTCGGGTTGTACGCCCTCACTGAGGCCGTCGGCAACAGAACAGCTTGACAAGTGGACTGTTGACGGCTTAAGGCTCAGTAGAGGCAGCCATGGTGGGAGCTAAGGCGGCAGCTAGCTAGGGCCACCTCCATCAAATGGGGTACAGTGGTACACCAGTCGCGGCCACTCAGCTAACGGGAGTGAGAAGGGTCCAGCGGACCGATGAGTGGCCGTGAAGTTCCTCTTCGCACGCTGAGGGGGGGTGATGACACCCCCGCCCCTGGGGGAATTACCCCCCGACTGGTCGGGGGAGGGACCCCTTCCAAACCTAGGGGTCTGTTGGCTAGCCGGCGGGCGCCGAGCGTCGGCCGTCAGAGGGCGTGGCGGAGCGCCCCCGCCCGTGGGGGTCGAGGGCCTGGCAACGCCCCGAGAGGAGACGCCGTTCGCACGCAGGCACAGTACGGCATGGTGATTGCCCTGACAATGCAGACAGGGCCGCCGGTGCGGACAGTCTCGCTGGAGGTGCCCTTCCAAACAGGAGTAGCACCAGCGGCGCTCCTTGGCGATAGTTCGCCTAGCCGGACTCGGCTTACCCAATAATTTTGGGCAAGACGTTACCCGGTGATCAGATGCTCGACAATAGGAGCAGGGGGGGGTTGACAACGACTTGCCCGGCGGATTTCGCCTCTCTCTGGGCACGGCTCGTAAGTCGTCGACGGTGCCCGCCGCGTGCTCGATCTGTCGGCACTGCTCCTCCAAAAACCGCAACAGGTCATAGAAGGGCGGAATATAGGAGGCCTCGTCCCCGCCGTACCTCTCCTCAAAATGCATTCGAAGGTCGAGAGGTAGACGGGACAGCACGATGCGGAGCAACAAGAAGGCCCATTCGCCCACTGGTACATCCAGCCGCCTCAACATATTACAGGCCACCAAGACTGGATCCAACAGGTCCGGACGTAGTCTGGCCCGGTCACTAAGCAGCGGGAGGCTCAGAAGCTGCTTAACATGTTCGTCTGCAATTCGCCGGACGTTGGCGTATCTTCTGACTAGGAGGTCCCGAGCAGTCTGGTAGGCGTCGTCCAACAAGCTCAAATGGCTGACAACGTCCAGGGCCTCCCCCTCCAGTGAGGCCAGGGGGTACGCCATCTTCTGGCTCGGGGTCAAGTCACTCCGGGCGTCCACTAGGCCGTCGAAAAGACCAACGAAGGTCAGCCACTCGGAAAGGACCCCGGAGAACTTTGGCAAGTCCAGAGTTGGGAGTCGTCCCAACAGCTCCGGCTGAGGCTGCTTCCGAAAGGACTCGGGCAGGCCACTCGTCCGAGCTTCACGCGCCTCCTCGGCATACCTGCCTTCAGCCTCGATCAACTCGTCCGTGAGCCACAAGAACTGCTCGTAGTCTGCGAAGCAGGAGTCCAGGACTCCCTTTTCCACATCCGAATCCTCAAGCTCAGCGTAAGCCTCCTCCACTGCAGCCCTTCGAGCATCGACCTGCTCGAACCGCTTCATCAAATTATGGACCCTATCCGGTCGACCTATCAAAGCATGGGCGCAGGTGGCCCAGCGTAACTCAGTCCGCAGGCAATGGATTAGCATCTTGGGCGAGGACATCACTACTAAATCCAAATTACGACGCGGCTCGAGCACAATTACAAAAATAACAAATAAAAAATACAAAAAAAATTAACAGCTAACTAATGCAGTTCCTATCAAATCGAGTTGAATAGAATGTACACAAATAAGAACCGCTATTTATCAAATCAAACACAAGTTAGTACAAAAGAAAAGGTAAATCAAATTAACAATAACAAATACTAGTGCGATCAAATCAAGTTAAATTCAAATTACGTAAATACAAATTACCACTCTTTAGTTCTAATACAAATTACAATACGAAAGATACATAACGAAGATACACATCAACAAAAAATGCCTTGCTCGGAAATCGACCCTTCGATAAGTAATACACCACAACTATCCGCAACGATAATTAACCGATTACGCAAAAATAACCATCTACCTACATGACGCAAACTCCCGCTTGCGCGCGAACCAGGCGTGGCTTTTCAAATTTACCCGCAAACAACAAAGCAAGCCAACAAAGAAAGGAATTTTATTATTACGTATATAATAAAAAAAAATATTTTTACGTATTACGGACGGGCGTGATTGTAGACACAAAATTAAACCAATCAACCCAACGCTCCCTGCCACCAAAATTATTTAATTTCTATCAAATACTATGGTCGGTGGATCGACCGGAAATCGATCCCAGCACCGCGTTCTGCTACCAAATGTTACGGCCGGCAGCTGCCTATCCCAGGAGTAGAATCCTTCGCGGCCCATAGACGAAGAAGCTACAGGCAGATGCTGGTCGGGCGTCCTCACGCCACGGGTTAAAAGTCTAATTACACTAAACAATCCGGGGGGAGCGTTACAATTATTGAACAGAGCTTACTTACCTCTATTCAAGGCGACTGGTCCCTCAGGATTCGGTCAGGTCTCGTGTGGATGTATTGTGCTAGAAAGTAAAGGTCAGTGATGTGTATTTGGGTGTGGCTGGTAGTGTTATTGACCTTATTTGACCGTTCCCCCTGCAGCAGTTCGGCCCTCAGCTCCTCTCCCAGCTAAGGTCGCCTTCCGCAGTCACTTTCTTCCTTTGTTACGATTGACTCGCGAAAATGAACACAGAACGTACGGGTCAAAGGTCACCGTTATTTCTAGAATATTAACTACCGCACTAGTAACTAATACAGTCGAATCCACTTATACAGATTCTGCGTTAAACCTAAAGTCCCGGGTAAACTCTCAACACGCGCTACCATTCCCAGTGGTATATTTACTATACGCGCCTAACATAAAATTAGATCTAAGAGCTCCCAAACAAAACGGACTGCCTTCTCCTTTGACGCGAAGAAGACATCTAATCTTTCGCTCTCGACTCCCACCTTTCAGCAAGCTCGGACGTTCAACACGCACGAACGTCATTCCGTATCGACTGAGCCGAGTGCCATCTAACGTCGATGCCTGACACTAACGCTTTTGCGTGAACATACCCTGTAGGTTTTGATTTCCTTGCGAATGTCGAAAATTACGGCATAAACGACTGTATCTTTTGATTGCGTTGGCTTAGAAGTTTGATTTTTTCACAGCTCTAAGGGACAGTAGACTTGAGTATTTGATATGAATTTCAGCTTGATACCTCCACGCGTTCCTGAGAAAAAGGATCTTGACAGACAGACAGACAGACAGACGGACAACAAAGTGATCCTATAAGGGTTCCGTTTTTTCCTTTTGAGGTACGGAACCCTAAAAAAAACAAGACAAAGGTCTTGTGTAATGTAATGTCCATGTAACACCTAAAGCGCCACCTGCGCTTGTTGCTGGAAGTCTTGGAATTGTACGTGCATGCTTAACTAGGATAAATTGACCGATTATGTGAGTCGAACTTCGACTGTGAGGTCAAACAGATCCAAAACTTTTTTCCTGATGTCGCAAAATACTAAATCTAGTTTAACTTAAACTCGCGCTTTGATTTGATAGAACATTTATGAACATATTATACTTTGTGAGACGGTTGTGAAATGCTTTTCTTCAAACCACTGTTTTTTGACATTCCCTATGGGACCTAAACAGTGGACCTTTGAAGACCTGTAATACTGATGGTGATGATGAAGTCACAATCAAATTTTTAAACGCAACGTTCTTTACACTTCATAAGATTCAAACTCGCGTGCCGTGATTACGTTGATGGAGCCACGCTACCATGGAACCACGCACTCTCAGAATACCAATATAAAATAGCAGCTTAATGCTGATGTTTCGTATGGTGAGTGTCGACTGTGGAGAGCTGAAGACCCATTTTACTGCAAATAAGGCATTCCATTTTAGTCATCAGGGGCGAATACGCATTTGCATTTTGGTTCTTAACCGAGGATAGATGTAAATGTCTATGGAACACAGCATCCACTTAACATCAGGTGGACTGTTTGCTTGTTTATGTTTATCACTCTTATTCTATAAAAGAAATGGTATTTGACTGTAGGAAATAATATCGAAAATATAAATGGTTAATATATTAAAATCACTCATACATCATCACAACATCAATATTTTTACGTACGTGCTAGAGCCATGCTGCAGCTATATTAGTAGTACAGTTGTAGCACGAATGGGTCGGCTCGACCGGGCAAGCACCACGCTCTCACAGAATACCAGCGTAAAATAGCAGCTTGACACTGCTGTGTTTCGTATGGTGAGTGTAGAGAACCGGAGACCCTTTTTACTGGATAAGAGGCATTCCATCTTAGTCCTCACGAGTGACAACGCATCTGCATTTTTATTCGTAAACGAGGATAGATGTTGATGTCTATGGGCCACATCAACCATTTACCATCAGGTGGACAGTGTGCTCGTTTGTCACTCGATCCTATAAAATAAAATCAGTCTCTGTCCTTTTATCTCACAAAAACTCAAAAATGGCTGGACCAATTTTCATGAAATTGTTTGTGTGTATTGAATGTCCCCAGTCCCTGGATGGTTTAAACACTTTTCAATTGGACCCTGCAGGTGGCGCTGTTATTGAGATCTACAAATCGTGCGTGCGAAGCCGGGGCGATTTGAAAGTATTAACCGAGTTTCTCTGTGATTTAATTAAGGTTTTAGTATTTGATTTAGTTTCTCATTTTCTATTTCCAACATTTCGATTAAAAGGAACTTGAGAGCCTTCTTCAAATTATGTTTTCCTTCGGCAAACCAAGGCAAAATTAATCCCCACAAAGGCGCGAGGCTAAAGGATCCCTAATTATAATTAACAAATTTGGGACCTTGTGGCAAGTGAAAGCTATTCATTACTACTATCCTTATATCCGTTATTATTGCTTTAGATAGTGTGTAATAAAATTCAAATAAACAATAAACATTTTCCGCAAAAACGAATTACTATTTTATAATGTGACAATTAGACATTTTCTACTGAATAAGGGTGGTGACAAACAATGATACGGATGATACGACCAATAGACATCTCATTAATCGATTTAGAATCAAAATGCACATGCGTTGCCCCCCCCCCCCCCCCGCTCCTGACGAAAGATGGAATCCCTCGTTACCAGTAAAGAAGGTCTCCGGTTCTCTACACTCACGATACGAAACAAAGCAGCATTGTTCTGCTGTTCACGTAGTCTTCTGTGAGAGTATGGTCCTTCCCCGTTCGAACCGACCCATCCGTGCAGCTATGTATAGTTGCAGCACGCTGCAGTGTGACTCCAGGTTACTAGAATACCTACTAGTATAATTTATTGTGCTAGCTTTGCTTTGGACCTGAAGGTCATTGATTCAATGTCAAAATTCGCAAAATGGAAATTTTTTGAGTCCAACTCGTTGTTTATCAATATCGTTGTCTGTCTGTCATAAATGCGTTTTTAGGTTTCCGTACACAAAGGGTAACGAACGGAACCCTATTAAGAAGCCTCCGCTCTCCGTCCGTCCGTCGGTCTGTCTGTCAGCGGGCTGTATTTCATGATCGGTAATAGGTGGACAGTTGAAATTTCATAGAATGTGTATTTTTGTTGCCGCTATAACATCAAATAATAAAAATAAAAATAAATTAAAAATTAAAGCGGGCTCTACTAGAAACGTGTTTTACGGTGGTACGGAACCTTTCACGCGCGAGTCCGACTCGCACTTGGCCGGATTTTTAAAGACTATTTTATGTAAATGATTAAAATATTACTTATGAAGATTATAATGTGATTTGTCAAAAATTCAAGCATCCTTTCATAAATGTATGAATTTATATTTTGTGTTTAATTTTCTAATCAAATCAAATCTGTTTATTTTGTGAACATAAGTTAATTTTCAGATCTCGATATGTACATAGTATATTTCTATACAAATATATTAAATTGAAGTGTCTGTTTGTAATGTCAAAATAACAGCTTTTTACTAAATGCAGATGAAAGTATATACGGTACTTATAACATCAAAACAATTTTTAAAATTTTTGTCTGACTGTCTGTCTGTTTGTTCCAGCTAATCTCTAAAACGGCTGGACTGAGCTGATGTTATTGGGAGAAAATAAGGCTACTTTTATTTTGGAAAAATAATTAGGGTTTAGCGCAAAAAAATTAAAACCCATGAAATCCAATCGTAATAAATTCCACGCGGGCGAAGTCGCGGGGAACAGCTTGTAAAATATAAGATAGGATCTCCAAGTCCCGTCAATGCGAATAGAAATATATAATAAAATTACGTTGAATTTATTAATTTTATTTTATATGTTGTATATAAAATAATAAATGCGACATAATTGTATTTAACATTTTCTGAAAAATCTATATATAAAACTCTTGTTCCCCACCGTATCTCCCTTGTCGCAAATATTAAACAAAGCTATGAAGTTAGAGAAAAATTACAGCCTATATACGTTCTATTGCCTGAGTGCAGGGCTCCTCTCGTTTTCGTAAGGTTTATGTAGAAATTAGCTGCAACAGCGCGTATTGGTGAACTTCACATGTCCTCGAAATATTTTTATTGCTCAGACATGCAGGATTCCTCACGATGTATTTCTGATTCACCGCCGAGCACGTGGCAAAATCGTCACTTAAAATTGCAATTAACAATTTCAACGGTACTGGCGGGGATTGAACCCAGATTAGCGCGCGTACAAATATATTGTATGTTAGACACGATTTATTTCCAGTGGCGCAATTGGTTAGCACACGGTACTTTAGACACGATTTCGATGCTTGATTTTTATTAAAATAACGTTACCCCACAATACAATTTTTTTCCTGTATCGTTGAGGCAGTTTATATATATATATATATATATATATATATATATATATATATATATATATATATATATATAAATTTCGCAAGGATGAACATTCAGACCCAGAACAATTATTTGTAGGCCATACAAATACTTGTTCCGTACGGGATTCGAACCCGCGGCCCCCAGCGCAGCAACTTATTGCTAAGACACTGCGCCACGGAGCCGTTAAGTTCCCTTTTGTTCTAATGCTTGTTGATCACTTTACTTCAATAAACTAGTGGGATGCGGGAAGTAAAGACTGTGTAAGAACCGCCGAAGGAGGCGGGGTTGTAGCCGAAATAAGAATTTTTAATTTTTTGGTTTTTGGCCATTTTGACCCCCTAGGAGTGTAATGAGAACTTTTTGCCCATATTCAACCATGACCCCCATGATATTCTCTACATCATAGGCTATTCCAACTGACTAGGCCTAAAGTTCGAGTCATCTCCCAACTCATTTCTTGTCTTTACTTCCAATTTCTTCCAATAAGGAATTAAATTTGAAACTGTATTTGAAACAAAAATTCTAAACTAAATAATAAGGGACGCCCTAGAGGAAACTTTATCGACCAAATTGTCGATATATTCAAGACTAGCTGTGCCCCGCGACTTCGCTCGCGTGTTAGGGTTTTTATGTTTTTGCGCGGATCCCTAATTCTTTTTCTAAAATAAAAGTATCCTAAGTTACTCCTTATGAAATCAGCTATCTGCCAGTAAAAGTCGCATCAAAATCGGTGCAGCCGTTTCGGAGTTTAGCCGGAAAAACAGACAGACATACAGACAAAAATTTTAAAAATTGTATTTTAGTTATAAGTAGTTACCGTATTTACTTTCATATGCATTTAGTAAAAAACTATAATTTTGACATTACAAACAAACAGACACTTCAATTTTATTTATTTATATAGATGGGCTAAATGAAAGGTATCCTTAACCGACGAACATTTATGCGTAGGTATATCCATGTAAAGGAGGCTAGAGAGGTAAGGATCGTGTCAAATGGAAGTCCTTAGTCTCTGCTTATCCCCCAGGTTGAAAGGCGTAAGCGTTTATCTTTTTTAACTTTGTAATGTATGGTTTAATCGTTTCAGGCCTACTGGATATACTAACTGAATTTCGGGATACTGTAGTGAGTTTTTTTTGTTTGAGTAAGCATTTCGGATTAATAATGATTTATAAAGAGGGACGAGACAAACGCCTTGTTAAAAGTTTCCGTAACGTCGCAGCCTTACTACTGCGACCAGGGTTGCCAGACGTCCTATATTTCAAAGGCAGTTCTCTATTTCAGACATAAAAATTGATCTTGTTCTCTAATTTGAAATCTTTAATAAAGGACAAAGCAATATCGCGTGTATTCGACATTTCCTCTGCTAGTTAAGGTGAAAGAATTTAAAAATCACTTTGAGGTAACTCGCAATGTGAGAGAAGACTATGTTACATAATGTAACATAGTTTTAGTATGTAACTTACATTGCTTATTACCATTGTATTTTTTATTGATAAATGTTGCTACTGATACCATAACAGTATTTTATTAAAACAATATGATATTCTTTATTGTCATGCTATAACCTTTATTTAATCTTATTAAAGGAGAAATACACACAAACACACACGTTCACACACACCCACACCACACCCACACCACACCCCCACACACACACACACACACACACACACACACACACACACACACACACACACACACACACACACACACACACACACACACACACACACACACACACACACACACACACACACACACACACACACACACACACACACACACACACACACACACACATACACACACACACACACCCACACACCCACACATCCACCCACACCCACACCCACACACACCCACACACACACACACACACACACACACACACACACACACACACACACACACACACACACACACACACATAGAGAGAGAGAGAGAGAGAGAGAGAGAGAGAGAGAGACGCACACGCCCACGCCCTCGCCAATGCAGACGCACACGCACGCTAAAGCCCGAGACATAGCTAATACTAGTTCGGGAGTCAGGGCTTCTACTTTGCTGTTTCAATATGGTTTTTTTTTTACAGGATGAGGGTGACAAATGAGCACACAGTCCACCTAATGGTAAGTGGTTACTGCGGCCCATAGACCTCTACATCTACCTCTTTAACAAATCAAAATGTAGATGCGTTGTCACCCGTGAGGACTAAAATGGAATGCCTCATTTCCAGTAAAAAGGGCCACCGGCCACCTGCACTCACCAAGCGAAACGCAGAGGTAAACCTCTACTTCACGCTGGTTTTCTGCGAGGTCGTGGTACCACCACGGTTCGAGCCGGCCCATCCGTGCGACATCAAAAGCTGCCGCGTGGCTCTACCACTGTTCGAATTTATTATTCATTAAATAAATTTATTCTTATTATTATAAAGCCTCTAAAATATAAAACGCTTGCTGGCAACCCTAACGCGCCCCTCAACAAATGTTTGAATTGTTTATGAATTGATCCCGCTGTCGATTGCTAACTGTTTTCTGATTATGTTCAACAAACTTAATAACAATCTGAGAACGTTAAACAAAACTTTTGGAAGAGATAGGGCCAGTTTATTTGCTCTAAATAAATATTTAAGCACTGTGTTTTGAAATAGCAGACACAAAAAACTCTTCTGTTTTGAATAATCAAAATCTCAAGCGCTCTAACTATTTATTTTTATAGAATAAGTTTGACAAACGACACACACATAATCCACCGAGAAGTGGGTGCTGTGGCCAACAGACGTCAACATCTATCCTCGGTTAAAAATCAAATAAGACTGAGATGGAATGCTTCGTTTCCAGTAAAAAAGGGTCTCCGGTTCTCTACACTCACCAAATGAAACATAGCAGCGTTAAGCTACTATTTTACGCTGGTATTCTGTGAGATGTAAAAAATGTAAAGAATCTCGATCTCTTGGTAAATAGTTGCTATTTATGGAACAAGCAAATAAAGGAGCTACGTCGCAAAACTACTATAACCTTGCGATCTTTATATCGCTTAAAAAATTCTCCCCACTAATACCTTCTTAGGTATTAGTACAGTTACTGTCTCTGCCCAGACTTGCCTCAATATCATCTGTTATCACATTAAATCGGATCTCACCCCTCACGGCTATCAGACATTAAAAAGACATTTCTCTTGACATAAAAAAAGCTCCCAAACGAGTTTATATATCAAAAAATCGGTGCGAGTTTAGAGACCATTATAAGCAAAAATTAAAACTAAAACTCAAATTATCATAGGAGAAATAAGACAACTTCAAAGGTATAGTGCCATAGGCTGCGTTTCCTCGCTGAATGACTATACTAAGCCTTTGAGCGAGAAAAGAACCCAGCTCTCCTATCACCAGCAGCGGCGACTATTTTTAACTAATTAAATTTTATATAAACGTTAAAGTTTCTATTTCTGATTAAGAAAATAATTATATACATCTATAAATATATAGGAGCCGTGGTAGCTCAGATGGTTAGCGCTCGCTGTAAGTTTCACAGTACTCGAGCAACCCGGGTTCGATCCCCGCCGGCACCAATAAAATTGTTAATTGCAATTTTAAGTTCTGATTTACCACGTGCTCGGCGTTGAAGGAAAATTTTGTGAGGAAACCTGCATGTCTGAGAAATAAGAAAAAAAATATTTCGAAGACATGTGAATTTCGTCAACACGCATTGGGTCAGCGCGGCGGACATTTCCTCGCCCTAAAACCCTCTCAGAAATGAGAGGAGGCCTGTGCCCAGCAGTGGTACCTAAATAGGCTGCAACTTTATAAATATATATGAGTGGATATTGGTATTCGTGTATTCTATTTATTATTTCACCTTTTATCATTCTTTCGTTTTTCGGTTTTGCATTCCACTGCTTGTTATGTCTATGTCTTTAACCTAACGGTTGATTGGGAGAGAATGCCCTTTAGAGAGAACACTTAAGAGAAAGAGAATATGAGTAAAGTAAAAAAGTTGTTAGAGACCTACTGGTCGTGGAGAGTTGTGCGTTCAGATCCTAGTCGTTCAGTATTTGAACAAAATTACGAGTTGTTGATTCTAGATGTTTACCCCTCTGTCTCTGATCTGACCTAGCCTTCGATACGAGATAAGGCCTAAAGGATAGATGTAGGTGTCTATGGGCCACAGCATCCACTTAGCATCAGGTGAACTGTGTTCATATTTGTCAACATATAATGACAAAACCAAAACTAATAATTCAAATTGATTGGAATTTAAAAGAAATCATGTCATTAAGGCGTCTGACCTCTTAAATATTTAAATTTTTTTTTATTTTTTTTTCCATTTCTCCAATAAATAACGTCTCATAGTGACACGATGCAATTTAACAAATTAGTTGGAGAAAGTTGCGAGTGCCAAAAATTTGTTATTAATTGGTCGATTGTTCCTATTTTAATAAGAGCCGCGTCTATCTTCTTGTTTTAATAAATCAAAGCTGACTTGGATGCTCCGGGCGAAAATTAGAAGACGAATAATTATAATTCATCTGCGTCCAAACCGGTCGCGCGTGACAAATTCAACGCTAATTTCCTTATTTATTATTAATTGTAACAAGCTTTACCCAGCAGTTTGTTGTATAATTACTTCTCTCACTCTTTTTTCAAATGTTATTCTTTGCTAGAATTTCTTCTGTAGCGTGGAAGCGTATTGCATACGTAAATTGCACATGAATAAACATCCAGACCCGGAACCATTATTTGTAAACTATACGAACACATGTTTCGTCCGAGATTCGAACCCGCAGCTATGCAGCGCTGCAGTTGAACCCTTAGCCATTCCATAATAATGAGCCATTCATGCAAAAAAAACGGTGAAACACATTGCTTCTAATATAATTTTTACGTGGTAGAGCCACGCTGCAGCTACATTATTGTTGCAGCACGAATGGGTCGGCTCGACCGGGGAAGGACTACTCTCTCATAGAATACCAACGTAAAACGCAGCTAAATGCTGCTGTGTCTCATATGGTGAGTGTAGAAGACCGGATGCCCTTTTTACTGGAAACAAACCATTTCATCATAGTTCTCAGGGGTAACAACTCATCTGGTTTTGATTCTTAATCGAAGAAATATGTAAATGCCTATGAGCCACAGCATCCACTTACCATCAGGTGGATAAAACTTTAAGTAGAATAAAAAATAACTTATACAAATTAATAATGCAGTTGTATTAATAAAATAGTTAAACTAGTTTACTTTTACATTCAGTCAGATAATAATTTATACTTTAATGGATACTTTAAGCAGACGGCTGAAAAATCAACCCTACCCTATGTGCTATAATTTTTTATTAGAATTTCTATTCTAGTTTTAATTTTTATTTCTTTTTCTGGAACTGCAATCTGATAGTGTTATTCGAAGCTCGGTCTGATGTAATCGCGAGTGTGATTTATAAAAAGAAGAAAGAAAGAAAGAAAGAAAATAAACTTTATTGACACAGCAGTGCATGCACTGAATTATACTGTGCCAAAACAGGCTTCCGCTCAGCATTTGTTATGACATGCTCGCAAGGAGCATGTCAAGATGCTGGTCTTCCGCGAACACCATTTATCAGTAATTGATAATCAAATCGATATTATATCGATAGATCGTTAAAAAAATAAACTTGGTATGACCACAGCTCACAGAAATATCTTTTTTTCTACTTGTATTTTTTTTGGGACTTTGTTGTGAAATCGTATATAATATTGCCCCATGAATGAATTATTGCTTCTGTGCAGTTGAGTAACTGGCATAAGATTACTATTTGTGTTTGTTTTTGGTGTTTATAAAGTCTATATAGTTTTTCATTTAAATATAAAAACCAGATATCCCTTGAAAATGTGCGAAATTATGTAGCGGGCTTGCCAGTAGCCATATTTAATTTATACCACATTGAAATATTACAATATTGACATCAAAAATAAAAACGTAGTTTTTTTTAAATAGTTTTTTTTAAATAATCGTTTTGATCACTTTAACTTTGTTCTCATTTTTGATTAACGATAATTATTTATTTATAAATCCTGGTAGTCATATAAAAGTTACGTATTAAATGATGTTACGACTCACGTCGTACTTTTTTCTTTACAATTTTTGTTTTGCACCCAAAAATATCCTAGTATCATAAAGTAAGGACCGCGTTTAGCTATTTTTTTCCTGGTAAAAGGTGGACAAACGAACTCACATTTCACCTGATGGTAAATGGATACTATGCCCCCATAAACATTTAAATCTGTCTTCGGTTAAAAATCAAAATGCAGATGTGTTGTCACCCCTGATGACTAAGATGGCTTGCCCGTTTTCAGTTAAAAGGGTCTCCGATTCTCTACACTCACCATACAAAACAGATAATGCTGCTATTTTACGCTGGTAAACGAAATGTGTCCAAAGGCTAGATGGAATGCCTAACTGCGCAAGGTGGCTGGTAGTAACTAGATATATGAAGCCAAAGATCGGGCTAAGGAACCGCTGCGGGCTGTGGTTGATGAAGATTGACGGTTTGTCCTACAATCCTGTGAACTCTAGGGTTGTCAATTTTGTCCCTTACATATTTTTTTATAGGATAGGGTGACAAACGAGCACACAGTCCACCTGATGGTAAGTGGTTGCTGTGGCCCATAGACATCTACATCTATCCTCGTTTTCGAATCAAAATGCAGATGCGTTGTCAGCCGTGAGGAGTAAAGTGGAATGCCTATTTTCCAGTAAAAAGGGTATCCTGTTCTCTACACTCACCATACGAAACACAGCAGCGTTAAGCCGCTATTTTACGTTGGTATTCTGTGAGAGCGTGGTCCTTCCCCGGTTGAGCCGACCCATTCGTGCTACAACTATACTACTAATATAGCTGCAGCATGGCTTTACCACGTAAAAAATTATATTACAGCCTATAAAAGTCCACTTATGAACCCTAAATAGACCTCCCCATAGATTGCTTCATAGGCGGAATTCATAGTTACCACGCTTGGCAGGCGGGTTGGCAACTGCAGTTTGTTATTTTTATTCAGCTGTTATCTGGAAGATTCTGCAGCCTATCTGATGCAGTTTCCCTCGGGATAACCCCACGGGACGATATGGGGTAGTAGATATTCTTAAATCGTTACATTTACATTATTTTGATATATATAGCAACTGGCAACCCAGCAGAGTGCTAAAAATGTATTACTATCGAGTTTGAAGGCAAATGGGTATTTTACCGGCTAGGTTACACACAAGGCGAAGAGTGAGTGCAACGGATAATATAATGTTGCCACGAAAGCTTAAAGTAGTTAACCTTTGTGTCCACTAAGTCGTATGTTTGCTGTCAATGTTAAATTTAAATAAATTAATTTCGACAAGGGGCATAAATCAGAGGTTAGACACCGTTACTCGTGGCAGTCATCTACAAGAATGTAACGACTGCTATATCCGCAAAGTTGCAAGGATAACGGCTAGGCGCAGAATATGCTTACCGCAGATAGGATGTTTTTCGGTACTCGGTAGTTTTAATAACGAAAGAAAGAAACTAAAAATATAGCTTTAAACACATATTAGCTTTGTGCTTACACGGTATTTCTAATTAGCGAACACAAGAAAGGTAAGCGACTAAATATACACTATAGTACCATAAGGGTAATATGGTCACACTTTCTTATAACTGAAAAACTACAGCCTTGTTTGCATAGGTGGATCTGCGATACGATAGCTCTTCAGCAGTTAATCAAATATTAAACTGTCAAAAGGGCGCTTCTTTATCGACGCTCTTTTTACATTTGTCATTACATTAAATTTTTTAGTCGATTTTAGTATTGTCTAGTGTAGTATTTTTTTTAAGTTGATTTTTCGAAGCGTTCCTAATTATAGACAAAGCTTGTTTGCTATTTTTCTACCGACTTCAAAAAGGAGGAGGTACTCAATTCGACTGTATGTTTTTTATGTGTGTTACCTCATAACTTCGTATTACGTGAACCGATTTAGATGATTCTTTTTTTTATTTAAAAGCTGGTGCTTCATACGTGGTCCCATATATAATTTGATCAAGGTCTGGCCAATAGTTTTTGAGTTACCCTTAATAATATATATTGAAGTCGGTTGTAAAAAATTATAAATTTAAATTATTTCTTAATTATTAGTTATACTCGTAGTATGTGACTGTGTTTTTGTCTCTGTCCTCTTCCTAGTTTTGGTTTTATAGGGTGGCAAAGCTTAAGGTGACCATATTACCCTCACGTACCTTATATGTGTTTCTTTATAGGATAGGGTGACTAACGAGCACACAGTCCACCTGATGGTAAGTGGTTGCTGTGACCCATAGACATCCACATCTATCCTCAAAGCTTCCACTTGCCGTGGCTTGTGTGCTCGTTTCTTACCCTTGTTCTATAAAAGCGCTTTTGAATTGAAACGATTTTGAATTGGGGAGCTTTAGATTTTTATCTTCTTATTTGCCACTGACCTTAATGTGCGATAATAAGGTAAAACATTCGTGCAACGTAGCAAAGAGCCGTAGTAGCTTAGGTGATAAGTGTTCGGTTAAAATTTCATAGTAAGCCAGCGAACCGGGTTTGATGCCCGTCGGTGTCAAATAAATTGGTGGGGGATAATGTAGGAAATCTGCATGTCTAAACCACTAAATATATCGAAGACATGTGAAGTCCGTTAAATATTACGTGGTAGAGCGACGCTACAGATTATTACAGTTGCGACATGAACGGGTCGGTTCGTGTCGCGGAATACCAGCGTAAAATAATAACTCAATGCTGCTGTGTTTCGTATGGTAAATGTGGAGGTGTTTTATACGTGGTAAAGTCATGCTGGAGCTATATTAAAGTATAGTTGTAGCATGAATGGGTTGGCTCGACCGGGGAAGAACCACACTCTCACATAATATCAGCGTTAAATAGCAGCTTAATGCTGCTGTGTTTCGTATGGTGAGTGTAAGAGAACCGGGGAACCGTTTTACTAGAAAAGAGCCATTCTTTCTTAGTCCTCACGGCTGACAACGCATCTGCATTTTAATTTAAAAACAAAGATAGATGTAGATGTGTATGGGCCACAGCAACCACTTGCTCGTTTGTCACCCCTATTCTATTAAAAAGAGGCGGATACCATTTTAACACTTTAATTTCAATGGAATATATATATATATATATATATATATATATATATATATATATATATATATATATATATATATATATATATAGGCTCATTTTGAAACCCCTATTATTTAATCTGTGTTTATACTGTAAAAATGCATTACGGTATCTCGTCTTACTATTCCCGGCTTGAAAATCCTCTCAGAAATTAAAGGAGACCTATGCCCACTTGTGGAACGGATTTAGTCTGTTACTTTAATTTTTATGGGGTCTGTATTACGTATATATATTGTATCAATTAATCGATACACTGTCAAACCTTTCGTCAGCGACGCTGCGGACCACAGGTTCGATCTTGTACGGTGCAACTTTTTTCTGTGGCCTATAATTATTAATCGTTATGGTTCTGGATGTTGGTCTATATATAATTAAGTATGTAAAATAACCTCATAATACCATCGATATATATGAGTACTTATTACTCAATGCATAATACTTGAATTCCTGGTGTTAATTGGTAATGTTTGTCTTACAAAAATTATAATAAAATTTACTACTCGTATGTATACAAGTACGTTTTTTCTTTTAAATTTATTGTGGCATTGGCTACAAGGCTTTCAGCTAAAAATACTAAAAATCGCTTTGATACATTTTTTTTATAGGATAAGGGTGACAAACGAGCACACAGTCCATCTGATGGTAAGTGGTTGCTGCGGCCCATAGACATCTACATCTATCCTCTATAACAAATGAAAATGTAGATGCGTTGTCAGCCGTGAGGACTAAAGTGGAATGCCTCTTTTCCAGTAAAAAGGGTATCCTGTTCTCTACACTCACCATACGAAACACAGCAGCGTTAAGCCGCTATTTTACGTTGGTATTCTGTGAGAGCGTGGTCCTTCCCCGGTCGAGCCGGCCAATCCGTGCGACAGCAAAAGCTGCCGCGTGGCTCTACCATTGTTAAAATTTTATAAAAACTATAAATATATATATGTTAACAAATCTTTACAATATGTTTGCACCACATTGCGATGTGTTTGGTAGATTTTGACGGTAGCTTAAGCCAACAGAGAGTCGATGACAAAAAGAAGACAACAATTTATATTATCATATAAGCACTTGTTTCAACGCTTCCATTAACCGTTCAGGTGCGCACACATAATCGTTGACAACAACAATATATGATCAGCAATCCGCCACTAGGTAAGTTCCCGCCAAAAATCATATAAAGTACTACTTACTATTAATCACATGTGTTATCTCTAAGTATATTTTCATTTTATTCTGTGTCTTCAAGGCAAGTGTGTAGGTTTTTGTTACGCTAGGACAGTGCGATTTACCATATTATAGGATTTTAACACCACTTACCAAATGTGATTGTGGTCAAGCACTGGCTTATAATGTAAAAAAAAAGAAAATTAAAAATAATCAATTAAAAATGACAGTATATCACCTTTATTTAGAAGCAGGAACACAACATTCTTTAGACTTGATCTTGGTATATATACGCGCGAATTCTTTTAATTTATTTTTTATTTATGTGACACAACCGCACTGGCTCTATGCACTGCACTTAAGTGGAACCAGTCGGCCACCGTGACTTACTAGATTGACTGTAGGTGAACGTAGAGCGGTTTTAAGAGGACAAAGTTAGATGTTTGAAAATTAAGCCGTGGTAATTAAGCTCAGAGTCGGGACCCTGGCTTTAATTTGCAATCACGTTCGATTCTTTCTAAACAGTTACAGTGAACAGTAAGTGTATGCTGTGGGCTATGGACATCTGTCCTCGGATAAGAATCTAAACACAGAATACATTGTGACCCTTGAGCATGGATGGAATAACTTGTTAATAGCAAAATGGTGCTTCGGTTTTCGTCACTAGAATATAATAGAATAAGATAATTTTTATTCAATTTAGATTACATACAATGCTTATTCCCGACGTCAAAAAGGAGTATGTACTGAATTTCGACTGTATTTTTCTAATGTGTGTTACCTCAGAACTATTTTCTATGTGAACCGATTTTGATAATTGTTTTTTTATTTAAAAGCTGGTGGTACTTCTCATGTGATCCCATATATATTTCATCAAGATCTGACCAGTAGTTTTTGAGTCATCCTTAATAATGCGTATTTAATTGACTTCGACTAGATTGATGATGTTCTCATTTTGTTTATATAAAGGTCGGTTGTACAACATTATTAATTGTACCACTAGTTTACTTTTACCACTGGTTCTGAAAACCTCAGTCCTGGGAAGAACCAGCAAGAAACCCAGCGGGATTTTTTTTAAAGCATAACTTTTTAAACGTGGTAGAGCCATGCTGCAGCTATATTAGTAGGTATAGTTGTAGCACGAATGGGTCGCTTCGACCGGGGAAGGACCACGTGTTTCGTATGGTGAGTGTAGAGGTCCGGAGACCCTTTTTACTCGAAAAGAAGCATTCCATCTTAGTCCTCACGGGTGACAACGCATCTGCGTTATGATTTGCAAACGAGGATAGATGTAGACGTCTATGGGCAACAGGAACCACTTACCATCAGGTGGACTGTGTGCTCGTTTCTCACCCTATCCTATAAAGAAAACTTACAATATAATATCTATACAATTGTTATGAAAACATTAGAAACGACATGGTAGCGATCACCTCATTCCTAGGGGTTATTATGAATCATGTAGTCCCTTCAGCGATGCCAGGTTGACTGTCGGTATATCGAAGTGCTGAAGTGATTGTACAGTAGGGCTACGATGGCTATCCGAGTACAGAACCAGAGTACGAAACCTATCCAATTGCAGAGAGGTGTAAGACAGGGTGACGTGATATCCCCGAAACTCTTTACCGCTGCATTGGAAGATGTTTTCAAGCTTCTGGACTGGAAAGGATACGGTATTAACATCAATGGCAAGTACATCACTCACCTTCGATTTGCCGACGATATAGTCCTTATGGAAGAATCGCTGGAGGACCTAAGCACTATGCTCAATGACCTCAATAGTGTTTCCCAACGGATAGGTCTTAAGATGAACATGGACAAAACAAAGATCATGTTTAATGTCCATGTCACACCTATGCCGGTAGTTATTGGGAACACTAAGCTCGAAGTTGTTGACGAGTATGTTTACCTGGGACAAATAGTCCGACTAGGTAAGTCCAACTTCGACCGAGAGGTCAATCGACGGATTCAACTCGGTTGGGTAGCGTTCGGGAAATTACGGCACATCTTCTCGTCATGTATACCTCAACACTTGAAAACGAGACTGTACACCCAGTGCATGTTGCCAGTGATGACATACGGAACTGAGACGTGGTCCTTCACTGCTGGCCGGATGAGGAAGCTCAAGGTCGCTCAGCGAGCTATGGAGAGGGCTATGCTCGGAGTTTCTCTGCGTGATAAACTTAGGAATGAGGATATCCGCAGTAGAACTAGAGTAACCGACATAGCCCAACGGATTAGTAAGCTGAAGTGGCAGTGGGCCGGCCATATAGCTCGAAGAACCAACAACCGATGGGGAAGAAAGGTTCTCGAGTGGCAGCCTCGTACCGGTAGGCGAAGTGTAGTGCGACCCCCCACGAGATGGAGTGACGACCTGGTAAGGCATGCAGGAAGTCGATGGATGCAGGTGGCTCAGGGCCGTGCTTTGTGGCATTCCTTGGTGGAGGCCTATGTTCAGCAGTGGACTTGTGAAGGGCTGTAATGATGAATGATGAATCTTTAGTAGTATAATAACCGTTACTAAACAAGTTTTACTTAATATTTTAAACCTTTAGATAGATAAGGTCTGCATATTTTCTGGGACTTGTTTTAAAAGGGTATACTCTCCAAAGCACTCGCCAAAGCGTACACTCGCCAAAGCTAAGCATTATTAATGCTACTTTTTTAACCGACTTCGCGACGCAAAGGAGGTGGCATATATGTTAGTTTCACTGTGGCACTCTAGAGATAAAATTCGTGGACAGATTTTGATGATTATTACGTTAATCGATTTATCTAAATATTGTCAGTGTCACTAAAGACGTAATCAAAATTCAATATGGTGAAAACTAGAAGCCATATTGCGAAAAAGAAGAAACATGAAATTATACGAATTATGTCATTCATTCATTCAGGGTTCATTCATCATTAAATAGCTCTTTGAAAATGATCTTTAGGTTTCTCGAATAATTTTTCATTTTGAATGACCATTTAAATCTATAACGATTTAAAGTAGGTTAGAAACCGTTCTCACTTAAAATTTAAAAACTTATAATATAGCTTTGATAAAGTTCTCAGGAAATCGTATAATAGGTCTTATTATAGTGATTTTTTACGCGATCGAGGTTTTTTTCTGCCGACTTTCAAAAAGGAGACGGTACTCAATTCGGCTGTATGTTTTTTTATGTGTGTTACCTCATAAATTTTTACTGGGTGAACCAATTTCGATGCTTCTTTTTTTTTTAAAACTTGGTACCTCTTGTGTGGTCCCATATGAATTTGATCAAGTTCAGACCAAAAGTTTTTGAGTTATTCTTAATAACTTATAATTGAAGTCGGCTGTACAACATTTTTAATTTTAAATTATTATAACAGTATTTAACCATAAGCTTGTTAACGCCAGTATCCGGTCGAGTCAATGAGGGCTAATAATCTTCCACTTACCAGATGTCGCTAGTTGTGACTGAGGTAAAGTTTATTGTTACACAATGTCAGTTAATTGAGAAATTAGTTTTAAATAATAGTTTATCATTATCTAGAGTATAATATTAATACACAACACAATTATTTTTGATAATTTTTATTATTAATAATTTTAATTTTTAATTTTTTGCACTTTATAATTCTTTTTTTTTAAAAATCGGCTTTTAGTTATATTATTTATAGTTTGGTTTATTCATTTCTAATGAAATTAATATAAAATATAACTAATAATACAAAAAGAAACCTTAAAGATTACATTTTTCTAAGAAATTATCGTCCCCCCTATGAAATCTGTCAAATATTTTACCTCACTGTAAGGTGGCGCCGCCCTGGTGGCAGAAAAAGTCGTGGATGCCCTCATTCATTCGTGCTGTACTCACAGCTGCAGCGTGGCTTTACCACGCTGAAATGGGCGAGGAGAATGTTATTATCATTAAAACAACCCTTTTCTTTATTTTCAATTTTCCTTTTATCTATAAAAGCGACATAAAACAACATAAACACATAGCAGCGCAATCAACGGTATGCTAATTTAACGGGTATGTAAATCGTGAGACCTCGCATAAGCTTGCGCGGACTTTGGTATCTACCCTTTCTACGTACGAATCGCTTACTTTGGATTATTACATTTTTGCCGACAAAGCAAACACAGGTTTTATTTACTTTTAATAAAATTTTAAAACTCTATGCTGAAATTTAAAAATAAAACATTTAGAATATCCAAAACAAGTTGTTTAGCGTTATTAAATAAAATATGATTTTGACGTACCTATATGATGCGTTTTTTTTTACTAATTATAAGCCAGTGCTTGACCACGATCCCTCCTGGTGGTAAGTGGCGATGCAGCCATAGATGGTAAATCGCACTGTCTTAGCGTAACAAAACCCTATTCACTCTTGCCTAGAAGACGCCCAGGTTGTATTCGGACGGAGAGATAGACGCCGGCAAATTATTCCTCTCCTTTGCTGTACGCATTACAAAAGACAAAGCAAACCTTTTGGTTCAAATGCGTGGAATATCGCCGACCGCCTGGCTGTCTGATGGTGGAAAGGAGAGGGAGGAATTAAAGCGTGTAATTCACCGAAATGCATCCTATACAATACCGAGAGACTGGCTACTCTGCGCCTGTGCTTGAGGCTGACAAGATTCATCATCATCATTATTACAACCCTTCACAAGTCCACTGCTGAACATAGGCCTCCCCCAAAGAATGCCACAAAGCACGGTCCTGAGCCACCTGCATCCATCGACTTCCTGCATGTCTTACCAGGTCGTCACTCCATCTCGTGGGGGACCCCTACACTTCGCCTACCGGTACGAGGCTGCCACTCGAGAACCTTTCTTCCCCATCGGTTGTCGGTTCTTCGAGCTATATGGCCGGCCCACTGCCACTTCAGCTTACTAATCCGTTGGGCTATGTCGGTTACTCTGGTTCTACTGCGGATATCCTCATTTCTGAGTTTATCACGCAGAGAAACTTCCAGCATAGCCCTCGCCATAGCTCGCTAAGCGACCTAGAGCTTCCTCATCCGGCCAGCAGTGAAGGACCACGTCTCAGTATGTACGTCTGTATGTCATCACTGGCAACACGCACTGGGTGTACAGTCTCGTTTTCAAGTTTTGAGGTATACATGACGAGAAGATGTGCCGTAATTTCCCGAACGCTGCCCAACCGAGTTGAATCCGTCGATTGACCTCTCGGTCGATGTTGAACTTACCTAGTCGGACTATTTGTCCCAGGTAAACATACTCGTCAACAACTTCGAGCTTAGTGTTCCCAACAACTACCGGCATAGGTGTGACATGGACGTTATACATGATCTTTGCTAAGACCTATCCGTTGGGAAACACTATTGAGGTCATTGAGCATAGTGCTTAGGTCCTCCAGTGATTCTGCCATAAGGATTATATCGTTGGCAAATCGAAGGTGAGTGATGTATACGCCATTGATGTTGATACCGTATTCTTTCCAGTCCAGAAGCTTGAAAACGTCTTCCAATGCAGCGGTGAAGAGTTTCGGGGATATGAAGTCACCCTGTCTTACACCTCTCTGCAATTGGATAGGTTTCGTACTCTGGTTCTGTACTCGGATAACCATCGTAGCCCTACTATACAAGCACTTCAACACTTCGATATACCGACAGTCAACTTGGCACAGCTGAAGGGACTACAGCACCGCCCAAATTTCGACGGAATCAAAGGCTTTCTCATAGTCCACATACGCCAGACATAGTGGCAAATTGTACTCCTCGGACTTCTGTTCAATTTGCCGAAGGGTATGTATGTGGTCTATGGTGCTAAAACCCTTTCGAAAACCGGCTTGTTCGGGAGGCTGGAAGTCGTCAAGTCTGCGCGCGAGACGATTCGTAATGACACATAAAATAGCACGCAGACGCGGCTCAGAAGGAAAATCGGTCTGTAGTTCTTCAAGAGAGCGTTATCACCTTTCTTGAAGAATAAGACCACCACACTTCTGCTCCACGCCTCCGGTGTAGTGCCACCATGGAAGACGGAATTAAAGAGCTTCTGAAGGACTTCAAGTACCGGTTTTCCACCCGCTTTCAGAAGCTCCGCTATAACTCCATCCTCGCCTGAGGCCTTGCCGTTTTTAAGGTGCTGGAGAGCCATTCTAATCTCGCTCAGACTGACGTCTGGGATATCATCGGAATATTATCGGATAAAACTCGCTCTAGGATCGTTACTCACACTTGCGTGCGGCTCCAACGATGACGTGTACAGCTGCCCATAGAACCTCTCAATCTCACTCAAAATCTCAGGTGCCCCGGAAACGATGCTGCCACATTCGGTCTTCGGCCTTGACAGTTGGCTCTTTCTGGCAGACAGATCTCTCGCAAAAACTTTGGAGCCTTGGTTCCGCTCGATCGCTTCTTCAATACGAGCTGTATTGAAGTTGCGTAAGTCCCGCCGCATGCATTTGGAGATCTGTCTGTTCAGTTGCCTGTATGCTATCAAATCTGTTAAAGAATGTAGCTTCATCTCCCGTCTAAGAGTCATGAGATTAAGAGTGTGATCGGAGAGTTTTTGTGTTCTTCTGCGGCGGGTCTTGCAGAACTTAGCTCCGACCGCATGGACAGTTTCCACGAGCTTGTCATTCAAATCGTCCACTTCATTGCAGTCTTCTAGGCACTGAAAACGGTTTTGTAACTCGAGCTGAAAGGTTTCGGGACTTTGGATTAGAGCACGAGGGGGACGGAGCGTTGACTTCATTAGACGTGACCTCTACAACTTAACGTTTAGGTTCAGTGTGCCTCTAACCATTCGGTGATCGCTGCCGGTTTTCACCCTAGCTATCACTGAGATATCACTGAACAGTTTTCGTCTGGTCGTCATAATGAAGTCAATCTCATTTTTTGTCGAACCGTCGGGGTTCGACCAGGTCCACTTCCTATGGGGCCGCTTCTGGAAGAAGGAGTTCATCATAAAGATTCCCTCTTTCTCCATGAAGTCGGCCAGCTGTTGGTCCCTTGGGTTCCATTGCCCTATTCCTAATTTCCCCACTTTCAGCTCACCGTTCTCTCTTGTGCCTAGTTTTGCATTGAAGTCTCCCATTAACACCGTATATTGGGTTTTGGAGTAATGCATGGCTCTAGAGATATCCTCATACATTTCTTCCACCTCCACATCGGGGTGTGCCGAGGTTGGTGCGTAAACCTGTATGACCTTCGGCGAATACCGTTTGGTGATTCTGAGTATAAGGTACGCAACCCTCGTCGACACATTCTCAATCTTTACAACGTTGTTAACGAGAGACTTGTGGACGATAAATCCGACACCTCCTTGGGACAGATGGTCGCCCTCCCGGTAATAGAGCAAGTTGCCGTATTCGAGGATTACCGTTTCCTCCCCCTCTCTTCGGACTTCGGATAATCCTATAATATGCCAGCGTAACTTGTCTATCTTTTCTTCCAGCTCCACAATCTTCTCGTCAGTCCTCAGGGTGCGTGCGTTGTATGTTGCCCGGTCGAGTCGTCGTAGGTGGCAACCGAACCTCCACCGGAGATTCTTAGCACCCCCTGCCCCGCCGTTACCACGGTCGCCACCGTAGCCAGGAATAGCGGGGCCGCCGGGGACTGAGGGCCGTCTCTCCGTAACTTTCATCATGGGGGGTATATTGCCATAGTTGCCACGCTTGGCGAGCGGGTTGGCAACCGCAGTTTTTTTATTGTATTTTTGCCGTTACCAGGAAGATGCTCCTGCCCATCTCCTGCCTGTTTCCCTTTGTCGCCTTTTACGACACCCACGGGAAGATATGGGGTGGTGGATATTCTTAACCGCCACTACAAGGCAAACAAGATTGACAAGATTGGTTTCAACCAAATCAAGGTCACCAATAAGCCTCTTAGCACGTCTCTCCACTAAGTCTGACGCTGCCAGGTGGCATTTTGCAGAACCAGCTCATATGTGACAACAGTACTCCATGCACGACGGAACTTGCGAGTTATATAAGGTAAGAAGCTGACCCAGCTTGAAGTACCGCTGCATACTCTCATGGCTACCAAGTTTCCTTGCGGTTGCTTTGGCTTTGGACTCAACTTTGACTCTGGATATGATGTGTAAATTAAATTCTCTAAAAATCAGAGACTGACTTAAAAACTTCTTGTTAGATGTACAGAGCTGTCTGGAAAAAAGATCTGACGTTGTGTTTATACTCATCATCATCATCATTACAGTACTTTACAAGTCCACTCCTGATCATAGTCCTCCTGAGCCACTTGCATTCATCGACTTTCTGCATATCTTACCAGGTCCTCACTCCTCCGGACGGGGACTTCGTCCTAAACTTTGTTTCCAGGCACGAGGTTGCTACTCGGGAATCATTTTTCCCCATCGGTCGTCGATTCTTCGTGTTATATGGCCGGCCCATTGCCACTTCAGCTTATTAATCCGTTAGGCTATGTTGATTTTACTGCGGATATCTTCATTTCTAAATTACGAGAGAAATCCCGACCGGGGAAGGACCACGCTCTCACGTAATACAAGCGTAAATTAGCAGCTTAACGCTGCCGTGTTTCGTATAGTGAGTGTAGAGACCCCTTTTTTCTCAAAACGAGGCATTCCATTTAGTCCTCAGGGGTGACAACGCATCTGCATCTTGATCCTTAATCAAGAATAAATGTTGATGTCTATGGACCACAGCATCCACTTACAATCAGGTGGACTGTGTACTCATTTATCACCCTTATTCTATAAAAAAAATTAGGGTATAGCTTTTGACACGGTTGTTCGCGTAGTTTTTTCATAGTGTTTTCATATTGAACGATTTTAGACCTATTTAGCATGATTATAAGGACAGACACCCTAGTAGTCTGCTGTGACACGCTTGTTTCACCTCTCACTTAGGACTGGAATAGTGCCCAAATCCAGGAAGCTGGCCAATATACAGCCTGTTCCAAAAAAGGCAGCCGTGCCGACCCTGCAACTATCGGCCAACAATTTACGTGTTAGAGCCACGCTGCAGTTGTATTATAGTTGTAGCGCGCATAGGTTGCCTAGACAGGGTCTTAGGATGAGCGTAGAGAACCGGATACCCCTTTTACTGGAAATGAGGCATTCCTACTCTAGTCCTCAAGGGTGAGAAGGCATCTGCTTTTTTATTCTTAACCGATCATATATGTAGATGTCTATGGGCCACAGTATCCACTTACAATCTGTGTACTGTATGCTAGTTTGTCACATTATTCTATGAAAAAAAAAGCTTTCGGCAGCTAAACTGGGAACCGAGGAGTCGAATTCCACACATTACAAGTATTTATATGACTATAAAGAATTGTAGTTTAATGTTTGTCTTTGTGCAATTTAATTATGTAAATTAAAAAAAAAGCGGTTCAATACATACAGCCCTTATGTCAAATAATCTAAAATTTAAAAAAAATGTACTACCGACTTTAACATAAATTATTAAGAATAGCTCAAAAAGTATTGATCAAACCTTGATGAAAATGAAATGGGACCACATGTGAAGCACCAGCTTTCAAAAATAAAAAGAATCATCGAAATCGGTTCACCTAGTAAAATGTTATGAGGTAACACACATAAAAAAACATACTGTCGAATTGAGTACCGTCTCCTTTTTGAAGTCGGTAGAAAACGATGAAACGAAAGTGAACAATTCAAATTAGTTCCCTGCGTAGCCGGCACCACTGAAATAGTGAATCGCAATCTTGTGCTCATTTGCCTCGTATTCATTCGTAAATAAAACATCATGAGAAAAATAAGATATTGTTGGATATTGTGTTCCGAGGACACGTGAGCACACTGGAGCAGGGTGACTGTTTTCACGTGCTCCTTTACTCACAATATATTAAGTTGAGATCTGAAGTCAACAGTGGGACGTCCATGGGCTTTTTCTTTAGATAGGAATAAATAGCTTTGACTGAAACTGATGCAGCATACAGCTGAAATTTATTTTTTAGATAATTATACGGATAAAGAAAAAAGTTTCATTATTTTGTGGTTAATCTCAATTAATAATAGCGTCCCTTGACTTTGCCAATTACTATTCGAATAGTCTGTGTAATTTAACTCTAAAGCTTATCGTCTCGCACGTTAGAAATTATGCTCGTGATCGATCTAAATAAATCTAGCAAGCTAACAGCATAGCAAAGTGGCGAAGCAATAAGCTTTGTAGCGGTTTCTAACGGTTGCCGTTGAGCAATCATTTTCAAAATAGGAAGTTCAGATGCTTGGGTGATCAGTAATCGATTGCTAAAAACAGAATTTGAAAATTCGAAACCGTTCTCGAGATAATCGTGGGACAGACGGACAGACGGACGTGTCCGTCTGTCCGGACAGACATCGTGAAATCAATAATTGTCTTCGCAAGCTTCGCCACTTAATAAGTAGAGTTCATATTTGGTTGTTTTTCCTTCTGAAGGACAAACGAGGTCTGGAGACCGAATGATAGCAGCAAATCCATCCAAAAACAATAGAAAAGTGAAGAAATATAATCTTTATATGTAATTCAGTGTATAATTTTATTTCTATTTAGTTTTTCCCTAAAACTAATAAAATTAAATAGAGCGCCTGACGTTAACATACCCGCAAATTACTGCATTCCTCATTACAATGTTATATCTACCTATCTATGCGCATTAAGTTGTTTGAATAGGTAGTGGTGGTATAAGAATATCCACTACCCACCCCCCGTGGGTGTCGTCAGAGGCGACAGGAGAAAACTGAAACAGAAAACTGCGGTTGTCTTCCTACCCCCCAAGTCACCAAGTGTAGCAACTATGGCAAAATCTTCGTTATGAGGTACTCTAATGAGGAGGCCTTTGTTCAGCGGAGGACTTATTAAGGGTGTAATGGATAATAAATGACTAATAAATAAGCGTATCTAGCTCTCAAAGATTCAAAGAGCGGCACAACTTATTGCGAGAAAGGCAAAGTTCTGTAAAGCTATACTATTTAACAATTCCAAAGGTAGATTTCTCGAATCCAACAATATTATTAGGTACCTATCTAATATATAAAATTCTCGTGTCGTTATTATTGTTAAAAACCCCTCCGAAACGGCTGAACTGATTTGTATGAAATTTTGTGTGAATATCGGGTAGGTCTGAGAATTGGCCAACGTCTATTTTTCAAGCCCCTAAATGATAAGGGTGATCCACCCCTAAATATGTTTTTTAATTTTTGGAAAAAAAAAAATATTTTATTATGATTGAGCATTGGGAAATACATAAAACTTCAAATTTTCACGCTTCTACGATCAATACCTGTTTATTAATCGCGATTTTTAAAACTTAAAATTTTTTTCCTAGAAATAATGTAGGTATATGGCAAAACATAGTTTGCTGGGTCAGCTAGTTATATATATGATTGATACAGTCTATTAAAGTCCACTGCTGAACATAGGCCTCACCTTAAACTGCCTCATAAGGTGAGTATTTTGCCATAGTGGCAGGCGGGTTGGAACCGCAGGTTTTTATTTTCCATTTGTTATTAAATTGACGCAGCTCCCCATCTCCTGGTTTGTTTCCCTCTTTCGTCTCTTGCGACACCCACGGGGCCATATGTGGTAGTCGATATTCTTACATTAGATTCAACAATATCGTATCAAAAATATTTTTTATAGGTATTATAATATGCTGGTTTTCACATTTTTTATATTTAATGAATAAATAATAGTAAATAATTAGATTAATAATTTCAATAATACCAAACTAAATCGACTCAGATTACTAGTACTGCTTTGAAATGTGAGGCCGCAATTAATTATTAATAAATTGACAAACAGTTTATTCTTAATAATTTATATTGAAGTCGGTTATACAAAATTTTTAATTTTTAATTATATTATATAAAATAAAAGAAAGAAGAAGAAGGCTCTTTTCTTGAAGGTCCCTAAGTCGTATCGGTTCGGAAAAATCACTGATGGTAATCGATTCCACAAGGAAGTTGTGCGAGGAAGAAAACACCTTCTATATCGCACAGTGGTGGACCGCCAATCATCCAGATGGTGTGGTAGTATCGGGAGTTCTGCCGCCATGCGTGTTCGTGAAATTTGGTGGCTGGGATTAATTCGAACAATTCCTCAGAGCACTCGCCGTGGTAAATGCGAAAGAAAATGCAAAGAGATGCAACATCTCTTCGTAGTGCCAATGAATCGAGGAAAGGAGTGGAAAAACATGGTCGTGGATGCTCAGCGAGGGATTCTCCAGGGGTGCTGGTCGCCTCCTGGGGTAGTCTTTAATGTAATTCCACTACCATGTTGATGGGGGGGGGGGGGGAATTGGGCCTCCGGCCACCTGCACTCACCAGACGAAACGGAGAAGCAAAGCTTCTACTTCACGGCGGTATTCTGTGAGGTCGTGGTACCAACAGGGCTCGAGCCGGCCCATACGTGCAACAGCAAAAGCTGTCGCTGATCCGGTTAGCGGTAGTAGAGCGGAGCCACGGTTTATTATAAATTTTGAAAATTTAAGTGAGAACGGATGCTAACTAACTTTAAATCGTAATAGATCCTAAATGATCTTTATAATATTTAGGTTAAATATGATTTTCAAAGACTTCTTTTTTCTAGGATAAGGGTGACAAACGAGCACACAGTCCACCTGATGGTAAATGGTTGCTGTGGCCTATAGACATCTACACCTATCTTCGATTAAGAATCAAAATGCAGATGCGTTGTCACCCGTGAGGACTAAGATGGAATGCCTCGTTTCCAGTAAAAAGGGTCTCCGGTTCTCTACACTCACCATAAACACAGCAGCGTTAAGCTACTATTTTACGCTGGTATTCTGTGAGAGCGTGGTCCTTCCCCGGTCGAGCCGACCCATTCGTGCTACAACTATACTACTAATATAGCTGCAGCGTGGCTCTACCACGTAAAAAACTTAATCAATGATACCCCACTTGACATAGTTTGTCGATCTTCATTTTCTTCTTTTAAGCAATATTGACTCTGGTTGTTGCCATATTTAATTTGGTTTACTCTCATGTGTGTGATACTCACAAGCATAGAATTATTAGGTCTGTTCATAACTAACAAAGCGAGACCAAACTCGGGATACCTAGTTCTCCTCGTCGAAGAGTTCCAGTAGCAGACATCAAAGTACACCTTTAGGTCACTCTATCAAGTTCAGAGATAAGGTTTCATCATAACTAACAAAACAAGCCCAAACTTGGCACACCTATTACTACTCCTCGAGCAGTTCCAGTAGCATTCACCGAAGTACACTTTCAGGTCATTCTATCAAGTCTGGAGGTAAGGTCATATATCATAACTAACAAAACGAGGTCAAACTCGGCACACCTTGTTCTACTCTTTGGAGTTCCAGTAGCATTCACCGAAGTACACTTTCAGGTCATTCTACCAAGTCTGGAGATAAGGTGACCATATAATATGATAACTCTAACATAGTATAATAATATACGTATATTATAATATATAAATCTTTACAAAATCTATTTTTGTAATAAGTTTGTATATACGATTTATGAAAAGAGAAAATAAACCTTAGTGATTTGTTTTAGTTTATATTTTTAAACGCCAATGATGAAAGCGACGAGGAAAAAGAGCCGTAAGGGTGAAAAGTTGTAAAGTGGATGCTGTGGTCAAAGTTCTGTATTATATTCTTTCCCCAAGTTGGATCATAAATCCTACGATGGGCGGAGATCAGCAACAGTGGCGGTGTTGTGTGAAATTGCTTCATTTTCGTTCATAAATATTTATAAAGTTTCTGTTAGTTTTTTGAACATAAATTATTTCGTTATTTATTTAGTAAAATGTTTGTAAAATATTTGACGATATTAGGCGAAGCCCTTCAATTTTTTACGAATTAAATTCCTTTTATTCCTTTAAATATATAATACAAGTGTGTCATTCCAAGTGTGTCATTTCAAGTCATCTAAAAAGTTAAAAAAAAACTAATTTTAGTGAAGAGTTTGACGACCCAATGATATAGCAGGGGCTACCTTAAGCTTTTTTTGAAAAATGCTTAACGTTGCCTGCGGCAAATTACTACTACCTACGAAATACCGCAGTGTTGTTTACAGTAATATTATTTCCATAGCAATTGTTCACAAGCAAGTTCCCTCGGCAGGAGAGCCGCCCTAGTACAGCTGTACAGCACAGATTACCCCCGGTAATCTATGCTGTACAGGGAGCTTAAGGTGTAACTCCTAGCGAACGATCTTGAGCATTAACAGTGGTAGAGCCACGCGGCAGCTTTTGCTGTCACACGGATGGGCCGGCTCGAACCGGGGTGGTACCACAACCTCACAGAAAACCAGCGTGAAGTAGAGGTTTACCTCTGCGCTTCGCTTGGTGAGTGCAGGTGGCCGGAGGCCCTTTTTACTGGAAATGAGGCATTCCATCTTAGTCCTCACGGGTGACAACGCATCTACATTTTGATTTGTAATAGAGGATAGATGTAAATGTCTATGGGCCGCAGCAACCACTTACCATCAGGTGGACTGTGTGCTCGTTTGTCACCCTTATCCTATAAAAAAAAAAAATCAGTCCGCCGAGTCTCGCTACAATATATCGAGTAAGAAATTTGCAAGACGCCACCTACTGTACGAACGTAGTATTATTTTTTCAACATCAATAAACTATTTTATGGAAATAGACCCGGCAGACAATGATAAATGTATTTTATTTTCTTTATTCGGTATATAGTTGCGTTTTATTAGAATTATGTATTCTCATAAAAATGACACCATTCATTTTTTTTAAAGTAGATTTTAAATGTATTTATAACACATAAAAACAAATTAGAACGTGGAATGTGATGATAGGATATCGAACATTAATAATGTTTTTTTTATAGGATAGGGTGACAAACGAGCACACAGTTCACCTGATGGTAAGTGTTTACTGTGACTCATAGACATCTACATCTATCCTCAATAAAGATTCAAGATGCAGATGCGTTATCACCCGTGAGGACTAAGATGGAATGCCTCTTTTCCAGTAAAAAGGGTCTCCGGTCTGTGCTTTTAGATGAAGTTTATTTCTCATAACTAATGAGATAATAGTCTCTGAATAACGAAGAAAAACGCAATATCGCAAAGTTTTGGTCGGGATATCGCCTTAAGTGCAGCACCAACAGTATATCACATGAGTAAAGACACTGTACGGTACGGTTTCTTTACTCTTGAGGTATATATGCTGCGAAATTAAAATACTGATACCTGTTACTTTGGAAGGTGGGCGTTAAAAGCTACGACCCAATTTCTGTTCTTGTACATATTTCAAAATCTTTTTAAAGTTTTATTAAAAATATATAATTCATTTTTGTAATTGGAACGAAGTTCTTTATTTATTTTTTTGGATTTATTCGTAAAATCTGTATTAAGTTTTAATACATAAAATGTATTTAATTTTTTAATGGGGACATACGTTAAAAGTAATGTAGAGTTTCAGCCTAATACACGTCCCGCTGCTGGCACTCTTTTCCGCTCATTTCTGATAGGATTAAGGAGCAATCAGTCCACCTCGCTGCTCCAGTGGATTATTTTACAGATTATAGATGATAAACGATATCACCCTTGCCTTTAAGATTAGTCGAATAGAAAGACAAATGCTGACAAAAAATTGCACTCCTATACTGTTCGCATTACAACGATATAGCAAACCGTTTGCTTCGAATACGAGACGTTGACGTTGGCCCCCTTTTATTGGCACCCCTATATTGTTAATAGGTATGTCGAAAATAAAGGTGTGGAGACAAGCCGAGCGTCTGGTGGTACGGTGATGGAATGGATAGAGAGGAATTAAGTCATCCAATTCCTGCACACACACTTTAGAACACCGAATGCTGGATACTTTAGGCATGCACTCCATTGGTAAGATTACTTTCACCGGATGTTGTAATAATTTAATAGTTTATTTATGTTTTACTTTTATTTATTTTAACAAGTTATTGGCGACAAAATCTTGTTTTTCTTTCTTTTTTATTGCTTTTATTTTATTTCTTGGGTTATAAGTATTACATAAATAAAATACCGTGTAGTGGCGGTCAAGAATACCCACTACCCCATATCCTCCCGTGGGTGTCGTAAAAGGCGACAAAGGGAAACAGGCGGGAGATGGGCAGCAGCATCACCCTGATAATAGCCAAAATTACAATAAAAAAACTGCGGTTGCCAACCCGCTCGCTAAGCGTGGCAACTATGGCAAATACCCCCCAATTATTAAAGCAACAAACAGACGGCCCCCAGTCCCCGGCGGCCCCGCTATTCCTGGCTAAGGTGGCGACCATGGTAACGGCGGGGCAGGGGGTGCTAAGAATCTCCGGTGGAGGATCGGTTGCCACCTACGACGACTCGACCTGGCAACGTACAACGCACGCACCCTGAGGACTGACGAGAAGATCGTGGAGCTGGAAGAAGAGATAGACAAGTTACGCTGGCATATTATAGGATTATCCGAAGTCCGAAGAGAGGGGGAGGACACGGTAATCCTCGAATCCGGCAACTTGCTCTATCACCGGGAGGGCGACCATCTGTCCTAAGGAGGTGTCGGATTTATCGTCCACAAGTCTCTCGTTAACAACGTTGTAAAGATTGAGAATGTGTCGACGAGGGTTGCGTACCTTATACTCAGAATCACCAAACGATATTCGCTGAAGGTCACACAGGTTTACGCACCAACCTCGGCACACCCCGATGAGGAGGTGGAGGAAATGTATGAGGATATCTCTAGAGCCTCCTCCAAAACCCAATATACGGTGTTAATGGGAGACTTCAATGCAAAACTAGGCATAAGAGAGAACGGTGAGCTGAAAGTAGGGAAATTCGGAATAGGGCAACGGAATCCAAGGAATCAGCAGCTGGCCGACTTCATGGAGAAAGAGGGACTCTTTATGATGAACTCTTTCTTCAAGAAGCGGCCCCACAAGAAGTGGACCTGGTCGAGCCCAGAGGGTTTGACAAAAAATAAGATTGACTTCATTATGACGACCAGACGACAACTGTTCAGTGATGTCTCAGTGATCGCGAGGGTGAAAACCGGCAGCGATCACCGAATGGTGAGAGGCACACTGAACCTAAATGTTAAGTTGAAGAGGTCTCGTCTGATGAAGTCAACGCTCCGTCCCCCTCATGCTCTAATCCAAAGTCCCGAAACATTTCAGCTCGAGTTACAAAACCGTTTTCAGTGCCTAGAAGACTGCAATGAAGTGGACGATATGAATGACAAGCTCGTGGAAACAGTCCATGCGGTCGGAGCTAAGTTCTGCAAGACCCGCCACAGAAGAACACAAAAACTCTCCGATCACACTCTTAATCTCATGGCTGTTAGACGGGAGATGAGGCTACATTCTTCAACAGATTTGACAGCATACAGGCAACTGAACAGACAGATCTCCAAATGCTTGCGGCGGGACTTGCGCAACTTCAATACAGCTCGTATTGAAGAAGCGATCGAGCGGAACCAAGGCTCCAAAGTCTTTGCCAGAGATCTGTCTGCCAGAAAGAGCCAACTGTCAAAGCTGAAGACCGAATGTGGCAGCATCGTTTCCGGGGCACCTGAGATTTTGAGTGAGATTGAGAGGTTCTATGGGCAGCTGTAAACGTCATCGTTGGAGCCACACGCAAGTGTGAGTAACGATCCAAAAGCGATTCTTATCCGGCACTATTCCGAAGATATCACGGACGTCAGTCTGAGCGAGATTAGAATGGCTCTCCAGCATCTTAAAAACGGCAAGGCCCCAGGCGAGGATGGAATTACAGCGGATCTTCTGAAAGCGGGTGGAAGACCGGTACTTGAAGTCCTTCAGAAGCTCTTTAATTCCGTCCTCTATGCTGGCATTACATCGGAGGCGTGGAGCAGAAGTGCGGTGGTCTTGTTCTTCAAGAAAGGTGACAACGCTCTCTTGAAGAACTACAGACCGATTTCCCTTCTAAGCCGCGTCTACGTGCGTACGCGGGTATGTACCCTACGGCAAATTGTACAGAAGTCCGAAGAGTACAATTTGCTACTATGTCTGCCGTATGTGGACTATGGAAAGCCTTTGATTCCGTCGAAATTTGGGCGGTGCTGCAGTCCCTTCAGCGGTGCCAAGTTGACTGTCGGTATATCGAAGTGCTGAAGTGTTTGTACAGTAGAGCTACGATGGCTATCCGAGTACAGAACCAGAGTACGAAACCTATCCAATTGCAGAGAGGTGTAAGACAGGGTGATGTTATATCCCCGAAACTCTTCACCGCTGCATTGGAAGACGTTTTCAAGCTTCTGGACTGGAAAGGATACGGTATTAACATCAATGGCGAGTACATCACTCACCTTCGATTTGCCGACGATATAGTCCTAATGGCAGAATCGCTGGAGGACCTAAGCACTATGCTCAATGACCTCAATAGTGCCTCCCAACGGATAGGTCTTAAGATGAACATGGACAAAACAAAGATTATGTTTAATGTCCATGTCACACCTATGCTTGTAGTTGTTGGGAGCACTAAGCTCGAAGTTGTTGACGAGTACGTTTACCTGGGACAAATAGTCCGACTAGGTAAGTCCAACTTCGACCGAGAGGTCAATCGACGGATTCAACTCGGCTGGGCAGCGTTCGGGAAGCTACGACACATCTTCTCGTCAGACATACCTCAAAACCTTAAAACGAAATTGTACAACCAGTGCGTGTTGCCAGTGATGACATACGGAACTGAGACGTGGTCCTTCACTGCTGGCCGGATGAAGAAGCTCAAGGTCGCTCAGTGCGCTATGGAGAGAGCTATGCTCGGAGTTTCTCTGCGTGATAAACTCAGAAATGAGGATATTCGCAGTAGAACCAGAGTGACCGACATAGCCCAACGGATTAGTAAGCTGAAGTGGCAGTGGGCCGGCCATATAGCTCGAAGAACCGACAACCGATGGGGAAGAAAGGTTCTCGAGTGGCAGCCTCGTACCAGTAGGCGAAGTGTAGGGCGTCGTAGATGGAGTGACGACCTGGTAAGACATGCAGGAAGTCGATGGATGCAGGTGGCTCAGGACCGTGCTTTGTGGCATTCTTTGGGGGAGGCCTATGTTCAGCAGTGGACTTGTGAAGGGCTGTAATGATGATGTAAAATAACCTCATAATACCATCGATATGTATGAGTACTTATTACTCAATGCATAATACTTGAATTCCTGGTGTTAATTGGTAATGTTCATCTTACAAAAATTATAATAAAATTTACTACTCGTATGTATACAAGTACGTTTTTTCTTTTAAATTAATTGTGGCATTGGCTACAAGGCTTTCAGCTAAAAAGACTAAAAATCGCTTTGATACATTTTTTTTTATAGGATAAGGGTGACAAACGAGCACACAGTCCACCTGATGGTAAGTGGTTGCTGCGGCCCATAGACATCTACATCTATCCTCTATAACAAATCAAAATGTAGATGCGTTGTCACCAGTGAGGACTAAGATGGAATGCCTCATTTCCAGTAAAAAGGGCCTCCGGCCACCTGCACTCACCAAGCGAAACGCAGAGGTAAACTTCTACTTCATGCTGGTTTTCTGTGAGGTCGTGGTACCGCCCCGGTTCAAGCCGGCCCATCCGTGCGACAGCAAAAGCTGCCGCGTGGCTCTACCATTGTTAAAATTTTATAAAAACTATAAATATATATGTTAACAAATCTTTACAATATGTTTGCACCACATTGCGATGTGTTTGGTAGATTTTGACGGTAGCTTAAGCCAACAGAGAGTCGATGACAAAAAGAAGACAACAATTTATATTATCATATAAGCACTTGTTTCAACGCTTCCATTAACCGTTCAGGTGCGCACACATAATC
The DNA here is from genome assembly GCA_033319125.1 of Parnassius glacialis. NCBI lineage: Eukaryota > Metazoa > Arthropoda > Insecta > Lepidoptera > Papilionidae > Parnassius > Parnassius glacialis. The sequence goes on along the minus strand of JAVANC010000022.1, from coordinate 41,437,253 downwards.
GTTGACAACAACAATATATGATCAGCAATCCGCCACTAGGTAAGTTCCCGCCAAAAATCATATAAAGTACTACTTACTATTAATCACATGTGTTATCTCTAAGTATATTTTCATTTTATTCTGTGTCTTCAAGGCAAGTGTGTAGGTTTTTGTTACGCTAGGACAGTGCGATTTACCATATAGGATTTTAACACCGCTTACCAAATGTGATTGTGGTCAAGCACTGGCTTATAATGTAAAAAAAAAAGAAAATTAAAAATAATCAATTAAAAATGACAGTATATCACCTTTATTTAGAAGCAGGAACACAACATTCTTTAGACTTGATCTTGGTATATTTACGCGCGAATTCTTTTAATTTATTTTTTATTTATGTGACACAACCGCACTGGCTCTATGCACTGCACTTAAGTGGAACCAGTCGGCCACCGTGACTTACTAGATTGACTGTAGGTGAACGTAGAGTGGTTTTAATAGGACAAAGTTAGATGTTTGAAAATTAAGCCGTGGTAATTAAGCTCAGAGTCGGGACCCTGGTTTTAATTTGCAATCACGGTCGATTCTTTCTAAACAGTTACAGTGAACAGTAAGTGTATGCTGTGGGCTATGGACATCATCTGTCCTCGGATAAGAATCTAAACACAGAATACATTGTGACCCTTGAGCATGGATGGAATAACTTGTTAATAGCAAAATGGTGCTTCGGTTTTCGTCACTAGAATATAATAGAATAGGATAATTTTTATTCAATTTAGATTACATATAATTCTTATTCCCGACGTCAAAAAGGAGTAGGTTTCTAATGTGTGTTACCTCAAAACTATTTTCTATGTGAACCGATTTTGATAATTGTTTTTTTATTTAAAAGCTGGTGGTACTTCTCATGTGATCCCATATATATTTCATCAAGATCTGACCAGTAGTTTTTGAGTCATCCTTAATAATGCGTATTTAATTGACTTCGACTAGATTGATGATGTTCTCATTTTGTTTATATAGAGGTCGGTTGTACAACATTTTTAATTTTACCACTAGTTTACTTTTACCACTGGTTCTGAAAACCTCAGTCCTGGGAAGAACCAGCAAGAAACCCAGCGGGATTTTTTTTAAAGCATAACTTTTTAAACGTGGTAGAGCCATGCTGCAGCTATATTAGTAGGTATAGTTGTAGCACGAATGGGTCGCTTCGACCGGGGAAGGACCACGTGTTTCGTATGGTGAGTGTAGAGGTCCGGAGACCCTTTTTACTCGAAAAGAGGCATTCCATCTTAGTCCTCACGGGTGACAACGCATCTGCGTTATGATTTGCAAACGAGGATAGATGTAGACGTCTATGGGCAACAGAAACCACTTACCATCAGGTGGACTGTGTGCTCGTTTCTCACCCTATCCTATAAAGAAAACTTACAATATAATATCTATACAATTGTTATGAAAACATTAGAAACGACATGGTAGCGATCACCTCATTCCTAGGGGTTATTATGAATCATGTAGTCCCTTCAGCGATGCCAGGTTGACTGTCGGTATATCGAAGTGCTGAAGTGATTGTACAGTAGGGCTACGATGGCTATCCGAGTACAGAACCAGAGTACGAAACCTATCCAATTGCAGAGAGGTGTAAGACAGGGTGACGTGATATCCCCGAAACTCTTTACCGCTGCATTGGAAGATGTTTTCAAGCTTCTGGACTGGAAAGGATACGGTATTAACATCAATGGCAAGTACATCACTCACCTTCGATTTGCCGACGATATAGTCCTTATGGAAGAATCGCTGGAGGACCTAAGCACTATGCTCAATGACCTCAATAGTGTTTCCCAACGGATAGGTCTTAAGATGAACATGGACAAAACAAAGATCATGTTTAATGTCCATGTCACACCTATGCCGGTAGTTATTGGGAACACTAAGCTCGAAGTTGTTGACGAGTATGTTTACCTGGGACAAATAGTCCGACTAGGTAAGTCCAACTTCGACCGAGAGGTCAATCGACGGATTCAACTCGGTTGGGTAGCGTTCGGGAAATTACGGCACATCTTCTCGTCATGTATACCTCAACACTTGAAAACGAGACTGTACACCCAGTGCATGTTGCCAGTGATGACATACGGAACTGAGACGTGGTCCTTCACTGCTGGCCGGATGAGGAAGCTCAAGGTCGCTCAGCGAGCTATGGAGAGGGCTATGCTCGGAGTTTCTCTGCGTGATAAACTTAGGAATGAGGATATCCGCAGTAGAACTAGAGTAACCGACATAGCCCAACGGATTAGTAAGCTGAAGTGGCAGTGGGCCGGCCATATAGCTCGAAGAACCAACAACCGATGGGGAAGAAAGGTTCTCGAGTGGCAGCCTCGTACCGGTAGGCGAAGTGTAGGGCGACCCCCCACGAGATGGAGTGACGACCTGGTAAGGCATGCAGGAAGTCGATGGATGCAGGTGGCTCAGGGCCGTGCTTTGTGGCATTCCTTGGTGGAGGCCTATGTTCAGCAGTGGACTTGTGAAGGGCTGTAATGATGAATGATGAATCTTTAGTAGTATAATAACCGTTACTAAACAAGTTTTACTTAATATTTTAAACCTTTAGATAGATAAGGTCTGCATATTTTCTGGGACTTGTTTTAAAAGGGTATACTCTCCAAAGCACTCGCCAAAGCGTACACTCGCCAAAGCTAAGCATTATTAATGCTACTTTTTTAACCGACTTCGCGACGCAAAGGAGGTGGCATATATGTTAGTTTCACTGTGGCACTCTAGAGATAAAATTCGTGGACAGATTTTGATGATTATTACGTTAATCGATTTATCTAAATATTGTCAGTGTCACTAATTATTATAGCCATATTGCGAAAAAGAAGAAACATGAAATTATACGAATTATGTCATTCATTCATTCAGGGTTCATTCATCATTAAATAGCTCTTTGAAAATGATCTTTAGGTTTCTCGAATAATTTTTCATTTTGAATGACCATTTAAATCTATAACGATTTAAAGTAGGTTAGAAACCGTTCTCACTTAAAATTTAAAAACTTATAATATAGCTTTGATAAAGTTCTCAAGAAATCGTATAATAGGTCTTATTATAGTGATTTTTTACGCGATCGAGGTTTTTTTCTGCCGACTTTCAAAAAGGATACGGTACTCAATTCGGCTGTATGTTTTTTTATGTGTGTTACCTCATAAATTTTTACTGGGTGAACCAATTTCGATGCTTCTTTTTTTTTTTTAAAAGCTGGTACCTCTTGTGTGGTCCCATATGAATTTGATCAAGTTCAGACCAAAAGTTTTTGAGTTATTCTTAATAACTTATAATTGAAGTCGGCTGTACAACATTTTTAATTTTAAATTATTATAACAGTATTTAACCATAAGCTTGTTAACGCCAGTATCCGGTCGAGTCAATGAGGGCTAATAATCTTCCACTTACCAGATGTCGCTAGTTGTGACTGAAGTAAAGTTTATTGTTACACAATGTCAGTTAATTGAGAAATTAGTTTTAAATAATAGTTTATCATTATCTAGAGTATAATATTAATACACAACACAATTATTTTTGATATTTTTTATTATTAATAATTTTAATTTTTAATTTTTTGCACTTTATAATTCTTTTTTTTTAAAAATCGGCTTTTAGTTATATTATTTATAGTTTGGTTTATTCATTTCTAATGAAATTAATATAAAATATAACTAATAATACAAAAAGAAACCTTAAAGATTACATTTTTCTAAGAAATTATCGTCCCCCCTATGAAATCTGTCAAATATTTTACCTCACTGTAAGGTGGCGCCGCCCTGGTGGCAGAAAAAGTCGTGGATGCCCTCATTCATTCGTGCTGTACTCACAGCTGCAGCGTGGCTTTACCACGCTGAAATGGGCGAGGAGAATGTTATTATCATTAAAACAACCCTTTTCTTTATTTTCAATTTTCCTTTTATCTATAAAAGCGACATAAAACAACATAAACACATAGCAGCGCAATCAACGGTATGCTAATTTAACGGGTATGTAAATCGTGAGACCTCGCATAAGCTTGCGCGGACTTTGGTATCGACCCTTTCTACGTACGAATCGCTTACTTTGGATTATAAAAACAAAAGCACACACACATACAAAGCAAACACAGGTTTTATTTACTTTTAATAAAATTTTAAAACTCTATGCTGAAATTTAAAAATAAAACATTTAGAATATCCAAAACAAGTTGTTTAGCGTTATTAAATAAAATATGATTTTGACGTACCTATATGATGTGTTTTTTTTTACTAATTATAAGCCAGTGCTTGACCACGATCCCTCCTGGTGGTAAGTGGCGATGCAGCCCTAGATGGTAAATCGCACTGTCTTAGCGTAACAAAACCCTATTCACTCTTGCCTAGAAGACGCCCAGTTTTTATTCGGACGGAGAGATAGACGCCGGCAAATTATTCCTCTCCTTTGCTGTACGCATTACAAAAGACAAAGTAAACCTTTTGGTTCAAATGCGTGGAATATCGCCGACCGCCTGGCTGTCTGATGGTGGAAAGGAGAGGGAGGAATTAAAGCGTGTAATTCACCGAAATGCATCCTATACAATACCGAGAGACTGGCTACTCTGCGCCTGTGCTTGAGGCTGACAAGATTCATCATCATCATCATTACAGCCCTTCACAAGTCCACTGCTGAACATAGGCCTCCCCCAAAGAATGCCACAAAGCACGGTCCTGAGCCACCTGCATCCATCGACTTCCTGCATATCTTACCAGGTCGTCACTCCATCTAGTGGGGGGACCCCTACACTTCGCCTACCGGTACGAGGCTGCCACTCGAGAACCTTTCTTCCCCATCGGTTGTCGGTTCTTCGAGCTATATGGCCGGCCCACTGCCACTTCAGCTTATTAATCCGTTGGGCTATGTCGGTTACTCTGGTTCTACTGCGGATATCCTCATTTCTGAGTTTATCACGCAGAGAAACTCCCAGCATAGCCCTCGCCATAGCTCGCTAAGCGACCTAGAGCTTCCTCATCCGGCCAGCAGTGAAGGACCACGTCTCAGTTCTGTATGTCATCACTGGCAACACGCACTGGGTGTACAGTCTCGTTTTCAAGTTTTGAGGTATACATGACGAGAAGATGTGCCGTAATTTTCCGAACGCTGCCCAACCGAGTTGAATCCGTCGATTGACCTCTCGGTCGATGTTGAACTTACCTAGTCGGACTATTTGTCCCAGGTAAACATACTCGTCAACAACTTCGAGCTTAGTGTTCCCAACAACTACCGGCATAGGTGTGACATGGACGTTATACATGATCTTTGCTTAGACCTATCCGTTGGGAAACACTATTGAGGTCATTGAGCATAGTGCTTAGGTCCTCCAGTGATTCTGCCATAAGGATTATATCGTTGGCAAATCGAAGGTGAGTGATGTATACGCCATTGATGTTGATACCGTATTCTTTCCAGTCCAGAAGCTTGAAAACGTCTTCCAATGCAGCGGTGAAGAGTTTCGGGGATATGAAGTCACCCTGTCTTACACCTCTCTGCAATTGGATAGGTTTCGTACTCTGGTTCTGTACTCGGATAACCATCGTAGCCCTACTATACAAGCACTTCAACACTTCGATATACCGACAGTCAACTTGGCACAGCTGAAGGGACTACAGCACCGCCCAAATTTCGACGGAATCAAAGGCTTTCTCATAGTCCACATACGCCAGACATAGTGGCAAATTGTACTCCTCGGACTTCTGTTCAATTTGCCGAAGGGTATGTATGTGGTCTATGGTGCTAAAACCCTTTCGAAAACCGGCTTGTTCGGGAGGCTGGAAGTCGTCAAGTCTGCGCGCGAGACGATTCGTAATGACACATAAAATAGCACGCAGACGCGGCTCAGAAGGGAAATCGGTCTGTAGTTCTTCAAGAGAGCGTTATCACCTTTCTTGAAGAAAAAGACCACCACACTTCTGCTCCACGCCTCCGGTGTAGTGCCACCATGGAAGACGGAATTAAAGAGCTTCTGAAGGACTTCAAGTACCGGTTTTCCACCCGCTTTCAGAAGCTCCGCTATAACTCCATCCTCGCCTGGGGCCTTGCCGTTTTTAAGGTGCTGGAGAGCCATTCTAATCTCGCTCAGACTGACGTCTGGGATATCATCGGAATATTATCGGATAAAACTCGCTCTAGGATCGTTACTCACACTTGCGTGCGGCTCCAACGATGACGTGTACAGCTGCCCATAGAACCTCTCAATCTCACTCAAAATCTCAGGTGCCCCGGAAACGATGCTGCCACATTCGGTCTTCGGCCTTGACAGTTGGCTCTTTCTGGCAGACAGATCTCTCGCAAAAACTTTGGAGCCTTGGTTCCGCTCGATCGCTTCTTCAATACGAGCTGTATTAAAGTTGCGTAAGTCCCGCCGCATGCATTTGGAGATCTGTCTGTTCAGTTGCCTGTATGCTATCAAATCTGTTGAAGAATGTAGCTTCATCTCCCGTCTAAGAGTCATGAGATTAAGAGTGTGATCGGAGAGTTTTTGTGTTCTTCTGCGGCGGGTCTTGCAGAACTTAGCTCCGACCGCATGGACAGTTTCCACGAGCTTGTCATTCAAATCGTCCACTTCATTGCAGTCTTCTAGGCACTGAAAACGGTTTTGTAACTCGAGCTGAAAGGTTTCGGGACTTTGGATTAGAGCACGAGGGGGACGGAGCGTTGACTTCATTAGATGAGACCTCTACAACTTAACGTTTAGGTTCAGTGTGCCTCTAACCATTCGGTGATCGCTGCCGGTTTTCACCCTAGCTATCACTGAGATATCACTGAACAGTTTTCGTCTGGTCGTCATAATGAAGTCAATCTCATTTTTTGTCGAACCGTCGGGGTTCGACCAGGTCCACTTCCTATGGGGCCGCTTCTGGAAGAAGGAGTTCATCATAAAGATTCCCTCTTTCTCCATGAAGTCGGCCAGCTGTTGGTCCCTTGGGTTCCATTGCCCTATTCCTAATTACCCCACTTTCAGCTCACCGTTCTCTCTTGTGCCTAGTTTTGCATTGAAGTCTCCCATTAACACCGTATATTGGGTTTTGGAGTAATGCATGGCTCTAGAGATATCCTCATACATTTCTTCCACCTCCACATCGGGGTGTGCCGAGGTTGGTGCGTAAACCTGTATGACCTTCGGCGAATACCGTTTGGTGATTCTGAGTATAAGGTACGCAACCCTCGTCGACACATTCTCAATCTTTACAACGTTGTTAACGAGAGACTTGTGGACGATAAATCCGACACCTCCTTGGGACAGATGGTCGCCCTCCCGGTAATAGAGCAAGTTGCCGTATTCGAGGATTACCGTTTCCTCCCCCTCTCTTCGGACTTCGGATAATCCTATAATATGCCAGCGTAACTTGTCTATCTTTTCTTCCAGCTCCACAATCTTCTCGTCAGTCCTCAGGGTGCGTGCGTTGTATGTTGCACGGTCGAGTCGTCGTAGGTGGCAACCGAACCTCCACCGGAGATTCTTAGCACCCCCTGCCCCGCCGTTACCACGGTCGCCACCGTAGCCAGGAATAGCGGGGCCGCCGGGGACTGAGGGCCGTCTCTCCGTAACTTTCATCATGGGGGGTATATTGCCATAGTTGCCACGCTTGGCGAGCGGGTTGGCAACCGCAGTTTTTTTATTGTATTTTTGCCGTTACCAGGAAGATGCTCCTGCCCATCTCCTGCCTGTTTCCCTTTGTCGCCTTTTACGACACCCACGGGAAGATATGGGGTGGTGGATATTCTTAACCGCCACTACAAGGCAAACAAGATTGACAAGATTGGTTTCAACCAAATCAAGGTCACCAATAAGCCTCTTAGCACGTCTCTCCACTAAGTCTGACGCTGCCAGGTGGCATTTTGCAGAACCAGCTCATATGTGACAACAGTACTCCATGCACGACGGAACTTGCGAGTTATATAAGGTAAGAAGCTGACCCAGCTTGAAGTACCGCCGCATACTCTCATGGCTACCAAGTTTCCTTGCGGTTGCTTTGGCTTTGGACTCAACTTTGACTCTGGATATGATGTGTAAATTAAATTCTCTAAAAATCAGAGACTGACTTAAAAACTTCTTGTTAGATGTACAGAGCTGTCTGGAAAAAAGATCTGACGTTGTGTTTATACTCATCATCATCATCATTACAGTACTTTACAAGTCCACTCCTGATCATAGTCCTCCTGAGCCACTTGCATTCATCGACTTTCTGCATATCTTACCAGGTCCTCACTCCTCCGGACGGGGACTTCGTCCTAAACTTTGTTTCCAGGCACGAGGTTGCTACTCGGGATTTTTTTTCCCCATCGGTCGTCGATTCTTCGTTTTATATGGTCGGCCCATTGCCACTTCAGCTTACTAATCCGTTAGGCTATGTTGATTTTACAGCGGATATCTTCATTTCTAAATTACGAGAGAAATCCCGACCGGGGAAGGACCACGCTCTCACGTAATACAAGCGTAAAATAGCAGCTTAGTGCTGCTGTGTTCCATATGGTGAGTGTAGAGAACCGGAGACCCTTTTTTTCTGAAAATGAGGCATTCCATTTAGTCCTCAGGGGTGACAACGCATCTGCATCTTGATCCTTAATCGAGAATAAATGTTGATGTCTATGGACCACAGCATCCACTTACAATCAGGTGGACTGTGTACTCATTTATCACCCTTATTCTATAAAAAAAATTAGGGTATAGCTTTTGACACGGTTGTTCGCGTAGTATTTTTCATAGTGTTTTCATATTGAACGATTTTAGACCTATTTAGCATGATTATAAGGACAGACACCCTAGTTGTCTGCTGTGACACGCTTGTTTCACCTCTCACTTAGGACTGGAAAAGTGCCCAAATCCAGGAAGCTGGCCAACATACAGCCTGTTCCGAAAAAGGCAGCCGTGCCGACCCTGCCAACTATCGGCCAACAATTTACGTGGTAGAGTCACGCTGCAGTTGTATTATAGTTGTAGCACGCATAGGTCGCCTAGACCGTGTCTTAGGGTGAGCGTAGAGAACCGGATACCCCTTTTACTGGAAACGAGGCATTCCTACTTTAGTCCTCAGGCGTGAGAAAGCATCTGCTTTTTTATTCTTAACCGATCATGTATGTAGATGTCTATAGGCCACAGTATCCACTTACCATCTGGTGTATTGTATGCTAGTTTGTCTCACTATTCTATGAAAATATAAAATATAAAAAGCTTTCGGCAGCTTAACTGGGAACCGTGGAGGCGAATTCGGCACAGTACAAATATTTATATCGCTACAAAAAATTATTAAGAATAACTCAAAAAGTATTGATCAAACCTTGATGAAAATGAAATGGGACTACATGTACTACACCAGCTTTCAAAAATAAAAAGAATCATCGAAATCGGTTCACCTAGTAAAAAGTTATGAGGTAACACACATAAAAAAAACATACTGTCGAATTGAGTACCGTCACCTTTTTGAAGTCGGAAAACGATGAAACGAAAGTGAACAATTCAAATTAGTTACCTGCGTAGCTGGCACCACTTAAATTGTGAATTGCAATCTTAAGTGCTCATTTGCCTCGTATTCATTCGTAAATAAAACATCATGAGGAATATACGTTCGAAAAATAAGATATTGTTGGATATTGTGTTCCGAGCACACGTGAGCACACTGGAGCAGGATGGCTGTTTTCACGTGCTCCTTTACTCACAGAATAATAAGTTGAGATCTGAAGTCAACAGTGGGACGTCCATAGGCTTTTTCTTTAGATAGCAATAAATAGCTTTGACTGAAACTGATGCAGCATACAGCTGAATTTTTTTTTTAGATAATTATACGGATAAAGAAAAAAGTTTCATTATTTTGTGGTTAATCTCAATTAATAATAGAATCCCTTGACTTTGCCAATTACTATTCGAATAGTCTGTGGAATTTAACTCTAAAGCTTATCGTCTCGCACGTTAGAAATTATGCTCGTGATCGATCTAAATAAATCTAGCAAGCTAACAGCATAGCAAAGTGGCGAAGCAATCAGCTTTGTAGCGGTTTCTAACGGTTGCCGTTGAGCAATCAGTTTCAAAATAGGAGGTTCAGATGCCTGGGTGATCTGTAATCGATTGCTGAAAACAGAATTTGAAAATTCTAAACCGTTCTCGAGATAATCGTGGTACAGACGGACAGACGGACAGACATCGTGAAATCAATAAGTGTCTTCGGAAGCTTCGCCACTTAATAAACCTAGCAAGCTAACAGCATAGCAAAGTGGCGAAGCAATCAGCTTTGTAGCGGTTTCTAACGGAAAAAAAAATCAAAATAGGAGGTTCAGATGCCTGGGTGATCAGTAATCGATTGCTGAAAACAGAATTTGAAAATTCGAAACCGTTCTCGAGATAATCGTGGGACAGGCAGACAGACGGACGGACAGACAGACGTACGGACAGACGGACAGACGGACAGACGGACAGACATCGTGAAATCAATAAGTGAATTCGCAAGCTTCGCCACTTAATAAGTAGAGTTCATATTTGGTTGTTTTTCCTTCTGAAGGACAAACTAGGTCTGGAGACCGAATGATAGCAGCAAATCCATCCAAAAACAATAGAAAAGTGAAGAAATATAATCTTTATATGTAATTCAATATATAATTTAATTTCTATTTAGTTTTTCCCTAAAACTAATAAAATTAAATAGAGCGCCTGACGTTAACATACCCGCAAATTACTGCATTCCTCATTACAATGTTATATCTACCTATCTATGCGCATTAAGTTGTTTGAATAGGTAGTGGTGGTATAAGAATATCCACTACCCACCCCCCGTGGGTGTCGTCAGAGGCGACAGGAGAAAACTGAAACAGAAAACTGCGGTTGTCTTCCTACCTCCCAAGTCACCAAGTGTAGCAACTATGGCAAAATCTTCGTTATGAGGTACTCTAATGAGGAGGCCTTTGTTCAGCGGAGGACTTATTAAGGGTGTAATGGATAATAAATGACTAATAAATAAGCGTATCCAGCTCTCAAAGATTCAAAGAGCGGCACAACTTATTGCGAGAAAGGCAAAGTTCTGTAAAGCTAGACTATTTAACAATTCCAAAGGTAGATTTCTCGAATCCAACAATATTATTAGGTACCTATCTAATATATAAAATTCTCGTGTCTTTATTATTGTTAAAAACCCCTTCGAAACGGCTGAACTGATTTGTATGAAATTTTGTGTGCATATCGGGTAGGTCTGAGAATTGGCCAACGTCTATTTTTCAAGCCCCTAAATGATAAGGGTGATCCACCCCTAAATATTTTTTTTAATTTTTGGAAAAAAATTATTTTATTATGATTGAGCATTGAGAAATACATAAAACTTCAAATTTTCACCCTTCTACGATCAATACCTGTTTATTAATCGCGATTTTTAAAACTAAAAAAAAATTTCCTAGAAATAATGTAGGTATATGGCAAAACATAGTTTGCTGGGTCAGCTAGTTATATATATGATTGTTACAGTCTATTAAAGTCCACTGCTGAACATAGGCCTCACCTTAAATTGCCTCATAAGGTGAGTATTTTGCCATAGTGCCAGGCGGGTTGGCAATCGCAGTTTTTTATTTTCTATTTGTTATTAAAATGACGCAGCTCCCATCTCCTGGTTCGTTTCCCTCTTTAGTCTCTTGCGACAGCCACGGGGCCATATGTGGTAGTCGATATTCTTACATTAGATTCAACAATATCGTCTCAAAAATATTTTTTATAGATATTATAATATGCTGGTTTTCACATTTTTTTATATTTAATGAATAAATAATAGTAAATAATTAGATTAATAATTTCAATAATACCAAACTAAATCGACTCAGATTACTAGTACTGCTTTGAAATGTGAGGCCACAATTAATTATTAATAAATTGACAAACAGTTTATTCTTAATAATTTATATTGAAGTCGGTTATAAAAAAAAAATAATTTTTAATTATATTATATAAAAAAAGGAAAGAAGAAGAAGGCTCTTTTCTTGAAGGTCCCTAAGTCGTATCGTTCTGGAAAAATCACTGATGGTAATCGATTCCACAAGGAAGTTGTGCGAGGAAGAAAACACCTTCTATATCGCACAGTAGTGGACCGCCAATCATCCAGATGGTGTGGATGGTATCGGGAGTTCTGCCGCGATGCGCGTTCGTGAAATTTGGCGGCTGGGATTAATTCGAACCATTCCTCAGAGCACTCGCCGTGGTAAATGCGAAAGAAAATGCAAAAAGAACCAACATCTCTTCGTAGTGCCAATGAATCGAGGAAAGGAGTGGAAAAACATGGTCGTGGATGCTCAGCGAGGGATTCTCCAGGGGTGCTGGTCGCCTCCTGGGGTAGTCTGTAATGTAATTCCACTACCATGTTGATGGGGGGGGGGGAAGAATTGGGCCTCCGGCCACCTGCACTCACCAGACGAAACGGAGAAGCAAAGCTTCTACTTCACGGCGGTATTCTGTGAGTGGTGGTAGAGCCACGCGGAGTCACGGTTTATTATAAGTTTTGAAAACTTAAGTGAGAACGGTTGCTAACCAACTTTATCTTATATTTATATTTATCTTGTATTATGATCTTTATACTATTTAGGTTAAATATAATTTTCAAAGACTTTTTTTTTATAGGATAAGGGTGACAAACGAGCACACAGTCCACCTGATAGTAAATGGTTGCTGTGGCCTATAGACATCTACACCTATCTTCGATTAAGAATCAAAATGCAGATGCGTTGTCACCCGTGAGGACTAAGATGGAATGCCTCGTTTCCAGTAAAAAGGGTCTCCGGTTCTCTACACTCACCATAAACACAGCAGCGTTAAGCTACTATTTTACGCTGGTATTCTGTGAGAACGTGGTCTTTCCCCGGTCGAGCCGACACATTCGTGCTACAACCATAATATACATAGCTGCAGCGTGGCTCTACCACGTAAAAAACTTAATCAATGATACCCCACTTGACATAGTTTGTCGACTTTCATTTTCTTCTTTTAAGCAATATGGACTCTGGTTGTTGCCATATTTAATTTGGTTTACTGTCATGTGTGTGATACTCACAAGCATAGAATTATTAGGTCTATTCATAACTAACAAAGCGAGACTAAACTCGGGATACCTAGTTCTCCTCGTCGAAGAGTTCCAGTAGCAGACATCAAAGTACACCTTTAGGTCACTCTATCAAGTTCAGAGATAAGGTTTCATCATAACTAACAAAACAAGCCCAAACTTGGCACACCCATTACTACTCCTCGAGCAGTTCCAGTAGCATTCACCGAAGTACACTTTCAGGTCGTTCTATCAAGTCTGGAGGTAAGGTCATATATCACAACTAACAAAACGAGGTCAAACTCGGCACACCTTGTTCTACTCTTAGGAGTTCCAGTAGCATTCACCGAAGTACACTTTCAGGTCATTCTATCAAGTCTGGAGATAGGTGACCATATAATATGATAACTCTACCATAGTATGATAATATACGTATATTATAATATATAAATCTTTACAAAATCTATTTTTGCAATAAGATTGTATATACGATTTATGAAAATAGAAAATAAAACTTAGTGATTTGTTTTACTTTGTATTTTTAAACGCCAATGATGAAAGCGACGAGAGAAAAGAGCCGTAAGAGTGAAAAGTTGTAAAGTGGATGCTGTGGTCAAAGTTCTGTATTATATTCCTTCCCCAAGTTGGATCATAAATCCTACGATGGGCGGAGATCAGCAACAGTGGCGGTGTTGTGTGAAATTGCTTCATTTTCGTTCATAAATATTTATAAAGTTTCTGTTATTTTTTTGAAAATAAATTATTTCGTTATTTATTTAAGTAAAATGTTTGTAAAATATTGACGATATTAGGTGAAGCCCTTCAATTTTTAACGAAATAATTTCCTTTTATTCCTTTAAATATATAATACAAGTGTGTCATTCCAAGTGTGTCATTTCAAGTCATCTAAAAAGTGAAAAAAAAAAAACTAATTTTAGTGAAGTGTTTGACGACCCAATGATATAGCAGGGGCTACCTTAAGTTATTTTTTTTGAAAAATGCTTAACGTTGCCTGTGGCAAATTACACAGATAACCCCCGGTAATCTATGCTGTACAGGGAGCTTAAGGTGTAACTCCTAGCGAACGACCTTGAGCATTCAGTCCGCCGAGTCTCGCTACAATATATCGAGTAAGAAATCTGCAAGACGCCACCAACTGTACGAACGTAGTATTATTTTTTCAACATCAATAAACTATTTTATGGAAATAGACCCGGCAGACATTGATAAATGTATTTTATTTTCTTTATTCGGTATATTAGGTGCATTTTATTAGAATTATGTATTCTCATATATTATCTAATTAATAAATAAACCGGCCAAGTGCCAGTCGAACTCGCGCACCGAGGGTTCCGAACAAATCCGTAGGTATATGAGTTTAAAATTATTAAAAATATTTTTATTATATGATGTAACTAAAAATTTATGCTTTTTGCAATTTTTCCTTTATCTGTGCTATAATACGTTGCTTAGTGCCAAATTTTAAGATTCTCAGTTCACGGGAAGTACCCTGTAGGTTTTGACTTTTGATTCCCTTGCGAATATCGAAAAATTGCGGCATAAACGGCTGTATCTTTTGATTGCGTTGGCTTAGAAGTTTGATTTTTTCACAGCTCCAAGGGACAGTAGACTTGAGTATTTGATATAAATTTCAGCTTGATACCTCTACGCGTTCCTGAGAAAAAGGGTCTTGACAGACAGACAGACAGACAGACAGACAGACGGACAACAAAGTGATCCTATAAGGGTTCCGTTTTTTCCTTTTGAGGTACGGAACCCTAAAAATGAAACCATTAATTTTTTAAAGTACATTTTAAATGTATTTATAACACATAAAAAAAATTAGAACGTGGAATGTGATGATAGGATATCGAACATTAATAATGTTTTTTTTTATAGGATAGGGTGACAAACAAGCACACAGTCCACCTGATGGTAAGTGTTTACTGTGACTCATAGACATCTACATCTATCCTCAATAAAGATTCAAGATGCAGATGCGTTATCACCCGTGAGGACTAAGATGGAATGCCTCTTTTCCAGTAAAAAGGGTCTCCGGTCTGTGCTTTTAGATGAAGTTTATTTCTCATAACTAATGAGATAATAGTCTCTGAATAACGAAGAAAAACGCAATATCGCAAAGTTTTGGTCGGGATATCGCCTTAAGTGCAGCACCAACAGTATATCACATGAGTAAAGACACTGTACGGTACGGTTTCTTTACTCATGAGGTATATATGCTGCGAAATTAAAATACTGATACCTGTTACTTTGGAAGGTGGGCGTTAAAAGCTACGACCCAATTTCTGTTCTTGTACATATTTTAAAATCTTTTTTGAGTTTTATTAAAAATATATAATTCATTATTGTAATTGGAACGAAGTACTTTATTTATTTTTTTGGATTTATTCTTAAAATCTGTATTAAGTTTTATTAAATAAAATGTATTTAATTTTTTTAATGGGGACATACGTTAAAAGTTATGTAGAGTTTTAGCCTAACGCACGTCCTGCTGCTGGCACTCTTTTCCGCTCATTTCTGATAGGATTAAGGAGCAATTAGTCCACCTCGCTGCTCCAGTGGATTCTTTTACAGATTATAGATGATAAACGATATCACCCTTGCCTTTAAGGTTAGTCGAATAGAAAGACAAATGCTGACAAAAAATTGCACTCCTATACTGTTCGCATTACAACGACATAGCAAACCGTTTGCTTCGAATACGAGACGTTGACGTTGGCCCCCTTTTATTGGCACCCCTATATTGTCAATAGGTATGTCGAAAATAAAGGTGTGGAGACAAGCCGAGCGTCTGGTGGTACGGTGATGGAATGGATAGAGAGGAATTAAGTCATCCAATTCCTGCACACACACTTTAGAACACCGAATGCTGGATACTTTAGGCATGCACTCCATTGGTAAGATTACTTTCACCGGATGTTGTAATAATTTAATAGTTTATTTATGTTTTACTTTTATTTATTTTAACAAGTTATTGGCGACAAAATCTTGTTTTTCTTTCTTTTTTATTGCTTTTATTTTATTTCTTGGGTTATAAGTATTACATAAATAAAATACCGTGTAGTGGCGGTCAAGAATACCCACTACCCCATATCCTCCCGTGGGTGTCGTAAAAGGCGACAAAGGGAAACAGGCGGGAGATGGGCAGCAGCATCACCCTGATAATAGCCAAAATTACAATAAAAAAACTGCGGTTGCCAACCCGCTCGCTAAGCGTGGCAACTATGGCAAATACCCCCCAATTATTAAAGCAACAAACAGACGGCCCCCAGTCCCCGGCGGCCCCGCTATTCCTGGCTAAGGTGGCGACCATGGTAACGGCGGGGCAGGGGGTGCTAAGAATCTCCGGTGGAGGATCGGTTGCCACCTACGACGACTCGACCTGGCAACGTACAACGCACGCACCCTGAGGACTGACGAGAAGATCGTGGAGCTGGAAGAAGAGATAGACAAGTTACGCTGGCATATTATAGGATTATCCGAAGTCCGAAGAGAGGGGGAGGACACGGTAATCCTCGAATCCGGCAACTTGCTCTATCACCGGGAGGGCGACCATCTGTCCTAAGGAGGTGTCGGATTTATCGTCCACAAGTCTCTCGTTAACAACGTTGTAAAGATCGGGAGTGTGTCGACGAGGGTTGCGTATCTTATACTCAGAATCACCAAACGGTATTCGCTGAAGGTCACACAGGTTTACGCACCAACCTCGGCACACCCCGATGAGGAGGTGGAGGAAATGTATGAGTATATCTCTAGAGCCTCCTCCAAAACCCAATATACGGTGTTAATGGGAGACTTCAATGCAAAACTAGGCATAAGAGAGAACGGTGAGCTGAAAGTAGGGAAATTTGGAATAGGGCAACGGAATCCAAGGAATCAGCAGCTGGCCGACTTCATGGAGAAAGAGGGACTCTTTATGATGAACTCTTTCTTCAAGAAGCGGCCCCACAAGAAGTGGACCTGGTCGAGCCCAGAGGGTTTGACAAAAAATAAGATTGACTTCATTATGACGACCAGACGACAACTGTTCAGTGATGTCTCAGTGATCGCGAGGGTGAAAACCGGCAGCGATCACCGAATGGTGAGAGGCACACTGAACCTAAATTTTAAGTTGGAGAGGTCTTGTCTGATGAAGTCAACGCTCCGTCCCCCTCATGCTCTAATCCAAAGTCCCCAAAGCTTTCAGCTCGAGTTACAAAACCGTTTTCAGTGCCTAGAAGACTGCAATGAAGTGGACAATATGAATGACAAGCTCGTGGAAACAGTCCATGCGGTCGGAGCTAAGTTCTGCAAGACCCGCCACAGAAGAACACAAAAACTCTCCGATCACACTCTTAATCTCATGGCTGTTAGACGGGAGATGAGGCTACATTCTTCAACAGATTTGACAGCATACAGGCAACTGAACAGACAGATCTCCAAATGCTTGCGGCGGGACTTGCGCAACTCCAATACAGCTCGTATTGAAGAAGCGATCGAGCGGGACCAAGGCTCCAAAGTCATTGCCAGAGATCTGTCTGCCAGAAAGAGCCAACTGTCAAAGCTGAAGACCGAATGTGGCAGCATCGTTTCCGGGGCACCTGAGATTTTGATTGAGATTGAGAGGTTCTATGGGCAGCTGTAAACGTCATCGTTGGAGCCATACGCAAGTGTGAGTAACGATCCAAAAGCGAGTCTTATCCGGCACTATTCCGAAGATATCACGGACGTCAGTCTGAGCGAGATTAGAATGGCTCTCCAGCATCTTAAAAACGGCAAGGCCCCAGGCGAGGATGGAATTACAGCGGAGCTTCTAAAAGCGGGTGGAAGACCGGTACTTGAAGTCCTTCAGAAGCTCTTTAATTCCGTCCTCTATGCTGGCATTACACCGGAGGCGTGGAGCAGAAGTGCGGTGGTCTTGTTCTTCAAGAAAGGTGACAACGCTCTCTTGAAGAACTACAGACCGATTTCCCTTCTAAGCCGCGTTTTCGAGAGTCATTACGAATCGTCTCGCGCGCAGACTTGACGACTTCCAGCCTCCCGAACAAGCCGGTTTCCGAAAGGGCTTTAGCACCATAGACCACATACATACCCTACGGCAAATTGTACAGAAGTCCGAAGAGTACAATTTGCTACTATGTCTGGCGTATGTGGACTATGAGAAAGCCTTTGATTCCGTCGAAATTTGGGCGGTGCTGCAGTCCCTTCAGCGGTGCCAAGTTGACTGTCGGTATATCGAAGTGCTGAAGTGTTTGTACAGTAGAGCTACGATGGCTATCCGAGTACAGAACCAGAGTACGAAACCTATCCAATTGCAGAGAGGTGTAAGACAGGGTGATGTTATATCCCCGAAACTCTTCACCGCTGCATTGGAAGATGTTTTCAAGCTTCTGGACTGGAAAGGATACGGTATTAACATCAATGGCGAGTACATCACTCACCTTCGATTTGCCGACGATATAGTCCTAATGGCAGAATCGCTGGAGGACCTAAGCACTATGCTCAATGACCTCAATAGTGCCTCCCAACGGATAGGTCTTAAGATGAACATGGACAAAACAAAGATTATGTTTAATTTCCATGTCACACCTATGCCGGTAGTTGTTGGGAGCACTAAGCTCGAAGTTGTTGACGAGTACGTTTACCTGGGACAAATAGTCCGACTAGGTAAGTCCAACTTCGACCGAGAGGTCAATCGACGGATTCAACTCGGCTGGGCAGCGTTCGGGAAGCTATCTTCTTGTCAGACATACCTCAAAACCTTAAAACGAAATTGTACAACCAGTGCGTGTTGCCAGTGATGACATACGGAACTGAGACGTGGTCCTTCACTGCTGGCCGGATGAGGAAGCTCAAGGTCGCTCAGTGAGCTATGGAGAGAGCTATGCTCGGAGTTTCTCTGCGTGATAAACTCAGAAATGAGGATATTCGCAGTAGAACCAGAGTGACCGACATAGCCCAACGGATTAGTAAGCTGAAGTGGCAGTGGGCCGGCCATATAGCTCGAAGAACCGACAACCGATGGGGAAGAAAGGTTCTCGAGTGGCAGCCTCGTACCAGTAGGCGAAGTGTAGGGCGTCGTAGATGGAGTGACGACCTGGTAAGACATGCAGGAAGTCGATGGATGCAGGTGGCTCAGGACCGTGCTTTGTGGCATTCTTTGAGGGAGGCCTATGTTCAGCAGTGGACTTGTGAAGGGCTGTAATGATGATGTAAAATAACCTCATAATACCATCGATATGTATGAGTACTTATTACTCAATGCATAATACTTGAATTCCTGGTGTTAATTGGTAATGTTTATCTTACAAAAATTATAATAAAATTTACTACTCGTATGTATACAAGTACGTTTTTTCTTTTAAATTAATTGTGGCATTGGCTACAAGGCTTTCAGCTAAAAGGACTAAAAATCGCTTTGATACATTTTTTTTTATAGGATAAGGGTGACAAACGAGCACACAGTCCACCTGATGGTAAGTGGTTGCTGCGGCCCATAGACATCTACATCTATCCTCTATAACAAATCAAAATGTAGATGCGTTGTCACCAGTGAGGACTAAGATGGAATGCCTCATTTCCAGTAAAAAGGGCCTCCGGCCACCTGCACTCACCAAGCGAAACGCAGAGGTAAACTTCTACTTCATGCTGGTTTTCTGTGAGGTCGTGGTACCGCCCCGGTTCAAGCCGGCCCATCCGTGCGACAGCAAAAGCTGCCGCGTGGCTCTACCATTGTTAAAATTTTATAAAAACTATAAATATATATGTTACCAAATCTTTACAATATGTTTGCACCACATTGCGATGTGTTTGGTAGATTTTGACGGTAGCTTAAGCCAACAGAGAGTCGATGACAAAAAGAAGACAACAATTTATATTATCATATAAGCACTTGTTTCAACGCTTCCATTAACCGTTCAGGTGCGCACACATAATCGTTGACAACAACAATATATGATCAGCAATCCGCCACTAGGTAAGTTCCCGCCAAAAATCATATAAAGTACTACTTACTATTAATCACATGTGTTATCTCTAAGTATATTTTCATTTTATTCTGTGTCTTCAAGGCAAGTGTGTAGGTTTTTGTTACGCTAGGACAGTGCGATTTACCATATAGGATTTTAACACCGCTTACCAAATGTGATTGTGGTCAAGCACTGGCTTATAATGTAAAAAAAAAGAAAATTAAAAATAATCAATTAAAAATGACAGTATATCACCTTTATTTAGAAGCAGGAACACAACATTCTTTAGACTTGATCTTGGTATATATACGCGCGAATTCTTTTAATTTATTTTTTATTTATGTGACACAACCGCACTGGCTCTATGCACTGCACTTAAGTGGAACCAGTCGGCCACCGTGACTTACTAGATTGACTGTAGGTGAACGTAGAGCGGTTTTAAGAGGACAAAGTTAGATGTTTGAAAATTAAGCCGTGGTAATTAAGCTCAGAGTCGGGACCCTGGCTTTAATTTGCAATCACGTTCGATTCTTTCTAAACAGTTACAGTGAACAGTAACTGTATGCTGTGGGCTATGGACATCTGTCCTCGGATAAGAATCTAAATTCAGAATACATTGTAACCGTTGAGCATGGATGGAATACCTTGTTACTAGTAAAATGGTGCTTCGGTTTTCGTCACTAGAATATAATAGAATAAGATAATTTTTATTCAATATAGATTACATATAATTCTTATTGAAAGTAATTTTAACCGACGTCAAAAAGGAGTAGGTACTCAATTTCGACTGTATTTTTCTAACGTGTGTTATCTCAGAAATATTTTCTATGTGAACCGATTTTGATGATTCTTCTCATGTGATCCCATATATGTTTCATCAAGATCTGACCAGTAGTTTTTGAGTTATCCTTAATAATGCGTATTTAATTGACTTCGACTAGATTGATGATGTTCTCATTTTGTTTATATAGAGGTCGGTTGTACAAAATTTTTAATTTTATCACTAGTTTACTTTTACCACTGGTTCTTAAAAACCTCTGTACTGGGAAGAACCAGCAAGAAACCCAGCGTGACATTTTTAAAAGCATAACTTTTTATACGTGGTAGAGCCATGCTGCGTAGTATAGTTGTAGCACGAATGGGTCGCTTCGACCGGGGAAGGACCACGCTCAGAATACCAGCGTAAAATGGCAGCTTAACATTGCTGTGTTACGTATGGTGAGTGTAGAGGTCCGGAGACCCTTCTTACTGGAAAAGAGGCACTCCATCTTAGTCCTCACGGGTGACAACGCATCTGCGTTTTGATTTGCAAACGAGGATAAATGTAGATGTCTATGGGCAACAGGAACCACTTACCATCAGGTGGACTGTGTGCTCGTTTGTCACTCTATCCTATAAAAAAAACTTACAATATAATATCTATACAATTGTTATGAAAACATTAGAAACGACATTAGCGATCACCTCATTCCCAGGGGTTATTATGAATTATGTAATCTTTAGTAGTGCAATAACCGATACTAAACAATTTTTACTTAATATTTTAAACCTTTAGATAATGTCTGCATATTTTCTGGGACTTTGTTGTAAAAGCGTATACTCTCCAAAGCACTCGCCAAAGCGTAGATACACTCGCGAAAGCAAAGCATTATTAATGCTACTTTTTTTACCCGACTTCGCGACGCAAAGGAGGTGGCGTGTTTGTCAGCCCAATGGGTAATGTGTTTATCAGCCTATACATTATGTTGGTATGTATATATGTTTGTTCCATTGTCGCACTCTAGAGATAAAATGCGTGGACAGAGTTTGATGATTATTACGTTAATCGATTTATCTAAATCTTGTGAGTGTCACTAAAAAGACGTAATCAAAATTCAATATGGTGAAAACTAGACGCAATATTGCGAAAAAGAAAAACCATGAAATTAGACGAACTATGTCATTCATTCATTCAGGGTTCATTCATCATTACATAGCTCTTTGAAAATGATCTTTAGGTTTCTCGAATAATTTTTCATTTTGAATGACCATTTAAAATCTTTAACGATTTAAAGTAGGTTAGAAACCGTTCTCACTTAAAATTTAAAAACTTATAATATACTTAGCTATGATAAAGTTCTCAGGAAATCATATAATAGGTCTTATTATAGTGATTTTTTACGCGATCGAGGTTTTTTTCTGCCGACTTTCAAAAAGGAGACGGTACTCAATTCGACTGTATGTTTTTTTGTGTGTTACCTCATAAACTTTTACTGGGTGAACCGACTTCGATGATTCTTTTTTTATTTGAAAGCTGGTACCTCTTGTGTGGTCCTATATGAATTTGATCAAGATCAGACCAAAAGTTTTTGAGTTATTCTTAATAACTTATAATTGAAGTCGGCTGTACAACATTTTTAATTTTAAATTATTATAACAGTATTTAACCATAAGCTTGTTAACGCCTGTATCCGGTCGAGTCAATTCATTCGTGCTGTACCGACAGCTGCAGCGTGGCTTTACCACGCTGAAATGGGCGAGGATGTTATTATCATTAAAACAACCCTTTTCTTTATTTTCAATTTTCCTTTTATCTATAAAAGCGACATAAAACAACATAAACACATAGCAGCGCAATCAACGGTATGCTAATTTAACGGGTATGTAAATCGTGAGACCTCGCATAAGCTTGCGCGGACTTTGGTACCTACCCTTTCTACGTACGAATCGCTTACTTTGGATTATTACATTTTTGCCGACAAAGCAAACACAGGCTTTATTTACTTTTAATAAAATTTTAAAATTCTATGCTAAAATTTAAAAATAAAACAATTAGAATATCCGAAACAAGTTGTTTAGCGGTATTAAGTAAAATATGATTTTGACGTACCTATATGATGTGTTTTTTTTTTGAATAAAACTGTTTTTACGGATTTTATCGCGTTTATTTTATTATTTTTATTCCCGACGTTTCGAGTGCTTTTCAGCAACCCATGGTCACGGGGGGGACTGAGATATTTGACGTCCCAATGTAACAGTTAGCCCGGCTACCTTCAGTTTTTTAATATTAATTTTTGGTTCGATTTACGCAGAATGAACTTACAGTATCTTGAAGTCTTGCAGTGTTATGCTTGGGCTTAGATTTAATTTTGTTAATTATAGGATCCCAAGCAGATGGCAGCACCCATCCATCTTCTCTATTGAAATTAGGATGTTTTTTAATTTCAATAGCCTCGCGTATCATCCTTGGTAGGAATCGGTGTTCTTTTGCAAGGATTTGTGGTCTATCAAATCTGATGTAATGACGGGGACGATCTTGAACATGTTCACAGACTGCAGACTTCCCAGAGCGTCGAATGCGTGTGAGCGTGAATATAAGAAATCATTGTGTTTTTTTTTTACTAATTATAAGCCAGTGCTTGACCACGATCCCTCCTGGTGGTAAGTGGCGTGGAGCCCTAGATGGTAAATCGCACTGTCTTAGCGTAACAAAACCCTATTCACTCTTGCCTAGAAAACGCCCAGTTTTTATTCGGACGGAAAGATAGACACCGGCAAATTATTCCTCTCCTTTGCTGTACGCATTACAAAAGACGAAGCAAACCTTTTGGTTCTAATGCGTGGAATATCGCCGACCGCCTGGCTGTCTGATGGTGGAAAGGAGAGGGAGGAATTAAAGCGTGTAATTCACCGAAATGCATCCTATAGAATACCGAGAGATTGACTACTCTGCGCCTGTGCTTGAGGCTGACAAGATTCATCATCATCATCATTACAGCCCTTCACAAGTCCACTGTTGAACATAGGCTTACCCCAAAGAATGCCACAAAGCACGGTCCTGAGCCACATGCATCCATCGACTTTCTGCATATCTTACCAGGTCGTCACTCCATCTAGTGGGGGGACGCTCTACACTTCGCCTGCCGGTACGAGGCTGTCACTCGAGAACCTTTCTTCCCCATCGGTTGTCGGTTCTTCGAGCTATATGGCCGGCCCATTGCCACTTCAGCTTACTCATCCGTTGGGCTATGTCGGTCACTCTGATTCTACTGCAGATATCCTCATTTCTGAGTTTATCACGTAGAGAATCTCCGAGCATAGCCCTCTCCATAGCTCGCTGAACGACCTTGAGCTTCCTCATCCGGCCAGCAGTGAAGGACCACGTCTCAGTTCCGTATGTCATCACTGGAAACACGCACTGGGTGTACAGTCTCGTTTTCAAGTTTTGAGGTATACATGACGGGAAGATGTGCCGTAATTTCCCGAACGCTGCCCAACCGAGTTGAATCCGTCGATTGACCTCTCGGTCGAAGTTGGACTTACCTTTTTTTTTTTTACGGGGGGAAATCCTCATGGACTACCTCCGCCTGGGGAAAGGCGGAGGGGCGTGCCGGACTCTTACCGGCTAAAACCACCCCGGTGTTTCCTCGCACGTGCGCGTGGGGCCGCGGGAATCCAAATTCTTCCGCAGCCCCACACTAGTGCTGGCCCGGTCTGTCCGGGCCTCGTCTCCTGCACGGGGTAGTGAGGTGTTTAACTACCCCGTGTATCGCCTCAGGGGCGCGCGCCGACACCCACGCGCGCCTCCGCCTCGGGTCCATCGAATAGGGGTGGCGGGGGCTTCCCCAAGTCCCTCGCCCCTGGACCCATTTATGGGGGCCGGAAAAGGGCGTTGTCCGCCCTTCTCCTGCGCCCGGTGCGCCTTCTGCGGCCGGGGAAGGGAGTCGAGATCTCCCTTTCCCGTTCCGCAGTTTCCTTCTGCGACATCACGTCCTCGCAGAAGGACACCACCGCGTCCCACGACTCTGCGCTACCGACCATCTTCCGCACTAAGGCCGGCAGCGACAGATCGCCTCCTACTTTATTTGTGAGAACACGGCGCTGCTCCTCCCAAGCTACGCACTCAGCGAGCGTGTGTTGCGCCGTGTCCTCCCCGCAATGGACGCAGTGGTGGCACCGAGCGTCCGGCTCCCTGTCTATACGGCACAGGTACTTGCCGAAGCAGCCATGCCCCGACAGCACCTGCGTCACCCTAAACGACAGGGAGCCGTGCCTTCTCCCGAGCCAGTCGTCGAGTACTGGCCGGATCGCCTCGACGGTAGCGAGGCCGGCGGTAGGGCGCAGAAGCCTTTGCCGCCATTCCGCCACCAAGACCTGACGGAGCTCCTCTCGGCGCAGCGCGATCTGCCGCTGCACCGGCCTCGAGCCCCGTGCCCGCTCTTCCTCGCGCCATCGATATAATGACGCGAGTACTTTCGCCTCTAGGTCCCAGGGCGGGGATCCGGCCAGGACGCAAGCCGCCTCGTAGGAAATCGTGCGATACCCGCGGACGACTCTGACGGCCATCGCCCTCTGCGGTTTGCGCAGAATGGCGATAGTGCTGGCCGTCATGTCCATCGCCCACACAGGGGCCCCATACAGGGCCATGGACCGCACGATTCCCACGTACAACCGCCTACAGGCGGCGCTCGGGCCCCCCAAGTTGGGAAGCAACGTTGATAGCGCGCCCGCTGCACCCATCAGCTTGGGCGCCAGCCGCCGGAAGTGGGGTCCGAATTCCCATCGGCTGTCGAGCACCAATCCTAGATACTTCATGGTGGACTCGACAGCTATCCGGACCCCGCTGACCACGATGTGTGATCCCGACGGCGGGGCGCGTCGAGGGCCATGGAACACCATGGCCTCTGACTTGTTTAGGGCCACCTTCAGGCCCAGGTGCCGGATGCGGTTCACCACTCGTGACACCGCAGCCGTGGCAATCAACGCTGCTTCCCTGTGCGAGCTCCCCCGGGCAGTGACGAGCGTGTCGTCCGCATAACACGTCAAGTCGGCGCCCGACGGGAGTTCACCTCTCAGCACCCAGTCATAGCCGATGTTCCACAGAAGAGGTCCCAAGACCGATCCCTGTGGAACACCGCATGACATGACGCGCCGACCTGCGCCGTCACGTCCCCGATACGTAACGCATCTCTCCTCAAGGTAAGCCCCTATTGTGCGGCGGAGGTAGGGAGGCACGCGATGGTAATTCAGCGCCTCCCGGATACAACTCCAGGGTAGGGTGTTGAAGGCGTTGGATATGTCTAAAGACACCGCCAGCACCACCCCACCCCGGGACACTGTCTCCTCCGCCAGGGCCCTCACGCGCGTAATAGCGTCTATGGTGGAACGCCCGCGACGAAAACCAAACTGGTTCTCGTCCAAGTCCGGCCCCTCTCTGCACAAGTGGCTGACGAGGCGATCTGCGATGATTCGCTCAAAAAGTTTGCCCGCCTCGTCGAGCAGCACTATGGGCCGGTACGCAGACGGTGAGTCCGCGGGGCGCCCCTCCTTCCTGAGCAGGACCAGCCTCCCCTTCTTCCACACACTGGGAAACTGACCCTGCTCGAGACATGCCGTGAAGAGCCCCCTCAGCTGGGGCTCTAGCTCCTTCAGAGCCAGGACGAGAGCTCGACCAGGAACTCCGTCGGGTCCGGGCGCTGTGTTCTTAGCCCGGAGTCGCGACACGGCCGCTCTCGTCTCTGCTTGCGTTACCTCGGGGACTTCGGTGCTCTCCTCTTCTGGAGAGTCTGTGGCTGAGGGCGAAGCCATCGCCGGGGGAACGTGTCCCACTCGCTCAGGGAAGAGAGCCGATACTACCGCCTCTAGCAACTGGGGTTGCATCGCTTGTGTTAGTGGAGGCGCCCAGGGACGCAACTTGCCCCGTACCCAACGGTAGGGGCGCCCCCACGGATCCCGATCTAGGGATCCCAGCAGCTCTTCCCTGGAACGCGACTTTGAGTCGCCGATGGCCAGCCACAGAGTCTCCTTAGACGCGCGGTACACCTCATACAGCGCGTCCTCCTCGGCCGAATCCCGTCGACGCCGCCTCCGGTATCGGGTGTACCGGCGACGAGCCGCAACGCACGCTATGCGCAATTGTGCGATCTCGGCGGTCCACCAGTACACCTGGCGCTTTGCGGACCGTTGGCGGACACGGGGCATGGACGCGTCGCAGATCTGCGTCATCGCCCCGCGAAACCATTGCGCCACCGCTTCGACGTCGACGGGGCCGTCCGTCGTCGACTCCCAGATCCAGGACTGGACTAAGGCAGCTTCCTCGAATAGTTCCCTGTCGATGCGTTTAAGCGCCCAACGCGGGCCGTCGTTAATCGGGGTTGTTGGATGGCGGCCGCTCGCAGTCTGGGCAGAGACGTCGAACCGGATATATCGATGGTCCGACAGCGTCTCCACCTCTGCGGCGACTCGCCAGTCGCGGACTCGGCTGGCGACAGAGGGGCTAGCAAACGAGACGTCCACTATCGACCCACCCCGCTGCCGCACGCACGTGTATTCCGAACCCCGATTCAGGATGACCAGACCAGTCGTCACCGTCCACTCTTCTAGCACCTCGCCCCGAGGGTCAGTGACCGGAGATCCCCACGCCGATGACTTGGCGTTGAGATCCCCGAGCACCAGAACGGGACGAGGGTGATAGCGGCCTACGACGGCGCCCAACTCGACAAGGAAACCCTCAAAGTCGGCGAGACTCTTGTTGGGGGAGAAATACGCCCCTACAATAACGATGCCGCCCGAGACCGCAGCAACCCAGCCGCGGCCCCGAGACGGGTCGATCAGAGTCTCGCCAATAATGGCCACCAAACCGTCAGCGCATCCCAACCAGTTGTCACGGGCGGGAATGAAGTACGGTTCGGCGACCACAGCCACGTGAATCGACCACTCTGCCATGCTCTGGAGTAGGAGATCCTGAGCTCTGGCACAGTGGTTGATGTTGCCCTGGAGAAAATGGAGAGAATGGAATTGTGCCATTATTGAATTTCCATCCCCTCGGCAACGGTCCTGGGCCGGGAGTCGGCCGCGGAGCTGCTAGCCTGCGGGGGCAGCGAGGTTAACCCGGCAGGCTTAGTGCTCCTCTTCTTTTCCTTTTTCTTGCTGGCAGGCGCCCCACAGGCCCCTCCGCCTACTCTGTGTTCCGCTGGCCTTCCCGCAGCAGAACAAAGGCTGCAGTTGAACGCAGCGGTGCACAGGGCCGCCTTGTGGCCAGGCTGGCCGCAGCGATAACAGAGGTTACTACGGTCAACCTCGGCGGTGCACTTCGCCCGGACGTGCCCTTTTTCCAGGCACCGGAAGCACTGCAAAGCCCGGGGCTGAAGAAGCTTGGTCCTTGCCGCCACCCAGCCTACCAGCAATCTGCCGCTGTCGGCGATCTTCTTTGCCGACGCCACAGGGCACCGAACCCAGACCGCGCCGAGTCCGGTGGCGTCGGTGCATATATCGCCAGCCCGCACCTTGTCTGGCGGACACTCTCCGCTTCTAGCAACGGCCGCCACCACCTCCTCAGAGGTCACGGAGTCGTCCAGGCCAGTAATCCGCACCTCTGCGGTTTTCATTGGTCTGGAGACCCGGACGTCCGCAGGGTTGAGGACCTCCCTCATCTTGGCGGCCAGTGCGTCCGCCTTTTCGGCACTGCCGCTCACTGTACCAGCCACCTCGAACAGTCGTGCACCCGTGGCAGCCTGCCTGAGGGTGGCGGACTGAAGGCCAAGATCAGATAATTTGATCTTGGCCTTGGCCTCGGCGATGACCGACTGGTACGTCACGCCACGTTCCACAGCTCCGGGCTGCAACGTTAGCGTTACAGCATTGGACCGCGGAACATGCACAGCCGGTCTCTTGCGACCTCCTTTGGCAGTCCGCCGCGCAGGTTTAGGAGCCGTCTTTGCGGTTCCACCTGGGGCGCATGCAGCTGCTGCGGCCTTCTTGGTGGCTTTGCGGGCCTTCTTGCGGCCCACGACTTTTGCCCAGGTCTCACCCTTAGACCCGACAGTCGTGGGCTGCTCGCTCGAAGGAGCTCCCTCCGCGGGCTTTTTCTTACCCTCCACGGGCTTCCCCTTTTGAGGCGCAAGTCTCGGTGACTCCTCAGTTCTCCGTGTGTCCGCCGCCAAAGGCGGACGGAGGATTTCCGCCGGGAGACGCCGTGAAATCGCCTCCAGCCGAGCGTTAACCATGCTCCCGCACTGGAGCATGCAGGTCCGGACAATGCGCTCAACCTCTTCGTCGGTACGAGGGCTTGCCGGTCGCGGTGCGGGAGTCGGGGCCACTACAAGTGCGGCATCGGAGGACGTGCGTCACTGCTGCTCTTCGCTCAGCGCAGCGACTTGCCGCCGGAGGTCCTCTAAGTCATTTCTGAGGCGGCTGTTTTCCTCCTGTAGCTTTGCGACCTCGTCAGAGGCCGTCCTGTTGAGGAGGATGCCAACCGCCTCCCTAATATCCGCGGCAGCCTCCTTTAAGCCACGGGTGAACGTGCCCTTTAGGCTGCCGGACTTGGTGGCAACCTTCAGGACTAAGTCCACCCCATCCAGAGCCAGCTGGCTTAAGGCCACCGCAGATGGCTCTCCCCCTTCCGCCGCAAGAGCAGCTCGTCGCTCGCGAGCACGTCGGGCCATTTCCGACACTTCGTCGGCCGCGACGGCTTTGCGCTGCTCCCTCTTGGCGGCGTTGAGCTCCGCCTTTGAACTCCCCAACGAGGCACAGCTTTCACCGCCATCGCCAGGGTCCTCCGTAGTGAACCCCATGTCACTTTCTGCTTCACTAGCCGCTGAGGTATTGGAGCACACGAACCGTCCGTGCTTATCCCTCGGCGGCTGCGAAGCACTCGCCCCTCTCGATGCCTGCCGACCCCTCACCGAAGTCGGCAACTTGGGGGCCGGCAGGCCTTCCTCTTCTGAAGACCGGCACACTGGACGTTTCCTAGCGGAAGACGTCCCACGCGACCGATTTCCACCGCTTCCAGTGTCTGATCCTGCCTCTTTTTCAACCTCTACGTTTTTATTATATTTATATTTTTCCATGTTTTATCCCACGAGTGTGGAGGAAATAGCAGTCCATCCGAGCAGCGCCTCCTGTGCCCGGATAAGCCTATGTGTAACCCGTCAAGGGTGTCGGCCGGTACCCCGACGGGGGCAACGCTAACGACTGAACATTTACCCATCAGCCATGCAGCTCCTCACGGCGTGCCACGCTTGAGCTTCGGGTAATTTTTTAAAGAGGTTATCATCCTCGCGACTCCAGGCGGTAAAGCCAAGAGCCCTCGGCCCCAAAGGCGCCGCGAGACGTGATCCACGACACGCCAGAGGGATTCCGAGGTTCGAACGGTGGCAGGGTCGATACGGGTTCTTCCCATGCCTGCCCAGTGACCGGGTGAGGGAACACTGAGCCCATTCGGTTTCCTTTTTTACAGGGTGTGGTCCCTGAAAATCCCGCAATTACGGGTTGCCCGGCGTCGGCAAAAGCGAGTGCACCTGGCACCTCACCGCGCATGTCGCATTCTCTGTTCCTCTCAACGGAGAGGATACAGGAAGCAACTAATAGGCCCTCCACTATCCAGACAAGCCTTCACCCAGCCAGTTTTGGTCCGCGACGGTTTCCCGCTACCACCCATATCTGAGCGGCGTTCCCCTATCCGCCACCTGGGGACGCGCCCGATGGGAGCTCTGGCAACTCCACACGGAAAGTTGGACTTACCTAGTCGGACTATTTGTCCCAGGTAAACATACTCGTCAACAACTTCGAGCTTAGTGTTCCCAACAACTACCGGCATAGGTGTGACATGGACATTAAACATGATCTTTGTTTTGTCCATGTTCATCTTAAGACCTATCCGTTGGGAAAAACTATTGAGGTCATTGAGCATAGTGCTTAGGTCCTCCAGCGATTCTGCCATAAGGACTATATCGTCGGCAAATCGAAGGTGAGTGATGTACTCGCCATTGATGTTGATACCGTATCCTTTCCAGTCCAGAAGCTCGAAAACGTCTTCCAATGCAGCGGTGAAGAGTTTCGGGGATATGACGTCACCCTGTCTTACACCTCTCTGCAATTGGATAGGTTTCATACTCTGGTTCTGTACTCGGACAGCCATCGTAGCCCTACTGTACAAACACTTCAGCATTTCGATATACCGACAGTCCACTTGGTAGCGCTGGAGGGACTTCGGTACAGCCCAAATTTCGATGGAATCAAAGACTTTCTCATATTCCACTTACGCAAAACAAAGTGGCAGATGGTACTCTTCGGTCTTCTGTACTATTTGCCGAAGGGTATGCATGTGGTCTATGGTGCTAAAGCCTTTTTGGAAACCAGCTTGTTCGGGAGGCTAAAAGTCGTCAAGTCTGCGCGCGAGACGATTCGTAATGACTCTCGAAAACAGCACGTAGACGCGGCTCAGAAGGGAAATCGGTCTGTAGTTCTTCAAGAGATCGCCTTCCTTGAAGAACAAGACCACCGCGCTTCTGCTCCACGCCTCCGGTGTAATGCCACCATGGAGGACGGAATTAAAAAGCTTCTGAAGGACTTCAAGTATCGGTTTTCCACCCACTTTCAGAAGCTCCGCTTTAATTCCATCCTCGCCTGGGGCCTTGCCTTTTTAAGGTGCTGGAGAGCCATTCTAATCTAACTCAGACTGACGTCCGGGATATCATCGGAATAATGTCGGATAAAACTCGCTCTTGGATCGTTACTCACACTTGCGTGCGGTTCCAACGATGACGTGTACAGCTGCCAATAGAACCTCTCAATCTCACTCAAAATCTCAGGTGCCCCGGAAACGATGCTGCCACATTCGGTCTTCGGCCTTGACAGTTGGCTCTTTCTGGCAGACAGATCTCTCGCAAAAACTTTGGAGCCTTGATTCCGCTCGATCGCTTCTTCAATACGAGCTGTATCGAAGTTGCGTAAATCCCGCCGCATGCATTTGGAGATCTGTCTGTTCAGTTGCCTGTATGCTGTCAAATCTGTTGAAGAATGTAGCTTCATCTCCCGTCTAACAGCCATGAGATTAAGAGTGTGATCGGAGAGTTTTTGTGTTCTTCTGCGGCGGGTCTTGCAGAACTTAGCTCCGACCGCATGGACAGTTTCCACGAGCTTGTCATTCAAGTCGACCACTTCATTGCAGTCTTCTAGGCACTGAAAACGGTTTTGTAACTCGAGCTGAAAGGTTTCGGGACTTTGGATTAGAGCACGAGGGGGACGGAGCGTTGACTTCATTAGACGAGACCTCTCCAACTTAACGTTTAGGTTCAGTGTGCCTCTAACCATTCGGTGATCGCTGCCGGTTTTCACCCTCGCGATCACTGAGACATCACTGAACAGTTTTCGTCTGGTCGCCATAATGAAGTCAATCTCATTTTTGTCGAACCGTTGGGGCTCGACCAGGTCCACTTCCTGTGGGGCCGCTTCTGGAAGAAAGAGTTCATCATAAAGAGTCCCTCTTTCTCCATGAAGTCGGCCAGCTGCTGGTCCCTTGGGTTCCGTTGCCCTATTCCAAATTTCCCCACTTTCAGCTCACCGTTCTCTCTTGTGCCTTGAGTTTTGCATTGAAGTCTCCCATTAACACCGTATATTTTGGAGGAATGCATGGCTCTAGAGATATCCTCATATATTTCCTCCACCTCCTCATCGGGGTGTGCCGAGGTTGGTGCGTAAACCTGTTGGACCTTCAGCGAATACCGTTTGGTGATTCTGAGTATAAGGTACGCAACCCTCGTCGACACACTCCCAATCTTTACAACGTTGTTAACGAGAGACTTGTGGACGATAAATCCGACACCTCCTTGGGACAGACGGTCGCCCTCCCGGCAATAGAGCAAGTTGCTGGATTCGAGGATTACCGTTTCCTCCCCCTCTCTTCGGACTTTGGATAATCCTATAATATGCCAGCGTAACTTGTCTATCTCTACTTCCAGCTCCACAATCTTCTCGTCAGTCCTCAGGGTGCGTGCGTTGTATGTTGCCAGGTCGAGTCGTCGTAGGTGGCAACCGAACCTCCACCGGAGATTCTTAGCACCCCCTGCCCCACCGTTACCATGGTCGCCACCGTAGCCAGGAATAGCGGGGCCGCCGGGGACTGGGGGCCGTCTCTTCGTGACTTTCATCATGGGGGAAATATTGCCATAGTTGCCACGCTTGGCGAGCGGGTTGGCAACCGCAGTTTTTTATTGTATTTTTGCCGTTACCAGGAAGATGCTCCTGCCCATCTCCTGCCTGTTTCCCTTTGTCGCCTTTTACGACACCCACGGGAAGATATGGGTAGTGGATATTCTTAACCGCCATTACACGGCAAACAAGATTGACAAGATCGGTTTCAACCAAATCAAGGTCACCAATAAGCCTCTTAGCACGTCTCTCCACTGAGTCCGACGCTGCCAGGTGGCATTTTGCAGAACCAGCTCATTTGTGACAACAGTACTCCATGCACGACGGGACTTGCGCTTTATATAAGGTAAGAAGCTGCCCCGGCTTGAAGTACCGCCGCACCCTCTCAAGGATACCAAGTTCCCTTGCGGCTGCTTTGGCTCTGGACTCAACTTTGACTCTGGATATGATGTGTACTGTGTTACTGCGGATATCTTCATTTCTAAATTACGAGAGAAATCCCGACCGGGGAAGGACCACGCTCTCACGTAATACAAGCGTAAAATAGGAGCTTAATGCTACTGTGTTCCATATGGTGAGTGTAGAGAACCGGAGACCCTTTTTTTCTGAAAACGAGGCATTCCATTTAGTCCTCAGGGGTGACAATGTAGCTGCATCTTGATCCTTAATCGAGAATAAATGTTGATGTCTATGGACCACAGCATCCACTTACAATCAGGTGGACTGTGTAGTCATTTGTCACCCTTATTCTATAAAAAAAATTTACGGTATAGCTTTTGACACGGTTGTTCGCGTAGTTTTTTTCATAGTATTTTCATATTGAACGATTTTAGACCTATTTAGCATGATTATAAGGACAGACACCCTAGTTGTCTGCTGTGACACGCTGTTTCACCTCTCACTTAGGATTGGAATAATGCCCAAATCCAGGAAGCTAGCCAACATACAGCATGTTCCAACAAAGGCAGCCGTGCCGACCCTGCCAACTATCGGTCAACAATTTGCGTGGTAGAGCCACGCTGCAGTTGTATTATGGTTGTAGCGCGCATAGGTTGCCTAGACCGGGCTTAGAGTAAGCGTAGAGAACCGGAGACCCCTTTTACTGGAAA
Organism: Parnassius glacialis; assembly: GCA_033319125.1. Lineage (NCBI taxonomy): Eukaryota > Metazoa > Arthropoda > Insecta > Lepidoptera > Papilionidae > Parnassius > Parnassius glacialis. The sequence goes on along the minus strand of JAVANC010000022.1, from coordinate 41,403,227 downwards.
CGAGGCATTCCTACTTTAGTCCTCAGGGGTGAGAAGGCATCTGCTTTTTTATTCTTAACCGATTATATATGTAGATGTCTATGGGCCACAGTATCCACTTACTATCTGGGGTATTGTATGCTAGTTTGTCTCACTATTCTATGAAAATATAAAATATAAAAAGCTTTCGGCAGCTCAACTGGGAACCGTGGAGTCGAATTCCGCACAGTACAAATATTAATATCGCTACAAAGAATTGTTGTTGAATGTTTGTTTATGTGCAATTTAATTATGTTAATTAATAAAGAAAATACGAGGTTCAATACATATAGCGCTTATGCCAAATAATCTAAAATTTAAAAAATTGTACAACCGATTTTATATATATTATTAAGAATAACTCAAAAAGTATTGATCAAACCTTGATGAAAATGAAATGGGACCACATGTGAAGCACCAGCTTACAAAAATAAAAAGAATCATCGAAATCGGTTCACCTAGTAAAAAGTTATGAGGTAACACACATAAAAAACATACTGTAGAATTGAGTACCGTCACCTTTTTGAAGTCGGTAGAAAACGATGAAACGAAAGTGAACAATTCAAATTAGTTCACTGCGAGTTCTCTGCGTAGCTGGCACCATTGAAACTGTGAATCGCAATTTTAAGTGCTCATTTGCCTCGTATTCATTCGTAAATAAAACATCATGAGGAATGTACGTTCGAAAAATAAGATATTGTTGGATATTGTGTTCCGAGGACACGTGAGCACACTGGAGCAAGGTGACTGTTTTCACGTGCTCCTTTACTCACAATATATTAAGTTGAGATCTGAAGTCAACAGTGGGACGTCCAAAGGCTTTTTCTTTAGATATGAATAAATATTTTGACTGAAACTGATGCAGCATACAGCTGAATTTTTTTTTTAGATAATTATACGGATAAAGAAAAAAGTTTCATTATTTTGTGGTTAATCTCAATTAATAATAGCGTCCTTGACTTTGCCAATTACTATTCGAATAGTCTGTGGAATTTAACTCTAAAGCTTATCGTCTCGCACGTTAGAAATTATGCTCGTGATCGATCTAAATAAATCTAGCAAGCTAACAGCATAGCAAAGTGGCGAAGCAATCAGCTTTGTAGCGGTTTCTAACGGTTGCCGTTGAGCAATCAGTTTCAAAATAGGGGGTTCAGATGCCTGGGTGATCTGTAATCGATTGCTGAAAACAGAATTTGAAAATTCGAAACCGTTCTCGAGATAATCGTGGTACAGACGGACAGACGGACAGACATCGTGAAATCAATAAGTGTCTTCGGAAGCTTCGCCACTTAATAAACCTAGCAAGCTAACAGCATAGCAAAGTGGCGAAGCAATCAGCTTTGTAGCGGTTTCTAACGGAAAAAAAATTCAAAATAGGAGGTTCAGATGCCTGGGTGATCAGTAATCGATTGCTGAAAACAGAATTTGAAAATTCGAAACCGTTTTCGAGATAATCGTGGGACAGACAGACAGACGGACGGACAGACAGACGTACGGACAGACGGACAGACATCGTGAAATCAATAAGTGACTTTGCAAGCTTCGCCACTTAATAAGTAGAGTTCATATTTGGTTGTTTTTCCTTCTGAAGGACAAACGAGGTCTGGAGACCGAATGATAGCAGCAAATCCATCCAAAAACAATAGAAAAGTGAAGAAATATAATCTTTATATGTAATTCAATATATAATTTAATTTCTATTTAGTTTTTCCCTAAAACTAATAAAATTAAATAGAGCGCCTGACGTTAACATACCCGCAAATTACTGCATTCCTCATTACAATGTTATATCGCATTAAGTTGTTTGAATAGGTAGTGGTGGTATAAGAATATCCACTACCCACCCCCCGTGGGTGTCGTCAGAGGCGACAGGAGAAAACTGAAACAGAAAACTGCGGTTGTCTTCCTACCCCCCAAGTCACCAAGTGTAGCAACTATGGCAAAATCTTCTTTATGAGGTACTCTAATGAGGAGGCCTTTGTTCAGCGGAGGGCTTATTAAGGGTGTAATGGATAATAAATGACTAATTAATAAGCGTATCTAGCTCTCAAAGATTCAAAGAGCGGCACAACTTATTGCGAGAAAGGCAAAGTTCTGTAAAGCTAGACTATTTAACAATTCCAAAGGTACATTTCTCGAATCCAACAATATTATTAGGTACCTATCTAATATATAAAATTCTCGTGTCGTTATTATTGTTAAAAACCCCTTCGAAACGGCTGAACTGATTTGTATGAAATTTTGTGTGCATATCGGGTAGGTCTGAGAATTGGCCAACGTCTATTTTTCAAGCCCCTAAATGATAAGGGTGATCCAGCCCTAAATATTTTTTTAATTTTTGGAAAAAAACATTTTGTTTTATTATGATTGAGCATTGAGAAATACATAAAACTTCAAATTTTCACCCTTCTACGATCAATACCTGTTTATTAATCGCGATTTTTAAAACTAAAAAATGTTTTTCCTAGAAATAATGTAGGTATATTTTTTTATAGGATAAGGGTGACAAAAGAGCACACAGTCCACCTGATGGTAAGTGGTTGCTGCGGCCCATAGACATCTACATCTATCCTCTATTACAATTCAAAATATAGATGCGTTGTCACCCGTGAGGACTAAGATGGAATGCCTCATTTCCAGTAAAAAGGGCCTCCGGCCACCTGCACTCACCAAGCGAAACGCAGAGGTAAACCTCTACTTCGCTGGTTTTCTGTGAGGTCGTGGTACCACCCCGGTTCGAGCCGGCCCATCCGTGCGACAGCAAAAGCTGCCGCGTGGCTCTACCACTGTTAATGTATATGGCAAAACATACTTTGCTGGGTCAGCTAGTTATATATTTTATTGATACAGTCTATTAAAGTCCACTGCTGAACATAGGCCTCACCTTAAACTGCCTCATAAGGTGAGTATTTTGCCATAGTGCCAGGCGGGTTGGAACCGCAGTTTTTTATTTTCTATTTGTTATTAAAATGACGCAGCTCCCCATCTTCTGGTTGGTTTCCCTCTTTCGTCTCTTGCGACACCCACGGGGCCATATGTGGTAGTCGATATTCTTACATTAGATTCAACAATATCGTCTCAAAAATATTTTTTATAGATATTATAATATGCTGGTTTTCACATTTTTTTATATTTAATGAATAAATAATAGTAAATAATTAGATTAATAATTTCAATAATACCAAACTAAATCGACTCAGATTACCTACTAGTACTGCTTTGAAATGTGAGGCCGCAATTAATTATTAATAAATTGACAGTTTATTCTTAATAATTTATATTGAAGTCAGTTATACAAATTTTTTAATTTTTAATTATATTATATAAAAAAAAGAAAGAAGAAGAAGGCTCTTTTCTTGAAGGTCCCTAAGTCGTATCGGTCCGGAAAAATCACTGATTGTAATCGAATCCACAAGGAAGTTGTGCGAGGAAAAAAACACCTTCTATATCGCACAGTAGTGGACCGCCAATCATCCAGATGGTGTGGATGGTATCGGGAGTTCTGCCGCGATGCGCGTTCGTGAAATTTGGCGGTTGGGATTAATTCGAACAATTCCTCAGAGCACTCGCCGTGGTAAATGCGAAAGAAAATGCAAAGAGATGCAACATCTGTTCGTAGTGCCAATGAATCGAGAAAAGGAGTGGAAAAACATGGTCGTGGATGCTCAGCGAGGGATTCTCCAGGGGTGCTGGTCGCCTCATGGGGTAGTCTGTAATGTAATTCCACTACTAAGTTTTGAAAATTTAAGTGAGAACGGTTGCTAACCAACTTTAAATCGTAATAGATCCTAAATGATCTTTATAATATTTAGGTTAAATATGATTTTCAAAGACTTTTTTTTATAGGATAAGGGTGACAAACGAGCACACAGTTCACGTGATGGTAAGTGGTTGCTGTGGCCTATAGACATCTACACCTATCTTCGATTAAGAATCAAAATGCATCATTCAGTGATATTATGAATAAAATTTTAACTAGTAAATTTAACCCTAATAGTATATTAATAGTTTTTGTTGGGAGAAGAGGCAATATGAACAAGAATCAATTATTAAAATATATTGAATATCTCAATAACATAAATGTGGTTAAAGTTATCTTGTTTACATTGCCTTACATAGAGGGGTGGCCACAGGAAAATAAACTAAGATATAATTTAAATTTAATGATGCATAATTCGACATGTAATAATAACTTAAATTTGACATTTAATTGTAAGAATAATAATGATAAATTTCATTTAGTGGATATTAATAATTTAATTAAGAAGTTTTTGACAAGAGATAGGTATTACCTATCAAACTTTAGTTTGAGACTGGTAGCAAATACGCTATCTCATTATTTATATTTTAACCTAGCCAAATTATTGGCTACCTTAACACCTGCTTTTATTGAGCAGAAAAATAATTTCACAAATGATTTGGAATTAGTTCCAAGTAATTTAAATTAGATAATAAGACAATAGAGGTAATCTCTAGCAAAGATAACTTAAATACCTTAGAATACAATTCAACTATACTTCATTGTGTAATTTCACAAAATAGCAATAATAAAAACTGTATTAACCTGGTGCATCAAAATATACAAGGTATGTTAGGCAAAGAACTAGAAATTGAATTATTTTTAAATAGTAACCTTATTCATATTTTATGTATTACTGAACATTTTTTAAAAAGTTACAACTCCATATTTAATTTCAGTAATCACCAGGTGGTCAGTTCGTTCAATAGAGATACTAAATTACGTGGTGGCTCCTTAATATTAGCTAATAAATCCTTATCATGTAAAGAACGTAAAGACATTGTGAGCCTCTCTGTTGAGCGTACTGTAGAAATGGCATGTGTTGAGCTTGAGTACCTTATTGTTGTTAGTGTTTACAGACCCCCATGTTCAAATTATGATACCTTTGAAAAAATTATGGAAGAAGTTTTAGTTAAGCTTAATAAACAGAATAAATCTCTTGTAGTGTGTGGAGACTTCAATATCAATCTCCTGGAAACTTCTTCCATCAGTATTAAATTTTGCTCTTTGTTCAAATCCTATAATCTTGATAATTTATTCTTTGAAGCTACATGAATTGCAGGGTGTAGTGCAACTTGTATTGATAATATTTTTACAGGTGTTGTACCAATCAACAAATCAATAATTCAAAAACTTAGTTCAGATCACTGTGGACAACTGGTTTCATTACCTTATATGCACAAAAAACAGGAAATTGAGAAAATTGTGTTTGTTCCTATTAATGCAAAACGCCTGGAGAGATTTAGAAGTAATATGGTAAAAAACCTTCCATCGCTTTCTTATAAGAACAATGCAGATTTTATATGGAGAATTATTTACCCTTATAAGCAATGAATTTAAAATAACATTTACTTCTAAAACATTCTCCGGAAACAGTCGCAAGGTTTTTAATGAGTGGGCGACAGTGGGAATTCATAAAAGCAGACGAAAGTTATATGACCTTTACCATGAAAGATCATATAATCCTTCTGATGCTTCTAAAGAATATGTCAAAAATTATTCTAAAATGTTTAAAAAAGTTTGCTCCACAGCCAAATCGTTACATATTAGCAACAAAATTAAGATGGCTAAGAATAAAATTAAAATGACGTGGAGTATAATTAACAGCGAAACCGGTAATGAAAAACCTCGTAACGCAAACTATCAATTAAAAATTAACAATGAATTGACTAAATCAAATCGAGAAGTCGCAGCGGTGTTTGAGAAATATTTCACTGATATTCCGATTTTGACAACAGAGTCTTTGAATTCTTCTCCAACTGTCGCCGATTACTCAAACAGAATGTTAATATCTGTTTAAAAGAATTTAGATTTGAAAAAGTATTACCGCAAGATATTGTAAAATACTTCAAAACCATTGATGTAAAGAAAACCGCAGATTTGTGGGGGATTTCCGTGACAGTTATTGCGTCCATAATAGATTTAATTGCACCTCATCTTGCTATTATTTTTAATACTTGTATCGATTCTGGTGTGTTTCCTGATTTAATGAAGTATAGTAAAGTAATACCTTTATTTAAATCTGGTAGTACATTGGACCCCGCTAATTTTAGACCTATTTCTGTACTACCAACTCTTAGTAAAATTTTTGAAAAAATTATTTTGGATCAATTGTTAATTTTTTTTTAATACAAATAAATTACTTCATAAAAACCAATTTGGATTTACAAGGGGTCGCTCGACGTCTGACGCCGGCGTTGAGCTTATGAAATATATTTTTAATGCCTGGGAGAATTCACAGGATGCCTTAGGTGTTTTCTGTGATCTTTCCAAGGCTTTCGATTGTGTTCATCATGAAACATTAATCAGGAAACTACAACATTACGGTGTAAAAAATTTGGCGCTTAGACTTATTACTTCATATTTAAGTAACAGAACTCAAAAAGTCGTGATAAATGGTAAAGGTTCCTCCGGATCGGTAGTATCAATGGGCGTTCCTCAGGGCTCGATTCTTGGCCCATTCCTGTTTTTAATCTATATTAATGACTTACCTTATCTTGTAGGGGACAATCACGATATAGTATTATTTGCTGACGATACCTCTTTAATTTTCAAACTCAAACGGCAGTTAATTAATTATGACGATGTAAATAATGCTCTATCGAAATTAGTACATTGGTTTAACGCCAACAATATGCTCTTGAACGGCAATAAGACAAAGTGTATTAAATTTACAATACCTAATGTAAAACATTCGAATACCAATGTGCTATTAAATGGGGAGGAGTTGAGTCTTGTGGATACCACTGTTTTTCTCGGTATTACTATTGATGCGAAACTTCAATGGGGCCCCCATATATCTAAATTAGCAAGCAGACTTAGTTCTGCAGCATAATATGTAAGAAAGATTAGAAGTCTCACAGATGTTGAGACAGCTAGATTAGTGTATTTTAGTTACTTTCATAGCGTAATGTCTTATGGAATTTTGCTATGGGGTAATGCGACTGATATTGAAGCTATATTTGTTTTGCAAAAGAGAGCCGTTCGGGCGATTAAAAACCTAAATTGTAAAGAGTCCCTCAGACAAAAATTTAAAGAAATAAACATATTAACTTTGGTATCGCAATATATTTATGAAAATCTAATGTATGTACATAAAAACATAAATAGCTTTAATAGGAATAAGGATGTGCATACTTTAAACACTAGGAACAAAAATAAGCTTGTAATACCAGTTACTAGACTCCACAGAATCAGTAATTCATTTATGGGGCAATGTATACGCTTTTACAACAAAATCCCAGAACATATTCAAAGTTTATCAATAAACAAGTTTAAAAGTTTTATTAAAGAAAAACTGTACAAAAAGGGTTATTATAATATCAAGGAATACATGAATGAAAATAACCCCTGGGAATAAGGTGATCGCCACCATGCTGGTTCTATTAAATAATCATTTAAAAATTGTATAAATGAAATTATTGTTAAGTGAAATATGTTTGAAAAAAAAAGTCCCGCTGGGTTTCTTGCTGGTTCTTCCCAGGACAGAGGTATTTTCCGAACCAGTGGTAAATAAAAAATGACTTTCAATAAGAATTATGTAATAATCAATATTGAATAAAAAATTATTCTATTCTATTCTATTCTATTCTAAAAAAATGCAGATGCGTTGTCACCCGTGAGGACTAAGATGGAATGCCTCGTTTCCAGTAAAAAGGGTCTCCGGTTCTCTACACTCACAATAAACACAGCAGCGTTAAGCTACTATTTTACGCTGGTATTCTGTGAGAGCGTGGTCCTTCCCCGGTCGAGCTGACCCATTCGTGCTACAACCATAATATAGCTGCAGCGTGGCTCTACCACGTAAAACACTTAATCAATGATACCCCACTTGACATAGTTTGTCAATCTTCATTTTCTTCTTTTAAGCAATATGGACTCTGGTTGTTGCCATATTTACTTTGGTTTACTGTCATGTGTGTGATACTCACAAGCATAGAAATATTAGGTCTGTTCATAACTAACAAAGCGAGACCAAACTCGGGATACCTAGTTCTCCTCGTCGAGGAGTTCCAGTAGCAGACATCAAAGTACACCTTTAGATCACTCTATTAAGTTCAGAGATAAGGTTTCATCATAACTAACAAAACGAGCCCAAACTTGGCACACCTGTTACTACTCCTCGAGCAGTTCCAGTAGCATTCCCCGAGGTACACTTTCATCTCATTCTATCAAGTCTGGAGATAAGGTGACCATATAATATGATAAGTCTACCATAGTATGATAATATACGTATATTATAATATATAAATCTTTACAAAATCTATTTTTGCAATAAGATTGTATATAAGATTTATGAAAATAGAAAATAAAACTTAGTGATTTGTTTTAGTTTATATTTTTAAACGCCAATGATGAAAGCGACGAGGAAAAAGAGCCTTAAGGGTGAAAAGTTGTAAAGTGGATGCTGTGGTCAAAGTTCTGTATTATATTCCTTCCCCAAGTTGGATCATAAATCCACGATGGGCGGAGATCAGCAACAGTGGCGGTGTTGTGTGAAATTGCTTCATTTTCGTTCATAAATATTTATAAAGTTTCTGTTAGTTTTTTGAACATAAATTATTTCGTTATTTATTTAGTAAAATGTTTGTAAAATATTGACGATATTAGGCGAAGCCCTTCAATTTTTTACGAATTAAATTCCTTTTATTCCTTTAAATATATAATACAAGTGTGTCATTCCAAGTGTGTCATTTCAAGTCATCTAAAAAGTGAAAAAACAAACTAATTTTAGTGAAGTGTTTGACGACCCAATGATATAGCAGGGGCTACCTTAAGTTTTTTTTTGAAAAATGCTTAACGTTGCCTGCGGCATATTACTACTACCTACGAAATACCGCAGTGTTGTTTACAGTAATATTATTTCCATAGCAATTGTTCACAAGCAAGTTCCCTCGGCAGGAGAGCCGCCCTAGTACAGCTGTACAGCACAGATTACCCCCGGTAATCTATGCTGTACAGGGAGCTTAAGGTGTAAGTAACTCCTAGCGAACGACCTTGAGCTTTCAGTCCGCCGAGTCTTGCTACAATATATCGAGTAAGAACTCCGCAAGACGCCACCTACTGTACGAACGTAGTATTATTTTTTCAACATCAATAAACTATTTTATGGAAATAGACCCGGCAGATAATGATAAATGTATTTTATTTTCTTTATTCGGTATATTAGTTGCATTTTATTAGAATTATGTATTCTCATATATTATCTAATTAATAAAAATGACCCCATTCATTTTTTTAAAGTAGATTTTAAATGTATGTATAACACATAAAAACAAATTAGAACGTGGAATGTGATGATAGGATATCGAACATTAATAATGTTTTTTTTATAGGATAGGGTGACAAACGAGCACACAGTTCACCTGATGGTAAGTGTTTACTGTGACTCATAGACATCTACATCTATCCTCAATAAAGATTCAAGATGCAGATGCGTTATCACCCGTGAGGACTAAGATGGAATGCCTCTTTTCCAGTAAAAAGGGTCTCCGGTCTGTGCTTTTAGATGAAGTTTATTTCTCATAACTAATGAGATAATAGTCTCTGAATAACGAAGAAAAACGCAATATCGCAAAGTTTTGGTCGGGATATCGCCTTAAGTGCAGCACCAACAGTATATCACATGAGTAAAGACACTGTACGGTACGGTTTCTTTACTCATGAGGTATATATGCTGCGAAATTAAAATACTGATACCTGTTACTTTGGAAGGTGGGCGTTAAAATCTACGACCCAATTTCTGTTCTTGTACATATTTTAAAATCTTTTTAAAGTTTTATTAAAAATATATAATTCATTTTTGTAATTGGAACGAAGTTCTTTATTTATTTTTTTGGATTTATTCGTAAAATCTGTATTAAGTTTTAATTATGGAGTGTAGAGTAGAAGGAGGACCATCTCTGTATATGAAAAGTGTCCCTAAAAACGCGTCCAATAAGGGTGGCGCTGAAGTATAAATTAAAAAAAAAGCGCCAAAATTAATTAGAATAAGATGGAGAAATAAACAAGGACCGACCAATCCGCTTGGTTTTGTACTACGTAAATAGTTGAGGTTTTGTATACTGGCATTTTACTAACTACTCTAGTCATGAAATTTTTTAAAATATTTGAATTCCGCTGACTTCACTCCGTCTACAACAGCTATCTTCATATCGTAGTTTTTCAGACGCCAGCGCTATTGTGGTAGGTTTTGGAACCACTATTTTCAGTATATAGTGGGACACTTTTTCAACTTTCGCACCTTATAAGATGGTTCTCCTTCTACTCTACACTCCATAGTTTTAATACATAAAATGTATTTAATTTTTTAATGGGGACATACGTTAAAAGTAATGTAGAGTTTCAGCCTAATACACGTCCCGCTGCTGGCACTCTTTTCCGCTCATTTCTGATAGGATTAAGGAGCAATTAGTCCACCTCGCTGCTCCAGTGGGTTATTTTATAGATTATAGGTGATAAACGATATCACCCTTACCTTTAAGATTAGTCGAATAGAAAGACAAATGCTTACAAAATATTGCACTCCTATACTGTTCGCATTACAACGATATAGCAAACCGTTTGCTTCGAATACGAGACGTTGACGTTGGCCCCCTTTTATTGGCACCCCTATATTGTTAATAGGTATGTCGAAAATAAAGGTGTGGAGACAAGCCGAGCGTCTGGTGGTACGGTGATGGAATGGATAGAGAGGAATTAAGTCATCCAATTCCTGCACACACACTTTAGAACACCGAATGCTGGCTACTTTAGGCATTTACTCCATTGGTAAGATTACCTTCATCGGATGTTGTAATAATTTAAAAGATTTTTTATGTTTTACTTTTATTTATTTTAAGAAGTTATTGGCGACAAATTCTTGTTTTTCTTTATTTTTTCTTGCTTTTATTTTATTACTTGGGTTATATGTATTACATAAATATTAACTCCCGTCACCGAACTGTGTTCCCAAGGACTTAATGCATGTCTTGATGGAGTGTGCCCGCAATACTGCCTTTCGAATAGCTAAGTGTAAAAATATTTTAAAGGAATTCGCTGATTGTAACATTATTTTATCCAATCCTCATTCCGATGAAACAAAATTATTGGCTAAATTATATTTAACATAATATTTTCCTCAGATCAGTCAATTCGATAGCACTATTTTCATTTTTGTTTGCTTGTTAAATTGAATGTTATTTAGTTTTAAACCGCATTTTGATTAAGCTCATAAATAAATATTTAAAAAAAAATATTACATAGATGTCAGCTGCAAATATAATAAAGTTGAACAAAGAGTATATAATCACTACGTTTTAGATCAACTATGTCCAACCCTGTTGGCATACGAAGTATAAATATTAACATCTATACAAATTAATAAAATTGAAGAGAGAATTGAGTTTAATTACTACTACCATGAGTCTAATTACTTTATGCTCACAAGATTAAGACAAATCGGTGGACGTAAGAATCATCAAAATCGGTCCACGCTTTTGTTCTCTAGAGCGCCTCAAAGAAACAAACACATGTAGATACATTATAGGCTAATAAACACATTACCCTCCGCAGTCGGGTAAAAAGAAGTACACATACAGTATGCAAACATACACAGCACATATAGATTAATACAAAAAATCAACAAAACGTATCCAACCCCAATTCAATCATTATTCAAAGGATAAAACAGGAATAGACCCCAGCGGGTGTTAATTTGCCGCCAAAAACCATTGCGTTACTTCTGATTTTGTTTTATAGAATATGGGTGACTAACGGGCACACAGTCCACCTGATGATAAGTGGTTGCTGTGGCCCATAGACATCTACATCTATCTTCGTTTGTGAATTAAAATGCAGATGCGTTGTCACTCGTGAGGACGAAGATGGAGTGCCTCTTTTCCAGTAAAAAGGTTCTCCGGTTCTCTTCACTCACCACACGAAATACAGCAGCATTAAGCTGCTATTTTACGCTGGTATTCTGTGAGAGCGTGGTCCTCACCCGGTCGTACCAACCCATTCATGCTACAACTATACTATTAATATTTCTGCAGCATGGCTCTACCACGTAAAAAACTAGTTTTAAAAATAGAACGAAGTTTGACTACAAAGCTTAACCAGCCAGTTTATTCTCTTTATTAAATTTAAAAAAATACTAATGATAGTTATTTTTAAGTTATATTTCATCTGTATTTTTAGTCAACTAGTAAAGATTTTAGACATGTTGGTAAAATTTTTCTTTCAATGAAAACTGGGTTACAACCTAAAGAGATGAATGTAAGTAAACGAAGCGCGGTATTCACCGGTGTGTGAAAACTACTCAACTGAGTACTGGGGCGGCCTAACGACCAGCGCTGATGACTGACTGTAACTTCGCTCTGGACTCGCTGCTTGGAGCACTCTCTTTTAATTGCTGACATTTACTTTCAATGAAATTGCAAAAAAACTAAGATAAAATATAAGCGGGTTCTTTCTCGCGTGCATTTGTAACTATTTTTTTCAATATATTTTAGATTTTTCTGTAAGTAATAATTCATTACCTTAAATATTTTGCTTACGTTAAAGAATCATCACTGTCATCATTACAGTCTGCCAAAGAGCACTTCTGAACATAGGCGTCCCCTATAGATTGCTTCATGGGAAATATTTGCCATAATTGCCACGTTTGGTAGGCGGGTTACCCATGTAATGTTGCAGGTTCCCTCTGTCGACACCCATGGAATGATATGGGGTAGTGAATTCTATTAGGCTTCCAGTACTTGAAGCCGTAGTCGCACTGCGGCTTGTCAAGTGTTGCAACTATACCAAATATACTCTACGTGAGGCAACCTATGAAGGAAGAAGAAGTAATTTTGATTTGGGCCCATAGTTCCTGAGACTGGTAATAAGCAGGCACCACACCCATCATTTCGTAGGGAGAACTGTCTTTATCGCCACATTTGGCAGGGACATTAATACATGTATACATACTCATTAATCTAGACGCACACATATAAATATGTTTATCTGCAATTTTTTAGGGGTTATTTGCATGCTAATGAATAACATCTGCGTGTCTGCCTGTCTATTCCGGCTAATCTTCGGAATGAAGTGATCTATTTTGTTCAAAAACATACATGTTTTTGTGGAATGATAAAACTGATAAAATAAGTGGTTTTATAAGCGATATAAAAAAAATATAAATTTTACACAAAAAGGTTTTAAATTTTATCTTCTATCTTTTGAAGTTTGGATACAAAATTGCTTTTACCATTTTATTTACATAAATATTATTTTACAACTAAACTGTAAATGTAGAAGGTTAAGTTGATAAGACTTGCCTTTTGTTCGATAAATTAATAAATTTTAAATATTTCCCCATATCGCACATATTTTTCGAGATATTAAAAAAACTGAATACAAAGTGGTTTGCGATAGCTGAATGTTGGCTAATAAATTGCTAGTTGCACTGAGGTAAAGTTTTTTGTTACACAATGTAATTTAATTGAGCAGTTGTTTTCTAATAAAAGTTTATCAGTTTCTAGAGTATTATATTAATACACAAAACAATGCCTCAGTGGTTTGCTCTTTAATTTTTTGCACATTTTTAACTTCTTTTTTTAATTATTCTACTTTTATGTATATCTGTGGTTTGGTTTATTTATTTTTAATGTTATTAATACTTAACTTAACTTAACTTATCTTCACGCACAATCCCTGACGGGGTAGCCAGAGAGAACAGATCGCCAAGTGTCACGATCCTTACATACCTCTTTCGCTTCTTTCAGATTCATTATCTTCTTCATACATGCACGTCTAGGTATCCGAGTACTCTTGACCCTCCCCTCTTCGAGCAGTTTGCTCACATGGTCTTCGAAAGTTAGTCTCGGTCTACCTCGACACCTTTTAATATTAACTTTCGCGCTATATATTTTCTTCACCATTCGGTCTTCACTCATTCGCTCAACGTGCCCAAACCATCGAAGCACGCCCTTATCAATTATGTTATTAATAGCTAAAATATAGCTAATAGTACAAAAAGAAACAATAATTTTACATTTTCCGAACAAATTAACTTCCCCACTATGAAATCTGTCAAATCTGGCACCGCACTGGTGGCAGAAAAAGTCGTGAATGCCCTCATTGCCCAAAGATTACTATTGATCTCTAGATCTTTAGATCGGTAGTTTTTTTGTATAAGTTCTACACGTACAAAGTTGTTGGTAAAAACTAGTAATTAATATTTTGTTAAAAATACAAATACATATATTTATCACATATGTTAGCAAAAATAGATTCAATTCAGTTCCGTCCGGAGCTACATAAATTAAACAAGCCAGAAAGTCAAATTAAAAACGAGATATATATAGTACAGAGGATCGGCTTTATTGTTTCGCAGCAGACGAATTTTAATCAAACAGCCTGGTTTTCGTCGTCTCTTTTCATGTTGGCAACACTGTAAAATGAAGAATATACAGTGTCTATTTAAATAATTCTTTGTCATTTTGTAGTAGTTTTACGTTCTTTTTTATCAAAAATTAACTGATCAATAGTAATGTTGAATGCATTATGATTGAATTTCAAAGGTATTTTTTAAATTTTTTTTCTAGTTGAACTAAAACGTAGTGACTATATACTCTTTGTTCAACTTTATTATATTTGCAGCTGATATCTTTGTAATACTTATAACCCAAGAAATAAAATAAAAGCAAGAAAAAATAAAGAAAAACAAGAATTTGTCGCTAATAACTTCTTAAAATAAATAAAAGTAAAACATTAAAAAATCTTTTAAATTTTTACAACTCCGATGAAGGTAATCTTACCAATGGAGTAAATGCCTAAAGTAGCCAGCATTCGGTGTTCTCGTGTGTGTGCAGGAATTGCTTGACCTAATAAGCTATTTGACTAATTTTAGAAAACCATTTTAAATGATTCTTTATTACATAATAAGCACACTTTTGCAAGCTACTGAACTGCAAAGGATACGGTATTAATGTCAATGGCGAGTACATCACTGTTCTTCAATTTGCAGACGATATAGTCCTTATGGCAGAATCGCTGGAGGATCTAAGCACTATGCTCAATAACTTCAATAGTGTCTCCCAACGGATAGTCTTAAGATGAACATAGACAAACAAAGATCATGTATAACGTCCATGTAACTCCTATGCCGGTAGTTGTTGGGAGCACTAAGCTCGTACAAACATGTAAACTAAGTCAATAACCGTAATAAAACAGTGCAGTTGAAGTGAATTTTATCCTTTTTCTTCAAATTTCTTCGATAAAATGGTGTATAAATGAAATGAAAAATTAAAATACTTGTTATATCGCTTTGATGAAAAATTATCGACGATATATATATACGATATTTTTCTGAGAAAATATCGATATTTCGATATATCGATATTTTTTACCAAATAATATAACACATATTCGAACCAAACGGTTTCATATGTCGTTTAAATGCGAACAGCAAAGGAGTGCGATAATTTGTCAACATCTGTCTTTCTATTCAACTACAATTTATCTTGAAGACAAGAGTGGTATCGTTTATCACCTTTAATTCTACAAAAAACCGCACTGGAGCAGCGAGGCAGACTAATTGCTTCATAAACCTGCGGAAAAAAGTGCCAGCAGCGGGACGTGTGAGGCTGTATAGGGTATATAGGCTGAAACTATACATTACTTTTAACGTTTCAAAAAAAGAAATATTCATTAAAACTTAATACAGATTTTAAAAATAAATCCAAACAAAAGAACTTTGTTCCAATTCCAAAAATGAATTATATATTTTTTAATAAAACTTAAAACAGATTTTAAAATATGTTTAAGAACAGAAATTGGGTTGTAGAGCTATTAATGCCCACCTTCCAGAGTAACAGGTAGCAGTATTTTAATTTCACTTATATACCGTTTGTGCTGCATTTAAGCTCACTTAGACTCTCTAGTACCTATATATACAGTAATCTATGCTTTAGACGGACGGCTCTCCTGCCGAGAGAACGTGCGTGTAAACAATTGCTATGGAAGTAATATTACTGTAAACATCACTGCTGTTTTTCGTAGGTATTAGTAATTTGCCGCAGCCAAAAAAAAACTTAAGGTAGCCCGGGCTAACTATAACATTGGGTCGTCAAACACTTCACTAAAATTAGTTTTATTTTTCACTTTATCATCATCACTACTTGATCATCATCATCGTCTACTGCTGAACATAGGCTCCTACCGAGGAATGACACACTTGTATTATATATTCATAGAATTGAGAAGAATTTAGTTTGTAAAAAATCGAAGGATTTCGACCAATATCGTCAACATTTTACAAACATTTTACTCAATAAATAACGAAATAATTTATGTGCAAAAACCTAACAGAAACTTTATAAATATTTATAAACGAAAATGAAGCAATTTCACACAACAGCGCCACTGTTGCTGATCTCCGCCCATCGTAGGATTTACGATACAACTTGGGGAAGGAATACAATACAGAACTTGGACCACAGCATCCACTTTACAACTTTTCACTCTTACGGCTCTATTTCCTCGTCGCTTTCATCTTTGGCGTTTAAAAATATAAACTAAAACAAATCATGAAGTTTTATTTTCTATTTTCATAAATCGCAGATACAATTTTATTGCAAAAATAAGTTTTGTAAAGATTTATGTATCATAATATACGTGTATTATCATACTATGATAGAGCTATCATATTATATAGTCATACTAACATTTTATATGCGGTGTAGTTACGCTGCAGCTATATTATGGTTGTAGACCGAATGGGTTGGTTCGTCCTGGGAAGGACCACGTTCTCACAGAATACCAGCTTAAAATAGCAGCTTAATATTGCTGTGTTTCGTATGGTGTGTGTAGAGAACTGGAGACCTTTTTTTACTGAAAATAAGGCATTCTATCTTCTGTCCTAAGGGGTGACTACGCATCTACATTTTGATTCTTAAGCGAGAATAAATATATATATATATATATATATATATATATATATATATATATATATATATATATATATATATATATATATATATATATATGTATATATAAACTATTATTTTTGAACGTCTGGAACGATTAACGTCATATTCACACTACAAATAAGAAGTAAAAAAAGTTTGTTTTGTCGTGACGATAGTTTATAGTTGTGCTAGGATCCGATAGGTGGCGCTGTAGTAAATTTATAAAAATTCCAAAAATGACAGTCACAATATGTGTTGACACAGTATAAATATGGCCTTCACACAGTATAAAATAAGGCCTTCGACTGCGTTCACCATGAGACATTAATCAGGAAGCTACAGTACTATGGTGTCAAGAACACAGCGCTTAAACTTATAATTTCATATTTAAGTAATAGAATGCAGAAAGTTATTATCAATGGTAAAAGTTCTTCCGGCTCACCTGTACTAATGGGTGTCCCTCAGGGCTCAATTCTCTGCCCATTCCTATTTCTAGTGTATATTAATGACTTACCTTCTATTGTAAAGGATAATCATGATATAGTATTATTTGCTGATGATACTTCTTTGATTTTTAAACTTAAACGTCAATCATTTAAATGTGACGAAGTGAATAATGCTATATCAAAATTAGTGCATTGGTTTAACGTTAATAATTTACATTTAAACGGAAATAAAACTAAATGTATTAAATTTACAACAACGAGTGTTAAAAATCTGAGAACCAATGTGTTTTTAATGGGGAAGAACTGAGCCCTGTTGAATTCACTGTTTTTCTTGGCATCACTCTCGACGCAAAGCTTCAGTGGGGCCCCCATATATCCAAACTAGCAAGCAGACTAAGTTCTGCAGTCTATGCTGTAAAAAAGATAAGAGGTCTCACTAGTGTCGAGACAGCTAGATTAGTTTATTTCAGTTATTTCCATAGCATAATGTCTTATGGGATTTTGCTATGGGGAAATGCGGCTGATTCAGAAACTATTTTTGTTTTACAGAAGAGGGCCATTAGAGCTATTTACAACCTAAAACTGAGAGAGTCTCTTAGAGATAAATTTAAAGAAATAAATATATTAACTTTGGCCTCTCAGTATATTTACGAAAATTTAATGTATGTTCACAAAAACAAAGGTAGTTTTAGTAAAAATAGTGATGTGCATTCTGTAAACACTAGGAACAAACACAAGCTAGTGATACCAGTTTCTCGACTCCACAGAGTCAGTAATTCATTCTTGGGGCAATGTATACGCTATTACAATAAGGTCCCGGAAAGTGTACAGGCTCTCTCTATTAGCAAGTTTAAATGTTCTGTTAAGTTGAAACTGTATAAAAAGGGTTATTATCGTATAAATGAATACATGGTTGATAATAACCCCTGGGAATGAGGTGATCGCTTCCAAGCTGTTTCTAAAATAAATTTTGTACTTATATAGTTGTATAACCATTATTGTAAAATTTGCTTTAAAAAAAAGTCCCGCTGGGTTTCTTGCTGGTTCTTCCCAGGACGGAGGTTTTTTTTTCGAACCAGTGGTAAAGTAAAAAATGACTTTCAATAAGAATTACACATGTGATCTATATTGAATAAAAAATTATTCTATTCTATTCTATTCTATTCTATTCTATGAACTACTATATATTTATATTGTGGTGTTGATTTAGTGGCAATATAGAAAATCAGAAATTATGGACCTGATGAGTAAGCGCTTTTATATAGTTACTAGCGACCCGCCCCGGCTTTGCCTGCTGCCAATAGCTAATATCACTCCTGGGATTGCTCTCTATCTGTTCATAAAGTTTCATCGCAATCAGTTCAGACATTCCGAAGATTAGCCCGGACTGACAGACGGATAGAGTTTTTTTTTTAAATAGATGTTCATGGCTTAATGGTATTCAAATATCGCTCTCAGCTCAATATATTAGCGTTATTTAAATATTACAGCCAGAAATTTCAATTAGATTTATATGTATATTATAAATGTTTATATTTACACTGTGAGAATTCAAGAGTGAATTCGGATTGCGCCACCTACGGAAAGGATCAGAACAACGTCTAAAAAGAGAAACTTTTTGTTTTTATGTATAAAAATTACGTGTCACATTGTTTGTCCGCGATGAACTCCTAAACTACTGAATTGATTTCAATGAAATTTTGCACATTGTGTGCAGTTTGGTCCAACTTGAGAGATAGACTCAATTTTTTTTTATTGTGAATTTAATGATTTTTTTAGGACACATGTCGTTGGAAAGGGCAGAACAACGTCTGCCTGGTCAGCTAGTTTAATGTAGATTATAAATATTATTAATTGAATATACTTCTGCCAGGTCAGCTAGTACAATAAAAAACAAAATAATACACTTTAACTTAAGCCGCTCACATAATGGATCCAACTTATTTCAGAATTACGACAAGTTATCAAAGTTTTATATTATAACGTTAAAATTAATGTGTGTAGTGAATAAATGAATTATGTAAAAAGCGTCGCAATGGAATTTGAGATTAAAATATTGTAATTTACACTTGTGGCGGCGCTGTTGTCGCGCCGCAAGTGTAACTCATTACTTAGTTATTATACATATATTTCTAATGAGTTTGTTAATTACGCCACATCTTTGAGGGTAAAAGCGTTATAAGACCACCCGGATAATGACTCCCTTCATCCCTTCTAAAACTCATTCCGTCAGCCACGACGAATGGAGTTATGAAGAAGAAATCCAACTTCCGAGGGCTATTACGAGTACCATGTTTTTTTTTAGAAGGATAAGGGTGACAAACGAGCACACAGTCCACCTGATGGTAAGTGGTTGCTGCGGCCCATAGACATCTACATCTATCCTCTATTACAAATCAAAATGTAGATGCGTTGTCACCCGTGAGGACTAAGATGGAATGCCTCATTTCCAGTAAAAAGAGCCTCCGGCCACCTGCACTCACCAAGTGAAACGCAGAGGTAAATCTCTACTTCACGCTGGTTTTCTATGAGGTCGTGGTACCACCCCGGTTCGACCCGGCCCATCCGTGCGACAGCAAAAGCTGCCGCGTGGCTCTACCACTGTTAAAACTCTTACGCATTATCTTACGCAATATGTTATATTATCATTACAGCCCTTCACAAGTCCACTAATGAACATGGGCCTCTCCCAAGGAATGCCACAAAGCACGGTCCTGAGCCATCTGCATCCATCGACTTCCTGCATGTCTTACCAGGTCGTCACTCCATCTAGTGGGGGGACGCTCTACACTTCGTTCACCGGTACGAGGCCGCCACTCCAGAACATTTTTTCCCCATCGGTTATCGGTTCTTCGAGCTATATGGCTGGCCCATTGCCACTTCAGTTTACTAATCCGTTGGGCTATATCATTACTCTGGTTCTACAGCAGATATCCTCATTTCTAAATTTATCACGCAGAGAAACTCCGAGCATAGCCCTCTCCATAGCTCGCTGAGCGACTTTGAACTTCCTCATCCGGCCAGCAGTGAAGGACCACGGCTCAGTTTCATACGTCATCACTGGCAACACGCACTGTATGTAGAGTCTCGTTTTCAAGTTTTGAGGTATACCTGTCGAGAAGATGTGCCGTAATTCCCCGAACGCGACCCAGCAGAGTTAAATCCGTCGATTGACCTCTCGGTCGAAATTGGACTAAGTTAGTAAGTAACTTAGTCGGACTATTTGTCCTAGGTAAACATACTCGTCAACAACTTCGAGCTTAGTGCTCCCAACAACCGATAGAATCAGGCGTTACTTTGCGGAAATCCATTATAATGGGGTTGTTATAAATTAATTTGCTTAATTCCGCGTAAAGAAAGAAAATGATGTGTCCTGCCCAGCTTTAAGGGGGACCTCCCACCCTCCCTCAATCGCGCGCACTATACCCGTCGCCGTCAATCCCAGCACTACCACCACACTAGGCAGGACACACCACTCTCGAAAATACGACACGTGTTTCGCTTTTACACGAGGCATCCTCAGGTGAAGTAGACTCTGCGGAGGCTGGCCGCTAAGTGAGCGGCGAGCCGAAACTACTGCTATTTATAATACTTGCTGACGCAACCGCGCTCCAATTACGTAGCGAGCGATTACGTCATGCGATAAATCACCGCCTGACGTACGCCGATATTTGCTGTGAAATTAACAACAAACTACTGCGAAACGTCCGCCTACCCTACAACCACGCAATCAAATGCTGACCACCGCACCGTGAGGGTGACAAACGACCATGTTGCGAGGCTATATATCATCACGGAGCAGGCTTAAACATGTTTAAGAGAGGCGAGTTGGAAACATTTGTTTGTTCATTCAGCAGTGCAACATTACCGTTATTATTTTTTAATATCTCTAACTGTTCCAACACACACAGTCGTAGCCCTTTATTACGAGTATGTAAGACTTTAAAGGAGTGGTCATTGGCTAGGCTGTGTCCAGTGTCTAAGAGATGTTTAGCAAAATTTGATTTATCGGGGTTACAATTCCTGTACGTGGCTAAATGCTCTTTATAACGTGTTTCGAAGTTGCGACCAGTCTGACCCACGTAAAAGGCTTGGCATTCGTCACAAACAAGTTTATAAACACCAGACTTTAGACCAATATCTAACTTATCTTTATAATTACAGATATTCCTAAGTGAATTGTTTGTTTTGAATGCCACGTACACGCCACTCTCTCGAAGAGTGTTAGCTAATTTTTCAGATATAGAACCTAAGTAGGTCAAACTGTCAACATTTCGACGATCACTTTGAGGTTTAACCGCGTACAGAGAATTGCGTACGACAAGTTTTTGTTTCTTTTTTATTACATTGTCAATGATATTCTTTGAATAGCCGTTAGAGACTGCAATTTGATAAATCACATTAAGCTCTTTTAAATAATTTTCTTTACTTAACGGTACAGTAAACAAACGATTAATATAACAATAAAAAGCGGCTAATTTATGTTGCCACGGATGACATGATGACGCAGGAATGACCGTATCGGTATGAGTTGGCTTTCGATAAATTTTAAATTAATCTAACGACTCTTTCCTTGTTATTGTTAAGTCGAGGAAATTAAGGACACAATCTTGTTCCAATTCAAGCTTAAATTTAATTTTGTCGTGGATTTTATTAATTTTATTAAGGAAAACATCCAGTTGCCTCTTTGTGCCAGTCCAGCAAATAATTATGTCGTCTACATATCGATAATAGTATAAAATATTTTGATTGACAATATTTTGATTGACAACTATGTGTTGTTTTTCAAAATTATCCATAAAAATGTCCGCCATAAGAGGACTTAGAGGGGAACCCATGGCTAGCCCTTCTTTTTGTAGATAGAAGTGGTTATTAAACCGGAAATAGTTTTGTTTCATACAGAGAGAGGTTAAGTTTAGAATATCATTTGTTTCCCCGGGATGTAGACGACGTTTATTAAAGAGACCTGCGAGTATACGCAAA